>OY982946.1:5599216-6286716 GCA_963891755.1 Pyrrhia umbra
CGGTTACATAGCTCAACGTTGTCGACGTGGGTCTACGTTTCCACTGGAGTACACGAATATATGACCCACGACTATGTACAGCTCACTTATCGCAGCCCGTGTCCGTGGATTGCAGTGGCACGTGCGTAGCCTCTCCGTGCGGCGTGCCACGCTATACATAGTCGTGGGTCATATTCGTGTACTCCAGTGGAAACGTAGACCCACGTTGTCAAACAAATTTATACACGCAGCTAAGATGCGCCGCGTGCCCGTGCACAGCATGCGCCGTGGTGGGCCCGCGCCTTTAGGTAGGGCTACTATCACCCAAATCGCCGACTCTGGACTAAAACTATAAAAACCCCGGACATTTTGGATGAGTTAGATTTTTTCCCTGGACACTTTTTATCATTTGTTTTAATTTTTTTAATCGGGATCGGATATCCGGTAACAAGTGTCCGGGTTTTCTCTGGACGTCCTTTGAAAACCCGCCCGGACGCACCCCGGACGCCCTTTAAACTAGGACAAATCCGGGGAAACCCGGACGGATGGCAACCCTAGCATTAGGTATGTCTTATAAAAAACCTGTAGCCAAGTTTAGCCATTTCTCGTCTAATCCTTACTTAACGTCGTAATCCAGGATTAAGCTACTAACTTAAGTTCGGAAGAGTTTCCACGCCCCCAGAACAAAGGGTTATGGATGGGTCAGTAAGAGTCTGACACTCCCTCCCGCCCCACCCACGGCGGGAGGAGTAATTTGAAAACTCAACCTTTTTTATAATGGGGCCGGGTGATTCTTCAAAAACGTGCGGTTGGTTTTTCGACGCTGTTCGCTTCCTCACACGAATTTCATCATTACCAGTCGTATAAAATTCTATATTTACCCACATTAAGAGGCTATATCTATTTCATTATTTAACACTAGCTTCTGCCAGCGACTTCGTCCGCGTGGAATAGTGGTGCTCCGCTCCTATTTGTCTTAGCGTGATGATATATAGTTTATAGCCTTCCTCGATAAATGGACTATCTAACACTGAAATATTTTTTCAAATCGGACCAGCGGTTCCTGAGATTAGCGCGTTTAAACAAAATGACAACATTTCCCTTCACTGCTCTGCTCCTATTGATTGTAGCGTGATGAAAAGTATACTATAACCATCTCAGGAGTATGACAAATAATTGTACCAAGTTTCGTTAAAATCCGTCGAGTAGTTTTTGTTTCTATAGAGTTTATACAGACAGACAGACAGACAGACAGACAAAAATTTTACTGATTGCATTTTTGGCATCAGTATCGATCCCTAATCACCCCCTGATAGTTATTTTGGAAATATATTTCATGTACAGAATTGACCTCTCTACAGATTTATTATAAGTATAGATAGATAATAATTTTAAGCTTGTAAATTATACAATTTAAACGACAGTCGGTGATGAGGGTGATGACGATTCGGAAACCAAACAGCAAAATATTGAAGACTAGCTGTTTCCCGCAGTTTCACCCGCATCCCGAGGGAACTTCTTAGCGCACCCGGGTAAAAAGCCTATGTTGTTCCTCAGGGTCTATTCTATCTCTGTACCAAATTTCATTTATATCGGTCCAGTAGTTTTGGCGTGAAAGCGTAACAGACAGACAGACAGAGTTACTTTCGCATTTATAATATTAGTAAGGATTCACCAGGCCACAAAAACGTTTCAGTCATGGTGTCGAGGGCCGCAAGATTTTTTTAAGGTTTTAATTAAAAACCTAATAAGTTTTCCTTAGAAATGTTGATACGGTCCTCTTTACTAGTTGCCTATTTTATTACTTACTACACTTCATTTACAATAAGATTAGAAATATATCCAAACTCTTTTTGCAGCTTGTTCAACCGATTTTGAGTTCTATTCCTTACACATAAGAACGGTGTTGAAAGCAAAATAATGTTTACAATACCAAATATATTCTGCATCTGTTTTTTGTTCTGTCACCTTAGTAATAGAGCTTAAAATCGTTTGAACGAACGGTAAATGGGGTGCGTTTAAATTTCTAATCTTATTGTAAATGGAGTATAATTACCTATTTTACTTACGAGGTGGGCCCACAGTTTATCTGATGGACGCGAAATTTAAAATGGTTTACAATTTTGAAAGTCAATGTGGGCCAATCACAAAGGCCCGGCAGGCCGCAAATTGAGTATAGCTGGATTAGGACATACCCATTCCGCAGACGTAGTGGAGCAAGGCAGCTTCCTCCTCCGCTGTGACTGCGGAGTCTTCGAAGTCCATCATTTCACTGCCAGACAGCCTGCAAATAAACATATACATTATCAGGGTGTGCACACAAAAAAAACTGCGTTACTGAGAATCATAGTTTTATTTTTCCTTTAATATTTAGGTTAATGTCTATCAATCGTAATTATTTCAGATTTTTCCCATCCCAAACTTCGGAGATAAGGGATGGGGAACGATCATTTTTAGTGCGGATTTCATTATAATTCGAAAACTAAAAGACAAACAAGAAAAAAAAACTATATTAGGTGCAAATCAAGACTTTTCATTTGATACCCCACATCATCATCATCATCATCAGCCTATCTAACACTAGTCCACTGCTGGACATAGGCCTCCCCTAACGTGTGCCATATCGCCCGGTCTACAGCTTGATACCCCACATGACCTAGCAACCATACTTCGAAATTTTAAACCCCCACTTCCCCCCACTTTTTCCATAAAAGCAATATGATATTTCAACTTTTTTCATTTGCAATACTCATGAACAATCGTTCTTTATAATTGTTCCAAATTTCAAGTCGATAGCATGAGTAGTTCCTGAAATAATCAGCTGTGACAGACAGACGGACAGACAGACGAAGTGAAACCATAAGGGTTCCCTTTTACCAATTTTGGTGCGGAAACCTAATGAACTTGCCGCGGTCATTGTTCGGATGGGTGACCAGATACTTCAATACCACAAGTACAACTCACATGTCAGTCTGCGGCTCGAGGGGGGACTCCTCTTCCAGGGGTACGTCATCGTGAACCATTTCCTCGGCCGACGCGAGGAGCTGTAACAAGGATACATCATCATCATCAGCCTATATATTGTCCCACTGCTGGGCAATGGCCTCTTCAAAAGGCGGCGAGACGCGTGAGGGAGCGACAGGTCTCACGCCCCAGCCGCCGCGGGAGACGACACGGACGTCGAGAACCGTGAGAGGACTCTCGGCCACCGTCCGGCGAGGACCAGACCCGCGTTTTTTTATGTATGGCATCTCGCAGGTCAACCTAGAAGTTGTCGACTTGCCTGTGAGGTGACTTAAATGAATCTAGGGCCTCCAGCCAGGGCTTAACTTACAACCATAGCCTGTCGGTGCTACGGGACGTTCGAAAGACATACCGCGCTCCCGGAATACAAAGGGCTGAGGAAGGAACATGGATGGGTTTTAGTCAGTAAGAGTCTGACACATGGCGGGAGGGGTCATTTGATAATTTGTCATCCGAAAAAAAAGGGGGGTGTATAAGCACCACCAACTTCTGACTCCGAAGTCCGACTTGCTTTCAGAAATTTTCGAAAATTCCTGAACTGAGATCCCGTTTGCAGCAGTAGCGTTTTGCTACCACTAAACCAACGCGGCAGTCGTTCGTGTATCCATACCTGCAATATGTCCTCGTGTCGTATGAGGAAGTGGTCAGGGTCTGGAGCGGGGGCATCAGCGCTGAGTAGAGGCAGCAGGAACTGACCCATCGCTGGAGCCTCCGCCTGCTGAGAAAACGAAGACATTACACCACCAGTTCATTCATCAGGGTGTCCACTTTAAATGCTAAAAATTATTTCCTGACTTTCCTTGATCATTCTACTAGATTCACCTGACCCAATATTGTCGTCGTATATCCTTACTAATATTATAAATGCGAAAGTAACTCTGTCTGTCTGTCTGTTACGCTTTCACGCCAAAACTACTGGACCGATATAAATGAAATTTGGTACAGAGATAGAATAGACCCTGAGGAACAACATAGGCTACTTTTTATCCGGGTGCGCTAAGTAGTTCCCTCGGGATGCGGGTGAAACCGCGGGAAACAGCTAGTAGAAAGTATGTTATTATCTTTTTAACCAGATTATTATAACTCGTACTAATATTATAGACGCGAAAGTTAGTAAAAATTTATGGATGTATGTTTGTTACTCATTCACGCAAAAACTACTGAACTGATTTGGATGAAATTTGGTACACACATAGTTTATAACCTGGATTCACATTTAGGCTACTTTTTACCCGGGTGCGCGAAGTACTTCCCTTGGGATACGGGTGAAACCGCGGGAAACAGCTAGTAATTGATAATTATTATACAGGATTTTTTTTTATCCAGTGCGCAATTTTTTTTGGTGGTTCAGTATCAGTAATAGAATACATTTCAATGTTTTGTTATTTTTTTTGTCACCCTTGTCCTATTTTGAAAAATATAAAATATAGCTGTACGCCCGCGGTTTCACCCGCGTAAACTACAACTCATGGCCAGCAGTGGGATAAAAAGTCTATCTTACTCGCCTATGTTACTCGTGGATAATGTAGCTTTCGAATGGTGAAAGAATTTTTAAAATCGATCCAGTAGTTTTTGAGCCTATTCATTACAAACAAACATACAAACAAAGTTTTCCTCTTTATAATATTAGTTTAGATAGTGTAGATGGGCATAACCTATTCGTAATGGCACTGCACCGCGTAGGCATGTGAGAGCGAGCTCACAGGTACAATACGACTCAGCTGATTTCTACACCACGCGCCGACCGGCGAATAATAGATAAATTAAGTTCTTAAGTGAATATGTTTCGTAAACGATAACTTTTTTTTAGTACTAAGACGTAACAAACTAAAATACGTGTTTTTTTTTAAGTGTTGAAGTTTATTCTGTCAAAATTTGCGCACTGGTTAAAAAATTATCCTGTATTACCTTATTCTGGAAGCCATTGCAGTCGACGTCGACAGCAGCCGCCTCCTTCAGCGAAGAGCTGTCTGATGAGCCAGCTGGGGACAGAAACATACATCTATACCATCATCTGCCTAGCCTTTTTCCAACTATATTAGGATCTGCTTCCAGTTTAACCGGATGGCAGCTGAGTACCAGTGTTTTACATGGAGCGTCTACCTATACGCTATAGAAACGCTATAGAATAGAAAACAAAATGTATGGGAATGACATATAGCTAGTCGTAAACGAATGTCATTCCCATTCCTTTTGTTTTCTATTCTATAGCGTTTTTGCCACTTGTCTAGCCCCCCTGAGCTCCACAACTCAGTTACCGGGTAATAGGATAACCTTTTGGTTAGACTGGCTGTCACGCTTTCTGGCTTCTGTCTACCCGTAACGACTGTCAAAGATCTACAAATGACAGCTCAGTCCAACGCCTTAACTTGCTTTCCCAGGTCTGGAAGAGAGGTATGACATAGATGGTCACCCATCCACGAACCGACCGCACCAAGGGCAGCTTAAACTTTGATTAATCGACTCGTGCAGCTCTTACACATACATGTAAACATTATCAATGAATCACTATTTCCCTTAGTCTGCCCGTAACTTGAGAACGACTTAACCGATTTGGGTGAACATTGATATGGAAATAGCTTGTTTCTTGGGGACGAACATAGGATACTTTTTATCCGTGTGCATGAAGTAGTTCTCTCGGGATGCGGGTGAAACCGCGGGAAATACTTATTGATGAATTTAACATTACTCAATCACACAAAGACGGCAGAAAAGATTTAGATGGTTTTTTTTTGTTCTTAAATATCTGCAATCACTAGGATGCTACTATAATCAGATGTCTTGAGGGAAAATGATGTTCACAGGTCGAGCGTGCCCTCCAGTGAGGACAACTACTCATATTTATCAAATATCAAATATATTGTTCCTCTTTAGCCGTTTTTGATAACTCGGAGTTGTCAACTTTACAGCCAGTTCATTGGGTGCCTCTGTAATCGCCAGAGATATTTTTGTGTAGTATTAGAGACTTCCTCCTTTACAGTTTTCATCCCTAAATGGTAGTGGATTTCGGCATTAGTGGTAAACCATGGCACATCAGCAATGTTTCTCAGGATCACGTTCTGCATTCTTTGCAGTATGCAGATGAAACTTGACACACAGGTCATTACCCTCAAAAACTCTATAAAATGCTTTGTCCTGAATGACTGACGGATCAACGCACAGCCTAAACCACTGATCGTAGAGACCTGAAACTTGGAGGGTGTGTTCTTTGTAAGACGAAGGCATCCCATAAGAAAGGATTTTCCGAAATTCTACCCCTAAGGAGTTGAAAAAGGGGGGTAAAGTTTGTAAGACACTCTGTCATTTGAATTCGTATAGCCGACGCGGGCGAAGCCGCTGGCGAAAAGCTAGTTAATCCATAAAAGGCTGTAATATGGTAAATGTAACTTACACGCATCGTCGAGCTCTGTCCACTGGTCATCGGAGTCGGAGTCGGCGCCCACGTCCGACGCGTCCGACACGACTTCAACCCTACGCACGCGCATGCACACCGCGCGACGGGCTGCAGCGCTGCGGCGACGTGACATCTAAAAGGGGAATAAGATTAAAATTATTACACACTAGCTTCTGCCCGCGACTTCGTCCGCGTGGAATAGTGTTGCTCCGTTCCTATTGGTTTTAGCGTGATGAAATATAGCCTATAGCCTTCTTCAATAAATGGGCTATCTAACACTGAAAGAATTTTCAAATCGGACCAGTAGTTCCTGAGATTAGTAGCGTACGCAAAAAAAGTAACTTTTCTGGTTGATTTCTTACACCTTGTGTCCGAAAAACCCAAATATCTTTCGGAACCCTATTTTTTTCCAAAATAAAATTTAGCCTATGTTACTCGTGGATAATGGAGCTTTCGAATGGTGAAAGAATTTTTAAAATCGGCCCAGTAGTTTTTGAGCCTATTCACTACAAACAAACAAACAAACAAAGTTTTCCTCTTTATAGCGGCCCGTCCCGGCTTCGCACGGGTAGCCTATGTTACTCAGGGTGAATGTACCTTTCCAATGGTGAAATAATTTTTGAAATCGGCGCAATAGTTTTTGAATTTATTCATTACAAACATACACACAATAAATGAGATCGTGCAAGTCGCATTTTATTGGTGACGGTTATTTTGAACTGGTCTTTTTACTACCTTTCATTTAATACCCATATTGCTACGGTAAGAAAAAAAGTTCAACTCCCCCCCCCCATTCCGCAATTTGCGGGCGCCATTTTGAAAATCTATATAGCCTATGTCACTACTACAATTTAGACAAATCCAACGACACCTCGTATGTCAAAAACCGTCCAGCCGTTTGGGCTGTACGGCGTGCCAAAGAAATGGACATACATACAGCTTGGCAAAAAAGTCTAGAAACGGAACTAATTTTTTTTATTGCTGGCATCCCCTGGCAATTAATGTCGTTCTGTTTATATACTCTGTGGTTCTGTGTCGTTCGATGTAAACAAAGTTCGCGAGTTATTTATTTTTTTATTTCGACCATGAAAACGGCAATAAAACTACGTTATAATAAATAAAACCATTCAGAGTTACTAGCAAGGAAACAATTCATAAGGTTTATAGGCGATATCTGGTCAAACATGAGGCTGAAACTCTTCTTTCCGATCTCGACGATATTTACCAAAGTACCGCCATAATTACAGGTATGTAAGAGTTTGTTTTGTTGTATTTAGTTGTATCAAGTGTTAATTTATGATCTCTATTTTGTTATGAATTGCTTGAATACGAAATAAGTGAAATTTTGAACAATAAACATCGAGCATATAGGTTATGTTTACGTTTTGTCTTTGACACTTTGGTATAGCGCGACTAGATTATTATTTTATTATTTTTGATACTTGAGTGGCTTGAGCCTTGATACTCTGCAATATGTAAATTCGATTTCTACATAACCTTATCTATGAGTGTGATCACAAGATAATATAATACTTGTTATAACTAGCATTTAAAAACCACAAAAAAAACTAGATAGGTACCGTAAACTTTTTACATTAATTATTGATAGAGGTTTAATCATTTTTTTTATCTTTATAGGAAGCACCGAACGTGCATTTCAATCTATAACCGAGTAGGAGTTCAAAAGAATTCATGCCAGCATGTTAACAAAATAGAAAAGGAGTATTATGAATTTATGAGAGGGCTCGTACTTGGACATAAAACGTTTAGGAATCAATCTCCAACATGATAGCGCAGTGCCTTTGAATCTGAGTGTGACTCAGATGAGTTTATGGCTAGCTCTAGCCAAGACATGGATGTGGCGGGCGTGGAATATTTAGAGAAAGAAAAGAAAGAAAGAAAGAAAGAAAATACGTTTAATTACGTGATTGGAGACATACATATACACAAAAAAAAAATAATTAAAAAATACTGATACATAAGGGGGTAGTATGCGTCACAAACACGCAATACGGCCCTCGCTCAGCTTAATGCTGTGACCCTATGCGAGACAAAGTCCCAGCGCTGATTTTCAGCGAAAGCCGAATACTGACGTGATGACGTCAAATCGGTGATGCAAATAAATATAACATAAATAAATGCAATATGTAAATATTAATGTATGTACAAAAAGAACTGACTATTATATATAATATAAATTATGTACAGTGGCAACATTCCATTAGATCTAGACGTGGTCGCACGCGCTGTTATATTAATTATCTGTGCCATTCGGCTGACAGAATCTATTATAAAAGAAAATTTGTGATGTAATAATGGCGAACCGACGCTTAGTAATATTATGTAATGGATATGGAGATTTGTTGATAATTGTTGTGGTGAGAGTTGTGTCTGTGTATATGAGATGATTAATTTGTACAGTGAGTAAGTATCAAGTGTTAGTGTGTCAACGTGCCAGGAAATAGAAAGTGTGTTGGTAACAGGACGGTGAGTAAACTTATAAACTACTGCAATGGATTTAAGCCCAGAAAGGGCATAGTAGTTTCAATAAAGCCCAAAAAAATAAAATAAAAACAACGAACAATGAGAATTATGTAACATAAGCAACATTATACAATTATTTATTGGCGAATTAATTAGGATTTACATTAACATAACATTTTACAGATAAAAGATGATTGAAGACATAGACATGGAGGAATAAAGACAAAGGAAACTGAGACCAGAAACATCATCTGCGAGTGTGCTTCAAAAACAGCCCACGCCAAGGGAGATCCCTAAGCCAGAGCATGTATGCCATGACCCTGTAGGTAAGTAACAATACCATACAAATACCACTAGCTTTGGTTAGTTTGATCGAGTAGTAATAGCTTTTTAAGTTGGTACTTGAACGGTTGCTTTGATTTCAGGCGTCGCAATGGTGGCGGGAGATCATTCCAACAGCGTGTGGCTGCAAACTTGAAACACCCTCTGAATGCTGTAGTGTGATGCATTGGTACCACTAGTGGGCATACCGAGGAACGAAGACCGTGCTCTGAGTGGACATGTTTCCAGGTCAGCTTGTTGTATAGATATGCTGGTTTGTTAGTACCAATAATGCCAAACAGCAAATTAGCAAAGTGAAGCTTCCTCCTGGCAGCCATCTTCAATAAATTAAGTTCATTTATGTACGGAGTCACATGACTTCCTCGAGGTATATTTGTACAGAAGCGAACACAGGCATTTTGAATCCGCTGGATAACATGCTCCGTCCTCGAAAGAAGGCATGGTCCGTACACTATATCACAGTAGTTTAACTTGGATAGAATGAGACTGTCAACAAGTTGTTTGCGCAATGGGATGCTTAGGTATGTTCTTATTCCATATAAAACCTTTAATCTATAAAAACAGTTGCGGAGAAGATTATTTACATGGGCCTCAAATCTCAGTTCGGGATCCATAGTCAACCCAAGATTGCACACCAGCTCAACTCTCTCGATACTCTCACCCATGACGGTCAGTGCAGGATTGGCTGACAAAATTGAACGAACTTGGATCCTAGAACCCAGAACCATAAACTTAGATTTATGGGGGTTAAGAACCAGGGAGTTCTCCTCCGACCATAAAACCACTCTATGCAAATCCTCGTTGATTTTCTGTACAGCCAAAGATGTTTCATCAGCCCTGAAAGAGATGTACAATTGTATATCATCCGCGTACATATGGTACTTACAATTGATAAAGGACTTTGTGATATCAGCACTGTATAGGATGTACAACAAAGGCCCCAAAATCGACCCCTGAGGGACACCCCTTGACACGCGGAGGGGGGTGGATGACACCCTTGACCCGTCATCCCTGTGCAGCTCTACGAACTGAGACCGGTCGGAAAGGTAGCTTCTGAACCACTCTACTGCATCTTTGTCGAAGCCATAGAAAGCCAACTTGGACAACAATAGAGTGGTGTTAATTGCGTCAAAAGCGCGGGAAAAGTCTAGCAGGGCCATGATTGTACCCTCCCCCCTATCGCGCGCTTCCAGGATATTCCCTACAACATCAGCCAGAGCCGTTGCGGTACCCCTACCCTGTCTGAACCCCGATTGCAGGTCAGGTAGTATTTTATTTGCCTCCAAAAAACTCATTACCTGAGAGTGGACTACCCGCTCTAGGATCTTGGAGAGGCAAGGCAGAATACTAATAGGTCTTAAGTCCTTTGTATCAACCGGATTATTATTTTTGGATATAGGTCGGACAATAGCGCATCGCCAGAGTTCCGGGAATGTACGCGTTGTTATAGAGCAGTTAATAATGTCGGTAATGGCTTGCAAGGTAATTGGCAAAGTAAGGGATATCATGTCAAGGCTAATACCATCGACACCCTGTGCGTTAGACCCCAGGTTCTTAATTATCTTTAGGACAGCCTCGGGACTAGTTGTTTTGAGTGTGAATATGGCATCACTAAACCTGTGAGCCTCAAAGTAGGACTGCTGTGAATCATTGAGATGACAGTTGCCCGGCACATCCAGGAATGCAGCATTAATTTCATCAGGGTTGTTGAAATGTCCTGGCAGCAATCTTTGCGTGTGATCTGGCAGCACATCAGACTTTAAGTTACGCCATAACAGTTTGGGGTCCTTAACGTGGTCATTTATGCTCTTGGTGAAATATGACTTCTTCTCGCTAGCCAGAGCCGTGATGGCTTGGTGCTTAAGTTGCAGATAATATTGTTTGTGCCCAGGTGACTTTGATTTGCGAAATCTGTCCCTAGCCTCGTCTCTCATTTTAGAGATTAGCCTAACATTGTCGGTTATCCATGGAGTGGGGCGGGTATTGAAAATCTTACATTTAAGAGGAGCATGGAGATCGAAAAGCTGGCTCACAAAGAAGTTAAATGTTTGCACCCTATCATTAACATCGCTCATGTCACTAACCGAAGCCCATGGTATGTTACCCAAATCCGCTGTGAAATAGTACTCCAGTATATCTTTGAGTGGACGGAATACAACTGATCTAGGTTTAGACTTTGGTTTTTTAAAAATTGTCTCGCATGTTATGAATGAATGATGACCAAGCTCACAAATGTGATTCACGCTAACATTACGGGTAGGAGCATCTGTGCAAATAATGTCAATAAGCGAGCTACTATCGCCGACATAATGTGTGGGTGTTTGTACTAGTTGTAGAACATTGAAATGACTAAAAAACTCCGTGAGTTCTCTTGTTTTTGAACTATCAACATCCAGCATATTAACATTAAAGTCCCCTAGCAGAATTAAATTATCATAGGGTGCCAAACCACTAATGCTATCAGTCAAAGCGTCTAGGAAAGAACGTAACTCCAGCCAAGGCGGGCGATAGGCAGTGCCAATGAGTAGTTTTTTTTTACTGACATTAAGGTTCAACCAGAGCTCCTCAACGTTTGGGTGTTCAGGATGAGCCCTGACGCGCGCAAAAATTCCATTTTTAATGTAAAATGCGACCCCTCCTCCTCGCCCACCACGGACAGTTGTGGGACGCGGTATGTGTTTGAGTTTATACCCTGGCACACTAGGTGCGCGGTCCTCTTCCCCTTTGCGCAACCAAGTTTCGTTGATGGCCATTATGTCCACTGTGTAGTTGCCCATGGCTATCAGAAAATCGTCTTGATTAGTACCCAGTGAACCTGCGTTCAGCAATCCTAACTTAATACATTTACTTGGAGTCATTTGTAAATGTCAATAGTGTTTTATGTACAATCATTTTTCCGGTATATAACGTAAATATGTCTAAAAATGTGTGTGTGATGTTTTGGAAGAGAGTGTAAACATGTACAGTAATTGTAAAATAATAGAATAAATGTAAATAACTTTTGTATGTAATGTATATAATATGTTTTTTTTGTGTAATGTTAGTGTTAGATATAGTGTAATTGTGTAATATAGTTATATTAATTTGCATACATTGTGACTCACCATACGCGCCAGCCAAAATGAGAACCCCCTGTATGAGATGACTGAGACACATACTGCCCCACCCATGAATGCTGGATAAATGTATACACGTTAACAATAATAAATCTATATAGTAATCAAGCTGTTTCATTGACAGGTCCAAAAATCCTTGCGATGTCCTCAGCGGTGCGGATTCTTTGTGTGGAGTCACCTGGGCTCTTTCTAGCCAGAATTCGGCCTCGTTTGGTCCATACAAATCTCCAGTTGAAGAGGCTAGCAGCATCTCGCGCCTTCCGAAACAACTGGCGATTCGTTTTCGTGAGGCGCTCGTTAATGAAGAAGCGCTGCGGCGGACCGGACATGTCGAGGTCAGCGGTCGTCGCGCCACGCCGCACGCGCGCGCTCGCCAGCAGTTCATCGCGCAGATCGCGACGCGCTAGGCGCACGACAATGGCGCGCGGCCGCGTTTCTACCGGACCGGCAGAGCTAGTGACGTTGAGCTGCTTCCCGCCGACACGTTCCGCGCTGACAATGTCGCGCTCCTCAAGCTTGACCCCCAACTTAAGGCCTATGATTTTGATGGTGTGGGTAGGGTTATCAGAAGGAGCCTCCGGTATATTGGAAATCTCCACATCGTTAGCCAGCAGGTCCTGATCCCTCTCGTTCAGCTCCCGCCTTAATTCCTCCACAACCCCGTCTACCGATGAATGGCCCGTCGAGGACTGCTGCTCTAATGCACTTATTCTGACCTCTAGGGCATCGATGCGCATATCGCATTTACGCATAGCCGAGTTGAGCTGCACCATCTCCACCTCCATCCCCTTGCGGAACTCCTGAATCTCTGCACGCATCGCTCTCAACTCCTCCATGAGTAAACTCACGTCGGAGCCGGCAATAACAGAAGTTTCCCGTGCCGTGATATCGCCTGCAGAGGCGTTAATTGGTGGCGGAGTAGGAGCAGACGACAGACTCGTTGATAGTTGCTCGCAGATTACAGGTACAGGGCTGGAGCAGTTGTCATTCGTCATGTTAGGCGAACTGGTCTCTAAAGGACTCTCCACCGGACCCCTGACTGGAGTCTCCGCCCTGTTGTCCCTAACCAGGTTCTTTTTACATTCTGGGCAACGCCAGGTTCCAGGGATAACTGCTTTAGTGGGAATTGAAACGCAGACTCGGTGGTAAAGTAGCTTGCACTTGCTACACTTAGCGCCATCTGGCGTTGCAAGGAAGCGACCGCAACCCGCACATTTGACACCCGGCATGATGTTAAGGCAAAGAGTTAACTAGCAGCTAAGGTTATTCAAAGTTCGCTCGCTAGATGTCGCCACCGATTCGATATCGATCTATGACAACTGCAATACTACCGAGAATATTGTCCAGCTGTCAATGTTGACGGACTGTCAAGTAGAGTGTGATGAGAATATCCCCGATGTCAACAACACTTTGAAAAATGGAGGGTAGGAGCCAAATACGCCAAGTCACTGTTTATATTGTTTTGTTCAATTGAACTCACTAGGCACTCTATTTACCACCAACTCTAATGTATGTCACTTAATGTTACACTGAGTATGCAATAAAGCTAGTTACTGTGCAGATATAGTTGTGTGTGATTTTATAATAATAAAAAGTGTGATGACTGAACAACACCGTCAGACGTCAAACGTCAGTTTCTCTTGTTTAGAGGAAGATTTATTGAAATCAAATATAATAACGCTATATTCATACGCCTTTTTTTATACCCAAAAAAAATTGTAAACACAGGAGTGCTTACATTATTAGTGCTTATAAGTAATTTGTATTCAGTTACATGACGTGAATACTTGTTATTACATTTTATAATACTTACTGATTTTAATTAATTATAGAAATACAGCTTAGTATCAAGACGATAGCATGGTACGCTATACGGTCGCAGCGGGTTGCCACACGAACGGTAAAGTGGCGCCCCTATTAATTTCTACTCTTTTTTGCCAAGCTGTACATAACACTCGAAAAACATAACCCTCCTTCTGTCGCAGTCGAGTAAAAATACAAATCGTTCCTCTTTATAATAGTAGTGTAGATTAACCAACTGGCTCTCTGATATAGTCCAACATGGCTATTTAAGAATGTGGCTGACAGGTGAACTAACGCTAGCCACCATCTTAAAATGTCATTTTCTGCTACGTAAAAATACAGCTTTATTTTTAATCGAATCGATTAGACTGGATTTTAACCCAAAATAGGTAAGAGCAGTGACGATCTGCGACGCCTCTGGTGTAGATGTCTATGGGCTACGGTGCTTAGTAATTTGGTGCGTTCAGGCCCAAAATGTCCCTTAGTTTCTGTTGTGACATCACTAAACATCGCATCTTACTTCTTATTCCGGTTGTCATACTGTGGAGACGACCACTACTGTGTAATGTCCTGTCTGTGATACTTGCCTAATGTAATATTGGTGCCGATTCTGACTTACACACGACTAAACTAATTTTAAAATATCATGCTCTTTTTCTATTGCGAAATACAAGAAGAGGATAGCAAGTAATTCAGTGCTGTCAAATTAAATGACAGATGACATTTTGTTCGTACAGGTTTGTTAATTTAGTCGAGATGTTACGTCGTGATGTTTAATTTGTATGGAAAACTATTTTTTTCTAATTTGACAGGTGTTAAAAGTTTGCTATCCCTTTCTTATATTTGTTGATGGAAAGAGATAATTATAGACTAAATTTAATTTAGATGGTGTCAAGAGAATCGCGGCCAATGTCCCTTTCCCAAAATGTCCCTTGTTTTCAAATAGTCCCTTTCCCGAAATGTCCTCATAATGTATATTTACCAGAATGTCCTAATGGAGTTATTGATACTTCTTGGAGGCTCTTACTGGCCGTTGGGTTATGAGAGCTATCTGTCACATGATGACATCTACTGTAATTTGAAATGAGTTGTCGTTCTAAATAAATGTCCGTGACGATCAGCTGTGTTTCAGTCATAGATATATATGTTACTAAAGTAACTAGATGTGCAATCACCAAGCAAAATGCGTGCCATAAAGGTTCTGACCAGTCCTAATTCATGACATGTGTCACTTGGAAGCCAGTTTGAATCTATCAGAGTACAGCAGGACGATTTTAACAATAATATGGGCAAATTTGTAGTAAATGTATAGGCAAATTTGTAGTAAATGCCATCCTTATCATACAGATGTCATGAACATTACGTTTCGGTTAGTGTGAGAGAGATAGATATAATTTTACATCAAAATGATTACTAGTTTCAAAGCTACGTCTGTATTCTAAAAAATGGTTACGTTTTGTGACCGCGTAATGTCCGGGATTGCATCTCTATGGATATATCTCGATGGTTTCAGTGATATAAACTAACTAATTTACCACCTGCAATTAGGCACTCTGCTATAGCATTTCCAAAATGTCCCTTTCCGAAATGACCATAAAGTTAATTTTTGTTAGTTTATTAGATTTCTTGAGAAAGGGCCTGGAAAGGTCATTTTTGTTTATTTGTTAATAACTTTTCTTGAGAAAGGGTCATTTCAGGAAGGGACGTTTTGAAAAAATATCATTTTGGGAAGGAAGCATGTTGGGAAATGGACGCTTCGTGGGACATTTTGGGAAATGGACATTATGGGGTGGGGACATTTCGGGAAAGGAGCTATTTAAAAGCGTTTAAATAAAAATTATTTTTTACTTTTCAGTTTTTTTTTGGAAGTCGGTTTTATTATTCGGTAAAAAGCTTTTTATTTTTTTTTGGTTTTCAGTGTCTCGGTCTTGCTATCTTAACAAAATAAACATACCACTTTTTTAGGTTGTAATAAGCGTAAATAACCAAATCATCTAAGTATTTGGCATATCAGCAAGTAGAGATAAATCGTTATTTTTGATATATTTATAAAACGGCTGAACCGGTAGTGATTGATGAGTGAACAAAAAAAGAATTTTGAAAATCGGTTCACAATTGGATTTGATTTTTGGATTGGATTTACTCGGAGTAATCGCGTAACAAACATACGAAAAAAAAAACATACCGTCGAATTGAGAACCTCCTCCTTTTTTTAAGACGGTTAAAAAACAAGGGCCATTTTGGGAAAGGGACATTCTGAGCCTAAACTATTTGGTGGATCTCGGCATGTGAGCCACCTACTAACATCAATACTTATAATAAATCTGTAGAGAGGTCAATTCTGTACATGAAATATATTTACAAAATAACTATCTATACTTATAATAAATCTGTAGAGAGGTCAATTCTGTACATGAAATATATTTACAAAATAACTATGAGGGGGTGATTAGGGATCGATACTTATGCCAAAAATGCAATAAGTAAATTTTTTGTCTGTCTGTCTGTCTGTCTGTATAAACTCTATAGAAACAAAAACTACTCGACGGATTTTAACGAAACTTGGTACAATTATTTGTCATACTCCTGAGATGGTTATAGTATACTTTTAATCACGCTACAATCAATAGGAGCAGAGCAGTGAAGGGAAATGTTGTCATTTTGTTTAAACGCGGTAATCTCAGGAACCGCTGGTCCGATTTAAATAATTCTTTCAGTGTTAGATAGTCCATTTATCGAGAAAGGCTATATATCATCACGCTTAGACCAATAGGAGCGGAGCACTACTATTCCACGCGGACGAAGTCGCTGGCAGAAGCTAGTATCAAATAAGTGTTAAATGATTAAACAGCACATCTTATTGTTATCAATTTTAAGTTACACCTACTAGGCTGACAGCCTTAGCTGCAATTTTCACCTTATTCACATAGATCCATGTCAGTCTATACTAGTGACTGTGTGACGACATTGCTTATTTTGGTAATTAAATAAAATATCAAAAAGACATTAGCCTAAATATTACAGAAAATAAACTATTATTTTAATCATAAAACTCGTGAAAAATCGGCGAATTTCATTTACAAACAAACTTAATTATGCGGTTAGATAAAAAACATATTGTAAGCTTTTGGCGTATATTTTTCATCGCAGTTTAGACTTAGCCGGACTTTAGGGTGCCTTAGTCGACAAAGAACCCTTACCATCTTACTTATAAAGCCCGATTAACTTTTAATCTGCTGCTTAGCGACGGATTATTAAGAATCTGACTCATAACTCCTGTTTAGCGTTAATCCGAACTTAAGTTAGTAGCTTAATCCTGAATTACGTTACGTAAGGATTAGGTAAGCAAAGGTTAAACTTCAGATTAGAGGTTTTTTATAAGTAAGACGGTAAAACTATAATCCCAAACTAAAGGAAGAGGTTTTCAGCTCTTCTATAATCCCTGCTGCCACCGCGAATATTGACGCGTAAGTCGGTAAGAACGTTCTATAACGAATGTCCTAGGACGAATGCTATAGATCGAATGTCCTAGGACGAACGCTATAGAACGAATAACCTGGGACGAACGCTAAAGAACGAATGACCTAGGACGAATGCTATAGAATTATGTCTTGCTTCTTATAAACCCTTACCTCCTTCCCCTTAGCAATGGGCCGCCGCCTGGGGGCCCGTTGCGGGCGCGAGTGACGTCTCGGGCGTCCCCCGCGCCCCCCCGACCAGGAGGAAGATGATGACCCACTGCCGGAACCACGGTGCCCCATCTGTAATAATAACAATAGGTTTTCTATACTAATATTATAAAGAGGAAAGATTTGTTTATTTGTAGGGTTGTAACTCAAAAACTACTGGACCGATTTAAAAAATTCTTTCACCGTTAGAAAGCTACATTTTTACGAAGTGTCATAGGCTTTATTTATTTCCAGAAATAATTAGGGATCCCTACTAAAACTTGAATAATGTAACCCAAGGTGTGAAAATAAATGTCCACGCGGGCGAAGCCGCGGGCGGAAAGCTAGTAATATAATAATAATCTCTCCAGACCGACTTCGGTCACAGCGACTAATCTCAATATAGACTAGCCAGGTACGCAGGAGATATTATAGTGCACGCGCCCTTGCAGTCACAGGTGCACTCTCTACTCCCTCACCCTCACAGTCCTCAGGGACACAATCCGACACGACTGGGGAGAGATCAGGCGAAGGACCGGCAGCGACACGTGCTTTCCGAAGCACAGAATATAATCTCTCAATCTTATTCAACAATTTGATGGGTCCCACCGCCACCCGCCCACCACTTCCTATATGTTTTAGCTGGGAAGAAGTGGCGCATCAAACTCCCCAGCAAAGTCATAAATGGTCACACATCCACGGACCGTGCGGCTGTTACTTAGCCACGAGGTCCTCAATATTGGTTAGAATAGAGAATGTATGTGAACTAGACAAAAGCCAACATATGCTTTCGATAACTGTCGGACTTTTCGCGTGTCGGGAAACCGACAGATGCGTTGAAAATAACTCATTTTGCGAACTGTTCAAACAGCTGTTATTTCTCAAGAGTCTCTACACTCGAAACTTGACGCCTACCACCTTTTTTTTTTCGGATGGGAAATCATCAAATGTCCCGTCCCGCCGTTAGTGTCAGACTCTTACTGACTAAAACCCGTCCATGTTCCTTCCTCAGCTCTTTGTATTCCGGGTGCGCGGTATCTCTTTCGAACGTCCCGCAGCCCCGGCAGGCGACGCCTACCACCTGCCTTGTTGGTGTAGTGGTGGCAAACACGACTACTGTGTATAGGGTCTCGGGTTAGATTTTCAAGTTAAGCCGAAAAAGCTTTGTGAGTTTACAAAGACTTAATTTAGCAGCCCAGAGTCTGACGCTGCGAGATGATCGAAGTTACCGCACCCCCGGAATTTAAAGGGCTATGGAAGGAACATGGATGGGTTTTAGTCAGTAAGAGTCTGACACTAACGGCGGGACGGGTCATTTGATGATTTCCCATCCCAGAAAAAGAAAAAAAACCCAGAGTCAGACATTACACCCCTGTGCCTGGGAAAGCACGTTAAGCCATTGTCCCCGGCCTACCACTTCCTCTCTGTTTCTATGGGAACAAGAAGTGGCGCAAAAAATCCACAGCATCACATAATTAGACGCCAAGCCTGACAGTCATGTGTTTGCGGATGATTGGAAGACAATCATGTTAGTATGCCTGAAGCATAACTGTGTGAATTCTATACTTAACTTTAACTGACCAATAATTGCTTTTGTTAACTAATTAATTAAATAAATTATATCTGCCTGTTATGTTAATTTCAGAATTTGTAATGGTATGTTTCTATATTTATTTGCATCAAGATATTTACATTATAAACATTCTTAACCATATAAATAAAAAAATACTCAATATAAGAAAATTTCAAAATAGCTTCAAAAATTCATCCTCATTGCCATTAACAGGTTAAATATGTTGGAACAAATTGGCTATGTAACCTAACAGTACTTCGCACTTATAGCTGCCACATCAACAAACTTATGTTTCTTAGAAAAAAAAAACAATTTTAAGGGTATTCCCACATACTTCGTAGCTACTGCATTATTTGAGGGGGTTTTCTTGTGGTACTTTCAACGTTATTAATTTATTTTGTTTATTTAAACCGTGAATAACAGCTAGGTTACAAAACAACAGTGTTACCTTATTATTGTTTTATTGGATACTAGCTTCCGGCTAGCGACTTCGCCCACGTGTCCTATACAAATTCTAATTAAAAAATACAAATTTTTATACAATCTTTGCCCCCTTTTTTCACCCTCTTAGGGATAGTATTTCGGAAAATCCTTTCTTATCGGATGCCTACGTCATACAAAGAACACACTCTCCAAGTTTCAGGTCTCTACGATGAGCGATTTAAGAATCAGCCTGATGCATCAGGCTGTGCGCTGATCCGTCAGTCATTCAGGACAAAGCATTTTATGTGTATCTATAGATAGATAATAAATATAATGTTTATAAACATCATAATGATTACGTATAAATTTATTAATACACAATATACTATCACACCTGTTTTCCTCAAAGGGTTACCCGCCTTATTCATCATAAAACCACTCATCTAAGCTTCTTTTCAACTATTAACTGGCAAGTCATGCCAGTACGGGACAAAAAAATTTTGGGATGCTAGAAAATAAATGTTAGTGGGTACCCTTAAATAACTTCTGTCTAGCTCAACGAGCCAGCCCACGAGCTGAGCTAATAGCTTTAAAATTCCCGATTATAATAATCATATTGAGGGGTAATGTGCTATTTGGTTTAAGCAACATTTTGGGTGATATTAGTTATATATATATTTGTAATCAGCGAATTTTGTTGATTCCAAATATATATATATAACTTAATAAAATATCGTCGGCGTCAGTGCAGGACCTTCTAAATGGAAAAAAGTATGTTTTTGAAAAAAGTTGTATTAATTTGTTCGCATCGCTTTTAAGAAAGTTTTTACTGTCTCCTGTAAAACAAACTTTTTTTGCATTTAGAAGGTCCTGCACTGACGCCGACGATATATATATAACGTTACCCCTCGATATATATATTCTAAGAGATTTTATCCAGTGAGAATCTCATTTAAAATCAGTCCCAACTGTTTCAGAAATTACCCCAAATCAAGCAAACCAACAGTTTTTTTTATTCAGGTATTTATGCAGTTTAGACTGGAAGCCGACCCCAACATAGTTGGGAAAAGGCTAGGCAGATGATGGACCACTTCATATGCCTATAATAAAAAGCTGGTATACCTTTACAAACTCTTAAATTTATTTCTATGTCTTGCTTATATTTTAGAAACTTTTAGAATGCAATAATAGAATTTTAATGCAATCTGAAGAAGAATATGTTTACTTTTGGTCTAAGATCCGGGCCTACATCGACATTCATCGAGTTGATAATAGAATCAAACATATTTTATAATAAATTTCGTATAGTGGAAAATATATTGAAAGTGGGTTGACAACAAAAATCCTGGACAGAATATTTTTAATTATTTTTTAAAAAACTGATTTTTATAAAATTTTGCAACATGAAGATAATAATAAAATTTTATGCTGGACTTAAAGTATAAAACATACAGAATGTGCAGACGTAGGGTTGACTATTATTTACCTGGACGAACTACTGGGTTGACAGGTATAAAAGGTATGTAAATTCTAGTTACTTTCACTGATTTGATAATAGAAAAAAAAATATATCAGCATAAGCGCTGTTTTATTGCGAACACGATGATATAGGGTTGACTGCAAAAAAATCGGTCCTAATGAGGGTTTACAAGTTTTAAAGATTTAAATTTCAACGCGTGTGGAAATTAGTGACAGAGAGATCCGAGGTAAGTATACCGTGTGATAATAAAGGACCGAACATTGCAGTCGTGTCTGATGGGATCGTGAATATAAGAAAGTGCACATGCTCGGTATATAAACTATATGGAGAGTAGAGGTACCCCTGCTACCCTCCATATTGTAAACAGTACGCGTTATTTTGGAGTAGCTAATGACTTATAATATTATATTTTATCGAAAATACGTGTTATTCTGTATCGTTGTGATAAAAAATGGCTAAAAAGTGTTTTTTATGTGACTTGGACGATTCTTTAAGTGATTTTACAGATGAAGCTTTTAAAAATTGTTCGTTAAAGCTAGCTTTTCGTAAAAAAAAAACTTTAAATATCGAGGGGTGAAAGGTAAAACATTTTGGGCGATATTGACTTATATACATATTTAGAATCAGCGATTTTTCGCACGATCCTGAGCATTTTTTTGGCGCTATAGACAATGCAATTTTCGGCCATAATTCTCAAGGTATGATCCGACATCAAATTTGGCAATTTTATTTAGTTCTTCACTTAAGCTGTACTCATTAATAGTGAATCGGAGCTTAAGCCTTTATTCTCTTCCTAAAATTACAAGTAAATGGCAGATTAACCGTGTTCGATGTAGCTAACTATTAATGTTAAGTCGCTTCATACATGTTGCTTTCCTCGTCTAACACTATGCAGTGACGCTTCAACCATTTGACTGTCAGCAACATTCATTCATTATTTTTGCACTTTGCTTTTTACTGAATAACACTGAAAAGTCACTTTAACCATTTTGCCGTCAACTGATAGACACTGTTGGCAGTTTAATCTTTTTTCCTTACTCTAGAAATAAGACAGTATAGATCATTTTGTATTAAGCGACCATTCTTTTCGATATTATAGACTGCTATAATATCGAAAAGAATGGTCGCTTAATAAAAAAAACTGTTTTTTTATGACAAGTATACCAAAACATCAGTGGATTGTTTGCAATAAAGATTCCCGATCCTCATTAAAGTAGAAGTAGTAGTTTCTTTATAACGTTTTTTTTTTTCGAAATTTTAGATCTTTAAATGGCTCTCCTGTAAAGTTTATAAAATGTCGCTTAAAGCCTTTTACCTTTCACCTTTCGAATTATCATGAAGTTGAACTAACTAAAGCAGCACTCAATTTCGTTGGTTACAATACCAACAAAAAAATAACTGCTTTACGAAGTAAATAGCATGAAGACTATAATATATAATATATAACTATTTTTTTTTTACAGAGTATTCAGTAAGTACATAATATATGATTCCTCCAATTATTATCTAATAGAATTCGAAATATATCTCAATTTTAACGTTCGTTGAATTCGTTTTAATCAAACAAATAATTTTAAAAATAATTTTTCTGAAGGACCTCGGCCTATTTTTTTTTGTTTTTCAATTTCTACCTTTTCACATTTTTATTATTTTTTAAAAAAATTCCCAAGAAAATAAGACAAAAAAAATATTTTCAGTTGCTCCGAAATAACGCATACTGAATTCAAATGTCAGTTGCTCCAAAATAACGCGTACTGTTTACAATATGGAGGGTAGCAGGGGTACCTCTACTCTCCATATAGTTTATATACCGAGCATGTGCACTTTCTTATATTCACGATCCCATCAGACACGACTGCAATGTTCGGTCCTTTATTATCACACGGTATATTTATCTCGGATCTCTCTGTCACTAATTTCCACACGCGTTGAAATTTAAATCTTTAAAACTTGTAAACCCTCATTAGGACCGATTTTTTTGCAGTCAACCCTATATCATCGTGTTCGCAATAAAACAGCGCTTGTGCTGATATAATTTTTTTTCTATTATCAAATCAGTGAAAGTATCTAGAATTTACATACCTTTTATACCTGTCAACCCAGTAGTTCGTCCAGGTAAATAATAGTCAACCCTACGTCTGCACATTCTATATGTTTTATACTTTAAGTCCAGCATAAAATTTTATTATTATCTTCATGTTGCAAAATTTTATAAAAATCAGTTTTTTAAAAAATTATTAAAAATATTCTGTCCAGGATTTTTGTTGTCAACCCACTTTTAATATATTTTCTATTATACGAAATTTATTATAAAATATGTTTGATTCTATTATCAACCCGATGAATGTCGATGTAGGGTCGGATCTTCTACTATTTAATTATAAAAAAATTTGAAGGTTGATGAATGTTTTTAATTGAGAGATAGTAGTTTTGTTTTATAAATGGAACTGAGATTAGGTTTGTTTTTGTTTTAATTTAAACTTAACCAAATTAGCTGCTTATATTTAGAGCTAGATGGGTGGACCAACTCAAAGAGGTGACTGGAGGCCAGATACAGGGACCGGACCGAGTGGAGAAGATTGACATACAGTCACGATCCTCAGCATTGAGGGAACGACCAGAAAGAAGATTTAGAGCAAAGAACCAGTATTGCCATTAAACGTGCCAATGGTGCCATACTGAGATTACCGGATGACTGATGTGGAGGAGCACTCTGACACCTATTTTCATCAAGGCACACTTTTGTATACTTTTGTTTGTCTTTTTTTATTTATTTAATAATATATTTTATTATTTCAAGTTGCTATTTGCAAACCTTATAATATTTTAAACTAATACATTCTTTTAAAAACTACCTAATAAGAAAATAAATACTCTCTCTCTTTTCCAAGTATGTATCCCACATGGTGGTGGAGTCAGCTTTACTTATGTTAAGAAAATAAATACTAACTTAAGAAAATCTACTCTACCTGGTTTGCATAAAAAATAAGAGTACAATCTATTCATATAACAGGGTAATATTTTTCTCAAAATACCTGACAATTTATAAAAAAACATTAAAGATAATTTTAAAATAAAAGAAACAAAAAATAACTTGTTTTTACACCCCACTTGTGAGAATTTCAACTAGTGAATTAAAAATCGTGTACCAGGCAAACAGGTTTTGCAGGAGCTGTTTAAAACCAATCAATAACACAAAAAGGTTTGACTACACACTCTATTGTCGCAAAATGTACACAACACAAGTACAATTTGGCGACCTGGAGTTCAATGACACCTGTCGAAGCAGCGAGGACTCAAAGACGGACCCGAATTGTCAAGCTACAACCTAAAACCACAGAGATAGCAGAAGTCAGCCATATTGTTACTCACGGCTATCTCGAAGAGTGATGGAAAGTCCTGCTGGGGTTCTCCGTCGGCCAATCCAGCCAGGAGGCCGAGCTCCGCGCTTAAATCGGCCAGTTCAGCGCCGATGCGATCCGCCCGATCAGCGTCCCCCAGCTCATCTTTCAGGATGTCTCCGATCTCGTCGGACACCGCGGCCACGGCTGAAGCGACCTCGTCAGAAGGCACTCCCTCTTTGCCCAACCCCTCGCCACCACCGGCAAAAAGCTCAGCTGCCTCATCATTTTCATTACCACTTCGGCCTAAACATTTCTCCATGGAAAACATCATTTAAAAACCGAATAACACAACTCATACGACAAACGTAACATCTAAAGTCACCGCTGGTCCTAATAGATCACTCGAAAACAGATAACTCGGTAATTAAAAGACTTGGAACCATTTTTTCATCGGCACCGATATATCCCGAAGTTTTTGACAATACCAATATGGCGACGATATTTTTAGGTATTTTGTGACCAGTTGCAAGCGGATAACGTGACAATATTTTGTGTGGCAATTTTCTTTGTTGGACCTATTTTTGTATTCTCATTTCAAGTAATGATCCAAAGACATGATGATTTAGCAATAAATAATACTTCTTTATTTGTTGGTTTTGGTTTTATTTTACTAAGTTTCACCTCAAGCCTTTTTTTAGGATTTTCATCTTGAAATTTTCATGATCAATGCGCTTATTATACTATAGTAAATAAGGGTCCCAAAACCCAAAATAAGTGAAGTGTAACAAGTTATAGGCACCAAAGAGTATTAGAGTAGTACAATGTGTGTGCCCTTAATTTAGTGCTCTCATTCAATGCAAAGTACTACCTTCTCGCTGTAAAGTATAATTTATAAAAGACTAATATGAGAATGTTTCTAGTGTTAGAAAGTTGCTTAGCTTAGTTGAGTACAGCGAAACCGCATGCTGATTATCTAACAAAATACGCTAAGCATTGCTAGTAATCCTGGACTCTACCGTCCGTAGAGAAAAGGTCTCTACAAAGCATAAACCCGGATGGGGTGCACGTTGCAAGGTGTTGTAGACTTTTTACTAAAAAAATATATTTCGGAAAGTCAAAATAGAAAGTAGGCAAATAGATACATCTACAAGGTAACCCACCGAAACAAAAAGAACAAGTTCTAACTTATTTTTAGAAGTCCACTTATTTAAATTAATGTTTCTACTGGCGGCTAGATAAGTAATGTCACGCCATCTAGTGCTAACCGAATAAAATACTTTTATTCAAATTTTTCTTTGGCAGCATTGTTTCCTACTGTCAAATGAGTGACAGTTGACATAAGATCAAGAACATTGACATTTCTCATTTGTCAGGAAGCCGATTCTGCGCGAAACACTCGTAAAGTTATTTTTCAAATAGATTTATAAATTGTATATGAAAAAACTACAATGCAGGTAAAATGCCGCATTGCGATGCACGCTGTAACAAACACGCGATATTTCTAATACAAACACGACGCTTAGTTAATTAAATTAAGCACATGATCTTTAAAACAAACCTAAGGCTTTAATTTTTTTTTAATCCTATAATTAGTGTTGTAATTAGGTCAAAAGTGAAAACCGGAAATAGTGTGTGTACTTATATAGTTCCAAATTGAAATAATGGCGGTACAAAATAAAGTTTTATACGCGTTTCGTGGTTGGATTGCATTTGTTGCATTTATGGATCTGGGGACCGCTGGCCGGTCGTATATCGAAAGGAGGTCGTTTCTAAGCAACGCCGGCGATGAACATTTAGATGGTAAGCTTTTTAAATACTCTACGGCAAATTTTAAGCCGAAACTCCCTTTAAAAGATTAAAAAAAAAAAACTTTACTATGTCTTAGTGATTTAAGTGAATATTATGGCAAAAAGTTAATAATAATATGTATGTACCACCGGTAGCTTGAACCCTGTTCCATTTATCGGTGGATCCCTATTTTTTATATTTTTAAATGCATATTTTTTATAATCAATATTTACAAATGCAAAAAATATGTGTAAAAATTAAATTAAGGACGTAATAATTTGTAGATAATGCAGCGTAAATATATTTGTCTGTTTAGTATTTATAAGGTTACTAGGTCTAGTTTACCAAGTGACACCAGCACCACAGGAAAAGCTATTTCTCAATTACAATTCCATGTCAGAGGCCGACTGGGTTGGTGGGTCATCTTAGGGAACATACCCATACTACGTGACCCGTTTAGGGGGGGTCTTCAAAATACTATGCTCAGTCACAGGAGTGGAGGGAGTTGCTTAGACTTTTGTTACATAGTCGATTTCGCCGAAACAAATTTTGCGCTTTAACAAACAAGTACAATAATAACTTAAACAAATATGAGTCAAATTATTTTCATTTGTTACACTTTCTGCCTGCGAAATGATTAAAAATCATAATTGTCAATACTACATACAAAACTTTAGGGGTCACATAGTATGGCAACATTCCCTTAGGGTCGAATGGTGACCCACTGACCAAATTCTGACACTAGGACTTGTTGGGTTATTAAATCTGCAGTCCATGGTATTAAGAAGAATGGCAATCAAATTCTTTAAAATATTCTAAACTAGCTGTTTCCCGCGGTTTCACCCGCATTCCGAGGGAACTACTTAGCGCACC
The DNA here is from genome assembly GCA_963891755.1 of Pyrrhia umbra. NCBI lineage: Eukaryota > Metazoa > Arthropoda > Insecta > Lepidoptera > Noctuidae > Pyrrhia > Pyrrhia umbra. Next base: position 5,626,508 of record OY982946.1, read on the forward strand.
CGGGTAAAAAGTAGCCTATGTTGTTCCTCAGGGTCTATTCTATCTCTGTACCAAATTTCATTTATATCGGTCCAGTAGTTTTGGCGTGAAAGCGTAACAGACAGACAGACAGAGTTACTTTCGCATTTATAATATTAGTAAGGAAGTAAGGATTCAGAAACAGGCAACATACTCCTCTCAAGACTCACAAGGTAACATATTTTAATCATAAGCTAATTTAAATAATTTGTATGCGAATAGTGTGTTTTCCTCAAGAATATGCATAAGTAGCTGTCATGGGGTTTCAACTGCATCCTAAGGTTACTACTATGCATACTCAAATAAATACTATCCTACGCATTAATTCAGGTTAAAAACTATGTGTGTTACCTAATATCATTCAGATTTATTCAGTAGTTTTTGTGTGACAGGGTAACAAACACACATACATCCATACAGATTTATAATGATAGTAGGAGACTTATAAGATATTAGTGGGATAGTAGGATATTAGTGGGATAGTAGGATATTAGTGGGATAGTAGGATATTAGTGGGATAGTAGGATATTAGTGGGATAGTAGGATATTAGTGGGATTTGTTTATAAGAGTACAAATGCCATAAACACATGCAATACATTTGCGTTTACAACCTCTAAACCAAAGGTTCAGTTAAGTGGTTGGACTACTTTACAATTAAATTACCCAATTGTAATTAGTTTTAATTAAATTATTGTGCAAGCTGTGGTCTCTTACAAGTGAAGGAGTATGCCAACACTAAACCCAGTGGTCTTTAAATGTGTAAATAATTAATTCTAAAAATTTTAATTCCAGGTGACTTCACGATATCCCGTATGCTTGGGATGTATTCTCTTCTCAAAGCCCTAGCGCTCATACATTGTACGCTGTACATTCATTATAGGCCGTAAGTATTCTACAATAAAAATATTGTCTATTTTTCTTCTGTTTCACTCACATTCTGAGGAAAGTACTACATGCTAATAAAAAAATAGCACGCAAACAAAATAGCTTCAACTATTCCATTATGACTAACTGACAGACTCATGATTCCTTGACAATTCAAGAAAAAAAAAACAATTTTGAATTTTGCATCTGGATAAAAAGTATATAAGTTATCATCATCATCATCATCATCTGCCTAGCCTTTTCCCAACTATGTTGGGGTCGGCTTCCAGTCTAAACCGGATGCAGCTGAGTACCAGTGTTTTACATGGAGCGACTGCCTATCTGACCTCCACAACCCAGTTACCGGGTAACACGGTACCCCTTGGTAAGACCCCTTATATAAGTTATATGTGTGCGAAATTTCATCCTTATCCGTTCAACCGTTTTGGCGTGATTAAGCAACAAACATACAATCTTACATACTTTCTCATTTATAATATAAGTAGGACTAGCTGTTTCCTACGTTTTCACCTGCATTACTTGATATTTGAAATGACAGGTCACCCATCCAAGAATTTATCTCGGCGGAAACAGCTTAACCTCGCCGTTTATCGCGGCTTTACCACGCCACAACCCCTCTCTACTTTTTTCTAATTTCTAAACTATTTTTGTTTGTTTTATTCACAGGGTGGTGTCAATGGGATACTGGTCTCTATCATTAACAATCATACTGTATTTTACGGAAGCCTTTTACTTCCATTCAACGGATCTCAACTTTTATGTGGTATTTCCCTGCGTGTTGAATAGTGAGTTTTTTTTTTAATTTATACACCTTTTTTTAATTGACGGCACGTTTGGCGTAGTGGCTGAGCAATTGGCTGCTGCGCTGCTTGTCGCGGGTTCGATTCCCGCACAGGACAACTAAAATTGTTCCGGGTCTGAGTGTTTATGCATGTGATATTGAATGTTTGTAAACGCACCCACGACACAGGTGTAATTCCTAGTGTGGGGCAACGTTTTTAAAAAAAAAAAAAAATAATTATATACCTTGTAAGTAATGGATCATCGTCTGCCTAGCCTTTTACCAACTACGTTGGGGTCAGCTTCCAGTCTAACCGGATGCAGCTGAGTACTAGTGTTTTACATGAAGCGACTGCCTATTTGATCTCCACAACCCAGTTTACCGGGCAACACAATACCCCTTGGTAAGACTGGTTGTCAGACTTTCTGGCTTCTGACTACCCGTAACGACTATCAAAGATCTACAAATGACAGTCCGGACCAAAAGCTTAACGTGCGTAACGGACCGACCGCGCCAAGCGCAGCTTAACCTTTGATCGGTCGAACCGTGCGGCTGTTACTTAGCCACGAGTACTAAAATTTTGACGGCACGTTTCGCGTAGTGGCTGAGCGATTGGCTACTGCGCTGCTTGTCGCGGGTTCGATTCCCGCACAGGACAACTAAACTTTTTCAAAGTCAGGTTATTTGAGTATGTCTTATGTATTTTTGTAAACGCACCCCCGATACAGGAGTCATTTCTAGTGCGGGGCGACGTTTAAAAAAGAAACACGACCTGAGTGGTTTAGTGGTCAACATGCCGGAATGCCACGCAAGAGGCCCCGGGTTCGATTCCCGGCCGGGCAGAAATTGAAATAATGAATTTTAATTTCTGTAACGGGTCTGGGTGTTACTATGTATAATATGTATGTATTTATAAAAATATATAAGTAGTATATCCGTTAAGCTAGCACCCATAACAAAAGCATGCTTGCATTGCTTACTTTGGGGCTAGATGGCCCTGTGTGAAATTGTCCAAAGAAAGAAAGAAAGAAAGAAACAAGTAAAACACAAATATTTTTTTCAGTAATAACACTCCTGGGCTTAATATATTTACCGACGAAATTAAAACTCTTCGGACAAATACCTGGGACTTCTGGAATGGACAGAGAGGTTGACGACGAGAACACACAAATATTACGCACCATGGGCAATTTCAGACGACGAAAACCGGGCAGTTCTGCCAAAAACAAACACGTTTGATAGTGTTGCTATACTAAAAATTGGCTGTATAGCTTATGACATGTGTCGAAGGTTTAATTATCTGTCATAAATAAAAATTGTATCAATCTTAAGCCCTCTACACAACAAACACGGTGACCTTATTTATTAGAATCATCATAAACAATTCAGGGGCTGTACCACCACGTGTTTTTGCAAACACTTTTCAAGTTTGAGAGCGTGACACAGCTACTAACGTTGTATAGCTCCGTCTCTTTTTCATCACGAAAATAATCTGGTTTTGGCACGTCATGGTAAGGCCCCAGGTCGCCGAAATAGAATTAAAATAACAATTGGGGTCGCCGACAAGTCGCTGGGTTGGGTCGGCGGGTCGCCGGGTTTGGTGTCTAGAGTGCTTTAGGAGAGATGGACATAGAGGATGGACTTAACAATACCCTAATGAAATCGTTCACTCTCTAGAAAGAGAGAGAGTGCCAATATCTGTCTCTCTGAACACAACATAAAAATATGGACCATATGGAATTCTAGAAAAAAATAGAACCTAAAATTCTAGAAAATGAAAAGTACTAGTTGCACAATCGCTTGTTTCTCTTACACGTTTCTGTCGATAATATAAATGCGAAAATGAGTTTTGTTTGTCACCCTTTCACGATAAAACTGCTCAACAGATTTAAAAGAAATTTGATACAGAGATAGATGGAACCCTGGAGACTGTTGTAGGTGACTTTTTATCCGAGTGCGTGAAGTAGATCTCTCAGGAGCCGGGTGAAACCGCAGGCAATGCATAGTTTGTTTTAGAGTTGGATGGGGAATGTTATGTCCATTCTCTATGTCTGTGGTATAGATGACGCCTCGCTCGCAAGGATAACTGGGTATTTGACACCATCAAAATTCAAAAAAATAAATCATTTATTTCAATTAGAGAATTTGAATTGTCAATGAGCCATAAGTCTGTCCATAGATATACATACTAAAGTAACTAGATCTGCAATCACCAAGCAAAATGCGTGCCATGAAATTTTGGACCCTCCCAGCCACTATTCATGTCATCTGTCAGCTTGACTTCAACTGAATGTCTGGAAAAACTGACTGTCGCTGTCTTTGTCGCACAGATGTCACGTACATAATGTTTCGGTTAGTGTGAAAGAGATAAATATTATGTTGCATCAAAATGGTTACTAGTTTTAAAGTTACGTCTGCATTAAAAAAAATGGTTACGTTTTTGTTACCGCGTAATGTTCGGGATTGCATCTCTATTGATATATCTCGATGAGTCTGTCAGTTTGTCGAAAAGAAAGTTGAAGCTATTTGCCCGTTCCAAAGCGTAAATTCCTATGGAGAAGAACGGGCAAGAAACTCCATGGTTACTCTTTTTAGGGTTCCGTAGTCCGACAAGGAACCCTTATAGTTTCGCTCTGTCCGTCTGTCTGTCTGTCTGTCTGTCCGCGGCATAGCTCCGTGGTTTTTGTTATTAGAAAGCTGAAATTTGGTATGAATATGTATATTGATTACGCCGAGAAAGTGGTAAAATAAAATTTTGAAAAATATTTTTTTTTAGTGTAGCTCCCAAACATGTAAAGTAGGGATGAATATTTTTTTTCTCGCGTACCCCTTCGTGTGGGGTATCGTTAGATAGGTCTTTCAAAAATATTATGGGTGTGTGAAGATCATTTTTCGGTTAGGCGAGCCATTTGCGAAATATCTAGATTTTAAGTGAAATTTTTTGTTCGTTACGAGTTACCCCCCCCTCTAACTTTTGAATGGCTGTACCTAGAAATGTGAAAAAAATCACAGACGTAGCACATGTAATGAACTTACAAGGAAAACTATCACGGCTAAGTAGGCTTAACCGGTTACAGAGTTATAGTCGACTAACTGAGACCTACTACGGAACCCTACTGCGCGTGGCCCGACACGCACTTGGCCGGTTTTTTCAACATGTTTTTACAAAAATCATATTTACTAATAATCAAGTAATGAGCTGTCAAAACGCGATTCTCCCATACATTTTGTATGGGATTAGTAGACTGACGTCATTTGTTTTCAAACTCAATTCAAAATTAAAATCTAATTTTTCAGTTAGTTTAAAGATTGATTTTTCAAAGATAAAATAAAGTGTTTTTTTGGAAAGCGGTGTCTTAGAATTAATTGATAATTATTGGTGTCAAATACCCAGTTGGTCTAAGCAGAGATAAAAAAACTACTATTAGTAGAAATCCTAGTATTTTCCTACCACGGCCTTATTCTTGCACTTTGAATAGCTTCCAGATTGTAAAGTGCTGGTAAGATTAATTGTTTAATACTGATTTAGATTTTTACACTTGGGTGCAATGATTTTGAGTCAGTTAATTTTATTTAGTTTTTATAAAATTACAAATGTCTAAATTCAGAATGCTTGCACATTTCTATTTAAAAAACATTTAAGTGGGTATTTCCGCGGCATTAATTATCACACTTTTATCTAAAACCGATATTCCGAAAACATTTTTGCAACAGGTCTATTTCATTGCATTCCAGTGTAATATAAAATGTTGATATTCCATATTTTTGTTACCTATCGAATATGTATGTTTCACAATTCATATCTAAGGTAAGCTTACCAAGCTGCGGAATGTTCGAAAGAGATACCGCGCCCCAGGAATATAAAGGACTGAGGAAGGAACATGGATGGGTTTTAGTCAGGAAATCTGACACTCCCTCCTGCTCCGCCCACGGCGGGAGGGATCATTGATGATTACCCTTCCAAAAAAGAAGGTAAGCTTACCTATCCATACATTGAGCGCGGTAAGCACTGCTTAAGCTTTCATCTTTTAAACATTTGATGGGAGGTATATAAAATATGGAATATCTACATTTTGTCTATCGAAATACTATTACAGATATATAGCAAATTATATATAATAGTGCCAATGATAATACATAGCCATTGTATTTACTAACTAATGAAGGAAGGGATTAGAAAAAAATAATTCCAAATCTTGTTTACAATTATAACCAACCAATCTACAATATTTAAATGAAAACTCTAATTTTAAACTCCGCTGCTGCGCCGCCGGTCCTCCGTCTACGATTAAATGAGACATTTTTTATGTTTTTTTCTGACATTTGAGTTGAAATTTCTGTCAGTCTAAAATTTAGCTTTAGATTTTTTTCTTCGGTCACTTTCAAAGACAGATCCATCGTTCGTTGGTTAGTAAATCCACCATATGAAATATATAAATTTAATTTTATACATACTTACCACATTTTTATACACTGATGCTAGTTGAATAGACAGTTAATTTTGAAAATGTAGCACACTTTAGCTTGACTTTAAGCGTTTTTAGGGTTCCGCTGACAAAATTGTGGCAATTAAACCTTTTTGGTTACGCGACTGCTGTAAATAGGGTCTCTGGTTCGATTTCCGGATCAGGCCGAATTCGTTTTGTGGATTTTGGGAAATGTCATAAAGCAGCCAGGAGTCAGGAAGTTGGTGGTATTACACCCCCGTGCCTGGGAAGGCAGGTTTAAGTCGTCGTCCCTGGCTGCTATCTTGAGAGCTGGCAGTCGTTGTCACAATTCCATGTCAGAGGCCGTCAGGCGGGTTTGAGAAAACTCTGACATCAGGGCTTGTTTGGTTAGTAAAACCTGCAGCCCGCGAGATGAGAAGAGGACTAATTCTAAATGGTGTGTTTGTTTGGATGTCACATTAATGGTAGTTATGAATCGTAATAGGTATCTGGCTAAAAAAAACATAGAATATTATATTATAAATTATAAATTCGAGACACTTTCATGTTAACGTCAGACATACTTAAGATACAAGTGAGGCAGATTGATCTTTTTGTTAGAATAATAATAAATGTATTTTATTTTCTCTCACTAAGGTTTGACACAATATACAGAAGCTGGTAACGTAAAAAAACCCATCATCATCTGCTTAGCTTTTTACCAGACATGTTGGGGTCCGCAAAGTTTGTAGAACCCACTTTAAAGCGCTATATTCTCAAGTCAAAGCGTGCTATATTTTTCAAATACACAATAGTTATGTAAGTTAAGTTTCACGCGTATTTAAAGTGTGTTTAGATGATTTCTAGTCATTATTATTATATTTAAGTAAACATTTTATTGTGATTGAGGTAAAGCGAAATTATCTGTTTTTACAAACTTTTTCATGAAATAGCGAAGCGACATGCCTGCATATCAGTGACCCTAGCACGAATACACTAATGTAATAATACCTAATAATCTCTCAAGACCGAATTCGGCGACGGCGGCCAATCTCAATGTAGACTAGCCAGGTACGCAGGAGATATTATAGTGCACGCACGCTTGCAGACACAGGTGCACTCTCTATTCCCTTACTCATAGTCCAATGGGTCGGCAATCCAACCCGACCGAGGAGAGATCATGCGCAGGACCGACAGCGCCATGTGCTCTCCGAGGCACGGAGGGGTCTCGCTGTTTCAAAAAAACTTGTTGAATGGTAATCGCAGATAATTTGACTTTACCTCCAAGATTTTAAACGCAATAAGCTCAATCACATGTGCTTTTTAGACAATAGTTCTTAATTATTAAAGCATTTAATTATATTTAGGAAATATATACGAAAATAACAAGATGCTACCACGATTTTTAAACGAAAAAAAACAAAGGAGGTTTCAAGTCGACGCGTAGGTATATATTTTTATGATGACCACGAATAACTTTTTACAGCGTAGTCCGATTTACATTTTTTTTACATTGGTATATAAAAAACCCAAGATACACAGCCTCGAATAAAAGTAACGCTCGAAAATGTCCCCAAACACTCATCAATCATACCTACGTAGTTATTATGTTACATACTACATGTAGTATATACTATTATGCTACACACATATATTTTTGCAAGTTCAACCTTACGTAATTTGGTTTAAGGTTGTTTTTAAGTGACGCGAGACTTTTTGAAATGAGCGCACAATTTAGAATGTTGCGCTCATTTTATGCGGACTGTTTTGAGACGTTGTGTGTACATCTTGGGTTTTTAATATATCAATGTTTTTTTAGCACTATTAAATCAATGTGAAACTCAGTCATATAAGCCTTTTCTCAACAATATTGGGGTCGGCTTCCAGTCTAACCGGATGCAGCTGAGTACCAGTGTTTTACATGGAGCGACTGCCTATCTGATCTTCACAACCCAGATACAGAGTAACACGGCTTGTTAGTTGAAATTGAAACTGTCACACTAAAATTCTCGTAAATCACTATATTTCAGATTGAAAGTTGTTTTCGTTATACACTGTAGGCCAACTGACTCGGTTTTTTTTGCTCGCCAGTATACATGTATATTTCCGAAATATAATAAACTTAGAAGGACCACAGATACCAGTGCCATATCAATATAGAAATTGTTACATTTTGACAAAATAAAACACGGTTTAAAAAATATTTTAGGTTGTTTTATTCCACCATCCCCTTTTCACTGCGACCTGATAGCCTTCCATTTACTTTCTGGTCGGCTCCTTAGTTATACAGTTATATTAAACAGCCTATTAATTGCGTCGGCGAAGAATGCGGGATGTAGTTTTGGGGATCCAATTGATTTTCCGAAAAATATTAATTTAATTAATTCGTACAAACTATAATAAGCGTATAATCAGAGGAAAGGGAGTAGATTGTCTTTCGACACTCTGACCGAGTTTGGGTTTAAAAAAACCGAACAAGTGCGTGTCGGGCCACGCGCAGTAGGGTTCCGTAGTAGGAGTTAGTTAGTCGACTATAACTCTGTAACCGGTTAAGCCTACTTAGCCGTGATAGTTTTCCTTGTAAGTTCATTACATGTACTACGCCTGTGATTTTTTTCACATTTCTAGGTACAGCCATTCTAAAGTTAGAGGGGGGGGTAACTCGTATCGAACAAAAATTTGCACTGAAAAGCTAGATATTTCGCAAATGGCTCGCTTAACTAAAAAATGGTCTTCACACACCCATAATATTTTTGAAAGACCTATCTAACGATACCTCACACGGAGGGTTACGCGAGAAAAAAATATTCATCCCCACTTTACGTGTTTGGGAGCTAACCTAAAAAAAAATATTTTTCAAAATTTTATTTTACCACTCTCTCGGCGTGATCAATATACATATCCATACCAAATTTCAGCTTTCTAGTATCAAGAACCTCGGAGCTATGCCGCGGACAGACAGACAGACGGACATGGCGAAACTATAAGGGTTCCTTGTCGGACTACGGAACCCTAAAAAAGACGGATACTAATAAAAAAAACATATCTGGCAACACTGCTTCCCGTCATAAATGCCGCCTAGAGCGACCTCTCCCTTTCTACCTCCCAGCTCCGTGCTTCAGAAAGCACATGATTCGTTATGGGTATCAGGTCTATTTATTCCTTTAGTTATTTATATCTATACTTATATATAAAGCTGAAGAGATTATTTGTTTGCTTGAACGCGCTAATCTCAGGAACTACTGATCCGATTTGAAAAAATCTTCAAGTTTTAAATAGCCCATTTATCGAGGAAGGCTATAGGCTATATATCATCACGCTAAGACCAATAGGAGAGAATCCAATAAAGAATGTTTCAAAATCGGGGGTTAAAGTTAGCCCAAAGCAACTATTCCACGCGGACGAAGTCGCGGGCAGAAGCTAGTTAAAAAATATTTTCAGGCAACTCAATAAAAACATGGCTAAAATAAAAGTCTTTTATTAGATATTCTTAAAAATATTACATTCTGTATTTTAATTAATAAGTATAGTAAAGGTAATAATTAATTATAAAAATATTGGACGGGCACAAATATATAAGAATGTTTTAATTATATTAAATTAGGGTTTTTTTCGTATACCTTAGGTATAATATAAGTATTGTTCCTTAATTATGTTTATTACTTAAATATCTACATATATTATAGTATGTAGATAATTATATTTTTTTATTTTAGATTTCAAATCTAGAAGTTCACTGACTGATGGTTTCGTAATCGGTCCGTTAAATGAAAAAAAATTTAACCAGGAAGCTTGAACTTTCGTGTTTCCCACTTCTAGTTCAACCTTGGTTTGGTAATCGACCGTTTCAGAAATAAAAATTCAAATAATACATTACCCATCGAAAGTTGGAAGTTTGAATTTACGGTACTTAAACAGCTGTTTTATGTTAATCGGGCCGTTATCTCGTCGCTGAACATTAAGGCCCAAGTTCACCAACAAGATAACGGTCCGATTAACTTAAAACAGCTGTTTAGCATAAATTCAAACTTCCAATGAGGATCAGTAATGTAATAGCAAATTCAATAAAACTAGTATCTATGTTATTCTTTATGACATAAGAATGATATATCTTTTTGAATTATCGAAATCGGACCATTACTTATGAAGATATTAAGTAATAAACATTTGCCGTTCCGGCCGCTAAAAATTAATGTCCGCGGGAGCGTGTGACGTCACTCCAACGGAACCGAGCGCAGTCTGCATTCATATTTCACTATTCGGCGGAGCTGCGACGCGGTTGGTCAGTATATTTGGCAATTTATTTTACGTAAAGTGTTGTTAGAGTGTGTTTTGTGATATTTGAGTATAAAACGTCCTAAAATATGAGTACTAATAAAGTAGAGGCTGGTTTTGTGCGAGCTCAGTCAGATAATCTTCCAAAGGTGGATTCTTTCATGACATTTGATTATCTCAGTAATCTAGTTCTAAGTTAATCTACGTTACTTATTAGTAATCTTAAGATATTGATTTAAAATCTTTAGGCCTCCACACAATCGGCTATTATCGCGGTGAATCGCTGTACATTGCTGTGAACTCTCAAAAACTCTTGAGAGTTTTTCATCCAACGCAGCAATGTATAGCAAATCACCGCGATCATCGGTGATTGTGTGGAGGCAGCAGTAGGTAGGTGTAAAAAATAATGAATATAATGTATTGGTACAGAAATCTTGATAAACAAATGTTGTTTTCGTTCATTCCTATGCGGATCATTTCGCGGATGGCTATTTAACCAACTTGCGCTTTATTTAGTTCATAGTTCCCTATATACTTGTCGATTTATAACGGAAACCTTAATATTGGTTTTCAATGGCTATTTTTTGCCACCTCGTTCATTGTTACAAATAATTCATTCAGTATGTACCTACTTAGGATGGCTTGAAAAAATCATCATCAATCATCTCTTTACAACAGGATACCATTTTGAAGAAGTTTTGCGTTTTTCGGCACGTTAAAAATAATTTTTCTAAGGTAATAATAGAAGTATTTGTACATTTTGGCACTATACAATATTAATACATGTTTGAAAAGGTGAATTAGACACAAATCGGACACTTAATTTGTTTGAAAGTCACAATTAATCAAACAAAACACTGCGCGCCATACTGCTGCCAACGGCTAACCGTTGGAGTGACGTCACAGCTATCGCGGCGACCGCTCGGTGAACTTCGCTAGTAATTTGGTCATAACTTCGTCAATTTTTATCGTTGATCAAAAATTTTTGCACTGTATGTTAAGGATTACTTAGCTCTACAAATCTGCATTGTCAACTAAAAACGTTACGGATCCTCATTTTCGATGGTTAACGTATTATTAGAGATTTTTATTCTTGAAACAGTTGGTTACCAAACCAGGCTTGAACTAGAAGTGGGTAACAGGAAAATTCCAGCTTTCTGGTTAAAAAACGGTTTTATTAAACCCGTTAAACAAAAAGATTTTTTAACCAGGAAGCTGGAATTTTGGTGTTACCCACTTCAAGTTCAACCCTGGCTTAGTAATCGACTGTTTCAGAAATAAAAATCACAAATAATACGTTACCCATCGAAATTTGGAAGTTTGAATTTATGGTAAACAACTGTTTTAAGTAAATCGGACTGTTATCTAGTCGGTGAACTTAGGCCTTAGTAACTTTAAGTTAGTGTGATTAAAATTAGTTTTTTTCTTAAATTTTTAATCGTAGTACTATTATAAAAGCTTAACTTTGTGAGGATGTATGTTTATAACTCTCTCACGCAAAAACTACTGCATGGATTTGGATAAAATTTGGTTCACACATAGTTTAAAACCTGGATTAACACGTAGGATAGTTTTTATCCGGGTGGGCGTAGTAGTTCCTTCAGTACGCGGGTGTAACCCGGGATACATTTAGTAATAGTCCGGCACGGGTGCGCACGCGATTTTCACAAAATCTTCATAACGAACCGTGCCAGTGTTTGTGACATTCGCTTCTCTGAATATATTGTCCACCTGTGGGCAAAAACAGATCTAAATAAAAAAAAAATATAGTTTTTTCCTTTATTTCTCCTGCATCTTGAGTGAACTTCACTTGAATACATAATATACTAGCTTCCCGCCAGCGGCTTCGCCCGCGATATTTTAGCTAATGGATACAAAAACTTGACAAATTATATATACTAAAACCTTCCTCATTAATCACTCTATCTATTACAAAAAACCGCATCAAAATCCGTTGCGTAGTTTTAAAGATTTAAGCATACATAGGGATATAGGGACAGAGAAAGCGACTTTGTTTTATACTTTGTAGTGATACATATAAAATGCTTTGTCCTGAATGACTGACGGATCAACGCACAGCCTAAACCGCTGATCGTGGAGACCTGAAACTTGGAGGGTGTGTTCTTTGTATGACGTAGGCATCCGATAAGGATTTTCCGAAATTCTATCCCTAAGGTGGTGAAAAAGGGGGGCAAAGATTGTATGAAACTGACATTTTTAATTTGAATTCGTATAGCCCACGCGGGCGAACGCTAGTATTCAATATAATTCTAACTAATACTCTAAATTGTTTAACTGGTCGGCTGGAAGGACCTCGAAGTCGTCGCACAAGATCACAAAAAAAAAAAAACCGACTTCCAAAAAAAACTGAAAAGTAAAAAATAATTTTATTTAAACGCTTTACGACCAAAACATCGCTCTAGAAGTCGGTGTCTTGTAAGTTACTATTGTTAGTATTTTGCCACCGACTTCGAAAGCGATGTTTTGGTCGTAAAGCGTTTAAATAAAATTATTTTTTACTTTTCAGTTTTTTTTGGAAGTCGGTTTTATTTTTTTGTAAAAATTTTTTTATTTTTCGCTTTTCAGTGTCTCGGTCTTGCTATCTTAACAAAATAAACACACCACTTTTTTTTTTTGACATTCAACATGATAATATTATTAGGAATAATATTTTTGAATAAATAGTAACAAAAACAGAGTTTGAAAAGAAATACAAACACATATGTATGTAATCGGTAGCGCGAGCGAAACGAGCGCGAATTTTTTTAGCATGATAATTATAGGGAATAACATTTTTCAATAAAGTGTATCAAAAACAGAATCTGATTATAGATTTGGGAAAAAAGAACTTTGCGAAGGGACAAGTTTATGTAGCTCTCAGCAGAGTCAAAACTTTGGAAGGAATAGCTCTATCTGATTTAGAACCTTCTAAGCTGTTAACTAAGCCCCACGATGAACGAGCATTAGCAGAAATGCAAAGGCTGAGAAATCTTGTTTCTGATGAAAGGTAGAACAGTACATACTTGTGTTTTCTTACATGATTTTCTTCTTAATGTATTTTTTTAATTATTTATTGTAACAACATCTCGTTAACGTTGTCGTAAATAACAACATCTCGTTAACGTTGTCGTAAAAAAAAAACGTTTAGCTTTTCAGTGACTATACATATACCTATACTAGTGATAAGTATAGTTGTTACTATCCGCATTAGTGGAAAGTTCTCATCAATACAAATAATATAAGCCCAAACACGAGGTAGTTTACATATTCAGCTGCCGAGTTCCTTCGACCTTCTCTAGTCCCCATCATCAGATCAGCTCCAAACCTTCACTGTTGCAAAGGTCTCGTCAATACGAACATAATAAGCCCAAACACGAGGTAGTTAATATATACCGTTGCTGAGTTCCCTCGACCTTCTCTCGTCTCCATCATCAGGTCAGCTCCAAACTTGCACTAGTGAATAGTGTTATCAAACATACACCTGAGCATTAAGTTTTTACCCTATGCATGCCTACAACTTTCCAAAGTTGCCCTCGATTTCTCAGGGTTCCCATCATCAGATCCTGACTTGATGACTATGGGACCACCTGGAAAGTATACCCTACCAAATAAAAAAACAATTTTGCAAATCGGTCCAGGCGTCTTCGAGTAATCGGTGAACATACATAAAAAATAAAAAAAAAAGATCCCGACGAATTGAGAACCTCCTCTTTTTTTTTGAAGTCGGTTAAAAAATGGAAATCTCTTTAGAGCCCTATGTCCCTGATGAGGGTCAACAGGATCGCATCTGTTATGTTGTTCAAATAAAAGATATACCATTGGGTACAGTTGGTTTATTTCCAGTTTCACAATCAGACACACGTAGTACAATCTTATTAGACAAGTATCACAGACAGGACATTACACAGTAGTGGTCGTCTCAACAGTGACAACCGGGATAGGAAGTAAGATCAATGTTTAGTAATTACATACTAATTAGTGATGTCACAACAGCATCATCATCATCAATACTCTAAATGCGAAAGTGAGTGTGTTTGTTGTCCTTTCACGGTGAAACAGCTGAACCAATTTAGATGAAATGTGGTACGGAGATAGAGGGGACCCAGAACACAGTTACAGGCTACTTTTTAACCGACTTCAAAAAAAGGAGGAGGTTCTCAATTCGATCGGTATTTTTTTTTTTTTTTTTTTTTTTTTTTTTTTTTTCTATGTATGTACACCGATTACGCTGAGATTTATGATCCGATTTACGTGATTCTTTTTTAGTTTGATGCGGAATAGATGCCATTTGGTCCCATAAAAATTTCACATGGTTTGGCCCAGTAGTTTTCATTTTGTGAACATTTTTTACATTTTTGTTTACATCGATGACATAATTGTTTCGGAGTCGATTTATATTTTCCGTTCCCGTTTCTTGATCTATATTGTTTAAAGCTGCACCTTTCGTAGGCCTACCCATAGCTACTTAAAAAAAAACTATTTAACATATAATTATGACAATAAAAACAACGAAATGTTATAGCCTTCCTTATGTAATCTATAAAAATCCTGTAAAAAATACTGTAGTTTACAGAGCAACTTATTACAGACACTAAAAAGTAAAAAATAAATTTAAAAAAACTACGTTTAAAAAAACCGACTTCAAAAAAAAAACTAAAAAGTATTAAAAAAGTATAAAATAACTTAATAAAGATTTAACACAAACCTAATACCTTTAATATTAATAAAACACCATTATTTGTATGTGTTACCTATTGACAGGTTTGAAGTCGGTGCCAAGTCCTAAACAAAATGAAATTCCTAAAGATTAACCTACGTAAATAAACTTAAAGAACAATGTGAATTAATGTGAAACAGATGAAAACTTTTTAATACCTGAATGAGTAACACTATTACATTTGGCTTGGCACCGACTTTAAACCTGTCAATAGGTAGCAAATACAAATAATGGTGTTTTATTAATATTAAAGGTATTAGGTTTGTGTTAAATCTTTATTAAGTTATTTTATACTTTTTTAATACTTTTTAGTTTTTTTTTTGAAGTCGGTTTTTTTATTATCCGGGTAAGATCGGTAGTCTCAATGAAACTGCGGGAAAAAGTTAGTTTTCTGATGATAAAAAAGAAGTTGGTGTTTATACCTCTCTCGCCGATAGGCCTTCGCCCCAATTCTGCAGCAGGTTCCTCAGCTGTCGCGCTGGTATCACACCGTTCTTCTCTGCGTCACCTGCTTTGAAGGCATTTACTACCTGGAGACGAATAGCAAGAAAAAAATTCATCAAAATCATCAGGCGTGCCCCTTAATTACCTAAGCTAATATCTTTCAATTTCAGTCATTTTGATATCATCATCTGCCTAGCCTTTTCCCAACTATGTTGGGGTCGGCTATCAGTCTAAACCAGATGCAGCTTAGTACTAGTGTTTTACATGGAGCGAATGAATATCTGGCCTCCACAATCCAGTTACCGGGTAACACGGTACCCCTTGGTAAGACTGGTTGTCAGACTTTCTGGCTTCTGACTACCCGTAACGATGGTCAAAGATGAACAAATGACAGTCGGGACCAACAGCTTAACGTGCTTTCCGAGGCACGCAGGAGTCTCGCTATGACAAAGATGGTCACCCATCCACGGACCGACCGCGCCAAGCGCAGCTTAACGCGTGATATCGGTCGAACCATGCGGCTGTTACTTAGCCACGAGCTCCTCCTCCTCCTTTTCATTTTGATAGTTCAATGATATACATTGCTTCGTTGAAAGAATCAATGAGATGAACGCTCAAACATATGCCGCAATATATGTAAAACTCCTTATGATGGTTATGTCAATAGAATATCCCTTTCTATGTAATTAGGGTGCTGTTCTCTGCGAAAGATCAGTAGAGGTTGACGTTTGGAAGTAGCCTCCTTGAATGATATTTTTCTTAGGCAATTCATCGAATGACTCCTCCTGCTGTGGGTAGGTGCCACCACGATTTATTCGAAAGTAAAAGTGCATGACATTGCATGAGCTATTCTGCACTTTATACTAAAAAGCTATCCGCCCGCGGCTTCCCCGCGTGGAATTTTTTTTACACCTTGGGTTACATTATTCAAGTTTTAGTAGGGATCCCTAATTATTTCTAGAAATAAATATAGCCTATGACACTTCGTAAAGATGTAGCTTTCTAACAGTGAAAGCATTTTTAAAATCGGTCCAGTAGTTTTTGAGTTAAAACCCTACAAACAAACAAATCTTTCCTCTTTTTAATATTAGTTTAGATTTAAAAAAGCTAGAAGAATATATACCTCATTTGGTAGATTTTCAGCTCTTGAATGTATGTGCATTACTTCTAGAAAATCCGCAAAAGACATCTTCCCCCCTTTACCTTTTAAATAGCCTGAAACCAAAACAGGGTTATGAATGTTTTAGTCATCATTTGACGCACTGTACTGCTGTATAGTGTTGTGCGTGTACACCAACACATACCTGCCTCTTTGACTACCAGACAAATAATATACAACCCATCAGATTACAGCAACTGATGGCTAAATTTAATGCGATAAAAATTGGAAAAAGTCATCATCAGCCTATATATTGTCCCACTGCTGGGCACAGGCCATTTCTCATACAGAGAAGGCATGAGCATTGATCACCACTTGCGCTCAAGGCGGATTGGCGATTTCAGACTTTTCAGGTTTCCTCACGATGTTTTCCTTCGCCGTTAGTCAGTGACGTCTAAGATTTACTTAGAAAGTACATATGACTTTAGAAAAGTCACATTGGTACTTGCCAGGTTTCGAACCTTCACACTCATACACAAGAGTAAAAGAGAGAAAAAAATATTATTAGTAGTTATTTCACAAGCCAGGGTTAGTAAACCTGTAACCCACATGTTAAGAAAAAATTGAAGCATCAAATTACCAGCCAATTCTTGTATGGTAGGGCTCATACCGAGTGACCTCATTACAACGGTCAGCTCATCCAAGGAAGTGATCTGACCTGACCTTGCAAACAGGTAGAAGCATTCACGGAACTCTGTGAAAGAATGTTGGTTTTAGAATAACCAGTTACTTATTTGTTTATGGAAACATGTCTGAGAGAAATGAATGAAAGGAGAGGTGCAGATGTGTAGATGTGATGTGTGTGGCAAAGATATGAAAGAACCCCTGAGGCTGGCATAGTCACCCTGGGTGTACTAAAGCCTCTAAAAAGATAGATAAAAAAAAATAAAAAAAAACTGTTGAAATGGAGGATTAAATTGAATAATTTTGCTATTATTGTATGTTTATCATGTAAATATTTTTGATATGTGTTTAGTTAATTATTAAAGGTATCTATGTATTGATAACATAAAAAATATTAAAAGTTTTATTAAATTTTAATATTATATTTAATTTTTTTTTTTTTGCTATCTAAAACTTTTAAATATTAATACCATGTTTTGTGATATTCATAACACTGAATGATAAAAAGTTTAGTGCAACCAACTGTTAATGTCTTTTTGTAAGAGCTTGAGAGGCGTCTCAAATTCACGCTCCTGGGGTCTGACATCACCCGATCTCCATATATTTTTGGTGCAAAAGTTACAAGTACCAGTCAGAATAAAATAATGCTATTTTTAAATAAATCTCTCTCTCAGGTAAACCTTCAGTTTCGTGTAGTGTGAGTGAGTCTATGAAACTTATTACGGTTGCATATTTTGAGGGATATACGCCCAATTTGATAGATAATAGACAACCCTAACATCAACAGTTTTTTTTTGTATGGCATCTCGCAGGTCAACCTAGAAGGTTGTCGACTGCTTAACCGGGCTTAAACCTAACATCTAGCCTACTTTCTAAACAATGGGCAATGATACCGTTACCTAAACAACAGACGAAGTTACTTAACTCCCTTTGACGCATATTTATTGAACTTTAACACTGTAGATATGGAGTAAAATTGTATTTTTTTACTTCCTTTTTAGGTAATGCAACAAAAAAATGCATATTTCGTAGTAGATACATGAGTGATTATCTAAAATCTTATCTTAAAGATAATTGGAACATACCATCGATATCCTGTTCTTTAAAATAGCGGGCCTGTAACAATGTAACTTGCGATTAACGGTTTTCACTTATAAATTTAACTCGCAAGTTGCTTATTTTTAACAAATACATACCATTTTTCTTTAAATAGGATTATTTAAAATTCCCAAAAAACAACTACAGGAAAGCAAACTCCAGTGAACTTTGACAATTATTTGACAGTACGAACTGTCACTGTCAGATTGTAAGCGTTTCAGGTACAGCCACGGAGCTATGTTCATATCTTTATCAATAAAGGCAAGACCACATTACCCACAGTTTACAACAACGTTTACCAATGATTTTGCCATTATAAATTACTTTTGTTACCTAGGCTCACACTCTCTAGAAGAAAGTGATAGTGTATTTATTTAGGTATATATATTTTCACTAAACAAACGTGTTTAATTTATTGTTATTTTTATAGCCTACTTTAAAAGAGCTTAAAAGACTAATACCCAAAACTTACAATTTTAATAGTCTGCGATCCAAGATGGGCGACCAATCAGCTGACATTACTGAAGACATATTTTTCCATGGTGTAATTATCTAAATTGGGTAAATTATTACATAAAACCTGTTCTGAAACAGTTTTCAGTGATTACCTTGTTACTCAAGTGAATAATTAGCCGACATCTGTTATGGATATCGTGATTATCATCGCGTAAGTAGATACGCGATTTACGAAGGAAAAACAGAATAATTTCCGCATTATTTCGTTTTACCTTGTACTTGAAATAGATAAGAGTATAATAAATGTTCTTTGACCGTGATAGAACTAATTTAGGTCGAGTTATTTATATAAAAATTTGGAAATATTAATATCGATTTTTGTTACTAAAAGCATGTTGCGAGATATGTTACGTAGAAAACTATTATTCAGTCGCGTATGAATAAAATTGGTTTTATTTCTTTATTATTTGTCCTTATGACTTGCATTGAAAGTTATGGTAAAAAATTCAGGTATTTGATACATTTAACAACGTTATTACAAGTAAAAATGCATGTTTCAAATAAATAATTAACAATACATAGTCACTGTGACATAATCTTGTTTTCGCAAATTTATTTAAAAAAAACTTGAAAGTTCAGTCAGACTTTTTTTCGCAATCGAAATTAATCCAAGTAATTAAATTGTCACTAAAAAAATATCAATGAATGTATCTACAACAAAATAGTTTATACAGGTTATGAAAATGATGAAATAATAAGTTTAGTTAGTAAAACTTTATTTGTTTGAGGCTTAAACTATTGAAAATTAAATAGTAGCTATCTGTTTGTTTGTCACACTTTCTCAGTTATACAGCTTTTGTTTAGGACATTGATTTTAACAATATCTGTATGTTTATTTATTCATTATACTTAAAAATACATTTTCAAAATATTTCTTACAAAAAAAATATTTAAAAATTAGGGATCCACCGATATCGGGAACAGGATTCAAGTAACTGGTAAACAATATTATATTTTTCATTCAGAGAGGTAGTTTCCTCATGGTGCAAGTGATTCTATAGGTAACGGCTTGGGAAATAATAAATATAATTAATTAAAAGCAATAATAAATTATTTACCTACTATAAATAATAAATAGGTTATCAATATGATGAAATCTTATTAGATTCTCAGTTATCATAAATAAACAATTTAATATTTATTTGTGCTATAATTGTAAGATTTATTATTAACTAGCCGGCCCGGCGAAATTCGTACTGCCCCATCATTTTTTTTTCGATGATTTAGTAGTTATTCTGCTATTCGGTACGCAGACAAATAAAAAAAATCAAAAACCATGAAAATCAGTCCAGCTGTTCTCGAGTTATAAGTGATAAAACAACGCCAACATCATCTACCTAGTCATTTCTCAACTATGTTGGGGTCAACTTCCAGTCTAAACCGTATGCATCTGACATTTATTTTTTTTATAAACATTTCTTTTACACTTTTTTTATATACATTTAATTAAGTTATAATATTTGTAAAAGTAAAATATTTACCTCAAATGAGTCACATCAAATTATTGCTGGTATTGTGTTAAAATCGGTATGTATACCCAAGTTATACCTATAAATAAATCATTTCATTCAATAGGTCATATAAAATCCAAAGTTTTTCCCATATCATCCCATCCTCTAATCCCCATCCTAGAAGGACTAAATCAAAATTTTAATATAAATAGTACTTACTGGCACAAAAAAATATGTCCACCTTTGATCAGTAGGTACAGAGAACTAACCAACCTCCATGCTCCAGTTTGTCGGTTTCCATCTCTTCCAGTATACTCATCCAGGTTCGAAATCATACATTATAAGCCCGATGTAGTTTTGGGACTTGGAATCTCCAAAACATCTCAAGATGCTAAAGCAATTTTTTCCCGTGCAATTCAACATCACTGGGACGGTTGGCACTACTTTTATACAGACGCGTCAAAAATTACAACATCAGGAAAAACGGGTGTAGCGGTGTATTACCAAAACTCTCGAATCGCAATTCAATTCCAGTGTCCTCCGGAATCTTCCGTGTTCACGGGGGAATGTATTGCGATTCTAGAAGCCATCCAATTCATAGAGTCTCACAATATTAAAAATTCGGCAATTTTCTCTGACTCCCGTAGCAGCATCCAGGCCATTATGAAAAATCCGCTACGCGGTGGGCTCCTCAATGAAAATATTATCAAAATTAGAAACCTTTTGTTTAATCTTCATAGGAAGAATAGTAAAGTAGTCCTGGTCTGGATACCCAGCCACGTAGGAATTCCGGGCAATGAGTGTGCCGATTCCCTTGCTAAATTTGCAACCTCGGGTATTGTTGACACGAAGCATTATATAATCCAACCTCACGATCTGATTACTAACACCAAATCAAAGATGGCGTGTCTATGGGACAGAGACTGGAAGGAAATATCTAGCAGAAAGGGCTTTGTCTATGCCAGTACTCAGGAGGACATACAATTAAAACCATGGTTTTCAAGGTTCCAAAAAATGAGTAAAAAAACCCTGTCTACTATAAGCAGAATAAGATTAGGTCATTGTTGTAGCCCAGTGTTCCTTCACAAGATTCGCATCCGTGACAATTCTATTTGCGAGTGCGGACTTGATGAGGGATCTCTCGACCATATATTCTTTTCTTGCCCTAAAAACCGTAATTCGTTTGATTTATATAGTAAATTACCTAAATTCAAAATTCCCCTCCCCATTAATTTTCGATCTCTTCTAACCCACTTCTCTCCAAAGATCGTAGGAATGTTAGGTCAGTTTATTAATGAAAACAACATTAGATTATAGCTCCTTATCCTTTTACCCTAATCCTGCTTAGTTAGTCTGATTCATCTTGTTTTTTATTTATTTCTCTTCTATTTGTGTCCAGTCTAAAATAACTTTATTACATGTTTATATTATGTTTGTAGCTTTAACACTTGATTACTAACAAAATGTGTCTGTCCTTTTCCAGTTACTAACAACGGACACGGAAAACCGAAAAGTCCCTTCCGTGTTCACTTGACACTGGCAGGTAGTCGGAAAAGACTCGTTTGCCATAAAAAAAAAAAAAAAAAAAAATTTACCTCAAATGAGTCACATCAAATTATTGCTGGTATTGTGTTAAAATCGGTATGTATACCCAAGTTATACCTATAAATAAATCATTTCATTCAATAGGTCATATAAAATTTATCACACAATTGAAAAGCGTTCTAGTTATTTCAATGGAACATGATATTGATAGTTTGTTTTTATTACGGCAAATGAATGAACTTTAATGATGATCATAAAAACTTGTATTTACTATTGTTTATGGTCTTGGGATACCTTTAAAATGTTATCTAATAAAACAAGAAAATAAGAATTAAAATTGAAAATGAAAACATTGAAACTAATTATTTAAAACTAGCTGCCTGAACAATTCCCAAAAATGTCCTGAGGAAACCCTAGGTACTTATGGTGCCAAAGAAAATACCTAGTCAAGACGAGAGCATTTAATTTTTATAGCAAGCAGTGTCATTAACTCGGCGAAAATCTCTACACCGCCTTTTAATTTCCAACCAAAATTGAACAGTGACATCTATGAATACAAATGTGAACTAAATATTTCAGGAAACTCAACAATGCCCTTGGTTTACAACTGGATAAAAAATAGCCTTTAACAATATCCAGGGTCACATCTATATCCATATCATATCTATACTTAATATTATAAAGGTAAAGAGTTTGTTTGTTTGAACGCGCTTATCTCAGGAACCGCTGCTCCGATTTGAAAAATTCTTTCATTGTTGGATAGTAAATTTATTGAGGAAGGTTATAGGCTATATATCATCACGCTGAAACCAATAGGAGCGAAGCACCACTCTTCCCAGTCGCGGGCAGAAGCCATTTCATCTAAACTGATTCAGCCGTTTTTGCAGTAATTTATAAAATAGTAGTTAGTTAGGAATCATCATCATCAGCCTATATATCGTCTCACTGCTGGGCACAGGCCTCTTCTCACACAGAGAAGGCATGAGCATTGATCACCACGTGCGCTCAAGGCGGATTGGCGATTTCAGACTTTTTAAGTCCAGGTTTCCTCGCGATGTTTTTCCTTCACCGTTAGTCAGTGACGTCTAAGATATACTTAGAAAGTACATATGACTTTAGAAAAGCCACATTGGTACTTGCCAGGTGTAGGCGACAGAACAGCAGTTTAATTTTAGAATAGTTTGTAAAAGAAGAAAATATTGTTTTTTTTGACGTTTTTGACGGATTAAATAAAATTTGGTTTTCGGATCGTGCCTTCTCCTTTTTTTCCTCAAAAATCGCAGCCCTACACCCCGAGTTGGCTACAAAGCTGGTCCTTCGAGCCGGATCGTCAAGAACCAAGATCCAAATGTTCCACACGCCTCCCGGTGTGAAAACTCGGAGTGTAGCCCGAAGGCAACGCGACATGGCTGATAAAATGGAAACAGAAGGAGGCGATGTAGTGGTCACGGAGGCCGCCGCGGCGGTCACAGCGGCCGCAATTGGTGGCGCCGCCCCCGCCGCCCCATCCGTATCGCGATCACAATCTCGGCGATCTATGTCATCGTCTTCAGCACGCAGAGCAAAGGTGGAGCTGGAAGCAGCCGAGGCGAAAGCCCGGATACAGTTGGAGCTTATAGACAAAAAGCGTGCAATGCAACTCGCCGAGATTGATGATGAACGTGAAGGTAGCGTGCGATCTGAAAACACCAACAGTCAAGTAAATAATTGGTTGGAGCACAACAGACACATGGAGCCGGAAACACAGCCCGCCCACAATTATGGTCAGATCTCGGGCGAGCCGTGTCCGCCGACGAATATCGTCGGCACTGACGGGACGGTTCAACTATTAGCTGCCGCTCTGAAAAACTTGACAACCGGACTAACATGTAACGAGCATTTGTTGAGCCGCCTCTGCACTCCGCGTGACTTACCTAAGTTCGCCGGGGACCCCATGGAATGGTTGCAGTTCAAACAGGCATATAGCGAGTCTACACATGTGTGTAACTTCTCTCCGAAGGAGAACTTATGGCGCTTGCGAAAATGCCTGCAAGGTCCCGCTCGTGAAGCCGTCGCAGCCCTGCTCATCGGTGCAACGTCGCCCGAGATGGTAATTTCTACATTAGAGCTGCAGTTCGGCAATCCCGACGTTATTCTGGCAAGAATAATGACGGACATCAAGAAACTTCCACCAGTGTCACATGAGTATTTTAAAGAAATCGTGAGTTTCTCAGTGAGAGTGCGAAACTATGTGACAGCAGTCAGTGTTATCGGTCGTGAGGAGTATTTGTTAGCGGCTGGAAGCAGCCGAGGCGAAAGCCCGGATACAGTTGGAGCTTATAGACAAAAAGCGTGCAATGCAACTCGCCGAGATTGATGATGAACGTGAAGGTAGCGTGCGATCTGAAAACACCAACAGTCAAGTAAATAATTGGTTGGAGCACAACAGACACATGGAGCCGGAAACACAGCCCGCCCACAATTATGGTCAGATCTCGGGCGAGCCGTGTCCGCCGACGAATATCGTCGGCACTGACGGGACGGTTCAACTATTAGCTGCCGCTCTGAAAAACTTGACAACCGGACTAACATGTAACGAGCATTTGTTGAGCCGCCTCTGCACTCCGCGTGACTTACCTAAGTTCGCCGGGGACCCCATGGAATGGTTGCAGTTCAAACAGGCATATAGCGAGTCTACACATGTGTGTAACTTCTCTCCGAAGGAGAACTTATGGCGCTTGCGAAAATGCCTGCAAGGTCCCGCTCGTGAAGCCGTCGCAGCCCTGCTCATCGGTGCAACGTCGCCCGAGATGGTAATTTCTACATTAGAGCTGCAGTTCGGCAATCCCGACGTTATTCTGGCAAGAATAATGACGGACATCAAGAAACTTCCACCAGTGTCACATGAGTATTTTAAAGAAATCGTGAGTTTCTCAGTGAGAGTGCGAAACTATGTGACAGCAGTCAGTGTTATCGGTCGTGAGGAGTATTTGTTAGCGGCTGATGTGATTACATGTGTGCTGGCTAAACTTCCTACTATTTTACTATCCAAATGGGCCGATTACAGTTACCAGCTGACACTGAAAGGTAAGCGTCCTAATTTGCACACATTGTCTGATTTCTTGCATGACGAAGCTCTAAAAGCAAACTCACTAGCGTTGTTGACACACAAGTTTGATAATAGCAAACACAAAAGGCTTTCCGAGCACTCACTTTTATTGAATAACGACGAGAGTGATAAATGTCGCTACTGCCGCACAACAAACCATAAGATAACAGATTGTAAGAAGTTTGCGAAAGCATTATGCAAAGATCGTTGGCGGTATTTAAAACAATACAGATTATGTTATAAGTGTCTTATAGTGAAACACGACCGTAACACTTGTCCGGCCGCAGCCTGCGACGTTGATAAGTGTGGGCTACCACACCATCGCTTACTGCACTACAAGAAGAAATTAGCAACTGACAACAGTACGCGAGAACGAGATAACAGCGACACGCGCAACTCCATCGAGCGTACGGTCACACAGGGTCAAGATCAGCCGGCGCCCGCGTCCCACCCGCAAGCAGCTGAGAGCGTCAACTACGTGAAGTCCGACTGCAAGGCGATGCTGAAAGTCGTACGCGTAAATCTGCATGGACCAAGCGGTGTTATCAGTACATATGCGTTGTTGGACGACGGGTCCACAGTCAGTCTTATCAGTGCGGAATTAACGTCACGATTAGGATTGCGCGGTCGTAGGCAAACGTTAACCGTAAACGGTGCGTGGGACACCAAACTCGAGTGTCATACTGAATTAGTACATCTCGATATGTCAACCTACAATAATAAAAAATACTCGTTAGTTGCGCGTAGTATCAACGAGCTTAACTTACCTAAACAACCTTATGTCAACTGTAGTAACTATAATCATTTATGTAATTTAGATTTTGCCCAGCGTTATGAAAATGTGAAACCTGAAATCCTTCTAGGGCAAGATAATTGTCATTTATTGTTATCATTGGAAACCAGAGTAGGGAAGGTCAATGAACCCTGTGCAACACTCACCCCTTTGGGATGGTGCATCCACGGTAGGGTGCCTGTGACGTCATCGCTGCACCACTGCTCACTCCTGGTCCAGGACGATGACCGGCCGACTCCTGAGGTCGATGAACTATCGCTGCAACAGCTGGAAGAAGAGGTACGTAAATCTTTTACCATCGAGTCGTTGGGTATACTAGGTAAGCCACGTCAGAATGCCGATGATCTTCAGGCACTGGAGCATCTGAAACGAACAGCCGTTTTAATTAACGACAGATGGCATGTTGGGCTTCCTTGGCGCGACCTTAACTGCAAATTACCTGATTCTAGGCCTAATGCTTTGGTGAGACTGAAAGGTGTCGAACGAAGGATGAGTATGAATGCGGAGTATGCACAGAGGTATCGAGATCGCATAAAACATTTGTTTGAAAACGATTTCGCGGAAGAGACTTCTGAAAGTTGCGATAATACAAAACTTTGGTACTTACCTCATTTTGGGGTCGATAACCCGAACAAAAAGAACTTACGTTTGGTATTTGACGCTGCCGCTAAAACAAAAGGTTTATCACTAAATGATTATTTGTTAAAAGGTCCAGACCTACTTATGTCTTTGTTGGGTATTATGTATAGGTTTCGTGAACATAAAATCGCGGTAATCGGTGACATTAAGGATATGTTTTTAAGAGTAAAGATCCTACCAGAGGACCAAGATTCATTGCGATTTTTATGGCGCGATGAATTAAATTCTTCTATTAAAGTTTATAAAATGACTTCATTAATTTTTGGAGCAAATTGTTCGCCTTTTATAGCTCAGTTTGTTAAAAATATAAATGCTGAACGTTTTGAGTCTTCTAAGCCCGAAGCTGTTCGAGCTATTTGCAGTCAACATTATATGGACGACTATATCGATAGTCAGCCCAGCGTACAAGTTTGTGTTGAGTTAGCTCGCGATATACTTTACCTTTACCGGATCCAGGTAGATTTTCTTCGTGGTTACGTTTAGTTAGAAGTACTGTTTCCATGTTGAAGTTTATAGATAAATGTAGGCGTAGGGTACTTACCAGTGATTGTGAGATGATGGCCCGCGCTGAAAATTTGTTAATAAAGTATTCACAAGCTCAGTCTTTTGCTGAAGACTTGACTGAAATTAAAAACAATTGTAGTGTAAAGAAAACTAGTAGGTTACTTACGTTGTCGCCGTTTCTTGATGAACACGGTATTCTTCGTGTACAGGGACGTATTCAGGTCGTCGCCGATGTCTCTTTTGATGCGAAGCATCCCGCAATACTAGATGGTAAAAATAAAATTGCGCAGTTGATAGTTAGGCATCACCACGTTAAGGCGTGCCATGGTAGTCAAGAAATGGTGGTCAATGAAATAAAACAAAAGTTTTGGATTTTAAAATTAAGATCTACTGTAAAATATGTAGCTTTAAAATATATGTTTTGTAAAATAAGAAAATCGAAGCCAGAGATTCCTAAAATGGGAAACTTACCTAGTGGACGCATGGCACATCATTTAAGGCCCTTCACACACTGTGGTGTAGACCTTTTTGGACCAATGGAGGTTTCCGTGTGTAGGCGCCGCGAAAAAAGATACGGTGTTCTTTTCACGTGTTTGACAGTGAGAGCAATCCATATTGAGGTAGTACAATCTCTGACGACAGATTCCTTATTGATGGCTCTGAGACGTATGGCGTCCAGGCGAGGCTGGCCTGGATTCTTGTACTCTGATAATGGTACGAATTTGCGTGGAGCCGACGCGGAGATTCGCAAGTCGATTTGCGATCTAGACCAGGATACTCTCATAGGTACCGCCAGTAACTACGGAACCCAATGGACCTTCATACCTCCCGCGAGCCCTCATTGGGGTGGAGCGTGGGAACGTTTGATAAGAAGCGTTAAGACTACTTTAGGTGTTATTCTTAAGGAACGCGCGCCCAGAGATGAGGTCCTTAATACACTCTTAGCAGAGGTCGAAAGTATTGTAAATGGTAGGCCTTTGAGTCATGTGTCAGTTGAGGTCGGAAGCCAAGAGTCGTTAACTCCAAATAATTTTCTTATTGGGACATCTTCCAACTTACCTATACTTGGCATATTCGACGACTCTGATTTATACCTCAGGAAGCAGTGGCGCATGTCACAGGCTCTAGCTGACATGTTTTGGAAGCGGTGGCTGCGTGAGGTATTGCCTGAAATGATTCCACGCAAAAAATGGAACGTCGAGCAGCAACGGCCTCTAGGTAAGGGTGATTTAGTTTTTATTATTGATCCTGACGCCCCCAGGGGAGTATGGCCGAAAGGCATCGTTCAAGACGTGTTCCCAGGCAGGGATGGACAACTACGTGTAGTAAGTGTACGGACAGCCACTGGCACCCTGAGAAGATCTGTAGCTCGTGTCGCCAGGATTCCCAATGAGGATGAGTGCTGCCAGGGCAGCACTAGGGTGGAGAGTGTAGGCGACAGAACAGCAGTTTAATTTTAGAATAGTTTGTAAAAGAAGAAAATATTGTTTTTTTTGACGTTTTTGACGGATTAAATAAAATTTGGTTTTCGGATCGTGCCTTCTCCTTTTTTTCCTCAAAAATCGCAGCCCTACACCCCGAGTTGGCTACACCAGGTTTCGAACCCGTACGTACACTCGTACACGAGAGGTAGGTGCCTTAACCACTAGGCCACCACGACTTATACACGACTAGTTAGGAATGCGTAAAAAAAAATACTCTAAAGATATTGTGATTTGAATTGAAGGTTTTTTTTTAAGTTATACTCTAAAGATATTATATCAAATCACATTGATTTGTAATTTCTTGTAGGCCGAGTAATGCTGTAGATAATGTCACACTGATAAGATATAACTAAATAAATTTATCATCTACACTCTACGTCCATTAAAAAAAAAATCATAATTTTTAAGTGTGATAGATAAGTAACAATATTGTATGAACGAAGGTTCTTCAAACCTAACAGACAGACATGTGTTGCTGGGGAGTTTGTTGCGCCACTTCTTCCCAGCAACAACACATAGGAAGTGGTGAAGGACGGGCGTTCTAAGGGCAGTCTTTTGTAAATTTGACGTTCAAAAAGTGCTGATTTTCAGCCTAATTTGAATAAATTGCTTTTGAATTTTGAAACATTAACTGGCCGCTTGTTTTTTGGCCATTTCTGAATTTACCCGCATACTACTTTACTAAAAAATAAAACATACAACGCTGTTTCGTGTGGTGTGTGGATCTTTTTTTACATGTATAAGCCAATATTTATAAATCATTGTTCCACAAAAACACCCAGACCCGGAATAATTTTAGTTGCATCGTGCGGGAATCAAACCCGCGACACGCAGCGTAGCAACCAATTGTTCGGCCACTACGTTAATAGAGTTTATATTTGCATAATAACACAGAAAGCCATGCATATTATAATCTTACTTCATCATTATTGGTGTCGATTTTGACTTACACACGACTAAACTAATTTTAAAATATCATGCTCTTTTTCTATTGCGAAATACAAGAAGAGGATAGCAAGTAATTCAGTGCTGTCAAATTAAATGACAGATAACATTTTGTTCGTACAGGTTTGTTAATTTAGTCGAGATGTTACGTCGTGATGTTTAATTTGTATGGAAAACTATTTTTTTCTAATTTGACAGGTGTTAAAAGTTTGCTATCCCTTTCTTATATTTGTTGATGGAAAGAGAGAATTATAGACTAAATTTAATTTAGATGGTGTCAAGAGAATCGCGGCCATTATCTTGTTATAAACATTGCCTGTTTTGCATACAAATGTAATTTATTACAAACAAAGTATTATTATTATGTAAATATTAAATTATTTATGCTTTACTGGCTGTTCCCCGGGGTTTCACCCGCGTTCTAAGGAAACTATTTCATCATCATCTGCCTAGCCTTTTCCCAACTATGTCGGGGGTCGGCTTCCAGTCTAAACCGGATGCAGCTGAGTACCAGTGTTGTACATGGAGCGACTGCCTATCTGACCTCCACGACCCAGTTACCGGGTAACACGGTCCCCTTGGTAAGACTGGTTGTCTGATTCAGAGATCTCGAAATTGGCGAGATCTCGCATTCATAAACTCGCGAGATCTAGCTTGAGCCCCAATCTCGCGAGATTTGCATTCCCTAGTCGGAACCCTCGGTGCGCGAGTCCGACTCGCACTTGGCCGATTTTATTTATATATATAGATTTTGACAGTATTTTTTTAACATTATTTTTATTGTTATTTCCAGATCCAGTGTGCAGCACCAGACAGCTGAATAATAAAACATGGAAGAGCCTATATTTAGGATAAAAAATCAAATATATTTGGACACACATAAAATCACTTAGCTATAGCATAACTGTGAAACTAAAAACGATAAAAATAAGTTAAAAAATAAAAAAACCTAGCTAATTCAGAGTACTAGTCTCTATAGAAATAAACGTAATAGTGAAATTAAATAATAAAATAAAAATAAAATATATAAAAAATATTTATTTTTTGTTAATTATTATTGTTATTATTAGAACTATACAATTTAGTTGACAGTTGATTCCATTTATAATCTGTATTAAAAATACGATAATAAAAAATATATAAATATATAGTTTTTAAAACTATTTTTTAATGGTTACCAAAGATATGATTGTGTAGTTTATTATATAGTTCGGATATAGATGTTTTTAAATGCACGGGACTCGATAGGGAGAGTAAAAAATAGTATTTTTGGGGCGAGGGAACGTAAAATGGCCGCTACGATGGTTGAAACACCGCCTCCCCAACTTATTACCACCATAGAATGGAGTATGATGGACAAGAGGAAGTTTTTCCCGCTTTACACGTTGAGTAGTTTTACAGGTGAGATTTTTAGACCTTTCCCAGTACTGGGCAAAATCTGCCCATCATTTTTTTACGGTTCCGTAGTTGACAAGGAACCCTTATAGTTTCGCCATGCCCGTCTGTCTGTCTGCAGCATAGCTCAGAGATTCTTGGTACTAGAAAGCTGAGATTTAGTATGGATATGTATATTGCTTACGCCGACAAAGCGGTAAAATAAAATTATGAAAAATATTTTTTTTAGGGTAGGTCTCAAACACGTAAAGTGGGGATGAATATTTTTTTTCTCGCGTATGCCTTCGTGTGGGGTATCGTTAGATAGGTCTTTCAAAAATATTATGAGTGTGTGAAGACCATTTTACGGTTGAGTGAGCCATTTGCGAAATATCTAGCTTTTAAGTGCAAATTTTTGTTCGATAAGAGCTTCCCCCCCTCTAACTTTTGAATGGCTGTCCCTAGAAATGTGAACAAAATTCACAGACATAGCACATGTAATGAACTTACAAGGAAAACTATCACAGCCAAGTAGGCTTAACCGGTTACAGAGTTATAGTCGATTAACTAAGGCCTACTACGGAACCCTATTGCGCGTGGCCCGACACGCACTTGGCCGGATTTTACTCCTTTTAGACCCAACTTCACCGACAAGATAACGGTCCGATTAACTTAAAACAGCTGTTTACCATAAATTCAAACCTCCAACTTTTGATAAGTAATGTATTATTTGAGATTTTTATTCCTGAAACAGTCGAATACCAAACCAGGGTTGAACTAGAAGTGGGTAACACGAGAATTCCAGCTTCGTGGTTAAAAAACGTTTTTGTTTAACGGGCCGATTACGTAACCATTTGTCGGTATAATTGGCCTTTAGTCCCTAAAACTGATTTTTCGTATATTATTTTTCATTATTATTATTCGTATTTTTCTTTTCAGTTCGTTGCGCTTTATATCCCTTGACGCTGATCAAGACACAGATTCAAGTACAACGCAAGAAGGAGGCTTATAGCGGCGTCGCGGACGCTATATCTAAAATATATAAAAACGAGGGTGTCCCCGGGCTGTATAGGGGGTTCTGGCTTTCTAGTGTGAGTATTATATCTTCTATCTATCTGTACATATAAAAT
Organism: Pyrrhia umbra; assembly: GCA_963891755.1. Taxonomy (NCBI): domain Eukaryota; kingdom Metazoa; phylum Arthropoda; class Insecta; order Lepidoptera; family Noctuidae; genus Pyrrhia; species Pyrrhia umbra. The sequence continues at coordinate 5,658,406 of OY982946.1, forward strand.
GCTTTGTCCTGAATGACTGACGGATCAACGCGCAGCCTAAACCGCTGATCGTAGAGACCTGACACTTGGAGGAGTGAAGTGTGACCCAACATGACCAGCATGACCCAACCCTATGTTGGGGTCGGCTTCCAGTCTAACCAACAAACTAAATAAGTACCAGTGTTTTACATGAAGCGACTGCCTATCTGACCTGCACAACCCAGTTACCGGGTAACACGATACCCCTTGGTAAGACTAGTTGTCAAACTTTCTGGCTTCTGACTACCCGTAACGACTGTCAAAGATCTACAAATGACAGCCGGAACCAACAGCTTAACGTGCTTTCCGAGGCACGGAAGAGTCTCGCTATGACAGATAAAAACCGCATCAAAGTCCGTTGCGTAGTTTTAGAGATTTAAGCATACATAGGGATATAGGGACAGAGAAAGCGACTTTGTTTTATACTATGTAGTGATAATGTTTTTTTGTCATTAGTTTCAGATAATATCGGGGATATTCTACATCACGACGTACGAAGAAGTGAGGCATGAACTAGGAAAATATGACGTCAGTCCCAAAATGAAGGTGAATATCATGTTTTTCTTACAATTTTCTTCAAAAGGTCATTTCAGACATGTGTCCACATTGTTCTACCATATTGCAATGGTTATTAAATGTCTGGACGTTAAAAGAGACTGTGACCCTTGAGTTTCTGTCGGTGTTTCTTCTCAAGGTAGTCGGATAGGAAACACCGGCCTCACCTAGCTATAAACAAAAATATGTTTGACGTGTAAAAGTGTTATTTTATAACCAACTTGCAGAAATAAATATCATTTATCAATGGCGGATCCAGGATTTTGGTTTGGGGGGGCTTGATTCTGGTGAGGGTAGGTTTTATCAAGCGAAACACTAAAAAAGCACAGAACATTTTATTTTACTTAACGCATAATAAGTGTCCTTACTTAGCTTTGGGGGGGGGGTCGAGACCCTTAGCCCCCCCCCCCCCTGATTTTACGAAAAATGTAAAGAAAATCAAAACATATTTTGTTCTAATTTTCCCACATAGATAAATAAAATGACATTAAATGATGAATGATGATGTTTAGAGCATGAAATTGAGATAAATGCGCCATCCTTACTCCTTTTTTTATTTCTATGGCAGAATTTGAACAAAATAGGTTACGAATTTGTTTAATTTTTTCGTAAAATCATTTTTTTTAAACGTTGCACCACACTAGGAATTACTCCTGTGTCGTGGGTGCGTTTGCAAACATACAGTACACATGCACAAACACTCAGACCCGGAACAAGCGACACGCAGCCACAGAATACATAATAGTACAAGTACAGAAGACCCACTTTGAAAAATCATCTAAAGAAATATAGACTTTAGCTACGATACGATTAAGTTCAATTCAGATCGCGCAGCGCGTAATTACCTACGCTTATAGTTGCCTAGAAGTTGCGTCTCTTTCTAGCGCGTAACTCTTACCTTTTCTGACGAAAACAGGGTTGTCTCCTTTTAAAAAATAAATGAATCTAAATACTGAATTAGCATTTTTGTAGTACTCTAGAGAACAAATGACTTTCAAAATAAAAACGTAAGGTAGGTGTTAACAGTACTTTAATTCTAATACATTTGTGCATACATACCTACTTACGTTTTCGATACCTTCACGAAAAGAGACACAGGCCTTATATTACTCAAATAATGTTGAATTACGCCGCCTTACTATTAATACCTTTGTCAACAAAAGACGTTTCAAATCGTATCACACGGTCACCGGAATGACTTACGATGCAAACAGATTAGTCCGGGAGCCCGTTCCTAAAAACTTACGAATAATTAAAACGAACAAATGAAGTAGATACGTATAATAATCAAAGGAACAAATCTTGCGCGTACGTCACTCACGGCTCGCGCGTGAGGCCCCAGTGACTAGCCGTCTCGGATAGGCCGCTGTGCGTAGGTACATTTTTGATACCTACACGGGGAGTGGGACAGGCCTGACGCAGCGTAGTAGCCAATTGCTCAGCCACTACGCCAAACGAAAAAAAAATATACAGACTAAAACAAAATATATAGCATTTTATGTCTTTTTTTTGTCAAAAATTTAATATATAGTTACTTACTTTGGGGCTAGATGGCGCTGTGTGAAATTGTCCAAAGATATTTATTATTATTTATTTATATTGCCTTCTTAATTTTGCACATTTCGCATAATCTTAAATTCCCATCCAGATATAGGGATAATTCGCATAATTTCTACTAAATTCCCATTAACATTTCGTAAAAAAACCTATTTAAATAGGAATACTATTGAAACCTGGCAAGTACCAATGTGACTTTTCTAAAGTCATTGTACTTTCTAAGTATATCTTAGACGTCACTGACTAACGGTGAAGGAAAACATCGTGAGAAAACCTGAACTAAAAAGTCTGAAATCGCCAATCCGCCTTGAGCGCACGTGGTGATCAATGCTCATGCCTTCTCTGTGTGAGAAGAGGCCTGTGCCCAGCAGTGGGACAATATAGAGGCTGATGATGATGATGACTATTGATGGCTTGGTGGCAAGTGGTAGGTGGTCAGTCGCGACTAACAGCCATTATTTCAGTCTTTTATAGGTGGCGGCTGTGCGTCCATTGTAGGCCAGACTATTATAGTGCCGTTTGACGTGCTGAGCCAGCATCTCATGGTTCTGGGCCTGGTGAAGGGCCGAGGGAATACGAGGAATCCGGTAAGTTAAAAAAATAGACAATAAAATGGCGTTTTTTGTATGGGAGTCCCACTTAAATATTTGTTTTATTTTATTATGAAATTAAAAATACAATCGAGTGTTTTGTGAATATTTCAAGTGCCTACCTGTTGCCATTATTGATATTGAGCAAAAAAGGGCAAAAAAAATATTTTATTTATAGTATTTGTTATAGCGGCGTTCTTGAGATACAGCCTGGTGACAGACAGACGGACGGACAGACAGTGAAGTCTTAGTAATAGGGTCCCGTGTTTACCCTATGGAACCCTAAAAAACTGTATTTTCACAGAAAAAATATTATATTGTTCTTTAATCATTATTGCAATAATCACCCGCCAGAGTGCAGCACTAGCACATACAGTGAACAGTCTCAAAACATAGTTGTTTCATTATCTGCCTAGCCTTTTCCCAACTATGTTAAGGTCAGCTTCCAGTCTAAACCGGATGCAGCTGAGTACCAGTGTTTTACATATTTCATTAACTATTTGAAAATAATTTCCAGCAAATGAACCCTCTAGGGCTGGATCTAGACAAGCGGATGTCCAAAGCAGCCCTCGCGAAGGAGGTGGCGATACGAGTGTACCAGCTGCACGGCCCTCTGGGATACTACCGAGGGTACGCGGCGTCGCTCGCGGCGTACGTGCCGAACTCCGCGCTCTGGTGGGCGTTCTACACGGCTTATCAAGGTGAGAACTTTGGTGACGAACTTTTTGTGACGCACTTTTTGTAGTGACGAACTTTAGTAGTCACGATCTTTAGCAGTGACGAACTTTAGTAGTGACGAATTTTAGCAGTGACGAACTTTAGTAGTGACGAACTTTAGTAGTGACGAACTTTAGTAGTGACGAACTTTAGTAGTGACGAACTTTAGTAGTGACGAACTTTAGTAGTGACGAACTTTAGTAGTGACGAACTTTAGTAGTGACGAACTTTAGTAGTGACGAACTTTAGTAGTGAAGAACTTTAGTAGTGACGAACTTTAGTAGTGACGAACTTTAGTAGTGACGAACTTTAGTAGTGACGAACTTTAGTAGTGACGAACTTTAGTAGTGACGAACTTTAGCAGTGACGAACTTTAGCAGTGACGAACTTTAGTAGTGACGAACTTTAGTAGTGACGAACTTTAGTAGTGACGAACTTTAGTAGTGACGAACTTTAGTAGTGACGAACTTTAGTAGTGACGAACTTTAGTAGTGACGAACTTTAGTAGTGACGAACTTTTTGTAGTGACGAAATTTTAGTGACGTATTTTTAGCGTTCCGTAGTCGACAAGGAACTCTTATAGTTTCGACATATCTGTCTGTCTATCTGTCCGCGGCATAGCTCAGAGGTTCTTGGTAGTAGAAAGCTGAAATTTAGTTTACATGTGTATATTGATCACGCCGACAAAGTGGTATAATAATATTATGACAAATATTTTTTTTAGAGTAGCTCCTAAACACGTAAAGTGGGGATGAATATTTTTTTCTCGCATATCCCATCGTGTGGGGTATCGTTAGATAGGTCTCATTAGTGTTCTGTGAAGATCATTTTTCGGTTAAGTGGGCCATTTGCGAAATATTTAGCTTTTAAGTGCAAATTTTTGTTCGATACGAACGTCCCCCCTTCCAACTTTTGAATGGTGTCACTAGAAATTGATATATATTTTTATTTATTTTACAGATGAGCTGTTAAAAATAGCGCCTGCTTGGGTGTCGACTTTACTCATACAATGCGCCGCGGGTACGCTCGGAGGCTTCACGACAACGTTCCTAACCAACCCGCTAGACATCGTGCGGGCTCGGCTACAGGTACGCTACTCGATCACGGGGTCGGTTGAAACAGGGGTTCATTGAAACAAATCCTTACTATACAGGATTTTAACCAGTGCGCAATTTTTTTTGGGGGTTCTGTATCAGTAGTAGAACCCATTTCAATGTTCAGTTCAAAAAAATAAATTTTATTTTTTCACGTGTCCTATTTTGAAATAAGTAAAACATGGTCATAATCTATTCGTAATACTATCAATGAAAACTCGCTTATATTTAACTAGCTGTTTCCCGCGGTTTCACCCGCATCCCGAGGGAACTACTTAGCGCACCCGGGTAAAAAGTAAGCCTAAGTTGTTCCTCAGGGTTTATTCTATCTCTGTACCAAATTTCATTAATATCGGTCCAGTAGTTGGCGTGAAAGCGTAACAGACAGACAGAGTTACTTTCGCATTTATAATATTAGTAAGGATTAAAGCGTTAGTTCATAGTTTGAGATAAAAAAAAAAATCAATGCTGCCCTACCTCAAATTCCACTCTAGCTACAACCCTGGGGCCTTACCATGACGTGCCAAAACAAGATTATTTTCGTTATGAAAAAGAGACGGAGCTATACGACGTTAGTAGTCATGTCACGCTCTCAAACTTCAATAGTGATTGCAAATACGTGGTGGTACAGAGCCTGGTAGCTTTTGTTTAAAATGATCACATCAAAACTTTACTTTTTTTTTTTCAAGGTGGAAGGGGTTGGCACCATGAAGGATATTTTCAAGGCGCTCTGGGCGGAGGAGGGTCTCCTAGGCCTGTACTTCAAGGGTCTATCAGCGCGGCTGCTGCAGTCAGCTTGCTTCTCCTTCAGCATTATCCTGGGATACGAGAGCATCAAGCGAGTGGCTCTTAGTGACGAGTACAAACCGCGCGTGCGCTGGTGAATAAACATGTGACGCTATACGTGCGAGTTTTATTGTGTGACGTGCGAGTTTGGTGGTACGTGTCGCAACACGTGAGTTCTTGTGCGAGTGTGGTGATACGTGCGAGTTTGATTGGGCGTGCGTGCGAGCGTGCGAGTTTGGGGATACGTGTGCGAGCGTGCGAGTTTGGGGATACGTGTGCGGGCGTGCGAGTTTGGGGATACGTGTGCGAGCGTGCGAGTTTGGGGATACGTGTGCGGGCGTGCGAGTTTGGGGATACGTGTGCGAGCGTGCGAGTTTGGGAATACGTGTGTGCGTGTTTGGAGAAACGTGTGTGCGAGTTTGGGGATACGTGTGTGCGAGTTTGGGGATACGTGTGTGCGAGTTTGGGGATACGTGTGTGCGAGTTTGGGGATACGTGTGTGCGAGTTTGGGGATACGTGTGTCGCAACACGTGGAACTTATTGTGCGAGTGTAGCGATGCGTGCGAGTTTGTGGCAAGGATATTTCTAGAGTAAGAGAGTTGACCAAGTTTAAGAGAGATAAGCCAGTTTTAAGTATGACAGAGATAGCTTTGGTGTGACAAAATATTATTTCAAAATGAAAAAATGATTTTGGTGTGTTTGAAGGTTAAGTAAAGTGTGAAATCGCCAATCCGCCTTGAGCGCACGTGGTGATCAATGCTCATCCCTTCTTTGTGTGAGAAGAGGCCTGTGCCCAGCAGTGGGACGATTATATAGGCTGATGATGATGATTGTAGCTTGGCGCCGAGACAACGCGCGTGCATTTTCGACGTGACGGTAAAAATAAAACTAATTTTTAAATAATATTTATCATTTATTTAAAAAAAAAAAAAGTTTCTTTATTACAAATTAAAACAGTCATTTCTTATACAAATCTTATAAATAATTAATTAATGATTTATAGATAAAAAAAATGGTCATTTTGATTGGTACAAATATTAATCTTAGTATTACAAATTTTGTACTATTTAGTACTTAAAAACTAGGCACACGTTAGGGTAGGCCTGGGTCCAGTCCAGCATCGACCAGACAGTTTAATAGACAGAAGATGATGACCCAGTAGCCGTCTTACTTATAAAAAAAACTGTAATCTAAAGTTTAAACATTTCTCACCGAATCTATACTAATATTGTAAAGAGGAAAGATTAGTTTGTTTGTAGGGTTTTAACTCAAAAACTACCGGACCAATTTTCAAAATTCTTTCACCGTTAGAAAGCTACATTTTTACGAAGTGTCATAGGCTATATTTATTTCCAGAAATACCCAGGCCCACGCTAACGTGTGCCCTAGTTTTTAAGTGCTGGCTACTGGACAACACAATACCCTTGGTAAAACTGGTTGTCACACTTGCTGGCTTCTGACTACCCGTAACGATTGTCAAAAATCTACAAATGACAGCTTGGACCAACGGCTTAACGTGCTTTCCGAGGCACGGAGGAGTCTCGGTATCCAAATATGCTCACATATCTACAGACCGACCGAGGAGCTCGTGGCTAAGCAACAGCCGCACGGGTCGACCGATCAAAGGTTAAGCTGCGCTTGGCGCGGTCGGTCCGTGGTTGGGTGACCATCTTTGTCATAGCGAGACTCCTCCGTGCCTCGGAAAGCACGTTAAGCTGTTGGTCCCGGTTGTCATTTGTACATCTTTGACAGTCGTTACGGGTAGTCAGAAGCCGGAAAGTCTGACAACCAGTTTTACCAAGGGGTACCGTGTTACCCGGTTACTGGGTTGTGGAGGTCAGATAGGCAGTCGCTCCATGTAAAATACTGGTACTCAACTGCATCCGGTTAAGACAGGAAGCCGACCCCAACATAGTTGGGAAAAGGCTAGGCAGATGATGATCTACAGACCGACCGAGGCAACGCAGCTTAAGCTTGGTTGTTCGACCTGTGCAGCTGTCATCCATCACCGTGAAGAGTTCAAAAGTTGGATTGATGAAACAAATGCTACTAGAGGTCAGAGAGGTTCCCATCTGACTCAGACTGACCGCAGCGAGTGCCTTCCTACCAGATTTAGGGTTCACCAAGTTCACCGACAAATGGTTTCGTAATCGACCGTTTCAGGAATAAAAATCTAAAATAGAACGTTACCCATCGAAAGTTAGAAGTTTGAATTTATGGTAAACAGTTGTTTTAAGTTAATCAGACCGTTATTTTGTCGGTGAACTTGGGCCTAATCATTGCAAATATTAACAGCCGGTTTACACCAAAAAAAAAAAATCAGGTTACTTAAACGTGAAACGAAAAACTGAAAATTGAATAATTTTGCTGTTATTTTATGTTTTTCGTTTCAATATTTATGATATATGTTTACTTAAATAATTATAATATCTCTGACTGATATCATTAAAAATGTTTAAAGTATGCTAATAATAAGTGTTTGAGATATTCGTACGTATTCCTTACTAATATTATAAATGCGAAAGTAACTCTGTCTGTCTGTTACGCTTTCACGCCAAAACTACTGGACCGATATAAATGAAATTTGGTACAGAGATAGAATAGACCCTGAGGAACAACATAGGCTACTTTTTACCCGGGTGCACTAAGTAGTTCCCTCGGGATGCGGGTGAAACCGCGGGAAACAGCTAATAACGTATAAATGACATACAGTTTGGTGCAATCAGCTGTAAGTAAAGATAACATAAAAAACTTACGCTAAAGAAAACGGTAACCCTTAAATCTCACCCTAGACTCTCATTTATAGATAAAAAATGAGCACCAACAAGCAAAATAATATATACTTGCAACGAAAATATTCGGCCACTATTTAGTATTCGGCCTATTCGGCTACATCAATGAAATAGCAAACGAGTATTCGGCCTAATAATTTTCGTCATCCTTGAAGCAAGTTGTTATAGGCAATTATTTTCATGAAAGACACTTTAATCAATTTATTTTTAGGTCTACCACAATTTCTATTTAAAAAAAAGCAAATATATTTAAGCTGTGTACGATTTCTATTTAACAAAACATACGCCGGCCGAATATGTTTTTCTACTATTCGGCCTTGAAGCGCGCACAATATTCGGTATTCAGCGCGGAATATACTACTAAATATTTGCAACTCTACAAAATAATAATAAAAATAACGATCAGTCATTAGTATTTTAAATAAATTTTAGGAACTTCACAAATATATGGTTGTCTCATTCCTGTACACGTCATTTAGTATTAACTAGAAAGAGACCCAACTAGTTTATGTCAGTTTTAATTCATAGTATCACAGTAAAATTAAAGATGGCTCTGCCTTTGAGGAATACTACTGTTGTTATCATTGATTCATTATACTAGCGCTAGATAGGCAATGCGAGAAAAATAACATACACACTCATGTGTCAGAGCGAGTTAGATGGGCGAGACTTCACGAACACGCTAGCGGCCTGTATCGGCCCAACGCCAGGTGTGAACGAAACAAATCCCGCTTTGTTTAATCTCTAAGTGTAAATTTGGTGTTAATAGACGCAAACAATTATGGTTACGTGTGCAGTACCTGGTTGTAATTCATCTAGGAAAGAAAATGCACGTTACACGCACACTAGTGTACTTTTTTTCTCGCCCTACTGACCCTATTGCCAATCTAACGCTAGCATAGTATATCAATGATCTCTCTAAAGCTCTGTCTTGAATGTGTATGATTACCGAACTTTTTATTTTTAGAAAAATAACGCTTAGAAACCGATTGAGAGTGCAATAAGTGAGGCAACTAAAAGTGAGACGGATCCGTCTAAATTAAAGGTCACTCTCTGTCGAACCCAGCTCCCGCGTAATCTTATCTAATCTAAATATATATAAAACTCAAAGCTAGTAATCAATACATATAAAATGCTTTATCCTGAATGACTGACGGATCAACGTACAGCCTAAACCGCTAATCGTAGAGACCTTGAAACTTGGAGGGCGTGTTCTTTGTATGACGTAGGCATCGGATAAGAAAGGATTTTCCGAAATTCTACCCTTAAGGGGGTGAAAAAGGGGGCCAAAGTTTATATGCAATTCTGTCTTTTTTAATTTGAATTCGTATACACCACGCGAAGCCGCTGGCGGGAAAATAGTTTAAAATAAAATGATGGCTCACGCACACAAAGAATTGAAAATTCAAACTCACGATCGTGATTTCTATACGTTAGACACGGTTTCTATACGTTATTATTCTAAACTTTTACAGTATATAAACCTTTATTATCACAATATATTTAACAACATCTTATAGTTATTTTCTTAATTACATCTATATATATAAAAGAAAGTCGTGTTAGTTACACCACTTATAACTAGAGAACGGCTGAACCGATTTGGCTGAAAATTGGAGGGGAGGCAGCTTGGAACCAGGAAAAGGACATAGGATAAAAAAAAAAAAAATGTAGGAGTTGGGTAGGAGTTGGGTAGGAGTTGGGTAGGAGTTGGGTAGGAGTTGGGTAGGAGTTGGGTAGGAGTTGGGTAGGAGTTGGGTAGGAGTTGGGTAGGAGTTGGGTAGGAGTTGGGTAGGAGTTGGGTAGGAGTTGGGTAGGAGTTGGGTAGGAGTTGGGTAGGAGTTGGGTAGGAGTTGGGTAGGAGTTGGGTAGGAGTTGGGTAGGAGTTGGGTAGGAGTTGGGTAGGAGTTGGGTAGGAGTTGGGTAGGAGTTGGGTAGGAGTTGGGTAGGAGTTGGGTAGGAGTTGGGTAGGAGTTGGGTAGGAGTTGGGTAGGAGTTGGGTAGGAGTTGGGTAGGAGTTGGGTAGGAGTTGGGTAGGAGTTGGGTAGGAGTTGGGTAGGAGTTGGGTAGGAGTTGGGTAGGAGTTGGGTAGGAGTTGGGTAGGAGTTGGGTAGGAGTTGGGTAGGAGTTGGGTAGGAGTTGGGTAGGAGTTGGGTAGGAGTTGGGTAGGAGTTGGGTAGGAGTTGGGTAGGAGTTGCATACCACGGGAACGAAGTCGCGCGGGGCAGCTAGTCTATATATATAAAAGAAAGTCGTGTTAGTTACACCACTTATAACTCGAGAACGGCTGAACCGGTTTGGCTGAAAATTGGAGGGGAGGCAGCTTAGAACCAGGGGACGGACATAGGATAAAAAAAAAAAAAAAAGGAGTTGGGTAGGAGTTGCATACCACGCGAACGAAGTCGCGCGGGGCAGCTAGTCTATATATATATATAAAAAAAGTCGTGTTAGTTACACCACTTATAACTCGAAAACGGCTGAACCGATTTGGCTGAATTGGAGGGGAGGCAGCTTAGAACCAGGGGACGGACATAGGATAGGTAGGAGTTGGGTAGGATTTGGGTAGGAGTTGGGGAGGAGTTGGGGAGGAGTAGGGTAGAGGTTGCATACCACGCGAACGAAGTCGCGCGGGGCAGCTAGTATTATATAAATGTAAAAACACAATTTTTAAGAGAACAATGATAAAACAACTAACGATTATTTTCAACCACTTATCTTCAGATTGGCTTACTAAAGATAGGTTTTTGAAATTAGTTGGATGGACTTTATGTCAAAAAAATTATGTATAGAATAGAATAGAATTATGCTTTATTGTACACCAAAAGAAATTAAAACAGATACAATTTAAAACTAAAATATGGGTACAACGGCGGTCTTATCGCTAAAAGCGATCTCTTCCAGACAACCTTTGGATGGACAGGAAAGATAAAATATTTAGAGGGTAGTCCGTGGTGTACAGCTATATTATATATAAATATATATATTAATATAACAAACTGAAGAGTTTGTTTGTTTGTTTGAACGCAATATCTCAGGAACTACTGGTACGTATTGAAACATTATTTCAGTGTTAGATAGCCCAATTATTGAGGAAGGCTATAGGCTATATATCATCACGCTAAAACCAATAGGAGCAGCGCACCACTATTCCACGCGAACGGAGTCGCGGGCAGAAGCTAGTTTTAACATAAAGTTGAGGGGCTCGTAGCTGAGTAACAGAAAAATTGGTGCTAAGCTATAAAAATAACAGCATTACTCATAAAAAACCAATTTCGATCATTTTCTTTTTATGTCTTTGACTAAATATATGATTAATCTCGTCTTTACGGTCTACGGTAAAATCGCAAACATCACAATGAGCTGTTCCGTTACAAATGTCAGTTATACTGTTATGTTTAATCAGATTATCATAAAATTGTTTGTAGCGACGAGCCACGGGGTTTCTGTGATCATTTGAGCTCGAATACTTGGTCAATTCGTTTTTATTAATGGCGTACGTGTATTGAAATTTGATTGTATGTTTTTTACTGTTAATGTGGTTTAAATAGTTAGGCACTCGTTCTTGACAACAGCTGCAGACAAAACTGTTATACTTACGCGACATAGCATGGTATGACAGTAGATCTTTTTCGGCGGTAACATGATTTTTCCCTGCCATATGTTCCAAAATATTGATTTTTTTATTAACAAAGCTTACATTGCACAAATCACACATGGCTACAGTATTTTTATCGTTAAAAGTTAAAATGTTGTTGTAACAGTCAAACTTTTTGCTATTAATATGCTTTTCCATATGTTCTAGAACGTTCTTTTCACTGACATTCAAAGTGATATCGCAAATCGTACATTTAGTTTTGTTGTTAGTATAAATTAGGAGATTTTTGTAAATGGCTAATTGTTTTTGAGTCGCCACATTTTCCGCGTGAGTTTTACCTTGCACGTGTTGAAGTATGTTCCGGTATAAATATGGTAAGGTTACTAGACAAGTTTTGCAACGAACCTTATCCTTAGCGGAATCAATGAACTCAACTTGTGAATAATAAAATTCATCAGATTTATTTTCATTATTGTTGATAGCTGGGTGATTTTTAGGACTATGTTTGGGACTATTGAGGGTTGGTTTATCAGTTTTTTTGGACAAATTGTCTATGGAACTTAATTCTCCCGTTTTTTTTTGGTGGGTTTCGCTTGGAATGTGACTTTTGAACGACATTTTGCTTTTTAGCGCTTGTCTATGCTGTTCACTTTTTATGTGTAGTGTTGAGTTAGTGAAAACCATTTCATTGCACGGTACGCAATGGCTGAAGTTACTGTCGATCTAAAACAAAATAAAATCAATCAATTGTTTTGTTCTACACACAGACCTACTAATACCAGGCATCAAACAAATATCAGGGGGGCTAGACAAGTGGCAAAACGCTAACGCTATAGAATAGAAAACATAATGTATGGGAATGACATATAGCTAGTCGTAAACGAATGTCATTCCCATACATTTTGTTTTCTATTCTATAGCGTTAGCGTTTTGCCACTTGTCTAACCCCCCAGGTTACTTAAACGTGAAACGGAAGAACTGTCATTCAAGATCTGTCAAAATGGAGGATAAAATTGAATAATTTTGCTATTATTTTAAGTTTTTCGTCTTAAATTTTATGATATATGTTAAAGCCCCCCCCCCCCCCAGAGCTAAGTAAGGACACTTATTATGTGTTAAGCAAAATAAAATGTTCTGTACTTTTTTAGTGTTTCGCTTGATAAAACCTACCCTCACCAGAATCAAGCCCCCCCCAAACTAAAATCCTGGATCCGCCACTGCCGATTTTGATAAATTTTAAATGGGCCCACAGGAAGCGTCAGCTTTCTAATAAAAAAATCATTATCAAAATCGATTCACCCAGTCAAAAGTTATGAGGAAAAAAACTTAAAAAAAAAAATGCAGTCGAATTGAGAACCCCCTTTTTTTTGAAGTCAGTAAAAAAATACTTACCATTCTCCTGAAGTCATCGTCTAGAGGTCTCAAAACATTCCTCACATGATTCTCAGTTGTCTCATGTTTAATAGCATTTGAAATGCACATTTTACAACACTGACAGTATAAACGGTTTTCCACTTCTACGTAACTATGAAATTGGGCATATGTCGCTTTTAATTGGTCGCCTTTGAGATTTTCTAGAATAATAAGTTCACCGTCCGGTTTTGGGAGTATCGTTTTGATATTGTAATTCTGAGCTATTTCATTTAAATTTGAAAACGAGTTTGCAGTTTGTATTTCGTTTAATTCAGTATTGTTTTTCGCATTTTCTTCTATGTTTTCGTCATTATTCGTTATGAGAGTAATTGACGAATGATACGAATCATCGTCACTGTCAAGAGGGCTTTCGTCTGTTTCAGAAATGTCCGATTCAATTTCGTCTTTTTCGTTTTCGCTTGAGTCGGTATTTTTCTCGTCGATTCTGTTGAAGTTATAAATTTTGCGTTCCATAGCTTTAGTTATTTTTACTCTGTGGTTCAAACTTGCTCTTTATTGAGTCTGTGGAAGATTCTAGAAATCTCGCTTCCTTCTTTTGTTTTTGCATATTCAGCACGTTATATTTTGTAATCTTTATATTTTGATAAAATAAATACCAACGAAGCTTCCAAACCATCTTTTAATTACAACAGGTTATGGGCCCAGATCTGATGTCCAACAAGATCAATATCATACACTACCCCTGAGGAAATGTGGTCCGGGAAGAAGCCTAATTTGAAACACCTAAGAATCTTTGGATGCGAGGTCATGGTACACATAAATGACACAAAACGTCAAAAATTAGATGCCAAGGCAAGTAAAATGATTTTTGTTGGTTATTCAGATACTACTAAAGGATACCGATTGTTGGATCCTAAAACAAGAAAGATTCTTATCAATAGAGATGTTGTGTTTATGGAAAATTCCATAAAGAGGAAATTTTCTATGGTTCCACTAACAGAAAATTTAAATAATAATACTGATAATCTGACAGATGAAAATGTAGAATCAAAAAGTACAGATATCCAAAATACTCATGATTCTAAAGAGTTTAAGTCTTCAGGAACATTATCTGATGCTGAGTCATTTTACTCCGATGATGATTCCTTGTATGTACCTGAAAAAGAAATAGATGTTAATCAGTTCAGTAATATAACTACTAGGTCTAAAAGTAGAAATATAAAATATGAATCTAACACTTACCTTTGTCAAGGTGGAGATCAGCAGTTAAATGACACACCAAATACTTACCGTGAAGCACTGTCATGTCCAGATAAAGAAAAGTGGAAATTGTCTATTCAAGAGGAATTGAAAGCACACAAAAAGAATGAGACTTGGGAGCTTGTGAAGAAACCTGATGGAGTAAAACCAATTGGTTGTAAGTGGGTGTTCCGTGTGAAAGATGAGTCGTCAGGACCTCTATACAAATCAAGACTTTGTGCCATGGGATGTTCACAGAAGCATCAGGTTGATTACTCAGAGACTTTTTCACCAACTGTAAGATATGATTCGGTAAGAGTAATGCTTTCAAAAGTGTGTCAAGATAATTTGAAAATGACACAGTTTGATGTCAAAACTGCTTTTCTTTATGGAAATATAACTGAAAATATATATATGACTCCACCAGAAGGTTTAGATGCATCTGACGGGTTAGTTTGTAAACTTAAAAGGTCTCTATATGGATTAAAACAAGCACCTAGGTGTTGGAATCAACTATTTGATTCAGTATTGAAGAAATTTGGTTTCACAAGTAGTCACTCTGATAAGTGTGTATACACTGGTGAATTAAATGGAACTAAAGTTTATTTAATTCTATATGTAGATGATGGACTAATAATTTCAAAAGATCAAATGATATTAGATAAAGTAATCAATGATTTGAAAGAAAACTTTGAAATAAAAGTATGTGAACCTAAAAACTTTGTTGGGCTTCAAATAGAAAGAGGTGAAAACTATATGTTCTTACATCAAAATAAATATATAGAGAAATTATTAAATAAATTTAATATGGCTAATGCCAATGGAAACTGTATACCAGTAGATCCAAACACTAAGTTGGAAAAGAATCCTTCAGAAATAGACAGGAAGATACCATACCGAGAAGCAATAGGTTCTTTAATGCACTTAGCTATAGTCAGTCGTCCTGACATTATGTATGGTGTTAGTTTAGTAAGCAGATATCTTGATTGTTTTGATCATAGTCACTGGAATGCTGTTAAAAGAATAATGAAATATCTTAAAGAGACTAAAAGCTATGGTTTATACTACACGCCAAAGAATCAGAATATAGTAGAAGGTTATAGTGATTCTGATTATGCTAATGATATTGAAACAAGGCGGTCCATCACAGGATATGTATTCATGAAAAATGGTGCTGCAGTTACTTGGGCCAGCCAGCGTCAACAAAGTATAGCATTATCTACAACTGAAGCTGAATTTATGGCTTCATGTAGTGCAACAAAGGAAATAATTTGGTTGAAGAAACTTTTGTTGGATATAAATGAGTATAACCAAGAATCTATCACTCTTTATATAGACAACCAAAGTGCAATTTCAGTCATAAAAAATGAAAATTATCATAAAAGATGCAAACACATAGACATAAAATATAAGTTTGTAAAAGAAAAATATGAGGGAAAAGAAATTGATTTAAAATATATTTGTAGTATTGAACAAAATGCTGACATATTTACAAAACCTTTGTCTAAAAGTAAATTTGAATATTTAAGAACTAAAATAGGCATTTGTAAGTTGTAACTTAGTTCTCTGCAATATTCTTATTGTGTCAGTTTAAGTTTGTTGTACTTTAAGTTAAGATTTAAGAGGTAACATGCTTTGTTTTTGTTTTGTGTCTATATTATTATGCTATATTGTTACTATAATATTGTAATGTTGGGGTAACTACTAAATGTGTTGATTTTGTTATGTACCTTGTATTCTATCTTAAGTTTGGGTAGGTACATAATGTTATATTTTATTTAAGTCCTAAGATGGAGAACGCTACAATTTGGAGAGAGTGTTGAAGTTATAAATTTTGCGTTCCATAGCTTTAGTTATTTTTACTCTGTGGTTCAAACTTGCTCTTTATTGAGTCTGTGGAAGATTCTAGAAATCTCGCTTCCTTCTTTTGTTTTTGCATATTCAGCACGTTATATTTTGTAATCTTTATATTTTGATAAAATAAATACCAACGAAGCTTCCAAACCATCTTTTAATTACAACAGATTCCGTTCGTTGTGAAAATTACGTAGAATTCGTCAATAATTTTGATGTTTTCTTTAGATTTTGTATGATAGAACGAATGTTCGTGTGCAATTTTATTTTCTTGCTTTACGATTCTGCAACAGGGTTCGCAGAAGTAAATATCTTTGTCGTAATTTTCATCTTCCTCGTCTAAACACAGACTCATTTGTTTTGAAACTCTTTGTAAAACTTTTTCGAAAATGTTTTTTAATGTTTTATGTTTTTTACTCTCGTTGTGTTTTTTTAAATATCTAATTGGTACATTGTCGTTACATATGTGGCACGTGTATAATTTGGATGGTTCTGAAAAGATAAAAAAATACTTTTCTTTTATCTATCCACCTGAAAGTCTTTGCCCAGCAGTGGGATAGTTAATAGGCTGACAATCATGATGAACAAATGATACAAAAAAAATAAAAATCTTTTGCTTCCATCTATCCAACTGAAAGTCTTTGCTCAGCAGCTGGATAGTAAATAGGCTAATAAATATGATGAATTTCAAAGGGTGTCTTATCCAAACTAAAAAAAAAAAACCAGCGAAGTGTGATTCAGACTCGCGCACAAAGTGTTCCGTACCATTATTTATACAACAACATTAGGCACTAAATTATAACCTTTTTTTTCTGTTTTTAGTATTTGTTGTTATAGCGGCAACAGAAATACATCATCTGTGAAAATTTCAACTGTCTAGCTATCGCGGTTCATGAGACACAGCCAGGAGGCAGCCAGGTGGACAGTGATGTCTTAGTAATAGGGTCCCGTTTCTCCGGGGCCGCAGGACGTTCGAAAGAGATACAGCATCCCCGGAATACAAAGGGCTGAGGAAGGAACATGGATGGGTTTTAGTCAGTAAGAGTCTGACACTACCACCCGCCTCAACCCTGGCAAGAAGGGTCATTTGATGATTTCCTTTCCGAAAAAAAAAAGAATTGTCCCGTTTTTACCATTAGGGTACAGAACCCTAAATACTCACCAATATAGCTGCTTTCATTGCGATCTGTACTGATTATTTGCACTTGAAAATACTCAGTTTCACCATCCAATTGTTTTTTGGTCCACAGCGGTAGACTCTGGCCCTTATGGTTCCGGACATATTTACTTAGATATGACAACTCTATGTCCTCTACGGGCAATATGTAGGATAGACCATCCGTTGCGATAGCTGCCATGTTTAACTGAAAAAAAAAAAACACTTTTTTAATGTTTAAAGTAAAAAAAAGCTTAAGGTGGATGTTCCGATAGTCCGTCCATACATTTTGGGATTGAGCTTTATCCTAAACATAGCCACTATTTGTTTCAAACTAATAATTTCATCACTTTCTACAATGAAATGTGTACGCCTATCAACTTTTTAGAGAATAACTTACATTATTTACTAAGAAAAATAATAGTAAAATTCACGCAAAAATTGACATTTTGTTTATTAGTGTGAGTGTCTTTTGCCATAAACAAAAATAGAATAGGATAGAATAGACAAGCAAACCAAAAGCGTAGTTTAGACATTAGCACGCTAGATGGCGACAGATGATGAATCAATTTCTTATGTATAATATTTATTTATTTCCTTTTCTGCAATTCATAAACAAAAAAAACAATAAAATAACATAAAACTGTAGACCCTAGATGACAAATTTTACAATTTTATTTTATTACATCATAATTATTGTTGTCTGGCAACATAAACCATTTTGCGTAGGTAGGTAATATAAGCGACGCTGCCACTCTTGCAAACTTAGACCTGACCTTCAAACATTGACGAAGAAACAGCGTTGCCAAACTTCTATCACTTGTTTGACTGTTATAAAATACATTCTGAAGTAATTCTCAATTGTCCCGCGATAGGATTTGCGCGCGGAATTTCTTGCGTGTTATATTTTGTATGTTATGCATTTTCATTGATTCAAATTGGAATATTTCTAGTATGTTTTTGATTTCAATTTAATATAATGTAATGGTAGATACCATTACATTATAGTAATTAATTATTCATAATATGCAATTTTATTTTCGGTGCGCGATGGTATTAGAAACAACAAGTTGGCCCGTGATATGCTGAAATCTCGTCACAATACTAATTACCTACGTCGTATGAGTCGGTTTCGAGTACAAAGTCTTTGTTTCATATTTATTTTAATGTGTTTTTTTATTTTTTAGGTCAACTTTAAATAAAATTATTATAAATCGGTAAGCTACCAAAGTAGTCACAAAATAAAATTAATAAACATTTTCAAAATATGGATATACCGGGTTACGTAAAAACACCTTTTTCGAATTTTGCAAAGTTTCAGACAGACGCACATTATTATTATTATTTTGTAGTACCAAGAAGCTCAAGGTCGTGTCCTATAAAATTTGTCCGGTGCGTTCAATCAAATAGACGTATCTGGGGGCACGGCAGTGTCCCGCCAAGTCGAGCACAAAGCAACACAGCCGTACTATCCTTTTGTGGAACCAATTCGCCGCATTTTCAGGTCCCTATTTGAGAACCGCGATTGGACTAGAACGCTGATTCGTCATGTAAGCTATAATCACACACTCGAAATCCAAAATGTCAAGTCAGTAGATCATTTAGTTCCGAAGCTAAGCGAAAGCTTCGCATTTTCGACACTGACTGACTCACTGATCAAAATTTTCGGTTTTCCGCGTCTAATAAGAAAATGTAATAAAGTCAATCAGCCCATGTCTTGTCAGCTTTTTGCAAAAAGAAGTGAAATCCCACTAAAAATATTCTGTAAAAAAAAGTAGCAAGGTCTCGATTTGAATTGCTTGTTTATCTCTAAAAAGTAATGAAATCTCTAGACCAAGTTGAGCCAAGTCTAAGGTTTGTTATTGCAATTACTGCAATATTTATTATTATCTTTAATGTTATGTGACTTGGTCATGGGTCCTACAGGATCCACAAACGTATAAAAAATGTTCAACCGTTGATCGGAATTTTTTCAATATCTAGAGCGTGAAAAAATGTTCAACCGTTGAACATTTTTTACACGTTCGTGGGTAAAGGACAACGGCCAAGTCACACAACATTAATTAAATATAATAATAAAGAAATTGCAGTAAAGAATCTTAGACTTGACTCAATTTTATCTAGAGATATCATTACTTTTTAGAGATAAACAACCAGCTCCATCGAAACTTGGCTATTTTTAAAAAAAATGTTTTTGGTGGGATACTTCACTTACAATAAGATTAGAAAAACTTCCAAACTCTTTTTGCAGCTTATTCAACCGATTTTGAGTTCTATTCCCTACTGATAAGGGTGCGTTGAGGCGTTGAAAGCAAAATAATTTTTACTATAACAAATATATTCTGCATCTTTTTTGTGTCTTGTTCTCTTAGCAATAGAGCTTTAAATCGTTTAAACATACAGTAAATATTATTATGCATAATAAATGGAAAATAGTTTATAGTTTATTGTTTATAAATCTGTTTTTTTTTTTCTTATTCGTCGACTAATATTCTACCAGGAATATAAAGACAACATTGATGTAAAAGATAAGTAAAATTTTACTGTTACATTTTTATGTTCTAGACTTTTTAATTTTCGAACGCAACCTAAAATTCAAATAAGAATTATTGTATTATCTATGATCTGGATTATCTCTCTCAGATGACCTGCGATCACTTTCGTTACATGGTTATGAATTACGATACTATTACATTTTATTCAAATATTGAGTGTTTAAAAGTAACATACTCTTTGGTTTTTCATTTGTTTTTCTATATTTCAGATTACCTCGACAATGCCTGCAACAAACAAGACGGCGTACAAGCGACACGCATATTCGGGGGCGCGAAAATCTTTGAAACGAGTTCGAGGTGGATTACGAAAATATTACGCTGAAGAGAGGTAAGTATATGTACAATACAATTAATTCTGTACCCGGCTTCTTCGCAAACACGGCTAAGTATGGATGTAGGTAGGGATTTCATAACCAATAACGAAAAGCCGTTACCCGCCACAACCTCTTGTTTATAAGTACCTACCTATTCTGTTGGCAAAGTTTACATTCGTATTTATTGTATTACAGCCGTTTGAAAGCTTGGCGTTCTGAAGAAAAGAAGAATAAGCCACTGAATGAAGAAATCGTCATAGATAACACTATGTATGTACCTATCTAATAAGCATGATTTGTTGTAGGTACTTGCTGCTCGTAAAAGTGACTACATGTTTGTAGATGTGGAATGTATTATAATTTATGGTCATCACATGTCAATTTGTATATTTCAGTACCCAGAACATACAACCAAGAACATATGCACGTGTAAAACCAAAAATCCGCTTAGAGGCCACCTACAGTGCTCCTAGTAGTAGCACAGTGACAGATGAACCTGTGGTTGAACCTTTAGAAATTAATTGGCCGGAACCTGATCCTGAAATTGATTCATTTCAATTGATTGTGGAAACTGTTCCAAACAAATGTTTATCTGGGATATCTGGGTATCGCATTGTGGACTTGAAGCATGTAATTGAGTGGGCATTCCTTTTGGAAAGACATCGAAATATGTGTGAATCTTCACAAATTGAATTTGTTAGTGAAAGACTTGATGGATTTCGAAGTGAATTAATTTTCAAGTGCAGCATGTGTGATAAAGCTTGGAGGCATTGTACGGAGAGCAGTGATAAAATAAACACTGCATTTGTTTGGGCAACTGTCACTTCTGGTAGCTACTATACTCAAGCAGCTCACATAACAAGTCTTATGGATATTCCAACAATGTCACCTAATAAATTTCGACGTGTTGAAAAAAAATTAGGCAGTGTGTGGTTTGAACATTTGACAGAGGAAATTAAAACTGCTGGTGAACAAGAAAGATCAATTGCCATTCAAAAAGGTCATGTGTCTCCAGACGGTGTTCCATTTGTTACTGTATATGTAGATGGAGGATGGTTGAAAAGGTCATACGGGCATAACTTTGATTCATCATCTGGTATGGTAAGTTAATATTTTACTAAGCAAAAATTTGGTTCTTTATGAAATTTTTATTTGGTGCAATATTTACAAGTGTCGCTTTTCATTTCCAGGCCTGCATTATTGGTAAAGAAACTAAGAAGTGTCTATTTCTTGGTGTTAGAAACAAATATTGTTATACATGTCAATATTATGAGAGGAGAAACATGGATATGAAAGCACATAATTGCTGCAAAAATTTCACTGGGCCGTCTACAGCAATGGAATCAGAAATTATTGTGGAGGGCTTTCAAAAGAGTGAAGAATTACATCAACTTCGCTATTTGAGTTTTATTGGAGACGGAGACTCCTCTGTGTTTGCAAACTTGAAAGAGAAAGTTTCATATGGAAACACAATAAAAAAAATTGAATGCAAGAATCATGTAATAAAAAACTATACCAGTGCACTCTACAAGGTATATGAACAAATCAAATTTGTTATCTCAAGATCAGTGAAGCATATTATTCTGTATTAATATTTGTACATTTTTAGATCCTGGCCAACACTAAACTGCCCCTTTATGGGCGAAATATTTTGAAGCCAAAGGTGATGAAACTGACACTAGTAGCACGGAAAATTATAATGAGTAGCAGTGAGCATGCTGCTATGGCAGCAGATTTGAGAAATGGCCCTCTTCATGTATTCGGAGTACATGAAAACTGCAAGGAGTATTACTGCAATGTCAGTAAAACATCTTCAAATGGAATTGAAAAGAAGGAAGAAAATCTAGTAGAAAGTCTGAGAAATACTGCTCCAGAGGTGTGGGCTCTGATTTATGCAGCCAATGAAAAAATTGCTTTGAAGGCAGGCCGTTTGTCAAATGAGACAACAAATGTAGCAGAAAACTTTATGAGCATAATAAATAAATTCAACTGTGGAAAACGAATTAGTTTAGGAAGAGGGGGTTCTTACCAGCGACGTGTTCATGTGGCAGGTAAATTCTGAAATTGTTAGAACCAGTAAAAAAGTTTTGATTATCATGGTGGTCTTCACAAATATTGTGACTAGTTCTATGGAATATCATCATTCTCCTATCATTTCCCTTATCCCAAATTATTTGGGGTTGGGTCTTTTTCTTGGAATAGAACATATTTAAAAAAAAATATATGATTTCAGGATTATCGCTTGCTACTGGACACAAATGGCATGAAACTGCATGGAAAAAAGAAACCACACAGAGCCCAGGGACACATTTTAAAAAATACATAAAACGGAAGGAACAAAGCAGAATACGACATCAATCATTCACACGCAAACGATTGTTTGCTCCAAGAGAGAAAACCCAGCCCGATAGTCACTATGGACCTGAAGCTTGTGATCCTATTGATATTGATGAAGCACAGTTGAGAATACAGTGTGAAGAACGGTTAGCAGAATTCCAAAAGTCACCAGAAAACATTGCTTTGGTTGAAATGTCTACAGTAGGGCAGCATGAAAATGATTTATATACTACTCATAGGCGTGACCGCTTGACTGCTAGTCAATTTGGAATGGTTAGTTGTGTGATATAATCATTATATTAGCAGAAATGTTTATACACATACAGTTTGGATTTAAAAAATTACCCATAACATACATTTATTTTATGTGGGTTTTCATCTTTACAGGTTTGCAAACGCCGTATTACCACTCCTTGTCACAATCATGTGAAAGATATTCTATATAAAAAGAATTTTTGTACAAAAGACATGTTATATGGGCAGCAGAATGAGAATGTAGCAAAAAGTATGTTCATGCAACAATATAATAAAATTGTCAGGCCTTCAGGTCTTTTTATTGATGAAGAATTTGGATGTTTAGCTGGCAGTCCAGATGGTAAGTTTTTCTTTATCAAACTTAAATTTTATCAATGTATTTGGGAAATGTGGCCAATCATAATACTAGTTTTAATTGCGAGACACAAAGGATTATGAGCACAAGAGGCGATTGAATTTCTTGTCTCAAATCTCATAAAGACCTCAATTTCTTTGTTTTTATATTTTATTATCAATTTGTTACAGGTATAATTGAAAACGAGAGAGCTGTTGTTGAGGTCAAATGCTTCCCATCATTGGCCAGGAAAAATCAAACCCTAGAGGCAGCTGCACTAGAAAAGAAAAATTTTGCTCTAAAACTGGATAATAATGTTTTAGTGATGAATAAAAAGCATGATTATTACTATCAAGTAAATTGAAAATTCTATAGCTTTGCACGTCCACATTATAATTATTTTAGTGTCTTCTTTTCTCTTACTATAATCAAAATCTATTTCAGATTCAAGGACAAATGCGTGTCAGCAAAATGGATAAGTGCTACTTCGTATGTTTTATTTCAGTCACTGAACCTTTGACTGTGATAGAAGTTTGTCGAGATAATGAATTTATCCGCAATATGGTGCCAAAATTATTAGACTTTTTTAAAAACTGTATTCTGCCAGAAATCATTTTGAGACGTGTTCAAAAAAATGGGAAATGTATAGATTTGAATGGTATGTACCAGTAGGTACAAAGGTTATTACTTTTTTTATTTACTTCATAAATTATCAATATCAATGTCTAAAATATATTATTATGTTATTCTAGTGAAAAATCGTCCTTCAACATCAGTTGGAAATTCGAGCACAGAAAAGTAAAGTTTAATTTTAGAGCAGCTTTGGAGATGGATGGTAAATAACATTTTGAAGTGAATGGTAAACAATATTCGTCAAAAAGTAACTATGTAGTATACTAAGTAAAGTATTTTTTCTTTGCAGCAGCCGTGTAGCAGTGGTTTCAAGATAAGAAGACTCAGAAGAGGGGGAAATCAACAAGTCAAATGATTCTTGTTTTAATTGTATTTTTGTAGTAGTTTGTTTAGTATCTACATCATAGTTGTATATTTATTTTTATCATGTATTTACCATAAAATCAAAAGGTGAAATAATACTTCATTAGGTATAACCACCTGCTCAATTCAATAAGCTGCTCTTTAGATTTCTGTTTTACTAAAAGCTTATTTATGCTTTGAAATTAGGAAATATTGTTTCACCTTCCTGGTTATTATTGCATACTAAATCGTGTTTTCAGATTTGTTGTTATCCCTTGTTTATGAATTGTAGTTTCTTACGAGTTATGTTATGTCTTTGTAATAATTGGTTATGTTACAACTTATCAATGTAATTATTTTGATTGAATAGGCATGTATCAGGCATGTGTTACTTACTTCAATTACTTGTGTTTTGAAAAATATTTTCAATAGTGTGAGGTAATAAAGAAAACTGTGTTTTATTTTACGTAATTTGGTCATCATTTATTTCCCAAAATTATAAATCAATTAAATAGTTTATGCCTATAAATACAACTTTTATTTTTATCACCTAATCGTACATAATAAATATCGTAGAAGGTGGCGTTCTGTAGTTGTGCTTACACCCATACAGTAAAATCGCCATGTAGTCCACACGCCATCTAGTGATAAATTTTCGTAAACGTAAGGACTAGGCACTCGCCCACGTCTGTGTGTGTAAAAAATACTATGTTCAAGGACAATGTTATTTTGCAACTTTTTTGTCGAATTGGGTGGATTTTGAGGCAAGGAAATGACCCAGTTAAATAAAGTGTAAAATCCGCGAACCGCCACAGCTACTCCGACGACTTAATATGTTCCAATTACACAATAAACTCAAATAAACTAAAAACATTGACTTCAACGCCATCTAGCGGGAAAGTGGCCGGGAACAGACCGTATGTTTCACCTTAAAGTAAAGTTACTAAAAACTAATGATTTAATACTACTAATTAATTATAATTATTTGAAAACACTATATAAAAAAATTAAAAAAAACTATCATATGCATACATAACATGACTAAAAAGCTGGCAGCAATGCTTATTCCTTGTCCAAAAAAATAAAATTAGTAAAAAGTTTAAGTTTATAGCTACATAACTCTCACATAAAAAACTAAAATACAAGTGGTACTATTTCAACATCTGCCTAGCCTTTTCCCAACTATGTTGGAGTCCGTTTCAAGTCTAAACCGGATGCAGCTGAGTGCAACTGTTTTACATGTAGCGACTGCCTATCTGACCTCCACAACCCAGTTACTAGGTAACACTATACTAAAAATAAGACTGGTTGTCAGACTTTCTGGCTTCTGACTACCCGTAACAACTGTCAAAGGTGTACAAATTACAACCGGGACCAACAGCTTAACGTGCTTTCCGAGGCACGGAGGAGTCTCGCTATGACATAGATGGTCACATCCACGGACCGACTTCGCCAAGCGCAGCTTAACCTTTGATCGGTAGACCCGTGCGGCTGTTACTTAGCCACAAGCTCCTCCTAGGTATATAATGTATTTTTTTTTTTTAATGGCAAACGAGTCTTTTTCAACTATCTGCCAGTGTCAAGTGAACACGGAAGGGACTATAATGTAATATGAACCCTAAATTCACACTCCATTTAGTGGCCAGTAACTCAGGGTATTCAAAACTAGCTTTCCGCCAGCGGCTTCGCCCGCGTGAACATTTTTTTACACCTTGGGTTACATTATTCCAGTTTTAGAAGGTATCCCTAATTATTTCTGGAAATAAATATAGCCTATGACACTTCGTAAAGATGTAGCTTTCTAACGGTGAAAGAATTTTTTAAATCGATCAAGTAGTTTTTGAGTTAAGACCGTACAAACAAACAAACAAATCTTTCCTCTTTATAATATTAGTATAGAAGTATAGATAACTAGCTGTTTCCCGCGGTTTCACCCGCATCCCGAAGGAACTACTTAGCGCACCCGGGTAAAAAGTAGCCTATGTTGTTCCTCAGGGTCTATTCTATCTCTGTACCAAATTTCATTTATATCGGTCCAGTAGTTTTGGCGTGAAAGCGTAACAGACAGACAGACAGACAGAGTTACTTTCGCATTTATAATATTAAGTAAGGATTACCGTAGTGTTCTTATAGAATAGAGATGCATTAAAAAGTATATTACCTACTTACTAATAGCTGTACTCGTAAAGTTAACAAAAAAAGAAAAAAGCGCAACATTAAACAAAACAATATGTTAAACAGAGGATTTCAAAATAATAAAAGCAGATTATGACGCTTAATTATGTAAGCTGGTACCTACTAAAAAGGTGAAAAGCTAAGTCTGCAATTTTTTTCAATGTTTTCGTTCAATATTTCTCAATGTAAAATCAAAATATTGGATATCTTACCGGCTCACGTGCTCATTTCTGTAATAAAACACTTAAACGACTGACAAAAAGTAATTAATTCGTTCACAATACTTCTGTTAGATTTTTAACAAAACAAATGTTTCTAAGAAACACGGTACGATTATTAGTCAAAATGATTTTAAATTTTTTAGCAATGAGCTCTATTCATTCATAGTCCCATTCGTTCGTCCATTTCGCCACAGACTAGCTAGGGAAATAATCACACAGAACAAAATACTCAGATAATCATTTTGCCTTTTGCCTTTGTCTATGTCTCTGGCAAATCGATTCTATCATTGAGTAAAGTGAAAAGACAGTCAGTCTTATAATAAATTAGCGACTCAACGGTATAACAAAATAAACGATATATTTTCTTAACAAACTATGATAAAATTAATTATCTGTGCCACAGACTATCACGTTTATCTGTGCAGATTGCAATGGAAGTAAGAATATCCCCGACCAAAGAGCTACGGAAAATAAATTGTTTATGCTAAGGGATTTTCAAAGTAGATTGACCATTTTTTATTTAGCTATTTCTATGATTCATCATAACCTATATAAAATTGTTGTTAATATTACACCAACACGTAGAAACTTACCAGTTCTTTTTAAAGAACGAAACAAAAAGACGTTTCAAATTTTAATTTTATAGTATTGTTTGTGGTTTACCTGTCCATTTAGTTAGCGCAGTATTATGGCATGGGGTAGGTCTTCTCTTGGTAGAATCGAAAACGACAGAATCCAGCTAACACGTTTATTGTAGAACGCGAACAAAAACACAGGTTAAACACACAGGCACAAGACAGTTGAACAATATCGATGCTATTATTACTAAACATGAGAGATAGTACAGTAAGTAATTACAATACTCAAAAATAATGCGTAATCGCTAGGGACGTGGAAGCTACGCCCACGCGACACGTATTTAAACTCACGACGACTGTTCCTCCTCCCGACTGTCACTATTGCGTCGCCTTGCGGGCTGCGGCGCACACCGGAACTCCTTAGTTTTGCATTATTCGGCAATATCACGGTATTGCCAGCACACAATACATGACCTAGTAACTATCTTTTGAAGTTTTTAACCCCCACTTCCCCCAACTTTTTCTGTAAGAGCTGTATAATTTTTTACTTTTTTCATTTGAAATACGTATGAATAATCATTATTTATAACTGGTCTAAATTTCAAGTCGATAGCATTAGTAATTCCTGAAATAATCATCTGTGACATACGGGCAGACGAAGTGAAGCCATTTGAGTTTCTTATACGCTTCTATTTTTAAGGGGTTCCGTATCAAAAATGGTAAAAAGGAACCCTTATGGTTTCACTTCGACTGTTCGTCTGTGTGTCCGTCCGTAATAAAAATCTTACTGATTGCTACACTTTAAAATGAGGATAATCTAAGGGTTCTATTGGACTTTCAACATTTGTAGTCTTGAAGTATAACGTTGAACCATTCACGCTTTCCTTTTTCAATTCCCGACTGATGACCATGTCGCCGTCATTTTTTATCGATATTTCTATCTGTTCGATAGTTTCTGGTTCAATCTCTGTACGCAACTCAAGCGTTCGCAACTTTTTCGACGCTAATCGCTTCTGCAGCTTCTTCAGCATTTGGTTAGCCACCCTTTCGGTTAGTATGTCTAATATTTTTGAAGACGCCAATCGATCGAGTGTCGCATTAATATCGATTTTCTTATATTTATTCGGTTTATGTTTCTCTCGTAGAACCGAGTCTAGGTCTTCTATTAGAGAAATGGTTGTGCTGACATCTCTAGCAGTGGATCGTGCTGGTCTTTCGTGTTTCATCTTCATTTTACTAGCCTTTTTTGTTGACGTCATGTAAGCTAGATCTGGGTTGTTTAATAAGTCATTCTGTTTCAATAATTCTTCATAAGAATCTAGGACTTTTTCTCCGTGATTGACTAGTTTTTGTGTGTCAACCTCTTTTGTTACGCTCCATACTTCTTGGGAGTCTAGATTTCTACCTTCACGGATAATGTTATGTATTCCTTTTTGTAAATCGAATTTGTTGTCATCTTTATGCTTGAATTTATTGTAAGGGTTTGGGACAGCTCCATAAGAATTGTGTTTTCCGTGTTTCGGCGTGTAATATCCATGTTTTGTGACTTTTGCATACGGAAGATCATGGTGGTGAGTTATTTTATAGACATTAGGATTTCGATCGCGTAATTTGTGTTTGTGTAGCCGATTAATTTTGTGTCTATGTTTAGATGTTGGGTAAATATGTTCTTTATGCTTTGGGCGTTTAATTTTATAGATATCCGAACCATGATGTTTAGCATCTTTCGGTTTTAGTTTATAGAAAATATGTTGGTCTCTCGCGATCTTTTCATACGGCCCATGTATTTTATACTCCCGATGTTTTCTTCTAGGTTTTCTTGTTGGCGGCAATTCTTCGACTATGAATTCGTTTTGATGCTTCAACTTGTATATTTCGTTATCTATCGATATAGAATCGACTACAGCGTAATTATCATCATCTATATCTCGGAACGTGTTTGAATATTTAGATGCTTGATCTATAGGTACATACTGCTTCATATTGTAGTTGTAATCGTCTTGAGATATAGTGTGGTAAGGCCTCTGTTCTTTGTAATCTTTGATGCGTTTAACTTTGCGTACATGTTGCGGTAGCGGTACTTCAACTGTTTCTAATTCTTCTCGATGTGATGGTCTATAAACGTCGTGATCTCGAGACATCGATTCTATCGATTCTAGATTTGTATTTCCCTGCACTGTGACTTTTGGAGTATTGGTATCTTGGAATATAGCTTTTGTTGGACGTTTTGTAACAAGATGCTTTACTCTTAGGATGTGTTTATGCCTTGTAGGGGGTTTCACATTCAAATGTTTAATTTCCTTGCTCTTTTTTACCGGAGTTCTTATTTCCTTTTTAGAGTTTTTTTGATGAATGGTAGCTTTTTCTACATCTGATGCTTGCGACATTGCTTCAACAAGTTTTCTGTTGATAGAATTTAATTCGCTAACGTCTTCGCTGTTAGTGTTTTTATTTGCATCGTAATTAATGATGTCGCTAACTCCATTGACTTCTTTATCTGTTTCATTGGTTTTTAGATCATTTAGTGGTTTGTTTGAATACATATCTTTTTCATCTTTTTCATCTTCGTCATCTTTCAGTTTGAAGTTGAAAGAACTTTTTGAAATTCCTTCATTGGCTTTAGGGATAGTAAAAGATTGTTCAAGATAACTGTTAGTGATATTTATAACAGTTTTTTCTGCCGTTTTATCGTTTTCAGTCTCGTATGCTTCTTGAGTTTTTAGAACTAGAGTTTTATTAAGGGTGTCTTGATTCTTATCAAATGAAGGCGTGATTTCTGATGCGTCTACTGTTTGATCGGTGAATATCTTTGTGAATGCTGAGGAGGAATTTAAAAGGTGTGTTAATGTGAAGGTATGGGTACTGTAGAGGAAAAAGAAGTTGTATAACTTAATAAAAGTTCTCATAATTCTGGGATTAAAACTCCTCATCATGATGCATTCAGTAGGAATCGTAATTTAAACCTCTTGGTCACCAGTAACAGGCACTACTAGACCAGCCAGGCAGCAGGAAGAACGACCCTTACTTATATTATAGGAAAGTAATTATGTTTGTTTGTCACGCTTTCTGAGTAAACGAACCGATTTAGAAGAAATTTGACACTGAGAGAGATTTAAAAACGTTGCCCCATACTAGGAATGACTCCTGTATCGTGGGTGCGTTTACAAACATACATTACACATGCACAAACACCTAGACCCAGAACAATTTTATTTGTCCCGTGCGGGAATCGAACCATTTTTTTTTGTGTACGGCATCTCGCAGGTCAACCTAGAAGGTTGTCGACTGCTTAACCGGGCTTGCCTGTGAAGTGCCTTAAATGAATTTAAGGCCTCCAGCCAGGGCTTAACTTACAAAACTAAGCGACTACATGCTAAGAGCACCCCTTAGTGGGGTACGGGCCTCGGCATAGGGCGTCGCTGGGGCGGGAATCGAACCCTCGACACGCAACGCTGCAGCTAATTGCTCAGCCACTACGCCAAACGTGCCGTCTTGACGGCAATTGAAAAGTGTCTTGAACCATAGACTAGTTTTTTATCTTGTGACTAGCTTCTGCCCGCGACTTCGTCCGCGTGGAATAGTGGTGCTCCTCTCCTATTGGTTTTAGCGTGATGATATATAGCCTATAGCCTTCCTCAATAAATGGGAATAAATCTCACTGAAAGATTTTTTCAAATCGTACCAGTAGTTCCTGAGATTAGCGGGTTCAAACAAACAAACAAACAAACTCTTCAGCTTTATTATATTAGTATGGATATGTTGAAGTTTTTGTAAAGGACCATGGGCGGAATCGTCCCCACCCATCAACAGAAATGAAATGTAGCTCAATTGATACATCTTATCAAGCTGATGATTTTTTACTATGGGGACGTTGCTCAAATGCGTTGGGTTTTCCTAGTATCCTAACTTTTCTATGCAAATATTTCGTACACGATAAAGGACTTGGTGATAACTGAATTTGATACTGTGTACTGTGTGTGGATGGCGGTGTATAATGTGATGTGATACTCCATATTCGTGACCTCGACGTGATAAACATCAGCCAAATCTCCTGATGTCAAGAGCTTCAACATCATTGTCAAGTCTCCCTCAACCTCCTACCATCATCGAGCAGCAACCAGCGTGTCACCCAGCCAGCAACCACTCATGGTTTCTTGGGGTTCATGACCACCTGGCCTGTAGCTAACGCTCAAGCCTGGTCACACCCTTCAGTCACATCAAGCAACTCGGCACGGCCCCCACAGTTCAGTCAACAAGCAGAGGCCATTATACATAAACTCACCTGGACGACGCATGTATCCAAGCGTCATCCACACTGCGACACTCCAATGCACTGGAGAATCGCAGCAGCATGAAGACGCGTTTGCATGCATATGCAAGTGCATTTGATCGGTCGACCTGCGCGGCTGTTACTTAGCCATGAGCTCCTCTAACAGGCAATAATAATACACTGAATATTTTTATTTGCTTACTATAAGCATTGTGAGGATAACTCCAGAACGGCTAGACCGATTTTCATGGTTTTTGATTAGTTGTATTTGTCTCCATCCCAAATGGCAGAATAAAAATTAAAACATCGGACAAAT
Organism: Pyrrhia umbra; assembly: GCA_963891755.1. Taxonomy (NCBI): domain Eukaryota; kingdom Metazoa; phylum Arthropoda; class Insecta; order Lepidoptera; family Noctuidae; genus Pyrrhia; species Pyrrhia umbra. The sequence continues at coordinate 5,690,064 of OY982946.1, forward strand.
AACAAAAAATAAAAATATGGGGCGGAACGAAGTTCGCCGGGCCGGCTTGTTAATAATAAATTATTTTTATAACCCCATTGATTTATGTAAAAAAAAAGTTTTTATATCAAATAGTGGATACTTTAGGAACAATTGGCACCAGTTTCATGTGTGTTGGTAGGTGGGGACGGAGCTCATACATTTTTGCCCATGGTCCTTTGACGTTCAAAAAGTGCTGATTTTCAGCCTAATTGAATAAATGACTTTTGATTTTTTTCAATTTTATTCGTAAGTAGTTCCTTCACAGTGCGGGTGAAATCGCGAGAAACAGCTAGTAATAGTTTTGAGACTTACTATAAAGCAGAAGTAACAGTCGACTAGCCATTTTATCCAAAGCATTTTTATTGTAAATGTTGTAAACTTTAATAAGGTATAATCGTAAAATTGAGTCGTAAAAAACTGTTTTTCTTGTTTTAGAGTTCCTTACGTGATGTAGTGAAACTGCTGGTTCGTTTCGAACGTAGGTACTGTAGGGATTGCGTAGTCAGAGGTGGAGGTATCGGAGATTAAATCAAAGAATACTTTAAAGACTTTTGCTTTATTTCATGATCTGGAATCGACTTCAACTCTACTGACATCGTAATCATATAAAAATCTGCTAACTAACTTTCCTTCATTCTAATTTCAAATGACTGTGTGGCCAGTTCAACCAATAAGGTTTTATTCCTATATATTTCATAGAACCTCTACAGTACCTACTTGCCATGAACATTAAATTCGCAGGACTGTCAGCTAAGACATTTGTTCACTAGCTTTCCGCCAGCGACTTCGACCGCGTGGTGTATACCAATTCAAATTATAAATGACAGTTTCATAAAAACTTAGGGGTAGAAATTTGGTTTTTTTTTTCTTATCGGATGCCTACGTCATACAAAGAACACGCCCTCTAAGTTTCAGGTCTCTACGATCAGCGGTTTAGGCTGTGCGTTGATCCGTCAGTCATTCAGGACAAAGCATTTTATATGTATAGATTGAACCGTTGAAGGGGTTTCTCAAAATTCTTGAAGCGAGCAATGATTAATATTTAACTGTCAAATAAGTTTGTGTTCATGCTGACTTCAGCATGATATTACTGGAGTGAGGTTTTTTTAGTACCTATCATAATAAAGTTAACTATAAATAGAGCTAATTCTAGAAAACACGTGATCCATTGGCTGGTCTATTTTTCGGTCAAAGAATCAGCACTTCTATCTAACGTGGCAATGCAGCCAGCCTGTTAGGCACGATTCCCGTTGACAGCAATGCGGATGAATATTTTGATGCCTAATTTCTTTAGTGTTATTTATTATTCGTAGCTACTGATATTGTAAATTTATATTTGAAAGCATAAGTAGAATATGTTCAAAGTTAAGGAACATAAGCGTCTTGCTAGACAGAGTATACTATACTATCAAATGACGTCACTTACTTTGCGCCATTAAGAACTAACACCGTACCTACTCTCTACCAATTTAACTAATTTCTTCAGTTCATGTTGCTACGCATAATTTTTATTACTCACTGAACCAACCTTAAAAAAATTGCACGTCTGTCCAATAAAAAAAAAAGCTATAAAATTTAAAACTTGACATTTAAATAAAATACCCGAATAAAAGCACCGAACCAACACAACCAAGAATATAAAAATGTTCGCACGCAAAATAATGCATTTATTTAAATAAATAAAAAAGTTTATGTAATGTAATTATAATGTTGGGATACGTTTTCATGATTCATTGTAAGTTATCTTTATTATTTTTAATTACCTACCTACATGGCCATTTTTTTAAAGAAATAAAAAGAAATGGAAAATATAATCAATCGGGAATTAAACCCGTGACACGCAGCGCAGCAGCCAATTGCTTAGCTACTACGCCAAACGTGTCGTCTACTAATTATCAAATTATTGTTATATTGGGTAAAGAATTACCGAAATTACCGTTCAACGTGGCTGTGCTTTTTTTTTTTGTGTGGCATCACGCAGGACAACCTAGAAGGTTGTCGACGAACCGGGCTTGCCTGTGAAGTGCCTTAATTTAGGGCCTCCAGCCAGGGCTTAACTTACAAAACTAAGCGACTACACGCTTAGGGCACCCCCTAGTGGGGTACGGGCCTCGGCTTAGGGTGTCACTGGGGGAGGACAGCAAGGGACAGGCTGGATCAGAATAAACGTGGCTGTGCCGTCAGTCTCTGGGATACGCTTCCAATCATAAAATAATTAAATAAATATAATAAAATAAATATTTATTTAAAATTCGATACAATCAACGGTAGAATTTAATTTCATGCGTTTTTAGGGTTCCGTAGTCCGACAAGGAACCCTTATAGTTTCGCTCTGTCCGTCTGTCTGTCTGTCTGTCTGTCTGTCTGTCTGTCTGTCTGTCTGTCTGTCCGCGGCATAGCTCCGTGGTTTCTGTTATTAGGAAGCTGAAATTTGGTATGAATATGTATATTGATCACGCCGAGAAAGTGGTAAAATAAAATTTTGAAAAATATTTTTTTTTAGGGTAGCTCCCAAACATGTAAAGTAGGGATGAATATTTTTTTTCTCGCGTACCCCTTCGTGTGGGGTATCGTTAGATAGGTCTTTCAAAAATATTGTGGGTGTGTGAAGATCATTTTTCGGTTAAGCGAGCCATTTGCGAAATATCTAGATTTTAAGTGAAATTTTTTGTTCGATACGAGTTACCCCCCCCTCTAACTTTTGAATGGCTGTACCTAGAAATGTGAAAAAAATCACAGACGTAGCACATATAATGAACTTACAAGGAAAACTATCACGGCTAAGTAGGCTTAACCGGTTACAGAGTTATAGTCGACTAACTGAGACCTACTACGGAACCCTACTGCGCGTGGCCCGACACGCACTTGGCCGGTTTTATTTAATGCTCTATTGTTTTTTTTTCTTGTTAAATGATGCAATTTCTCTAGGCACTGAAAAGAAATCTTAATTCTAGTCAATATAGTAACCAAGATTCCTGACTTATTATATAGGTTTAAGCAACGCAAAAAAATCTGCATTTTTTTACATTTTTTTCAGTATTCGTATCAAATTCAGCGAAAATTGCCACCAACGAGGACTCGAGTGACGACTCGAGCGTTCTCAAAAATCCTTACCATCCGGAAGATACTCCTAAAGATAGAATAAGTGATTCAGTTAGCGACGATAACGCTAAATACGAGTTTTTCCTCCGAGCTGAAGCTATGAGCGATGAATTTTCAAGCACCCAAAGATTGCCAGAGGATAAAAAGCTGATGGTCAATGGGAAATATTTTGATCTGGTCACACCTGAAGTTTAAAAAGTCCTAGTCGCTCTCATACTCAAACAAAGGATTTTTTAAAGACAGACTGTAATGTTTACACCTACCTTAACCTATTTGGAAAATTAGCAACCATAGTATGCGATGATATCCTCTTTCAACATTACAATCAAAACAGTTGGTTTTGCAGTTACCCTACACAGTTCATTTCTGCAAGAAAGGGAAAGATTTCACTGTCGCTGTCCTTTTGAAAACAAAGATAAAATTATACAGTTCATCATGAGAAGCAAAAAAAATAATTTCGTCGCTATACCAGTTTTATTTAAAAAAACGTGAGAGCGAACATTCCTTCCAGTTAGTCTATTAAATATCCTTGTTCAAAAGTTACTTAATTTTTGGCGCGTTGTCAACTTGTCACTTCAAATGCTTTAGTTATTGTTCTGAGATCTTGATAATCTAATAGATAGATAAGATATGAATACATTTATTAAGTTAAAGGCAATACAAATCTGTGAGTATGAAAGTACTTAGATAAATCAATATTTAAATTAAGTTACCTATTAAATAAAATACATAATTAAAATGTGGCCTTTCTTTAAATGTGCTGTAAATAGTTGGCGCCAAAATTACGATACGAAGAATCTTGAGACGTCAACTATCAAACTTTGACGTACTTTAACCCTTTTTTTTATGACTCCTCCCGCCGTAGGTGGGGTGGGATGGTGTGTCAGACTCTTACTGACTAAAACCCACCCATGTTCCTTCCTCAGCCCTTGTTATTCCGGGGGCGCGGTAACTCTTTCGAATTTCCCGCGGCCCCGGCAGACTGTGGCCCGGGGAGGGCCCTCTATGGGCTCTATGCTGAAATCTCTTTGAGGCGCGCGTGGAACACGAACGCGCCATCGACACGCCGCGTACTTTATCCCGGACCTAACAATTTATCTGACAACTTTTCCGCTCGGTTTCATCCGCTTCCTGATTCCTGATCACACTCCCGGTTAAGAACTTCCTTTTTATCCGTCCTTCCCTAGATACCAATCTATTTTCACACCAAACATCTCAATTGATTTATCTGTTTAGCAGTAAAAGCGTGATAGACAGATAGAAAGAGATTCTTTGACGTATCTATGGATGAAATAAAACTCTTTTAACAAAATTAAATAAGATTTATATTTACATTTAATAAAAGACCTTTTCTGCAATTGTTTTTCTTTGATTTGTGTTTAATTCTTTTATTTAATAATTTACCAAAGTTTTTATTGCTACTACTTCTTTCATTTACGCTCTGTTTTCTTTTATTTTTCTTTGGTATTACATCTTTATTTATAATGCAATTATCTTTGTCTTTGCATGGTATATTGATATTAATATTTTCAATTTCTATTTTCGGTAATTTATTTTTTAATACATTCTTATCAGTATTTTTCTTTGTTGTTAAAATGTTAGGTTTTACAAGCCTATCTGCAATAATTGATGGATTTTCAGATATATCATTATCTGTAATTGTAGTAACATTTTGAATGGCATTTTTTATATTTGTAGTGTAGTTGGCAATATCATCTGTCTCTGAAACGTGTATATTTTCATTTCTTCTACCATTTTCTGTGGTTATATCAATAGTTAGATCTTGATTTTCGTTCACATCCTCCATTACTAAAGCTAAAATATTTTTATCTGCAGGTTTGTCGTCTGAATCAATATATTCTTCATAAGAATAATCGTCCATGACATAATGGAATTCATTACCATTGTCATTTTCTATTCTATCAGTCACTAATTCCATTGAATTCAAAGTTTGTACAGCCTCTGTAGCTTCTTCATCTCTTTCAGCGTAATCAAAAGGATTTTCAGTCGTCATTTTTGAATTCAAATAACTATTATCATGATCATTTTCAGATTTTTCTGTTGAATTCAAAATGGGACTAAAATTATATTCTTTTTCAATTAAATTGACGTATTTTGAAGCGATGGCTAATGGTTTTAAGTCAACGTAAGCAAATTCGTTGTCAGTTTTATTATTAATTAAGATTTCTTCATCTTCTAAGCTAGAAGTGTCATTTAAATTGTGTACATAATCAAGTGTTGTTACATTGCTGGTATTTTTATCTTTATTTCCTTCAAAAGGTTCACTGTTACTGTTATTTTCTGTAGCCCAATCATTATTTTTATTCTGCCATAAGATTTCTTCATTATTATTCCTACTACGGTAATCATCATCAAGTCCTGGATCATTCCCATCATAATCATCGCCGTCTTCATCATCATCAACAAACAAATCTAAATGATGAGGGTCGTAATAGTTTCGTAACTTTTCTTCAACTTTCATCGTATCTTTACCATTCTTCTTTCTTGTATTATTATGAATGTAATTCCCTTCTTTGATTATATTTAAGAAATAATCTAGAAGATGGTCAAGTAAATGCACTCTTAGCTCTCGTATGTTTGACAAGTCTGTGTCTGTTTCTTTTTCCACAGGAATATTAATGTCATTAACTTCTTGATCTGGACCATAATTTCTTTTAGTCATATTTGAATTATCTACAACTGTGTCGTTAGACGCTGTTTTAGTTTCTTTAACATCAATATTACTAACTTCGTCATCTGCAGTAGTATTTGTCATGTTATTGATGTTATTTTTAGTCTTATACGGTCCAAAACTGATTATGAATTTTGGATCTACAGCTTTATATACAACAGGCTGTTGTAGCCCATCGTTTTTAGCTGTTAAATTCTTAATAATCACATCGTCTTCTTCAATACCGTCTGGGAATTCAAAATCGTTGTTAACAAGAGACATTTTAGTTGGCAAAGGATTGGTTTCGAATTCATTATCATTACCATCAAAGACCTCTTCAGTGTTATTTTCATACGGATTATTAGTTTCAGGGTCTTCTTCATCTATAGCTACGTCATGAGAGACTATGAAATCAGTGTTGGGTAAATTAGGATTATCTTTTTCATCACTCCGTTTCAGACGATCGTTGTCAGGTGCATCGTGGCAAGGTTGTGGGTATTCTATAGTCTTTGCTAGACTGTTTACTAGTTGGATGATTAGCAGTATTGTTACTGGAACATAGATTGATGGATTATTCTCCATACTTAGATTATATACATGTCTAGATGGAGCGTCAAGTGCGCGCAAACGTGTCAAAAAGTGTCAGCCAACGATTTGCTCACAAGTGCTTACCCGCCGATCAGTACAGTACATAACCGTCGGTAAACCTTGTCGTAATTAATAAGTCTATTATTTTTATGTGATTTATGGGAGAATTGTAGTAACTGTTATCATTATTTACACACACAGAGACGTATACGCACAGTGTAAAACGACGCCTGCACGCACACATGCTTGAGATTGTTGCCTCGTTTTCTTTGTTATGATTGTAGCGCGACGCTCCATCTAGACATGTATATAATCTAAGTCTTCATAGTAGGTACACAAACGGGATTTACAGTAAGGAATAGAGAGTAAGCAGGAGAATAGAAATAGCTTTTTCCCGCGGCTTGACTCGTGTCCCGAGGGAACTTGTGAATACACCCGAATAAATAGTGTTAGTTTGACGACCTGAGTGGTTTAGTGGTCAACATGCCGAATGCCACGCAAGAGGTCCCGGGTTCGATTCCCGGCCGGGCAGAAATTGAAATGATGAATTTTAATTTCTGTATCGGGTCTGGGTGTTACTATGTATAATAAGTATGTATTTATAAAAATATATAAGTAGTATATGCGTTAAGCTAGCACCCATAACACAAGCATGCTTGCATTGCTTACTTTGGGGCTAGATGGCGCTGTGTGAAATTGTCCAAAAGATATTTATAATAGTCCTACTAATATTACGAACGCTAAAGTTATCAAATTAGATATCTCTTACCTAGTTTCATGTTAAATTTACTGATTGCCACATACAGCTAGAGTGCAAGTTAATTTTGGACTAAACAACATTGTAATAACAACAAATAATGAACTGATTTAAACAAAATTAGTCAAGAGGCAAAAGATTAAAAAAAAGATGCGTCACTTGTAAGCTTGACTAGTTTTTACCTAAATCTTCATCTGTTTTGGCTTTTGTCTATAAATATTTTGACAGTCATAATCATGTATATAGTTCGTACCTATTAATTTTACTTTAAATATATAAGAAAAAAAACATTTAAACCTATTTTGTTCTTATTTTCCCATGTAGATAAATAAAATGGTATTAAATGATTGATGATGTCTAGAGCATGAAATTGACATAAATGCGCCATTCTTACGCCATTTTGTTAATTTCTGTGGCAGAATTGGAACAAAATAGGTTATGATATAACAAAATAGGCTATCCAACATGCTGTGTTATACTGTCCCCAGAACAATTCACAAGCGCGGGGTTCGAGCAAGAACTCTATTCGCAGTGGGTGCTAGTCGCTCAAATTCTGGCTTACGTTCACCCGTTCGCAGAATGGTTGACTCCTATAATAGATCCTTTGAACATATAGACATTTTTGCATGCTCACTCCATAGGTTCAAGGGACTTATTCTTAAGGAATTTGTATCTAATAGTTAATTGTTCGTCACTGAGCTTTGTTTTCACATATGTATTTAGTATATAAGGAAATACGATAAAATATTTTCATTTATCTACAATGTAACCTAGCGTATATTTTCTGCTTTTGTATTCCATTGTTTATTTGTGAACAGTGTTGTGGGCTAGAATATTGTTAACTTCTGTATGTTTATTTCTGTGCTGTATACTGTATATTCCAGCTGTTTGCTGTTCCTATCTAATAAAATAAAAAATAAATAAAAAAATGATTGTTTACATTTTTCGTAAAATCAATTGTACTAAATTTAATCCATATCGGTTGAGTCCAGTGGCGGATCCAGGGGGGGCTAAGGGGCTGAAGCCCCCCCCCCCCAAAAGCTAAGCAAGGAGACTTTTTTTTATGGGAAAAGCCCGCCACCAGAATCAAAAATGTCGAGGCAGTGAAGCTCGACGAGTCCCAGAGAGATTTTTTTTTTACTGTCTTGGAACCCGCAACGAATTTGATCAGAAAACGATAGCAAAAGCAAGGAGACTTATTATGCGTTAAGCAAAATAAAATGTTCAGTGCTTTTTTAGTGTTTCGCTTGATAAAACCTACCCTCACCAGTATCAAGCCCCCCCAAACCAAAACCCTGGATCCGCCACTGTTTCAGTCGTTTTACCGTGAGAGCGTAACAAACTCACTGTCGCATTTAAATAATGTTAGTTAGGATATAATGTACTTTCTAAAGAATTTAATTTATTGCTGGGGAGTTGGTTGCGCCACTTCTTCTTCCCAGCAACAACACATAGGAAGTGGTGAATGGCGGGCGTTTTGGGGGCTGTCTTTTGTAAATTTGACGTTCGAAAAGTGCTGATTTTCAGCCTAATTTGAATAAATAATTTTTAAATTTTAAAGAGACAATAAAAAGGCATGATAGTTTTATCAATATCATTTTAATGACACAACATTTCTGGATAGTTATTATTGATGACGTCATGACAATAGCTAGAGGGACGTCCACTGACGTCGTTCACTGTTAATGGTTTAGGGTCAAGTTCACCGATAGATCGGCCCGATAAACGAAAACGTTCTTTAACCACGAAGCGGGAATTTTCGTGTTGTCAATTTCTTGTTCAACCCTGGCTTGGTAATCGACCGTTTTAGGAATAGAAAACCCAAATGATAGGTTATCCATCGTATGGTAGACGTTTGAATTTATGCTTAACAACTGTTTTCAGTTGATCGGACCGTTATCTTGTCGGTGAACTTTTGCGTTAATAGGAGCTGTTTACTTGTTCGTTACTAATCAGATGGGGGTCCAGAGGCATTAGGACACCTTTGTAATCATACTGCTTCAGCTTATCTTTTGCAGGACGGAACCGGCATCTGGGGTCGTCTGTAAAAATAGTTTTATGTATACTAATATAATAAAGCTGAAGAGTTTGTTTGTTTGAACGCGCTAATCTCAGGAACCACTGGTACGATTTGAAAAATTCTTTCAGTGTTAGATAGTCCATTTATTGAGGAAGGCTAAAACCAATAGGAGCGGAACACCACTATTCCATGCGGACGAAGTCGCGGGCAGAAGCTAGTATCATATAAATTTTCATATTGTAAGGAATCATCATCTGCCTAGACTTATTCCAATCACGTTGAGTTTAGCTTCCAGTCTAACCGGGTGCAATTGAATACCAAAAACACTACGCAGTTAAATTTAAAATAAAATATAATAATATAAAGAGGAAAGATTTGTTTGTTTGTTTGTAGGGTTTTAACTTAAAAACTACAGGACCGATTTTAAAAATTCTTTCACCGTTAGAAAGCTAAAAGCATCTTCACGAAGTGTCATAGGCTATATTTCTTTCCAGAAATAATTAGGGATCCCTACTAAAACTTGAATAATGTAACCTAAGGTGTAAAAAAAATGTACATGCGGGCGAAGCCGCGGGCGGAAAGCTCGTTTAAAATAAAACTTTTTTTTATGAACAAAAATTTACTCTGAAAACAAATCATTGTAATCTAAGAAGTGATTTAAAATGAAATAATTATTCGGTGACGTCGCTTGTCATTTTGGCGGCAAATGACTTTCACGGAGCGACGAAAGTGTTAATTTGTGTCATAATCTTCGTCTATAAACCAATCTGGGAATGTGACAACTACTACCTTTGTCTCTTTCCTTTTAAGACTTTTACTTTCTGATACGAAGTCACATCTTGGATCTACTGAAATCAAAAGTTGAAAGGTATCTTTTCAAAGCCATTGGCTGCAAGTTTCAAAAAATAGGATACCGAGAGGTAAAAAACAATTATTTAGCTATATAATATAAAATGCTTTATCCTGACTGACTGACGGATCAACGCACAGCCTAAACCGCTGATCGTAGAGACCTGAAACTTGGAGGGTGTGTTCTTTGTATGATGTAGGCATCCGATAAAAGAGTCTGACACTCCCTTCCGCCCCACTCACGGCGGAAGGCGTCATTTGATGATTTCCCATCCAAAAAAGGTTTGTAGGTGTTGGCGCTAGTGTGACCGCAAAGGCCTTAGCGTTAGTGAGAAAATCAGACAGCTGTCAGTTGTGACAGAGAAGAAAAAAATTGAAACTACTTCCGTTCCATCTTTTCCGTTGAATACGCCGTTAATATATATTTTGTAATTGTATCCAAAACTTAAGACAATATTCCTAATTATTCGATTCATTAATAATCTGATTATTATTTGGGAAAATCAACATCCTAACGCTTATCCGCTTTTACAAACAAATGACATACCTATAACCTATCTGCTAAAATAACTTTAGTCTATGACACATTTATTCAAAGCGTTTTTAATCTGATTACTACGACTAACATAGTTGGTAATTAACTAAATCCGTTCATTAATATCCTAATGAGTGTTTATGGCTAATTGATTATGTAGGGTACATTGAATGATGAGTGAATTTGGATATTACGAAAAATTTAAACAAAATCATAACATATTTTGCTCTAATTTTCCCACATAGATAAATTAAATGGCATTAAATGATGATGTTTACAGCATTAAATTGACATAAATGCGCACACCCTAACGCCATTTTGTTATCCTCTGTGGCAGAATTAGAACAAAATACGTTACGACTTTGTTTACATTTTTTGTAAATTGAATCGGTACAGACTATTGATGTAGTGTGGGTGAACTTTTTTTAGAGATAGGGAATTCATCAAAATGACTCCTCCCGCTGTGGGCGGAGGGAGTGTCAGACTCTTACTGACTAAAACCCACATTCATGTTCCTTCCTCCACCCTTTGTGTTCCGGGGACGCGGTACCTCTTTCGAACTATCCCACAGCCCTGGAAGGTCTATGTTAGTATTTGCCGTAAACTTTAGAATAAGTAGATATTTCTTACTTTTTCTATTTTAGTATTGTTTCGTCAGCCATTTAATAATAACATCAAAATGCTACCAATATCAATCGGTAGACATCGCAGGCTAGTTAAATTTGTAAAAAACAAACGGATTGAAAGACTGTTTTGACTAAAAAATATGGGTTATTTTTAAAACCACCCTAAATAAAAAAAACAAGAAAATTATATTTTTGACGGACTTATTTAATTTTCCACACATTTTTAAAAATATTCATTACAAAGAACATCATTACTCATTCCTTCTTCTAACAAGAAGAAGTGTCAGAATTAGAGACAACACCACTAGAAGATAGCGCGGTAGACGTAAGTGAAGAAGAAGAAGATAACAAAAAAGACAGAGAAGAAGAATTCGATTGGTCAGAAGAGGAAGCGAAAGAGTCTGAAGACCCTAAGGTATTGCTAGATTCTTGCTCTTCTGTAGAAGTGGTGGGAAACCTGATGCCTATACCCCGTAGCGCTTGCTTTGATTTCGTATTGAAGTTACATCTTGGGTCGGCTAGAAAAATAATAATAAAGATTTTACGAATTTATGTCAATTTAGTTTCACTGTAGCAATGTCAGGCAATGTGACGTTTCGCCGCGGGAGACGCCACGGGCGTCGGGAGCCGCGAGACGACTCCCGGCCACCGTAGGCGCGGGGCTGCGGACGGTGAGCTATGGGTGGCTCGCCGTCCGGCAAGGACCAGACCCGCGTCGACGGCCTCAAAGAGCTGTCAGCAATAAGCGACGGGGCCCTCCCACTGGGCCATAGCCTGCCGGGGCTGCGGGACGTTCGAAAGAGATACCGCGCCCCCGGAAGACAAAGGGCTGAGGAAGGAACATGGATGGGTTTTAGTCAGTAAGAGTCTGACACTCCCACCCGCCCCACCCACGGCGGGAGGGGTCATTTGATGATTTCCCATCCGAAAAAAAAAGGCAATGTGACGTTTAAATATTTTTTGTCTGTGGTTGCGCTGACGTACTCATGAACTTAGAAGTAAAAATGGAGTGATTTAACCTGTAGTCGCTATAATAGATTTTAATGAAACATGTAAATAAAGTCGTAACATAAATTGTTCTAATTCTGCCACAGAAATTAACAAAATGGCGTGAGGATTAATGTCAATTTCGTGCTCTAAACATCATCATTTAACATTTAATGCCGTTTTATTTATTTATTTGGGAAACTTAGAACAAAATAGGTTATGATTTTGTTTATTTTTTTCGTAAAATCAAATAGTCAGTCAAAAATAATACTAAATAACTATATTTTAGAAAACAGTCGTCGTAAGGTAAGGCATTTAAATGCGAATTTACTGTAATTTAAAATTTTAAGAATTTTAAATATGGCCGCCGCGAACTGTCAAAACAAAATAAAATCTTGACAATAGTATTTTTTAACGATACGAAGAATACAGATTAGACGACCACGAGTCCGATGAAGAGAAAAGCGAAGAATATTCAGATTGTGAAGAATAAGTTGACAAATAAGAATCAGATCTGTCAGATTTGAATTTAGAACCACAGAAAGGGCATCCGAGAATTTGTACGTCGTTCCCATCGGAGTTACATCTCGGGTCTAAAAAGATAGAAAAATATAACTGTTCTTAACAATGTCAACCCAAGGTTATTAGATTAAGTTAATCTAGTCTGGCAGCCAGACTTGACAGACGTCATGTTTAGAGGGCGCCAGATTTAGAAAGACATTTTTATATATGGGGCGCCGAAAAAAGTTCTAACGGGGCGCCAGAATGACAGAATCTAGTGACGGAACTTGTAGTTGGTATGAAAGATGCATTTTTGTTAATTTATCTTTTTGTTAAAATGCAAAGTATTAATCGAATTATTTCTTTGCACAAGAATGGTTCACTACTAGCCTGCTGGTTTAGTAATCAGCGATTTGGTTACGTCAGTGGTAGTCCAATTTGTAGATATTCTATTATATAATAATTAATCAAGTCATTACATTTCAAATTATTTAAATATTTAGTAGTTGTATTTGCCCTCAGTGACAGTTTAGAATATAGGAAAGGAAACTTAGTTTGATCAACTTCCGATAATATTACAAACTAGCACTATGCCTGCGACTTATTAGTCTGACTTTCCTAAAACCTAACCTAGCCCTAACCCAAATCCACTTAGGGGCTGAATTTATAGAACTACAACGACAAATTCACCTCCAAATATCTCAACATTACGCAACTTTTAAGATATTTATCTTAATTCGAACATTGTTTAGTGTGTTTTTCCAAAAACACTACGTTCACGTGCGCTGCTATTTAGAAAAACAATCTAAAAAGCGACTGGGTTTAAAGTTCAATACCCTTTACTTTACTGTAGGTAGTGTATTTGTTAGACACTTAGCCACAAACAGAGCGACCTATAGATATTACGCAAGCGTGGAATCAACATCTTTTTTAAACAGCACCATCAGCTGCCTAGTCTTTTCCCAACTGTGTTGGGGTCGGTTTCCAGTCTAACCAAATGCAGCTAAATACCAGTGTTTTATATCAAGCGACTGCCTGTCTGAACTCCACAACCCAGCTTTCGGTTAACACGATACCTTTTGGTAAGACTGGTTGTCAAATTTCTAGCAAGAGAGTGTCTATATATGAAATTGAATATGAAAGTGAATTATCATATATTTATTTTAATATATTCATCATCATCTGCCTAGCCTTTTCCCAACTATGTTGGGGTCGGCTTCCAGTCTATACCGGATGCAGCTGAGTACCAGTGTTTTACATGGAGCGACTGTTATTATTATTGTAATTTATTTTAATATATTATTATATTTAATTAGTTCTTGTGCACCTACCACTTATATCTTTCCACTATTCAAAGGTTGACTGGTAGAGAACGCCTAAGGCGTTAAGTCCGCCATTGTACCTTTGTATTGATTTATTGTGCGCAAAAAGTGTAAATAAATAAATATTACCTGCAGGAATAGCCGCTCCAAGTTGGTCCTTATCCCTGCAGAAGATGAACCTCAGAACCTTGTCATCGTCATTAGCTTCCACGATACGGCCTCGGGGTTTCATGTCAGGCTCCGATATGTAAGGAGCGGATAACGCGCAGGGGTAGCGAGATACAAGCTCCAGCACTGAAATTAGAAGGTTTGTTAATGATTATTGCCTTTTTGATCGATAGAATCATACTTATATATATGTTACTAAAGTAACTAGATCTGCAATCACCGAACACAATGCGAGCCACAAAGGTTGAGCCCACAGACATAATTAATTCCATTTTTTATGTGGTACGCCACACCGTATTTTTCCTGGGAGTATTTGCCATCCTTATCAAACAGATGTCATGAACATTATGTTTCATCTAGTGTGAGAGAGATAGATTTAATTTTACATCAAAATGATTACTAGTTTCACTTTCAAAGCTACGTCTGCATTCTAAAGAATGGTTACGTTTTGTGACCGCGTAATGTTCAGGATTGCATCTCTATTGAAATATCTCGATGGATAGAATAGTAATGACTGCTGATTTGAAGTTCTTGGGCAGATTTACAAGTCAGTGGTATTCTAACTAATAATTTTAATGTGTTTGTTTGTTACGCTTTCACAGTAAAACGGCTATTTAGTTCAGAGGTAGAAGGGACCCTAGAGACGGTTCAGTAGTTCCAGTCTGCTTTTCATTAAGTAGAATATCGACACTACCCAGTTATTGACTAACATGTTACCCCTTTGTAACTCAAAAGACTATCTTCCTTCTGAAATCTACCTTCTAACTAGGTATCCCTATCGACTGTCGATGATCTCCAAATGTCAGTTGAGATCAACGTGTTTTCCTTAGCACGGAGGGACTTAATATTAACCATGGCGCTGTCCATTGTTTAGCTAAACCTAGATGAAACTGTAATTGAGCTGCGAGCCACAAACCGCTCGTTACAGCATGAGTGTCTATACTTTTTTTTTCGGATGAGAAATCATCAATGACGGGAATGTCAGAACTATACTTTTTTTTCGGATGAGAAATCATCAATGACGGGAATGTCAGACTCTTACTAAAACCCATCCATGTTTCTTCCTCAGCCCTTTATAGTCCGGGGGTGCGGTAACTCTTACGAACATCCCGCAACCTCTATACTAATATTATAAAGAGGTAAAGTTTGTGAGGTTGTATGGGGTAATCTCTGGATTTACTGAACCGATTAAGATAAAATTTGGTACGAAGACAGTGGGACCTTGAACCGTTTGCACGGTATGGGCATGTTATGCGGAGGAATGAGGAACATGTTGTGAGGAAAGTTATGAGCATGAATGTGGATGGCTATAGAGGTAGAGGAAGACCAAAGAAACGATGGAATGGATTGTGTGAAAGATGATATGGATAGGTAGGGTGTTACTAGTGAGATGACAGATAGAGAAGTGTGGACAAAGTAAACATGCTGCGCCGACCCCAAATAAATTGGGATAAGGGCAGGCGAATGATGAGATAGTGAGCTCTTGAAAAGGTTCGGGTGCGTGAAGTTTTTCCTTCGGGATGCGGGTGGAACCACGGGAGACAGATAGTTAATTACATTTACCTTCATCGTTGTGGTTACAACTAAATATTCTCATGTGACAGACGCTGATGAAGGTTTTGTAGATTCCATGCTGGCATCTCCCGCATACCATCACGTCGCGCGACGGACAGACAGATGGACATGTTTCATCGTATTCCTTTTTATCTGTGCAGTAAATTAGTATTTAATTAAATATGTAATAATCACAGACATGTTTCTTAGACAATACAAGTTCTGCCGTATGAAAATCAAGCGTCTATAACTAGTTTTTTTGACGTTACAAGAGCGTTTTAGTGAAGGTACACATTTTTAGGAGTTTTTGCAGCTCACAAAGGTACAATTGTACTATTTTCTAGCTCTCTGTTGATGTCTGGTCTCAAAACTGTAGTGCGAAGACTAATTACGGTGGCGAAGGAAGTGCCCTGCATTCCGTTTCAATTGTCATTTTACAAACTAACTGATCAGCAGGTCTAATACGGAGCTACCCCCGACAAACTCGTTTGTCCCACCCTTTGTCTATGAAATAGATTAGATAGATTTGTCCAACACCCGTGCTAGGCTCACAACGTCTGTTTCCAAAGTGACACCCATCCATGGACAAACAGCAGCAAATACAGCTTAACTTTAGATCAGCATAACACTTTACCAAAAACTGCTACATACCTGTTTCCGCAAAAAGGGCTGAAACACAAAAAAAAACAGTTAACTATTTTCAAGGTTGTAAAAACGTAGAATGACGTCAGAAATATCTTTCATCTACCCTTTCTTGGGTCCACTTATTTCAGGAAGGGTTACTATCGCAAAGACTACATGGTACCTATTATGTCCCATCTTATTCTTTCGTATCGGTATGAGTTTAGTTTTATGAGAGGAGCTCGTGGCTAAGTAACAGCCGCACGGTTCGATCGATCAAGGGTTAAGCTACGATTGGCGCGGTCGGTCCGTGGATAGGTGACCATATATGTCATAGCGAGACTCCTCCGTGCCTCGGAAATCACGTTAAGCTGTTGGTCCCGACTGTCACTTGTAGATCTTTGACAGTCGTTACGGGTAGTCAGAAGCCAGAAAGTCCGACAACCAGTCTTACCATGGAGTATCGTGTTACCCGGTAACTGGGTTGTGGAGGTCAGATAGGCAGTCGCTCCATGTAAAACACTGGTACTCAGCTGCATCCGGTTAGACTGGAAGCCGACCCCAACATACTTGGGAAAAGGCTAGGCAGATGATAAACAAGTATGGCATACGTACATCTGCTGTAGTTTGTAGATTCCATAGAAAGCATTGGGAAGTCTGTACTAGGTTCTTTTTGAATATGAATTTTGATCATTTCATCTTCCGCTACCGTGGTCTCAACACCTACAAACAAAATGATACCTATCACAACATAAATAAAACATATTTTAGTTCATGACTTTATCTCCTCTAGAGACCGCCATATTGAATACTAGCTGTTTCCCGCGGTTTCACCCGCATCCCGAGGGAACTACTTAGCGCACCCGGGTAAAAAGTAGCCTATGTTGTTCCTCAGGGTCCATTCTATCTCTGTACCAAATTTCATTTATATCGGTCCAGTAGTTTTGGCGTGAAAGCGTAACAGACAGACAGACAGAGTTACTTTCGCATTTATAATATTAGTAAGGATAATGTGACGTATTATCGCCTATAGCTAGCGAACGATCAAGGGACTTCCAACGATACCTCAGTTGTTTTATTCTACACTAGCTTCCCGCCAGCGGCTTCGCCCGCGATATTTTAGCTAATGGATACAAAAACTTGACAAATTATATACTAAAACTTTTCTCATTAATCACTCTATGTATTAAAAAAAACCGCATCAAAATCTGTTGCGTAGTTTTAAAGATTTAAGCATACATAGAGATAAAGGGACAGAGAAAGCGACTTTGTTTTATACTATGTAGTGAAGTGGTTTAGAAGTTATGACGGACCAGATGTATATATACATACATACGAGTCTATGTTGAGTACTTTTACAATCTACGATGAACTCATATAATATAGCCTATAAT
Source organism: Pyrrhia umbra (assembly GCA_963891755.1). Classification (NCBI taxonomy): domain Eukaryota; kingdom Metazoa; phylum Arthropoda; class Insecta; order Lepidoptera; family Noctuidae; genus Pyrrhia; species Pyrrhia umbra. The sequence goes on from OY982946.1 coordinate 5,707,780, forward strand.
TGGACTCCAAAATTAGGCTATCAAATAGAATAATATTTTTTCAAATCTGACAGATAGTTTCCAGAGATTAGCGCTCATAAATTTTATACAAACAAACAAACAAACTCTTCACCTTTATATGAGTATAGTAATAGATTACCCGATGTTTTATAATTGTTAGCGCCAAGCTTCATTACGGATTCTTCATATTCTACGTCTAATAGATGTCCACCAAGACCTGAAATCATAAATTTCATATCACATATCGTTACATAACATAATGCCTTTCTTGAGACGGACGGACAGCAAAGCAAGAAGATTCATCATCATCAGCCTATATATCGTCCCACTGCTGGGCACAGGCCTCTTCTCACACAGAGAAGGCATGAGCATTGATCACCACGTGCGCTGAAGGCGGATTGGTGAATTCAGACTTTTAAAGTCCAGGTTTTTTCACGATGTTTTCCTTTACCATTAGTCAGTGACGCCTAAGATATACTTAGAAAGTACATATGACTTTAGAAAAGTCACATCGGTACTTGCCAGGTTTCAAACCTCGCATACTCGTACACGAGAGGCAGGTGCCTTAACCCCTAGGCCACCACGACATTATTAAAGAAGATTAGTAACTATAGCTATTGTTCGCGCTTTCACCCGCATCCTGCAGGATGCAGCTTCACGCACCTGGATAAAAACTACCCCTCGTCCTTCTAAGGTTTCAGTCTAAATCTATACCCAATTTCACCTAAAACAATTCAGTGGTTTCATTGTAAAAGCATAACATACAGTATTTTTCTGATTTATATTACAAGCTTCTGCCCGCGACTTCATCCGCGTGGAATAGTTGTGCTCCGCTCCTATTGGTTTTAGCGTGATGATATATAGTCTATATTCTTCCTCGATAAATGGGCTATCTAACACTGAAAGAATTTTTCAAATCGTACCAGTAGTTCCTGAGATTAGCGCGTTCAAACAAACAAACTCTCCAGCTTTATTATATTAGTATAGATACTAGCTGTTTTCCGCGGTTTCACCCGCATCCCGAGGGAACTATTTAGCGCACCCGAGTAAAAAGTATCTATATATTAATCCAGGTTATAAACTATGTGTATACCAAATTTTATCCAAATCCGTTGAGTAGTTTTTGCGTGAAAGAGTAACAAACATACACCTATGCATTCTTACAAATTTTCGCGTTTATAATATTAGGACATAAGTAAGGATAGGGTTCGTTCGTTACCTTCATGTTCGAAATCTTAGAAAACTTATTAGATTCGTTCCAAAACGCCTTTTTACCTTTCGAAATTTTCTTTCGTTCATCCTTTTCAATATCTGAATCTATTTCCGAACTGAACGGGTAACCATCGGCTTGTCTTGCGTGTTGACCAGCTTTGGATCTACTCTTTTTCAATCTTTTATCATTATTCAGTTGCTCTGCATCTTTTGAAATCATATTGGAGTCCTCGCTCTTCCATTTTAAAGGAAACCTCTTGTTAGACGTTGACTTTTCGGCTTCATATTGTTTGCTTGTACTGTCGTTGACTAAAATCAAGTAAAATGTACTGAGAATTTGTAATATGGAAATGCTAACTTTAAAAAAATAGATCTAACCATCTAAGTATTTGTTATACGCACGAAAAGTGGAATTTTATAAACCTACGTAATGATTTTGGCTAAATAATTAGCAAGTAGAGGGCGCTTTTTACTCATTATTTAGCCCAACTAGGCTTTTTTCGGATGGGAAATTATCAAATGGGGTCATTTACCGCCGTTGTGTCAGACTGACTAAAACCCATCCATGTTCCTTCCTCAGCCCTTTATATTCCGGGGGCGCGGTAACTCTATCGAACATCCCGCAGCCTAGCAAGAATAACCTGGGACTGTAACCCTAAAATTAAGTAAAATTTTGAATGACTCATACCTGAGCGTGCACTGTTCGCATGCCGTGGTCCTGCAAAATTTAAGAATAAATCTCTGTCTGTAAGATACAGTATAAATCCAGATAAAATACAAGGACGGTGGCTGGGTGCAGCGGCTGCTTTATAGGCGCATATATTTAAGTTAGACAAACGGAAACTATGACAGGGCGCCAACTTGGATGGGCGCCGAGATTAAGGGCGCCAGGTTTGCTTGAAATCAGTTGTTGGCATTAGAGTGGTTTAATATTTTTAATTTTATTTATTAAAAGAAAAGAAGACATATAAATGATTGTAACGTAAACTAAATCGTTTCTCTGTTCAAACCATATTCATATGATACGGTTCTTGAGGACACGTTCCACCAAAATTCATGAAGAGTTTTTTCAGTAACTTATTAATAAACTGCTATTTGTGCTGTAAATAATTATAAATATAAAATGATACTTGCCATTATTTCCAGCTGAAACATAAATTAATTCTTGTTTTATTTGAAACATTTAACTATCCTATCCTAAACTTTGAAAGCATTCTTAAGAGTTTAATAGGTAAAGAGTCAATATAGGGTTCTTCTAGTATTGAAATATAATTTCAATACTTATAATCTAGTGCCAAATAAACTGTTTCATATATTTGATAATTGTAATTTTTCTATTATTATTTTTTTGAGCGCCCTATTTTATTTGTTTTCATAACTGGACAGACCGTAATTTTGAAATCGATTAATATTCTTCTTTGTCGTTATCACTCTTGACAGAGTGGTCGTGGTCATCACTTCAGGTGCTAGTGGCAAGCCTAACAACACGCCGCCATTCCTCTCTGATGGCCGCCTTCCTCGTGCATTCGTGTAGTGATGATGAGCCATTTACTGCCGCTTTTATCTGGTCAGTCCACCTCATGGGCGATCTTCCTCGTGGCCTGGTTCCCTCAACCCTTCCCTGGATCACAAGTCGCTCAATAGCCACCTCCCCTCGGCGGCATACGTGACCAAAAAAGGTGAGGATGCGAGACTGTACCAAAGATGATAGACGCTGCTTGATGCCGAGTTCTCGGAGTATAGACTCATTGGTACGGAATTCAGTCCACGATACTCCGAGCATTCTTCTCCAGCACCACATCTCTAGGGCGTCTATCTTCTTCCTCTCCACTTCCCGAAGGGTCCACGTTTCTGCAGCGTACAAGAATATGGGGAGTACAAGTGCCCGCACTAGCCGGATCTTTGTGGCTCTAAAAATGTTGCGATTCCTCCATATTTTCGTCAACTTGTCCATTGCAGATCTAGAGATTGCCATACGTCTCTTTACTTCGTCGACACATCCACCGTTGTTGGTGATTAAGGCTCCCAGGTAAATGTATGATTGCACCACATCACAATTAGCAACTTTTGCAATTTCTGGAGAATTGTTATTCATGCGGTCGACAATCATCACTTTTGTTTTATTCTGGTTAATCTTAAGTCCGAACTCTAGGCTAACCTGTGCCATCTTGCCAAGAAGCTCTTCCATGTGCTGGGTACTGGTGGCGAACAAAGTGGTATCGTCTGCATATCTCAAGTTGTTGATGTTCAAGCCACCGATCGAGATACCATCAGTCCAGTCTTCAAGTGTGATCCTCATTATGAGCTCTGTATACACATTGAACAGTAGTGGAGAAATAATACATCCCTGACGGACTCCAGCGCTGGGGTGGAACTGATTGGATTGGACGTCATCTGCGCGTACTGAGGCTGTGCCATCCTCATACAATCTTCGCAGGAGGTGTACCAGGTGTTTTGGTACACCCATCGCCGCCAACGTATCCCAGAGTTTGGGCCATTTGACAGAGTCGAACGCCTTAGAGAAGTCCACAAAGCATATGTAGGCGGGCTTGTTGAATTCTCTGGACTTCTCTATAATCTGTCGAACTGTCAAAATTTGCTCCCGGGTTTATTAATATTAAGTACTTAAAACCTAATAGAAAATATTTCACACTTAAGCTATTACATCCCATGTTTTTTAATTATAAAGAGGTACATTGAAACATGTTTTTTGCTATATTAATGGGAATATAATAATATGGTTATATAAAAAGTACGTATATTTAACCTGCTTTATGTTCGTAGTTGCTATTTATGTCTATTATTATTGCAAATTAAAACTTTTGTGAATTACGATAAAAAATTACCAAAATTAAAAAACATATATACATTTATTCATTCATAGCTATATCTTTTGTTTATTACATAACTAGATAGACATAAAGATCGTGAGGGACCTTATCCCAAAGGTCTGGCACCCACGGATCATCGATAGGATGTTTATAAAACCCGAACCTGCCCCTGGTAGTACGTCCTGTCGGTTCTGAGAAACAAAATCAAATTAGATATAGTCACTTTAAGATCGCGTGGAATTGACTGGGCGCGGAAGGTAGAATATCAGATGTCCTGGTGCAATTTAGGAAAGACCTATATCAAGTTGTGGATTGCTATATGGATTGATTGATTGACATTAAGATTAAAAACGCGAACATCAAATCTTTTCCTACTGGGGTTAGCTTTCAGTATTGGATTCGGATGGAGCTGAATACCATTCATTATTTGACATAAAATGACTATGTATTTGAGTAACACAATCGTGAATGACTAAGTATGAACCTGACTAATCGTGTTTTATGATGGTTGGTTTAAATTCATTCGTATACGGAATTTATTCGAAGTTATTTCGAGTTTAGTCAAAAGTTATTTATTTACACTACAATAAGTCTAGCTATATAGTGTGTTGTGTATAGTCCGTGGTGTACAGCTATATAGCTGACTATCCTTAGCTAAATATTTTATCTTTCTTGTCCATCCAGAGGTGGTCTGGAAGATATCGCTTTTAGCGATTAGACCGCCGTTGTACCCACATTTTTAGTTTTAAATTGTATCTGTCTTAATTTCTTTTTGGTGTACATTAAAGCATATTTCTATTCTATTCTAAGTCAAAAAGAAAGCTTATCTGTCTATCTAGGGAATAGCAGTGAGGTGGTTTCGATGATTATTTAGATTCTTTGGTAACATCTCACTTTTTAAAAGTAGATTTTAAGCTTACCATGATTATTCATTTCTGCAACTTGTTTCGGTTCTTTTTCTGGCTTCTCAGCTGGTTCTGTTGTAGCTATCAAGAAAATCAAATTCATTTTTGATAAATTGATAACTTGTACTATATTTTAGAACCTCCACCTCGATAGGTAAAGAATTAACTATGAGCCAACTTTAAGAATATAATATTTAGAATTTAATACGCATGAAGATACGATTATGAAGAGACCTGTGATATATCTGTATATCACAGGTCACCAGTTTGTAGACTTCCAAAGCGTAATAGATAGTTATAAAGACAAATAATAAAAAATCTCATAATTTAATTTGTATTTCAAACGTGAATTTAACCGACGTAAATTATTAAATTCAAAAGCTGTATATATTATATATAACTTTGTCTAAGATGTCAGTTGTGTAGTTTCAGTCAAGTTATATGTAACGAAAACCCCATTAAATCGGATCAGTAGTTTTTGAGAAAATCGCGGACATACATACGTAAACAGAAACTCCTTTTTTGAAGTCGGTTGAAAATTAAAATACTTACGTTGCTCCCTTAAGACTCTTCTCTTGACCCGAATATACACTTTGTCTAATGAAAAATAATGTATCAGTCAGCATATATATTGAAATATCAAAGTTCACCGAATTAATAAAGAGTAACATCTTAAAAATATATGGGAAAAGAACTTTCATGCATTGAATTATATAAGACATTTGAAAACTGCATTTCAAGTAACCCGACTTTAAGCTCTGACGAAGCAAACTTTAATTTTATTTGTTACAAGCTTCTGCATCTACCGGCATAAAACGTTTACTATAGTATGTCTTAATCCAGGATATTTATTACGTGTGTAACAATTTCCATCCAAATTTATTCAGAAGTTTTTGCGTAAAAGAGTAACAAATGCTATGTCTATATGAAATAGCCATCATCAGAAACTTGTGCATTTATGATATTAGAAGGATTAACACATCCATTAGTTTGAAAGGTATAGGAGGGCGCTATGCATAAGCTCGCCAGGTATAGACAAAGATAGGGCGCCGAAAAAAAATTTTAGGGCGCTAGAGTAGCTAAGACGGCTAGTCAATATTTTTTTACACCGATACTGTCAAGTCTTTCAGTTTGAGTAGTTGTTTTAGTTATTTAATTCATAAATTTGTGTTTTTACAGTATGTCTTTCTTCAAAATACATTAATAAGTTGACTAAACGGCTCAACAGTCACTGTTACCTTTACTTCTTGTAGTATTAATGTATGTATATTTGTTTGAAACAACTAACCAGGTTTATCCTTCTTATTGTTTGAAGCAACTTCACTTTCACCATGACCGCAAAACTTCTTTGCAACTATTTTGGCATCTACGTCTGAAATAGTTATAAAAATACCAACTAATTTTGTCTGTGTGAGTGTAATGTGATAGTAATCAAAAGCAAAAAAACATTGGAAGGAATCTGCCACTTCCTAGAACCATCAAATTGCTATATTATTCCTACCAAGTCGGACTACGGCCCGGAACCCGGTGGACTATGGCCCGGTCTGGCACAGATTTGACTCACAGATTCTAGGCTTGTGTATTTTTTGCGCATATAAAATGTGTTTGTACACTCACGATGCAGGACATATTTACCCATTTCAGTGATTAACATTTGAGGGCCCGACAATTCTTCCAGTACGGACAGATCTAGAATGTTTGTGGATCATTGACGACCTAAGACTAGTTTTTGAATTGCCTCCGAAACATGTACTCAAAAGTGATTAGATCTAGTCAACAATTGACTTCTATAAGATTCATCGTGGTGCGGGTTCGAAACCTGGCAAGTACCAATGTGACTTTTCTAGAGACACAAGTGCTTTCTAAGTATATCTTAGACACCACTGACTAACATTTAAGAAAACATCGTGAGGAAACCTGGATTTTAAAAGTTTGAAATCGCCAATCCACCTTGAGCAAGCATGGTGATGAATACTCATGCATTCTTTGTATAAAAAGAGGCCTGTGCCCAGCAGTGGGACAATATACCTATAGGCTGATGATGATGATTATTGATCTTACCATCATGACATTTGATATAATCCAATTCGCATTTGTTTATAACAATAATATGCACAGTAATGCCGAGGTCGTGTCGTCTTAGTTGCACGCATTCTGGCTCTTCAACAGAAGCACATTTGATCTTCTTACATTTGTCGTTTATTTTTGGCACGACTAATTTTCTACGTAACTTTGAGACCGCTTTTTCGCTGGTTAATGCTTGTATTACTTGAGAAAACATAAAATATTTATAATTAACATGCAAGCAAATTTCAGAATTTAAAAGTTTATTATGATTATTGCAGATGGCGCCAATAAATAGGGAGGCGCCGGTAATGGGGGCGCCAGTTCGGTAGGCGCCCAACAAGACTAACCCAAAAGGTTGCTACGTGAGTAATTGTTTGAATAATAAAGTTATTTAGAATACATTTAGGCTTTTTTCTTTATTAGATTATTAAAAAATGATTTTTTAGATGGAAAAAAAAAACTACTTAAAAAGTAAAAATATTTAACCAAAAAAATCATACCCATAAAAATAATTAAAACACAGACTTTCATTATAAATAATATTGAAGAAATGGAAAAACTGAATTATCTCTTACGCAAAACATTGGAAAGGAAATAGCGAAACTATTTTAATGGTTATTTTATAATCTCTATCACACAAAAGTCAGTCTTGGATGAAATTAGGAAAAGTAATGTTTAGGAGGCTGTAGAAATTTCTATACAGTCGCGATACATACCTACCATAGAAGGTATTATTATGCTCATTCGTGAAAAATATGTGGTACTAACAATACAAATAGGTAACTATGTCGAATTTTGAGGCAATTTCTTTGATTCGAATTTTCTCATACAAACTCCATGGTTCATTACTGTTTTTGTCCCTTTGCAACATTTTAAGAAACTGACATTCGTATAAAGGGTTAGCACTTAAAAAACTTCTTCTATTATAGGAATATTGCTGCAATGATTGCCACTTTGGGGAATATTAAAAAATATATTTATATTTAATGTTCATTATTGCTGACTCAATTACAAAAAAACTTTTTTTACTGTGATTAGACAAATCTGTACAATTAACCTCACAACCAGTAACATTGCGTTGACTACTTAAAAATCTGTGACATGCATTCAATTTATGTTGCACAATGTGATTTAACTATAAAAATCGATTTATTTTACGGTGCACCACAATTTAATTCAATCCAAAAAAAAGGATTAACTTGGGTTCGTAGTAGTTTTCATACATATCTGTGCTGACATCACGTTTTTGACATTGACAGGTCAACAAAAACTACCAAAATATTGTGAAAAACTTCAAAAAACATACATGGGTTAGATTATAAAAGTTAATTAATTATCTAATAATTATACGCCAAATCTAACCATAGCAACATGGACGAGTTGTTAGCTACAACTTTGTCAAAATTGGTAATTTTCCTTATATGATTGTGTACAGTCTTTATTTACAAGAAAATTCCTTTTTGACTTTGTGAAAATTCATCACAGGTTTTTGACTTAATATAGTGGTAATTCTATGATTTAATTGGATATTTTAACACATACGTTATAATATTGTCGGATATTTATAGCGCCACAAGTTTACTGTTAAATGTTGAATTAATTTCGATGTTTTTTCGACGGTTCTCTTAGATTTTTTGTAATGTTATAGAACTTTAAAAAAATAAATATTACCATTATAACTAAAGATACACATTGGAAGTATAATTAACTCCTGTCTAGGTGTTAATTATAACTAATATTAAATTACAAAAAAAAAAAATGAAATAAACTTCATAGCTATAATCTATTTTTTTTATTTTCTTTTATGACTTTTAGATTTTAAATAACAATGAAAAAACACAAAAGTTACCGTCCTATTTCCAAAGGTTCAATGCAAATATTCCTAAATAATTAGAATTAATTATCATCAAACTAAATATTAAAAGAAAAATTGAACAAGGATCTAAATATCACAGTTTTAAAGTTAATTACTGAGTACAGTAAAGGAAAATTGCTACTATTTATTAATGTGGTTTGAAGAAAAACAAACAAGATAATTATGACATTACTGCATATATTTTTCCTACTGAATTCAAATTAATTAATCAATTATATTGTGTGAGTCCAACCAACACAGCCAGTTTTTTTTTCTTTTGCTGTCTGTTACTCTGCTGGGCAAAGACCTGTCTCAATTCTTCCAAGTATCATTGTACTGCAGCACAAATTGTAATTAACTTTTTTTTTTAGAATGGCAACAACTACAATGAATTAAACCTCATTATAGGCAATGAAAGTTGTGATTTAGACTCAGCCATTAGCGCTATAGTCTATGCTACCTATCTATTCTGGCAACACAATCAGATAAAATGCAAAGTTTGTACGAAAACTTACCGGGAAGACAACGCTGTGGTAAAAGATGATATCTTTGTACCGATACTGAATGTAGATAGAGTTGATTATGACTTGAAGACGGAGGTAGCTTACTTGTTAAGACAAAAAGGGATTTCTGACAGCAATCTAGTGTTCAGGTAAGGTCTATTTTAATGTTACTTCTATTTAGAATGAGTGCCGTGACGGAAAACGACATGACGCTCTGTTATGCCGTCATGCCTGAGTGCCGTGACGGGAAACGGCATGACGCTTAATTATGCCGTCTTGACCCCCTCTCCGCTGCTGTTCTCTGCCTGTTTGTGTGTGTGTGTGTGTGCAGTAAATGGGACATCAAAAACATTGGGTCTTAGTAAAAAACTTCTTTTTTGTATTGGAAATCATACCCTACCTTAATTTTTTTTTTTCAGAGATGACCACAACCTCGAGCATTTGTTAAACAATTCAAAATCTAAAGTGATATTAGTGGACCACCATGTCTTAGCCAAGAAGGACAAGTTCTTGGCTCCGTTTGTCACTGAGATCATCGACCATAGGTGAGTATTATCCTAACCTCCTTACAAGCCTAATAATTTTATGAGGGGCTCGTGGCTAAGTATCAGCCTGATCGATAGATTAGCAAGTTTCGCTAACCGCGGTCAATCCAGGGATGGGTGACCAATTTTTTTAACATAGCTAGACCCTCCGTGCTTCGGAGAGCATGTGGCGCTGTCGGTCCTGCTTGTGATCTCTCCCCGGCCCTGTCGAACTGTGTCCCTGAGGACTGTGAGAGTGAGGGAGTAGAGTGCACCTGTGTCTGCAAGCGTGCGTGCTCTATAATATCTCCTGCGTACCTGGCTAGTCTTCATTGAGATTGGCCGCCGAACGAAGTCGGTCTGGAGATTATCTACACTAATATTATAAAGAGGAAAACTTTGTTTGTTTGTTTGTAATGAATAGGCCCAAAACTACTGGACCGATTTTAAAAATTCTTTCACCATTCAAAAGCTACATTATCCACGAGTAACATAGGCTAAATTTTATTTTGGAAAAAAATAGGATTCCGTAAGATATTTGGGTTTTTCGGACACAAGGTGTAAGAAATCAACCAGAAAAGTTACTTTTCTTGCGTACGCTAATAATCTCAGGAACTACTGGTCCGATTTGAAAATTCTTTCAATGTTAGATAGCCCATTTATTGAAGAAGGCTATAGGCTATATTTCATCACGCTAAAACCAATAGGAGCGGAGTACCACTATTCCACGCGGACGAAGTCGCGGGCAAAAGCTATTATTAATATTAAAAATGCGAAACACTTTCATGCAAAAACTACTGCATGTATTTGGATGAAAGGTAAAACCTTAAGTCCACCAAGTCCGGCAAAGACCAGGCCTGAGTCGACGTTGCGTTCGTGTTCCATGCGCACCTCAGAAATGTCAACAAAAGTTTCGGGGCCCTCCCTCAGGGCCATGGCCTGCCGGGACCGCGGGAGATTCGAAAGAGTTACCGCGCCCCCGGAATACAAAGGACTGAGGAAGGAACATGGATGGGTTTTAGTCAGTAAGAGTCTGACACTAACGGCGAGAGGATTTCATAATTTACTATCCAAAAATCCGGCCAAGTGCGTGTCGGGCCACGCGCAGTAGGGTTCCGTAGTAAGAGTTAGTTAGTCGACTATAACTCTGTAACCGGTTAAGACTACTTAGCCGTGATAGTTTTCCTTGTAAGTTCATTACATTTACTACGTCTGTGATTTTTTTCACATTTCTAGGTACAGCCATTCAAAAGTTAGAGGGGGGGGTAACTCGTATCGAACAAAAAATTTCACTTAAAATCTAGATATTTCGCAAATGGCTCGCTTAACCGAAAAATGGTCTTGACACACCCATAATATTTTTGAAAGACCTATCTAACGATACCCCACACGAAGGGATACGCGAGAAAAAAAATATTCATCCCTACTTTACATGTTTGGGAGCTACCCTAAAAAAAAATATTTAAAAAAATTTTATTTTACCACTTTCTCGGCGTGATCAATATACATATTCATACCAAATTTCAGCTTTTTAATAACAAAAACCACGGAGCTATGCCGCGGACAGACAGACAGACAGACAGACAGACGGACAGAGCGAAACTATAAGGGTTCCTTGTCGGACTACGGAACCCTAAAAAGGGGTAGGCACAGTTAGTAACCAGATTTCTTTCACAGGCCCTTAGACAAATCTAACTGGGCGTACAAAGATGACACGCGAGCTACGATAGAAGTGGTTGGCTCATGCTGCACCCTCGTAGCTCAGAGGATCAAGGACCTAGGAACTTTGATAGCAAAAGATGTTGATTTTTTCAATGCATACCCCGTTTGCAGTGAATTGTTGCATGGTAAGATCATTTTTTTTTGTTTTTAAGTTGTGATATTTTTTTTAAGTTATGGTAGCTTAATTTTTAAGGCATCTCATGGATGAGTGTGCTGTTTCGAAGCTTGGCAATTACCAATGTGATTTTTCTACAGTCATATGTACATTGTAAAAGTTTCACTAAGCAAAACGGAGACAGGTATTTGGCAATGTTATACTCCCGTGTAGGGCTGCCATTCCGGGTTTTCCCGGATTTGTCCTAGTTTAGAGGGCGTCCGGGGTGCGTCCGGGCGGGTTTTCAATGTGCGTCCGGAAAAATCCCGGACTTTTTACCTGATATCCGATCCCGCTTGATTGAAAGGTAAGCAGTAAAATAAATAATGAAAAATTGTCCGGGGAAATAATTAATCTCATTCAAAATGTCCGGGGTTTTTATAGTTTTAGTCCAGGGTCGACGATTTGGGTGATGGCAGCCCTACTCCCGTGCCAATTTTTTTTATTTTATTTCAGCTACTATAGTACTGGATACAGTGAATTTCTCCAAGGAGGTCAATAAGGCAACTCCACATGATGAGGAAATAATTCTATTTTTAGAAAGTGTCATCAAACCAGCTGATTATAAAGCTGAAAGGTGAGTTACGATGAATAAATGGCGCCAAATAATTTACGTTAAAAATGGTGCTAAACTTTTCTGACAAAAAATGGCGCCAAAAGTCTTCTGTCGAAAAATGGCGCCAAGCCTTCTGTCAAAAAAAAACTGTCGTGAAATCTACATTTTACAAATGGCGTGATACTACGCATCTAATTAATAATGGTGCCATCATCGAGATATATCAATAGAGATGCAATCCCGAACATTACGCGGTCACAAAAACGTAACCATTTTTTAGAATGTAGACGTAGCTTTGAAACTAGTAATCATTTTGATGTAAAATTATATCTATCTCTCTCACACTAACCGAAACGTAATGTTCATGACATCTGTATGATAAGGATGGCATTTACTACAAATTTGCCCATAGTATTGTTAAAATCATCCTGCTGTCACTCTGATAGATTCAAGCTGGCTACCAAGTGACAGATGTCATGAGTTATGACTAGTCACAACCTTTATGGCACGCATTTTGCTTTGTGATTGCACTTCTAGTTACTTTAGTAACATATATATCTATGGGTGCCATACTCAAAATTGATTTATTATTGCCAAAATCAACATGTTACACATCTATCGACAATTTCTACATAATTCAACTAACTTACAAATGGCACCCAACTACCATTTGTATAATAAATATGTCGTCGAAACTCCCCATAACATAGATGGAGTATGGATGGAGTACAAAATTCAAAAAGCATTTACCTATATCTTTTCTGCTTTCTATAAAATATATTTTAATTCTTGTACTTATAGTTTATTTTTCCAGAATTATCTAAATATATATTTTTTCCTTTCTTATATGAGGTCTTAAGATATTTAATTTACTAACATTTACAATAATAAAAACATAAGAATAATAAATTATACCTACTAATAAAATTAGGAATAAAAATATTCATCCGCATCGCTATCAACGGGAATCGTGCCCAAAAGGCTGCATTGCCACGTTGGATGGCAATGCTGATTCTTTGACCGAAATATAGGCCAGCCCTTTGATCACGCGTGGAGTCTACTTTTTTTACCCACGATGGAAAGGAGACGGTATATACGTTTTGGGTGAGAGGGTGTTTGTTTGTTTGTGCAAACCATGTTGCCATTTATATCCAAAACAACTAGTCCGATTTTGATGCAGTTTTCAGTTATACGTTCGGGTTTGATTGGTGCATGATCTTAGATAGGTGTTATATAATTAACTAGCTGTTTCCCGCGGTTTCACCCGCATCCCGAGGGAACTACTTAGCGCACCCGGGTAAAAAGTAGCCTATGTTGTTCCTCAGGGTCTATTCTATCTCTGTACCATTTAATTTAATTATATTTAATTTCATTTATATCGGTCCAGTAGTTTTGGCGTGAAAGCGTAACAGACAGACAGACAGAGTTACTTTCGCATTTATAATATTAGTAAGGATGACTTGGAAATATTTTTTTTTTTCAAGGCAACGCGAGCTAGATTCTTTAGTGGAAGCCAGGAAGGATGTGTCAAAGCTATCCGCGGCTCAGTTGCTGAGAAAAGACGCGAAGATCGTCGGTGATGTCTACATACCCAGCTTTCCTATACTTGTCAAAGTAAGTTCTAGCCTTTTCCCAACTATGTCGGGGTCGGCTTCCAGTCTAACCGAATGCAGCTGAGTACCAGTGTTTTACATGGAGCGACTGCCTATCGGACCTCCACAACCCAGTTACCGGGTACCACGATACCCTTGGTAAGACTGGTTGTCAGACTTTCTGGCTTCTGACCACCCGTAACGACTGTCAAAGATGTACAAATGACAGCCGGGACCAACAGCTTAACTTGCTTTCCGAGGCACGGAGGAGTCTCGCTATGACATAGATGGTCACTCATCCACGGACCGCACCAAGCGCAGCTTAACCTTTGATCGGTCGAACCGTGCGGCTGTTACTTAGCCACGAGCTCCTCTTCTAAATTATGGACCAACCACCAAAAGAAATAGGTAGGTACCTACTAGACTTTTTTAATGAAACTATCTTTTTTTTTAAGTTTGCTGTGTTGGGTATCTAAAGAAAATGGTTTTAGAACATTCAACTGATAGCAGTCGTTGTTACAATTCCATGTCAGAGGCCGTCAGGCGGGTTTGAGGAAACTCTGACACTAGGGCTTGTTAGGTTGGTGAACCTGCAGCGCACATGATAAGAAGAAGAATAGTACATGATTTTTTGTCATTAGAAACACACAGTTGAGTCTGCTATATTTAACTTCAAATGTCTCAACACTTTCCTAGGAGTTCCTCAAGCTCCCGGGAGCCCTAACGGCCGTGTCCGAAGCCCTACTCCGGAACAGCTGCGATGTGGCTCTGCTACTCGGCATGGACCTCACCGAGGGTCTGAAGAGGGACACAGCATTGTACTCTCCCAATAAACCAGAAAAAGCAGTGATGGTATGACTATTTCCATAGATATGTATTTAAATAGATAACGCAAGTTCCGTCATTTGTATCAAACTTGGTTTTTATTGGTCACTTTCCGCCAGCGGCTTCGCAAGGGCTATACGAATTCAAATTAAAATGGCAGAATTTCATACAAACGTTGCCCCCCTTAGTCACTCCCTTAGGGGTAGAATTTCGGAAAATCCTTTCTTATCAGATGCCTACGTCATACAAAGAACACACTCTCCAGGTTTTAGGTCTCTACGATCAGATATATCGATACCCCGATAAGACTGGTTGTCAGACTTTCTGGCTTCTGACTACCCGTAACGACTGTCAAAGATCTACAAATGACAGCCGGGACCAACAGATTAACATGCTTTCCGAGGCACGGAGGAGTCTCGCTACGACATAGATGGTCACCCATCCTCGGACCTCGTCAAGCACCGCTTAACCTTCGATCGATAAAATAAGTAACCCTTTGGCTGAGTAACAGCCGCACGGGTGGCTGTTACTCAGCCAAAGGGTTACTTATTTTACTGTTGGAATGCTTTCTTTTGAAGAATTGACCTATAATGATGTGTTGACAGTTAGGTAATCACCTGGAGAAGTTCTCCAGCCCCCCACTGGGGCTGTCCGCTGAGCTGGTGGGCGGCGCCTGCTGTTACTACTGCCAGCTTAACCTGTCTGCCAGTCGCAAGCAGTACATACCAGCAGTCAGCACGTTTGTCTTCAATATATAATTTACTACGACTAAGTGTGTTTTATTTAAAAAAAAAGTATATAAATAGTACCTACCTATATCCGTTAACCTAACACTCATAGCACAAGCATATTAGTTGCTTACTTTGAGGCTAGATGGCGCTGTGTGAAATTGTCCAAAGAAAATATATTTATTTATTTACTGTTAACCCTCCCCCTCTTTTTCCAGATTTAGATAAAATTGAAAAAAAAATTGAACACTGGCTGTTTCCTGCGGTTTTAAAGCATTTTGAGAGAAATATTTCACGGCCCCGAAAAAAAATATCCTGTGACCGTTTTCAGGGTCCTATACCTACTTTTAAAACTTAATAAACAAACAAAGAAACAAACTCGCTTTCGTTATAAGAAATATTAGTTAAGTGTAAGACCGACAAAATGCCCGTGACGGCGAACGGCACTACGATCACGCTTCGCCCTATCTAATACGCTTGAGCATGGACGTATAAAAAAGACGGACGCCATTTTACGAACCAGCAAACTGAAGCACCATAGTAAGCCGGCCGTCTTGTACATACAATGCGACACGCACACACTCTCACCATAGTAAGCCAGTCGGCCGCCATTACGTCGCGAGCAACCGACTGACGAACCGCGTCATTGTTTTACAACAAAAATTAATAATGCCGTCTTGCGTCATTAAGTGTTGTCGTAATAATTCTAGTTTAAGTAAGAAACCTCAGGGGATTACCTTCCACAGGTAAGCAAGTTGTTTATTTTATGAATGACTAATTTGTTACGGCAAAATTTAAAGAAATAAATCGGCGGCCATAGTCGTCAGGACCGGTGTTGCCATTATTTGAAAATTTCATTTACCCGAAAGTCGGGGAGTTGACGTAAATTTTAGTTCTCAAATTACATAAAAAATATTGGACTCAAAAGCTAGAGTAAATCAAACAGGAAATTTATACAATCAACTTGAAATGCCCGAAACAGTGAAAATTTTAAATTAAATACAATTCGTACCCAAACGATTATTGGTCACATAACATTGTAATAGTTGTAAGTTACAAATTTTGTTTTGTTTTCTCCTTATTATGCCCTTCTGACGTTAAATGTTTGGATAATTTGTGTTTTATAGGTTTCCAAAAGCCAATGAGTCTTGGAAAAATGATTGGATCCAAATTATATGGGAAAGTAGGAATGAAAATTATTGGAATCCAACCAAATCAAGTGTAATTTGCAGTATACATTTTGAATATGAAGATTTATACATCAGAAAAGGTGGACTACGTCGTGTTCGATTACATGGGGTTCCAAAAAAGGTGCAACATTTTATTTTTTTTAAATCTCTCTTAAGTTTTAAATAAAATTAAGAAAAACTGTCTTATTGTTTTTTTATTTTGGCCGCCGTACCCCATGTACTCTTGGACTGACGTTTGAGCAACTACGTATATAGTCAAAGGTATATTACTATTACAAAATCTGCTCAGTACTAAATTACAGTAATTGTTCATATACCTACTTACTTTCGTCTCTCTAACCCTGACCGTCCATCTAAATAGTAAAAGTAAGTATTGTTCATACAAATTTTAGTATTCTTAACATACAAAATAAACAATAGATTTTCATAACAATTATTTAAAACAAAAAAAAAAGTTTGGGGTAATTTTTCTGCATATGGCAATAACTCTGGGACTCGCACATGGATGCGTCGCCGCCATTGCTATGCTTCACTTTATGTTTAGGCCATACTCTGTCCGTCTTTTTTATACGTCCATGCGCTTGAGTGTGCGTGGCGCGTATACTAATTTATATTGTTTTTCTCGAAATCATCGGAATCCAAAATTTCACCTCGCGCCCTGATAAAAAAAAACATCCTCTTTTTATAAAGAATTTTAATTAAGGTCTTCAATTATTTATACTCTTAAACATACCTAAGCCATGAAAACCTAACGCAATTTTACGGAATGACATAGTAATTTTCGCGCCATATATTTCAAAAGTTACATGGTACTTGCCAGGTCTATAAATTGGCGACATTTATTTAGACCTAATTTAGAAACAAAGCAAAGCCCAGAATTCTGTGAAGTTATATAATGGCTTCAACATCGTTTGAAATAACTGAAAATTCTCAAAATTCTCGCCTATATTCAGCGACAAAATTTTATAATTTGTAGGTTTTTAATAAGAAGCCCAACTAGGCTGTATGATAAAAAACCAGACAAAAAAAAAACATATACCTACCGATGATAAAAAAATTGGCGGCAATTTACGAAAAAAAATCGGTATCGGCTAAAATATTTAGATCAATTTTCATAGAAGTAATTTGATGCGAAATGTCTTTAAATTTACGCAAGAGGACTCGCATAAGTTACTATGAGCCTGATGAACCTAGTTTCGATGAATATCTATGTAAGTAGAGCTGTACTATTTTATTTTAGAAATTTACTAGCTTCCCGCCAGCGGCTTCGCCCGCGATATGTTAGCTAATGGATACAAAAACTTGACAAATTATAATATACTAAAACCTTTCTCATTAATCACTCTATCTATTAACAAAAAACGCATCAAAATCCGTTGCGTAGTTTAAAAGATTTAAGCATATACATAGGGATATAGGGACAGAGAAAGCGACTTTGTTTTATACTATGATCCTGAAGTTAGCAGATTAGCTGCGCAGTAGAGAATTTCGTTCCTAAAATAGTAATTGCGCAGACAAACAGCTAACTTCAGGCTCGCCAAGATACATCGGCCGTACTGTAAGTTTGTAGGTTGGTTGTAAAGTCGCCGAGCAAAGAGTTACCCTTTGAAATTACATAACAGACAGAAAAAAAAAAGAAGCAGGTATATTATAAGCCTATAGATATATTGCACTGCTGGGCACAGGCCTCTTCTCACACAGAGAAGGCATGAGCATTGATCACCACGTGCGCTCAAGGCGGGTTGGCGATTACAGACTTTTGAGTCGAGGTTTCCTCACGATGTTTTCCTTCACCGTTAGCCAGTGATGTCTAAGATAAACTCCCTCTTGCCCCACCCATGGCGGGACGGTCATATATGATGATTTCCCATCCGAAAAAAGAGAGGGCGCGTGAAACCGCGAGTACTTATTGTATTCTCGCGCCAACTGTATCTGCATTTTTTTTTTCAGACTGCGATCAATGTTTGGATTTCGTTTACGACTACTGCGCCATTCATGGACCATTACTCGTCATTCCTGATGATAAGGTAGGTATTAAGTAATCGTTATTCGTTAATATTAGAGCAACAAGGAATTTTAAAGACTTACTGGAAAACAGTAGCAGTTGCAAGAAAGAGACAGTTCCCTTATTATGGCTATCAGTCTGAGAGATTTTGTTTTGCTTTGACAAATCCTAACTTATATTATAAATGCGAAAGTGAGTTTTTTTGTTACGTTTTCACATAGAATAATAGAAATAATTTCGATGAAATTTTATACGCTGATTGGTGGTTTCCTGGAGACGGATATAGGCTACTTTTCCGGGAGCGTGGAGTAGTTCCCTTGGGACACGGGTGAACCCAAGGGAAATTTAGCTAGTAAAGTATAGACACAGGTACGCCTTATCTTTATGAAGTTAAAGTGCAATTTTGCGTCATAAATCCGGATCATTTAATTAAAATGATGTTCATTTAACCATATTCATTGCAAAATGCGACTCAGTCGGACAGGGGAATAAACTATTCTGAGAAAGACTAGAAATTGATATTATAACTAGATACTTCTCTATATCTTTTTGTTTGTATTTCCCTATGTTGTTGTCTAATGGTGTACAATGGTGCCGATTCTGACTTACACACGACTAAACTAATTTTAAAATATCATGCTCTTTTTCTATTGCGAAATACAAGAAGAGGATAGCAAGTAATTCAGTGCTGTCAAATTAAATGACAGATGACATTTTGTTCGTACAGTTTTGTTAATTTAGTCGAGATGTTACGTTGTGATGTTTAATTTGTATGGAAAACTATTTTTTTCTAATTTGATAGGTGTTAAAAGTTTGCTATCCCTTTCTTATATTTGTTGATGGAAAGAGAGAATTATAGACTAAATTTAATTTAGATGGTAGATGATGATGAGATGGAGAATTATAGAATATTCTATCTACCTATCTATCTATAGGTCCCAGTAAAGACTAACTTGCCAGCGTACGTGCCCCGAGCTGCTCTGACTGTACCTCATGTATTTCTGCATCTAGCTCCCTCTGTGATACCAGGTAAGTGTTTACCAATCCTTACTTAGCTTAAATGCGAAAAATAACTCGGTGATGTATGTCCGCTACAATTTATACGGGGGAAGAATGATAACCTCCTCTTTTTTTTTAAAGTCAGTAAAAACGGTTGAACTGATGTCGTTAGAATGAACCGGGGGAATGATCTAGAATTTTATCTAGGTAGGTACGTGAAGTAATCCATTTAGGATAATAAGCAAAACAACTCATATTATACGTGTCTACGCGATATACAGGAAAAAAAAATAACCAGTTTGTCAAAATAAACTTAAACACTTTTTAAAAAACACGTATTTTTCAGTTTGTTAGGTCTTAGTACTAAAAAAAACTAAAAAAACACGCTTTTATTGCTGACCGAACTAAAAAGTAGAAAATAATTACTAAATAATTCAATTCAGAGTAAAAAGTGTGGGGTGCATTTTGCTATATTTTCATGACTCTCCTCTCATAAATGGTTGCCAATAGAATAGGTGTAATAATTAAAATATCAAGCACCCCACGATTTTTACTCTGAATTGAATTATTTAAAAATTATTTTCTACTTTTTAGTTCGATCAGCAATAAAAGCGTGTTTTTTTAGTTTTTTTTTATCGGATTATTGTCATTGTCATCGGCCCTGAACACGTGTGCAAAGTTCCAAGTTGATCAGACATCTAGAAACCAGTGAAAATTAGGTTCAAAGATTCCGTTACATACATACAACCCAAGCAAATAAAAGCGTGTTAAAATAAAAAGTTATCGTTTACGAAACATATTCATTTATAAATTTAAATTTCAAACATATAAATTTGCGCATTGGTTAAAAAAAATCCTGTATTTATATAATATACACAGCACATATTATGTTTAGGTGCTGGTCTAGGTGTATTCAGCACACTAACACTACCCCGCGGCGTTCGCTTCGGTCCGTACTGTGGGCAACGCACAGAACATGTAGATTCTATGTATTGTTGGCAGGTATGTAACAAATAATTGTTAACATTTAAACATTGATCTACATTGCAAAGTGGACTAAAAATCAAGCGTAGTGATCAATGCATAGGCCTTCTCTGTATGAGAAGAGGTCTTGGTCATTAAATCTATCTATCTATCTATACTAATAAAGCTGAAGAGTTTATTTGTTTGAACGCGCTAATCTCAGGAACTACAGGTACGATTTGAAAAATTATTTCAGTGTTGGATAGCCCATTTCTATCTTCTTCTATACTAATAAAGCTGAAGAGTTTGTTTGTTTGAACGCGCTAATCTCAGGAACTACAGGTACGATTTGAAAAAATATTTCAGTGTCGGATAGCCCATTTATTGAGGAAGGCTATAGGCTATATATCATCACGCTAAAACCAATAGGAGCGGAGCACCACTATTCTACGCGGACGAAGTCGCGGGCAGAAGCTAGTCAAGGATATAAATATTGCACCATAAGTAATTAATGGTAAAAACCCTCCGACTCACGCCTCCAAAATTCTAGACGCATTGCAGAGCCATTATATTGTAACCGCACACCCATCCCTTTTTTTAGGGATGGGAAATCATCAAAATACTCCTCCCATTGTGGGCAGAGCGGGAGGAAGTGTCAGATTCTTGCTGACTAAAACCCATCCAGATTCCTCCCTTCACCCTTCGTGTTCCAGGGTTACACTAACCCTTAAAAAACCATTAGAAATCACATCTATTTTATGCGTTATTTCGCGGCAATGCAATTTGAGTCATAGGATACGGTGTATCCCGCAAAGCACACATATATATCCTTCACATTTGCACAGCGACGCATAGATGTGGTGGTAGTACACAAGAACTACATTTCCACTGGATATGGCGCACTAAATTGAAATATTTTATCCTAGATCTACGATCGTAATAACAAGCGATCACACGTGATAGACGCCGTGAACAGCGACCGCGCCAACTGGATGCGTTACGTCAATTGCGCGAGACATTGGAAAGAACAAAATCTATTAGCGTACCAATATAAAGGGCGGCTGTACTATAGGTAATCTTTTGTTTACAGTCGTATTTATTTACCAGCTTAACGATAGCGGCTTCGCTCGAGTAGGCTATACGAATTTATATTAAAAACGACAAAGTTACATACAAACTTTGTCCCGTCTTTTTCACCCTCTTAGGGATAGAGTTTCGGAAAATCCTTTCTTATCGGATACCTACATCATACAAAGAACAAACCCTCCAAGTTTCGGGTCTCTGCGATCAGTGATTAGACCAGGGGTCTCCAAACTACGGCCCGCGGGCCAAAGCTCGCGACAGCTTATGACTAGTGTCATCAATCTGGCCCACGACAGCTAATGTTTTACTGTTGTTACTATTGCTGTGATAAGTTGAATATGTTTGCTTAGGTGGGCAGAAAAATTAAAATTGTTATGGCCCTTGCAACATACCGAAAAAATTATTATGCCCCCAAGGCTTCAAAGTTTGGAGAACGTTGAACCGTCAGTCAGTCGCTAATTCCGGACAAAGCATGTCATATTTATAGATTCTTTTCTTCTGGTTCTGTTACGCATGCATGGTAAAACTTCCTAACCTATTAATGAAAAGTTTAGTATGTATCACATTTGTAATACTAGGAAGAATATGCAATACTTACAACAAAATACAAATTTAGTTTTACACAACATTTTGATTTTGTAGGACAATAAAAATAATTCCCCGCTTCACTGAGCTTATGGTGTTCTACGGCAGCGAGTATGCAAATGCTTTACACATCAACCTTGCCAAATACAATTCTGCTGAGTACTACAGAGAAATTATCAGTAAGTTTTATATATCTTCTTAATTTAAAAACCCACAACGCGATGTCGGACTGAACTACGAATCGAATCTGAAAACAAGGTTTCACAGCAGTCGCGTTTGCGACCACCAGACAAATGAGGCAGTCAGTTTTTTTATATTTCATGATTTTTCTCGAGCAGAGGTGAAAGGGAGTGTCAGAATCTTACTGACTTAAACTATTGGAAATGCTATAGCAGAGTGCCTAATTGCAGGTGGTAAAGTAGTTGTTTATATCACTGAAATACAGCTGATCGTCACAGACATTTATTTAGAACGACATCACATTTCAAATCACTGTTATTGATGTCATCATGTGACAGATTACTTATAACCCAACGGCCAGTAAGGGCCTATAAGAAGTATCAATAACTCCACCAAAAACCCGTCTATGTTCCTTCCTCAGCCCTTTGCATTCCGGGGGCGCGGTATCTCTATCGAACGTCCCGCAGCCCTGGCAGGCAAGCCATATTGGGCTGACATTTAACTCTTTATTTTTAAAGGTGTTTCAACGAAACCTCTCAATGCAAATAAAGAAAGTATAGAACAAAATGATTTCACTGAAGACCAATTCCATTTTATCGACGAAGATACACAGCAAATTGAAAATGATAAAAATCTTAGCGAACTTACCAACCAAGAAGTTTTTAACCCATCGAAACCCACCGTAATTGACAAGAAACTTCATAAAGCAGAAAATAACTCGATCACCGATTTAAGACATGAATGTGAAACATGCAAAAAAACGTTTGCTAGTGCCAAATACTTGAAAGACCATAAATTAATTCATTTAAATACTTGGAAGTATAATTGCGAATTCTGTTACTACAAAACTAACTACACATACCGGTTTAAACTACACATTGGACAACATACAAATACATATAAATTTTCCTGCGATAACTGCCTTTACAAGACAAATTATAAAAGAAGTTTAAAACGCCATTGTCTTATCCACACCAAAGAACAGAAGTACAGAGTAACCGGTCCAAATAACAGTTCCACTAGTACTAGTTCGTTTTCAACACCAAAAATATGTGATACCTGTGATTTTAGAACATTGTCTCGCAAAAGTTTTGCGTTACACGTAGCCAAGCATAAAGGTTTTATTTATAAATGTGATCATTGTTCTTATTGTAGTTATTGCAAATATAATTTGTCGAGGCATATTATGAGGAATCATAAGTAAATATGGTTAGGATTATATTAGATTTTTTATAAAATGGAACTCGAGATGTTGATTATGATTTAAATTATTCTTTTAGATGTAATAAAATGAAAACAATAAATATTTGATTGCAAAATTAAACTCAGTAACTTAAGGTTACTTACAATATAATACATTCACATACTTTTTGCTATTATTCTGTTAATTTTATGCATGATTTTTTGTTTTTATAACTTTGACAGAAATTCGATCAATAAAAATAATTTGTAATATTTCTTTTATTTTATGGACAATCTGCTTTTTTCAAATCCGATAACTTTAACACATTAAAAACTATTATTTTGGTAGTTTATGTCCTTTCTAGTTAAAAATGTCCTTGGCATAAGCACGGCAAAAGTTTTAGGTAAACTCGGGCTCAACTTTAACAGTGGCGAGCCACCGGAAAAAATATGAAATATTGTATATGATTTTATTAATTTACACATTATTAAATTGGATGATTTCGCATATTCAAACATACAAAACAGCCAATGTTTCCATCACAATAAAAGTTTCAGAACGAACTCAAATCAATCAGTTTTTGACGCATTGAATTTTGACTTTGACAGCTAACCTAACATTAGCGTATGTGCGTATCATAAACAGGCGCACGTGAATTTTAATTCACGAAATATTACACAAACAATGCCTCAATTCCATATAGACGAGGTGTGCCCAAAGGATACGGTATACCCTATGGTCGTGAGCTTTCAAAATGGCTACGTAACTCAGAAACTCAAAAAAGCAGATTGTTTACTTCTCGAAGACCAAAACACTGGAAAAAGGACCGTCGCGACTGAGTTATGCGACCTTATATACAGTGGAGAAGAAGAACATGAAGAATTAGGTAAGACATTGATACTGGCACGCAATAAAACAACAGGAAAAGTCCGTTTAATAGAGGCTGAAAATATCGAACTAAAACCTTACCTCAAATCAAATTTAGACACCACAGAGGCCGCTGAAACGAGTTACTTAGAGCTCAGTAGAAAATTTGGGTCTAAAAAACACAAGCAAATAATGGAACACCGTGAAAAGCTAAAGATTAACATACAAACGGTTACTGAACAGATGCAGAATGTTACGGATAGCATTACTGAGGACCAACTAGACTTGTCATCATACAACAAGGCTGATTCCGATGAGTTTTACATACCACCGATCAACAGAGAGGCTTCGAAAGTTGAAGAAGTTTATGATTTTGACGCTATTCTGACTTCAGAACAATGTGATAAGATTTATACAGAAATAGAAGGTACAAAATACATGAACGAGTTGAATCCGTTCCTAAAATCTTTAGCAACGAAGGAGCTGTCGAAAAAGCATACCGTGCTACTAGTGTATGCACAAACCTTATTGCAGCTGTACTCAACGCTAATGAAAGATATAAGTAAAAAGAATTTCACAGCGTGTCCGTACTCGGTAACACTCAACGATATTGTGTTGAAAAATTTCTTGAGTAACATTAACGGTAAACGTGGACGATCACCGCAGTATAAAGACAAGTCTTTATGCCACGCTTTAGTTTTTATTCTACTTATTAATAATTATAAGTTTAACTTTAATGATTTGTGTCAGGAGTTAAAGCTGACGCAGCGTACGGTCACTTCGAAGGTAGCTTTGACTGGTGCCACGTTAGTTACCGTTGGTACTAAGAAAGTTGCTCAGTTGAAGCTACCGTTGAGCCGACCTGCGTTGAGAAGAAAAAGTTCCAAGTTCTAAATAAATATGTATATTATAATTGTGTTGTTTTATTGTAGGTAGTCTTTTGAAAACAAAATTCAGCTTACCCTTATTGCTAATATTATAAATGCGGTAGCTTGTTTTGCATGAAATTTGGTTCACCAGTTTGTAACTTTTTATTTATTTATTTAACACACATATTTACTTATGATAAACCTAATTCGACATAGTAATTTAAAATATATGAATGTCGTGGTGGCCTAGTGGTTAAGGCACCTGCCTCTCAATTACGAGTATGCGGGATCGAAACCTGGCAAGTACCAATGTGACTTTTCTAAAGTCGTATATACTTTCTAAGTATATCTTAGATACCACTGACTAACGGTGAAGCAAAACATCGTGAGGAAACCTGGACTTGAAAAGTCTGAAATCGCCAATCCGCCTTGAGCGCACGTGGTGATCAATGCTCATGCCTTCTCTGTGTGAGAAGAGGCCTGTGCCCAGCAGTGGGACAATATATAGGCTGATGATGATGAATTTAAAATATATTTCCTTAACTATACTTCCTTACATACTACACAGTAAGTGGCCCTTGTGAACCCGCTCAGTGCACAGTTAAATAAATCAATGTCATCAGCCACCGTATTGAGCGTGCGCAACTTGAATTAATACATAGGATACCTGTGAAAAAAGCAGGGATGGTATTTGTTTCGTTTAAGGCGCGTAGCCGTTTTCGCAGCTACGATATATAAAAACCTCTACCTAACCATACCAACCAACCACCAATGTGGTGCTGGAGAAAGCTGCTACGTATTCCTTGGACAGCTATGAGAACCAATGTCTCCATCCTCGAAGAGCTGAAGGTCACCAAGCGCCTGCTGACTACGTGCCAGGGAAGGATCCGGAGTTTCTTTGGGCACATAATGCGATCCCCATTGCACAGCCTGGAGAAACTCATCATTCTCGGACAAATGGAGGGGAAGCGCGCTAGAGGAAGAGCGCCAGCTAGATGGGTGGACCAACTCATAGAGGTGACTGGAGGCCAGATACAGGGAGCGGTACATATGGCGCAGAACCGGACCGAGTGGAGAAGATTGACATACAGTCACGATCCTCAGCATTGAGGGAACGACCAGAAAGACCTAACCATACAGCAGCCGCCTTAGATATTTCTTTATGTCACCTATCTAAGAACACTTGGACTTACGAGACGTATCTAACAATACCTTAATTAAAGAAATCCATCGTGTGGTTTGGAAGATATGAGGGTATAAAGAATGTTACAAACAAACAAAGATAGGCGCGAAAAACATAACCCTTTCCTTGCAGTCAGGTAAGAGTATTGCCATGCCATAGGACCCAATAAAATTAAATACCAAATAAATTGTAAATATTTATTCGCTCTAAACACTGGGATTTTACGCGAAGACATAAAATATTGTTTTTACTACTAACACATAAATAGGAATATGTCTAATTACACTTACAGGGGGTTGTGTTAGTAGAATACAACCTGTATTTCCACAACACACTGTACATAAAACTAAGGCTCAAGTTCACCGAAAAGATAACGGTCCGATCAACTGAAAAGCTGTTTAGCAAAAATTCAAACTTCTACCATACGATGGATAACCTATAATTTGGGTTTTTTATTCCTAAAACGAGTCGATTACCAAGCCAGGGTTGAACAAGAAGTTGTCTACACGAAAATTCCCGCTTCGTGGTTAAATAACGTTTTCGTTTAACGGGCCGATTATATAACCATCTGTTGGTGAACTTGGCTCTAAATTGATCACAACATGTACCTATGTTTAAAATTAAATAATACCTCTAAAAAAATCTTGCAAAAATAACAACCGAACTTAAAAATCACTGAAAAAATAAAAATAAATTCACTTTCTGCTGAAACGCATGTGGACCAATACATTGCTCTAGAAGCATCATCATCTGCCTAGCCTTTTCCCAACTATGTTGGGGTCGGCTTCCAGTCTAAAGCGGATGCAGCTGAGTACCAGTGTTTTACATGGAGCGGCTGCCTATCTGACCTCCACAACCTAGTTACTGGGTAACACGATACCCCTTGGTAAGACTGGTTGTCGGACTTTCTGGCTTCTGACTACCCGTAACGACTGTCAAAGATCTACAGATGACAGCCGGGACCAACAGCTTAACGTGCTTTCCGAGGCACGGAGGAGTCTCGCTATGACAAAGATGGTCACCCATCCACGGGCCGACCACGCTTTTACAACTTTCTATAGCGATGTATTGGTCAAAAACCGTTTATATTTTCACAAATACAAATGACTTAGATCTGTAGAGATTCTGTTATAAACAATACCCTCTTTTTAAGGGGTTGTCATCAGTCGGGTAAGCACTAAAAATAGTAGGTCTGTACCTACTCTCTTTTTGCAGTAAATGAATATCAATTGTTGTTTATTTAAAAAAAAAATAATACCTTTATACACTGCGACTTTTTATAGCGATACAAACACGACTTACAGGTGTTCCCGAAGGTGTCAACACCTCGTCCAGGGGCCTTATCATGACGTGCCAAGACAAGATTATTTTCGTTATGAAAAAGAGACGGAGCTATACGACGTTAGTAGCTGTGTCACGCTCTCAAACTTGAATAGTGATTGCAAAAACACGTGGTGGTACAGCCCCTGTGCTTATTAGCGTGGGACGAAGGTGTTAGTCACACCTCGTCAAGCTCTCAAGATCATGGTGGCCTTCGATAGTTGTGAATTTATTGAAAAGCTGCTCAAGTGCTCACTAAAAAATGCTATGAGAAATTTCATACTTAGCATAGTTTTGTTCTAGATCTAGTGTTACCAGTGCCGGTTTTACCCCCATCAGCGCCCTGAGCGAGATTTTTGCGGCGCCCCCTAACTGCAATTTAAACCCATACGGAAAAAAACTGGCCAAGTGCGAGTCAGACTAGCGCACCGAGGGTTCCAACATTTGGAAAGAATCGGCGTCGGCGTGATCAATACTGGAAAAGTTTTTAACCAGTACGCATTTTTTGGTGGTTCGGTATCAGTAATTGAACACATTTCTATGTTTAGTAAGTAAAAGTAAGTAAGTAAGTAAAACATGGGCATAATCTTTTCGTAATAGCACTACACTGCATGCAAGAGCGAGCTCACAAGTACAATACGACTCAGCTGATATCTACACATAAGCCGACCGGCGAGTTTTAAACAAATTAAGTTCTTAAATGAATATTTTGCGCAAACGATAACTTTTTTAAAGTACTAAGACCTAATAAACTGAAAAATACGTGTTTGTTAAAAAGTGTTGAAGTTTATTTAGACAAAATTTGCGCACTGGTTAAAAAAATCTTGTATACATATCCATACCAAATTTCAGCTTTCTTGTACTAAAGAACGCTTAGCTATACCGTGAACAGACAGATAGACAGAAGGTCATGGCGAAACTATAAGCGGGGTGTCCATTATAAATACCAAAAATAGTTCCCTGACTTTTCCCTGACCATTCTACCACATTTCCCTGATCCAATATTGTCGTCTTATGGAAAATATTATATTGTTTTGTTTTTAACCAGAGTGTATACTTTGGACTATTTATATTAAAAATTAGACCATGTGCATAGGTAGGAAAAGATATATTATCTGTTTTTGGAGTTATAAACCATAAACAGTAAGCTAAGAGATCATCAGAGCAATATGAGTAAGAGCGCGAGCGAAGCGAGCGCGAATTTTTTTTTAGGAATATGAGCATCAATATTCTTAGGAATCATATTTGTATTTCATGACTCTTACATTTCCCTGAAAATCCGTGACTACCTATTGCTTCCCTGATTTTCCAAATAGTGGACACCCCGATTTTTAAGTTTTTCTAGTCGCCTACGGAACCCTAAAAATAATCAAGTGAAAAAAATCAGAGGAATAAGAGTTAGAGCGCGAGCGAAGCGAGCGCGAAATTTTTTAAGTAATAGGTATGAGCAACATAATAAGCCTTACTAATATTATAAATGCGAAAGTAACTATGTCTGCCTGTTTGTCGCGTTTTCACGCCAAAACTACAGAACCGGTTTAAATGAAATTTGGTACACAGATAGTCTAGAGCCTGAGAAAGGACATAGGCTACTTTTTACCCGGGTGCGCGAAGGATGTGGTGACTCGGGATGTGGGTAAAACAGCTAGTAACAATAGTATAATAATTGAATGCTTCGTTTTTGGACCCCCCCCCCCCCCCGTGACAATGGCGCCCCGAGTGCCCTTATGGTAAAGACAATACTGGAGGGGCACCAACACGCCCATTCTCATGCCGGAAAATTGACGACAGTTTTTTTCTTGTCAACTTTTGCATTCTAATGTCAATAACGCAGAAAAACCCGAAATTGATAGACATTTGATAAAAACTTCAAGAAAACTTTTGCTAAGCAAACTATATGTATGAGGGTGAGTAGGCCTCAAAGAGTGAGAGGATATAAAAAGGGCGCCTGCGGCGCCCCTTCAGATCCGGCGCCCTGGGCGGTCGCCCCACCTCGCCCTACCCTAACGCCGCTACTGAGTGTTACTGTCCATTCAGATTCAACGCTCACGTTCTTTTAAAAACAAATATTTGACGTATAAAAATTATACCTACCTATCCAATTTGCAATAATAAATCATTTCAGTCATTTGTCAAATATTTCATGTTTGTTAGTATTGGCTCGCGTCGCGATGCAGTCGCGCGGCTTTCAAACACGCGTTTGTGTCGCTGCAAAAAGTAGCAGTGTACATAGGCCTATGCTCAAGTATGTGTCAAAATTGCCGCCAATTAATAAAAATACAGTACAAAAAGCTTTCTTCGGCAGTCGGATAACAACTGGTATCAGTGATTATTTATGAAACAGAGAAAACATTTCAATACCTACGTAATTACCTTAAGGATTACAATCATATTACGATTATTTATTTTTGATCTTCTTTCTATCTAATTCAGTCGATAATCTTTTCAAACTAAGAAATTCTCTTATTTAACCTTCTATTATTAAATTTAATTCGATACTGCCAGCAATACTAAAAAAATCTGGGTGCATGGTGGTGTACCGCCAAGTCCTAATACTATGAATTATTATTTAAATCGTGCACATTAACGGTAACACCTATCTAAATATACGAAATATTTTTTAATAAACTAGTATTCCGCCAGCGGCTTCGCCCGCGTGAGCCAAACGAATTCAAATTAAAAATGACAGTTTCATCTACTTAAACTAATATTATAAAGAGGAAAGATTTGTTTGTTTGTAGGTTTTTAACTCAAAAACTACTAGACAGGTTTTAAAAAAAAATCACCGTTAAAAAGCTACATTTTTACCAAGTGTCATAGGCTATATTTATATTCAGAAATAATTAGGGATCCCTACTAAAACTTGAATAATGTAACCCTAGGTGTCAAAAAAAAAAGTCCACACGGGCGAAGTCGCGGGCGAAAAGCTAGCTAAAAAGATAATTAGGTACTGCATAATTTTAAATGATTTACATTTTTAACAGATTTAAAAAAAAGAGAGATTCTCAATTCGTCGAAATTTTTTTGTTGTACCCTTAAATTCTATTTTTCTCTTTCTGTCCTAAATAATATTGTAAACAAATTATACAGTTGTTAAAAAATGTATATATACGAGATTAATTTCTATGAAACATACTTTGTTTTACAATATACACGAGAGACTATTTCGAAATGGCTTAATCTAAAAATTATTGGGTAAAAATATTATCTTTATCAGTCAAACTTAATTTATGAATAGGATTTTTTAACATTGTCATAGGAAAAAGTCTAACATCCAGTTGCACCAAAAAAAAAACAGGTTACTTACACGTGAAACGAAAGAGCTGTCATCCAAGATCTGTCAAAATGGAGGATAACATTGAATGATTTTGCTATTATTTTATGTTTTTCGTCTTAATATGTATGATATATGTTTACTTAATTATCATATTTAAGCATTGATATCATAAAAATATATTAAAAGTAGGTATTGATACCATGTTTTGTGATATATATTTACAGAAAGTATTTACACTAGGAAAAATTAAAAAAGAAAATATTTCGTAAAGTTTAAATGATAAAACGTTTGGTGCAACCGGCTATAGATATACTGTCTATAATACACTTACCTAACTCTATTTTATACCTATAACTTTACATAATTTTATCAGTAACAAATACTTTTATTTTCTTTGACTTCGGCGTATCTTTATTTTTTCCGTAGATGTTAACATTTTGACGTAAATATAAATATGTTACTAAAGTAACTAGATCTGCAATCACCGAACACAATGCGAGCCATAAAGGTTGAGCCCACAGACATAATTCATGCCATTTTCTTACGGGGTACGCCACACCGTTTTTTCCTGCGAGTACTATTGCCATCCTTATCATACAGATGTCTTGAACATTATGGTTCGACTAGTGTGAGAGAGATACATATAATTTTACATCAAAATGATTACTAGTTTTAAAGCTACGTCTAAATTCTAAAAAATAGTTACGTTTTTGTTACCGCGTAATGTTCGGGATTGCATCTCTTGATATATCTCGATGCATTTTGAACTTACGTTCAGCATATATTATTTCTTATATTAAATGAGATTTAAGCCTCTGGCTTAGCTTTGTGTAATCTCTAACAACATTAAACTACCGTTTTCACTCGGATCTTCTACTAGTCATTTTCATTTTTATACAAAACCTCGTTCATGTAGAATCCCTACAAATAATCCAATGCTTCATGCTTCACATATCCCTTTATCTCAATACATACTTAAACTTGTCCGTCCATACTTCTCTATGAGCCTTCATCTCCCTTCACTCCTTTTTCTAGCCATTCTTTCATTTAATATATCAGTCACTTGTATATTTGTCCTTAATTTATCTCCTTTCATTTAGTCATATATTTTGTGTAGTTTGTTGCACCCCTTTCTCAAATCTTAAACACATAGGAAGCAGAGTACGCATTTTGGAGGCTATCTTTAATTCTGATGTCCAAAATATACCGATTTTCAGCCTCATTTAAATCACCAACCCTCCCAAATTACGGCGAAAGTGGTTCCAACTTAATATCAATCTCGGATACCTCTTCAAATATTTCCAATTTGATATCACCCGTCGTGCTCTCAGGCAACATGTCATGTAAAGCTCCGAAATTAGAGAAATCATTGTCATCTTCACTCATTTCTGTCGTACACAACTCACTTAGTATCATTTTACTCCTGCAAGCATCCGCATTTGTAACCTTATACCTCTGAATCGCAAATTCCAGCGAATTGTACGACACAAAACAGGTATCGCATTTAAAAACCTCCGAATCGCGTAAGTGCTTCAACTTATTATACACGTTAAAATAAAAGTCGTCATTGAATTTCTTTATGCAATCCTCACAGTCTACCGTGAAAGTTCTGCGTCTGGAACCGAAAGTGGCTAACTCATCGACATCAAATTCCTCATGGAATTTCTTTATGTGCCGTTTTAGGGTTTTTCGCGTGCTAAAGTCTTTCATGCAGAGAATACACCTTGGTAGAACCTTCTGTTTGATATTCGGAACCAAATTCACATGACAGACTTCGTTATGGGCATCGAATTTCTCTTGGCCCTTAAAAACTAAGTTACACTCTTCACATTTATAAATTTGGTCTTCTGCTAAATGTTTGGTCTCCAAATGTATCGTTAGAGCTTCATTCGAACCAAAAGATACAGAACACAGATGGCAAGGATATGTGTTCATGTTGAAAGAATGCAACAGTTTAAGATGTATCTTACAAGATTTTGCCGATTCAAATCTTTTATGACAAATGTGGCATTGAGGAAAGGCTGTCGAGTTAGGATGCTTGGTTCTCACGTGTTTTCTAAGGCTCCGTTTTTCTTTGAACAGCGTTTCACATTCAATACACTTGTACCTTTGCATTCCTAAATGAGTATACTCAATATGGCGTCTAATATTTCGTTTAGATTTGAACTGTTTATCGCAGTACTCACACCGAGACCACGAATCGTTGTTATGAACGATTTTTATATGAGAAGCTAGATAATACTTGTTACTACAAATTTTTCCGCACATTTCACACTCAACCTCCTCGTCCGTCGTGTGTTTGAGTTTAATGTGATGCTTCAAAGATCTGTCGCTATAGTAAATACGATCACAGTGCTCACATTTAAAAGAAACTGATTCTTCGTCGATGTTTGTCGAAGAAATGTTAGAATCGGCGATCTGAGCTTGTGGATGAAAGATTCTAGTATGAAATTCTAAGCTGGATATATCTGTGAATAGCTTATCACAATGGCTGCATGTGTTTACGTTTGCAGGTGGGAGACATACATTTTTATGTGCAGACATAGTTTCCTTGCTGAAAAACTTATTGAAACACACATTGCAGGTTGACAGAGAGTATTCCGTATCATGGTTCAGTCTCATATGGTCTTTTAGCTCGTAAACGGTTAGAAAAGAACTCACACAGAACTCACAATTGTAAACAGTGTGGTTGTCCAAACCATATTGTTTAAGCAAGGATTTCTTGCAGTACTTGTAGAATGTTTTAAAGGAATGCTCGGATTTTACATGTTGTCTCAAAAAGTGTTCCTCTTCAAAAGCTTTCCCGCAAGAATCACAAGCAAATTCATTCTTTACCTCAACTTCTACGTCCTGGTGGTGAAATTGCACGTGACTGTCGTAATTTTCTCTCCCAATTATCACTTTCATGCAAAAAGTACACGTCAAATGTTCTTGGTTATCTGTACTATGCCTAGTACGAGCGTGGCGTCTCAAACTCTGATTGGACGTGTAGACTTTTGGGCAGATATCGCATTTAAACTCTCCTTTTTCTCCGTGAAACATTTCAATGTGTCTCTTCAAATTCCTGTTGTTTGTGTACACTTTCTCGCATAGATGGCACTTAATAGCGTCTTTTTCGCTGATATTATGTACGGATTGTATATGAGCGATTAGAGAGTGCTTTCCTTTGAATACCTTATGGCAATCGTTGCACGTAGGGTATTCGACATCAGGGTTATGTAACTGATTGACATGCCTCTTCAAATTCCGCTCAGTAGTGAAAGTTTTCTCACATAATCTGCAACGTATCTCGTACCCTAGTCCTTGCAAATGAACGGTGATCATGTGAGAAGTGATGTTTTGTTTTCTAGTAAAGATACGACCGCACAGCTCACATTCTGGGAAGGGCTGGCCATAATTGTTGTGGCCTCGTGATAGATGCTGCAGTAAGCCGGCTGGGCTGCCGAAATTCTGGCCACAAATGTCACACTGACATGAGGAGTTAATGTGACAATTTTCTATGTGGGTTTGTAAGTTATATTTTCTGGTGAAAGTTCTTGAGCAGTAGTCGCAAACGAAATCTAGTTGGTTTTGATACATTTTTTTTTGTTTTTGTTACGTTGACATGATTGGTTGAGGCCTGGAACCAATAAGAAAATAGTTTTAGGTAAAAAAAAAAATTAGAAAAAGTTTTTTATTTTATTTAATTAGTTGTCCAATTATTCATTAATTTATTACTAAGTATTAATAAATATTTTATTAAGTCACTTTTTTTTTCTTTTTTTTTAAATGGTTTTTTTGGTAGACAAATACCATGAAAAAAAATTTTATTTTTAAACAGTACTTAGAAAAAAAATATGTTTTCTTTTATTTTAATTCTTGATATTAGGGTTCCGTAGTCCGACTAGGAATCCTTATAGTTTCGCTCTGTCCGTCTGTCTGTCTGTCTGTCTGTCCGCGGCATAGCTCCGTGGTTCTTGTTATTAGAAAGCTGAAATTTGGTATGAATATGTATATTGATCACGCCGAGAGAGTGGTAAAATAAAATTTTGAAAAATATTTTTTTTTAGGGTAGCTCCCAAACATGTAAAGTAGGGATGAATATTTTTTTTCTCGCGTACCCCTTCGTGTGGGGTATCGTTAGACAGGTCTTTCAAAAATATTATGGGTGTGTGAAGACCATTTTTCGGTTAAGCGAGCCATTTGCGAAATATCTAGCTTTTAAGTGAAAATTTTTGTTCGATACGAGTTACCCCCCCCTCTAACTTTTGAATGGCTGTACCTAGAAATGTGAAAAAATTCACAGACGTAGCACATGTAATGAACTTACAAGGAAAACTATCACAGCTAAGTAGGCTTAACCGGTTACAGAGTTATAGTCGACTAACTGAGACCTACTACGGAACCCTACTGCGTGTGGCCCGACACGCACTTGGCCGGTTTTTTTTTATTGAAAATATAAATATAAAATAGCAAAAATCTTATGTTATTCAAGACTTGGCTAGAGAAGACTACTATTTTCAATAAAAGTTAGTAAAATTAACATAATATGCAAAATTTCAGAACTTTGCTATGCCACTACCTTTTTTGTATAAAATAAATCATCATCATCATTTGCATAGCCTTTTCCCAACTCTTCTCGGGACTGGCTTCTAACCAGATGCCACTGAGCACCAGCGTTTTACATGCAGCAACTGCCTATATGACCCCCATAACCCAGTTAAAGGGTAAGATTTGGCAACAACGGTTGTCAGACTATGGCTAGGCCTGCCCATAACTATCAATGATCTAAAAATTACAGCCGGAACAAACTGATTAACATTCTTTCTGAGCCACAGAGGACGACATAGATATTTGGATCTATCAAACTGTGTGCCTGTTACTTAGCCATAAGCTCCTCTGCTATATTTTACTAAAGAATTACAACACTATCAATTGTCTGTTAGTATGTGTGTTATATTGATTTTAATGGCTAAAGTAACAATACAATCACAATTTGATTACTTAGAACTGTTTATTACAATAAAACACTTGTTTTTTTTGTCAAATAAATCAATGATGTTTAATAATCGTGCAATCACATTTAGAGAATATATTGACAGCCTATTTACTAGATAATATTCTGCAGTCACAGAGTGCAGTAAGACTTGGATTTCTCTATTTTGGGCAGTGCCCATTACTTTTAAACAACAACTAAAAATATATGAATGAAACTAAGCTTACCTACTCACAAAAACTGATGAGCGACGCTTCTGATCGTGAATTGTAGTATTCACTTGTAATCAAACGAGCATTTAGTTAACATTAACTTCTATTTATTCATTATTATTACGAAAATGATTGGTTGACGCTAAAATGCAACAGGAAGCATTCATTTTTGTTGCATATTGGTCATGTCATCAGTGGTACTATTGCAAAGCAAAATAAACACACGCAATGCTCGAATAGAAAAAGAAAAAAAAATTATGTCTCATTATTATCACACCATGCAAATTGTAATTGTTTGAACACATTTTTAACAAAATATTTATACCACTTTGATATATAAAATATAAATAATTTTGGGTTTAATTGGGCAAATGTTTCATTCTTAACATTAACATAGTCTATAGTTGACAATCGATCAAAGCGAGTGAGAAATATGTGACATGAGAACTGCGGTTTCAGTTTTCATAGTATCACACCAACTGACAGTAATCTGACAGCGCAAATTTCACGTCGGCGCCCTAAAATTCTGCGTTCAGGTTTTCAGTTTTATGCATGATCAGTGTGATGACTGATTGATAAATAATATACGTCGTAAAAACTCAGAATTTGTTAAGAGAGAGGAATTAATTTATGATTGGTTGATTCAATATAATTTCCAGATTTCAAGTTAAAAGTTTGTGAAGTATAAAAAAATAGTTTTCTATTTCGGAAACGCATCCGTTAGAAATGTCAATATTGTTTGGGTCTGAGTTCAGTGTGTAGGAACTGGTTGGTCTTCATCAGAGTCGTCCATATTTATTTGTAAAATCTAAATGAAGTGACTTTAATAATTATGTCGGATAAAAGACGATCCGTCGTAATGATGCAGTGCGCCAGCGGCTCCGTCCTCCAGAATCCCTTTTTCCCGCCACGCCACCGCTCATGACGTTCCGTCAGAATGACAGCTTGTCACTCTTTATCCAACGTATACAGCCTATCTATATAGAAATGAGTATCATGAGGTTCGCTTATCTATGGTTACGCCGACAAGTGCATTTTATAGTAAATATTTTTTTTTGGTTTATTCAATTAAAAACACTTTTCTGAATTATGTAAAACATACCACTAGCTTGAAATAAACTAAAGGATTGTATATGCCTTTAATAGTTAATGTTTTATTTTAATTTTAATACAAAGTAAACTCCCAATAGTGTTTAAATTAAAAATACTTTAATTTTTTTCACATTTCGCTACTAAAAGACAATTTACAATACTTATTAAATAATATAAAGTGGCGACCACATTATTTTCACCCCCAGGCTGTTATTTTCATTTCATAACAAATTACTATACACTTGTAAATATAATAATTAAAAAATATATGTAGGAACTGGTTGGTCTACATCAGAGTCGTCCATATTTACTTGTAAAATCTAAATGAATTGACTTTAACAATTATGTCGGATAAAAGACGATCCGTCGTAATGATGCAGTGCGCCAGCGGCTCCGTCCTCTCGAATCCCTTTTCCCGCCACTCCACCGCTCATGACGTTCCGTCAGAGTGACAGCTTGTCACTCTTTATCCAACGTATACAGCCTATCTATATAGAAATGAGTATCGTGAGGTTCGCTTATCTATGGTTACGCCGACACGGCCAGACTGACATTCGCCCGTCCTCGGGCGTATCTGCTAACGCTGTCCTGGAAAGAGAGAGACAACAAAATCTCTATCATTTATTATCTGCTCGTCCAACCTGACAAACAGGAGGATGAACCAATGGGAAGCATGTATCCTTTCGACCATCGCACTTGATGGACAGGATTACAACTTTCTCTAACTAAGTTAGTACTACTACTAGTAACTACTAGCAACTACATTTAATAACTTAGACTGGACGAATGCGTCCCTTCGACCAGCCCAACAAGCGGCATGGACCGGACGACATTGTCCCTACGACCAGTTGTTACAGCATGGACCGGACAAGTGCATCCCTTCAACCATCCTCATGGGACTGGCCCGGACGACACCGTCCCTTCGACCATCTGCACAAGACAACACCACAGACATGGACCGGACAAGTGCATCCCTTCAACCATCCTCATGGGACTGGCCCGGACGACACCGTCCCTTCGACCATCTGCACAAGACAACACCACAGACATGGACCGGACAAGTGCATCCCTTCAACCATCCTCATGGGACTGGCTCGGACGACACCGTCCCTTCGACCATCTGCACAAGACAACACCACAGACATGGACCGGACAAGTGCATCCCTTCAACCATCCACATGGGACTGGCCCGGATGACACCGTCCCTTCGACCATCTGCACAAGACAACACCACAGACATGGACCGGACAAGTGCATCCCTTCAACCATCCAAACAGGACTGGCCCGGACGACACCGTCCCTTCGACCATCTGCACAAGACAACACCACAGACATGGACCGGACAAGTGCATCCCTTCAACCATCCACATGGGACTGGCCCGGATGACACCGTCCCTTCGACCATCTGCACAAGACAACACCACAGACATGGACCGGACAAGTGCATCCCTTCAACCATCCACATGGGACTGGCCCGGATGACACCGTCCCTTCGACCATCTGCACAAGACAACACCACAGACATGGACCGGACAAGTGCATCCCTTCAACCATCCAAACAGGACTGGCCCGGATGACACCGTCCCTTCGACCATCTGCACAAGATAACACTACTGACATGTACCATCGTCGTTCACATTACATCAACAACATCTCAAAAATACACCCACGAGTAGCCCGCTCTCTAACGCCACGGCTCTCACAGCCGAACATGTATCCACCACCGCCAGGCCTGTCCCACTCACCGTGTAGGTATCAAAAATGTACCTACGCACAGCGGCCTATCCGAGACGGCTAGTCACTGGGGCCTCACGCGCGAGCCGTGAGTGACGTACGCGCAAGATTTGTTCCTTTGATTATAGACGTATCTACTTCATTTGTTCGTTTCAATTATTCGTAAGTTTTTAGGAACGGGCTCCCGGGCTAATCTGTTTGCATCGTAAGTCATTCCGGTGACCGTGTGATACGATTTGAAACGTCTTTTGTTGACAAAGGTATTAATAGTAAGGCGGCGTAATTCAACATTATTATTTGAGTAATATAAGGCCTGTGTCTCTTTTCGTGAAGGTATCGAAAACGTAAGTAGGTATGTATGCACAAATGTATTAGAATTAAAGTACTGTTAACACCTACCTTACGTTTTTATTTTGAAAGTCATTTGTTTTCTAGAGTACTACAAAAATGGTAATTCAGTATTTAGATTAATTTATTTTTTAAAAGGAGACAACCCTGTTTTCGTTAGAAAAAGTAAGCGTTACGCGCTAGAAAGAAACGCAACTTCTAGGCAACTATAAGCGTAGGTAATTACGCGCTGCGCGATCTGAATTGAACTTAATCGTATCGTCGCTAAAGTCTATATTTCTTTAGATGACTTTTCAAAGTGGCTCTTCTGTACTTGTACTATTATCTATGTATTCTGTGCCACCGCCAGACCTAGTCACATCGCATCCCCCGGACTACGACTATGAACTAGCATTTGCTTCTGTCGATACGGCCGATAGAGAACCTTACTCGTGTACTCACCATAATAAACTCAGGTTTGCTCATCAAAACTAATCACTGTGTACTTCGACAGGTACATGACATACAACACAACTATATCTAACATAACCGCTACTAATTAATGAGCACTGCATACTCGTTAGCTTGTCTATACTGAAAACTCATGTTATTTATCATCAATGCCAATCTAAACTAAATCATAGTAACAACATTCTTATCATGATTGTTTACCAATTATTCAGCGTCACAACTTTCTTTGACTTACGAGTATTCAACATCAAAATATAAAAACAATACAGATCACCTCATTGTGCATTAGCATGCGTGAAGATTACACATATCCACTTAAATCTCAGTGTTAGATGCTCCAGCACCGATATTCGCTCGCGTTCGTCACTTATACTGCGAGACGCGATTCTTCTGACTTCACACTTGAATAGTTTCGTGACGATTGCTGGGCTGCTTCACTCGACGTTGTATTTTCTTCTGCTACCACACAGCATGCGTGTGTTCTCACCACATCTCGACATAATTTCCATAATTGAACATGAAAAATAAGAAAGAACATTATTTCGGTAATATTTTCTCAATTGATACCAAAGAGAATACAATACTACATTGATACTAGAGGCTGGACAACTTTATTGACAAATCACCATGGTTACCGGCCTTTTTCCAAGTTAATGAAGAATTACGAATTTTCCATTGCAATATGATAATGTCTCAATTTTATTATTTGCAATGCAAGTTACGATAGCCACTTCGACGCAGTTTCATACGTTCTCTTACTGTACATCATGATTTCATAAAGTCATCATCTTGTTGGGAATGTTTGGTGGAAACATCTGTTGTCAAACATCATTTGAGATTTTTGCTTCTTTCTTCTTTTAGTTTAACTTTGAATCCACATGATTACTTTTCGCTCGGCTACCCTGGCCCAAATAAAGAACTTCAATAGTCTTCTTTGCTATGAAATTCTCCTTAAGTTTTTGGGAGAACCCAAGTCATCCAATTATTATTTGAAACACGTGGGGCGTTCAGGCTGCATCCCACTTCTGATGTAGGAACTGGTTGGTCTACATCAGAGTCGTCCATATTTACTTGTAAAATCTAAATGAATTGACTTTAACAATTATGTCGGATAAAAGACGATCCGTCGTAATGATGCAGTGCGCCAGCGGCTCCGTCCTCTCGAATCCCTTTTCCCGCCACTCCACCGCTCATGACGTTCCGTCAGAGTGACAGCTTGTCACTCTTTATCCAACGTATACAGCCTATCTATATAGAAATGAGTATCGTGAGGTTCGCTTATCTATGGTTACGCCGACATATATTTAAGAAAAAGTAAACATTAACGACTTATTGAATAATATGGAGAAAATAACAATGTGCCGAATATGTTTAGCGGATAATGCCCGTATGCATGTAGTCGCCAACAGAAGCCTGCAAGAAATATATGAAAAACTCACCAATATTGCAGTAAGTAATATTATAAATACGAAAGTAATAACTCAGTCTGTCTGTCTACACTTGCATGGAAAAACGGCTGAACCGAAGAAGATGAAATGTTTTATGGACATAAACTCATACCTATTGAAGCACAGAGGATTATCCTGTAATAATTCTAACTATTGTTATAAATGCTATAAGTGAGTTTGTTTGTTTGTTTGTTACACTTTCACGGTGAAAATGCTAAATTTTCATCATCAGCCTATATATTGTCCCACTGCTGGGCACAGGCCTCTTCTCACACAGAGAAGGCATGAGCATTGTTCCAGATTTTCTCAATGTTTTTCTTCACCGTTAGTCAGAGGTGTCTAAGATATACTTAAAAAGTACATATGAGAAGAAGAAGATAGTATAAAATTAATAATTGTTCTTTCAGTTTGTTACAATAGACAGAAGACCAATGCTAGCGTGTTTCTTCTGCTACACCAAGCTAAAACAATGCTACTACTTGATGAGGAGGAGTCTGGAAGCCGAGGAGATGTTCGCTCAGATGCTCAGTGAGGGTTTTGAGGTAAGGAAACCTTAAATAAATGATGTTTATTTTGCAAATGCTAGATGAGGCCGGTGTTTTGTTTTTTGAGAAGAAACACGGAAACAAACTCAATGGTCACAGTCTCTTTTAAGCTATGCCATGCGGATATTGCATCACATTGCCATGGATATATGCCCATCTATGTCATGTCCTCAAGACTCCTCCTTGAAAAGCATGTTAAGATGAATGACTCAAAAGAAGAGGAGCTCGTGGCTAAGTAACAGCCGCACGGTTCGACCGATCAAAGGTTAAGCTGCGCTTGGTGCGGTCGGTCCGTGGATGGGTGATCATTTATGTTATAGCGAGACGCCTCCGTACCTCGGAAAGTACGTTAAGCTGTTGGTCCCGATTGTCATTTGTAGATCTTTGACAGTCATTCTGGGTAGTCAGAAGCCAAAAAGTTTGACAACCAGTCTTACCAAGGGGTACCGTGTTACCCGGTAAGTGGGTTGTAGAGGTCAGATAGGCAGTCGCTCCATGTAAAACACTTGTACTCAGCTGCATCCTGTTTAGACTGGAAGCCGACCCAAACATAGTTGGGGAAAAGGCTAGGCAGATGATGATTAGATGAAAGTCTCAAGCCTTCGTCTGTATGTTTGTTACGCGATAACTCCACCAATTATGAATGGACTAGCTTCTGCCCGCGACTTCGTTCGCGTGGAATAGTGGTGCTCCGCTCCTATTGGTTTTAGCGTGATGATATATAGCCTATAGCCTTCCTCAATAAATGGGCTATCTAACACTGAAAGAATTTTTCAAATCGTACCAGTAGTTCCAAACAAACAAACTCTTCAGCTTTATTATATTAGTATAGATTTTAATGAATCATTTTCTTTTTACAGCAAAAAATTAAAATTGAGAAAGGCACGGATCTCTTCGGTGGTTTAGTAAAAACGGTGACACAACACATAAATATAGTTGATGATTGCGGTCCAGGGTACAGCGAAGTCAAGCTGGAACCCGTATCCTGCGACAGTGGAAAGAATATCGAACTGAAGATCGAACATGGAATTGACGGTATCTATACATATAAAATGCTTTGTCCTGAATGACGGACGGATCAACGCACAGCCTAAACCGCTGATCGTAGAGACCTGGAACTTGGAGGGTGTGTTCTTTGTATGACGTAGGCATCCGATAAGAAAGGATTTTCCGAAATTCTACCCTTAAGGGGGTGAAAAAGGGGGGCAAAGTTTGTTAGAAACTCTGACATTTTTAATTTGAATTCGTACGGCCACGTGGGCGTAGCCGTTGGCGGAAAGATAGTGGAATATAATTATGTAATCTATACATCTATAATATAAAAATGAATCGCTGAATGTGTTGCTAAGCGCAAATCTCGAGAGAAGCGAAAAATACAGGGGACCGAGGGATAGAGGGGAGATAATTTTTCCTTCGGGATGCGGGTAAAACCGCGGGCAATAGCCAGTGTAATAATAAAATTGTAATAGAAAATTTTCTACATTTTTTTTTAAAACACCCTCCAAGTTTCAGGTCTCTACGATCAGCGGTTTAGGCTCTGCGTTGAGAATGAGCGACTAACCATTTGTAATTCCTGAATTTCAGGACACGAAGACGATTATCCAGACAATGCCTACCCACAACTAGAAGACACACAACACTGTGTGTCCGATTCAGAAGATGAGGTACCACTAATTAAGTTAAAATCAGAAATTGTAGTACCTAAACGAAGTCGCATGAAAAAACTGAGGTGTAATACAGGTATGTGAATAAATGTATTCAATTTACTCAATATCTATAATGTATACACATCTGTCAGAATTTTATTATAATATACTAACTTCGTCCGCGTGGAATAGTGGTGCTCCGCTCCTATTGGTTTTAGCGTGATATATAGCCTATAGCCTTCCTTAATAAATGGGCTAACTAACACTGAAAGAATTTTTCAAATCGGACCAGCGGTTCCTGAGATTAGCGCGTTCAAACAAACAAACTCTTCAGCTTTATTATATTAGTATAGATATTGGCCCCCAAATATTTTGGGGGGCGGGGGGGTGATCGACAACCTAAATAGGCCGAAGCCGAAGGTTTCAAGCAAGATCCAAAATTGAACGATCTATTACGATTATCGACCTATCAATGCGT
Organism: Pyrrhia umbra; assembly: GCA_963891755.1. Classification (NCBI taxonomy): domain Eukaryota; kingdom Metazoa; phylum Arthropoda; class Insecta; order Lepidoptera; family Noctuidae; genus Pyrrhia; species Pyrrhia umbra. The sequence goes on from OY982946.1 coordinate 5,751,886, forward strand.
AATTACAATTAATCTAAATATATATAAAACTCAAAGGTGACTGACTGACTGACATAGTGATCTATCAACGCACAGCCCAAACCACTGGAGGGATCGGGCTGAAATTTGGCATGCAGGTAGATGTTAGGACGTAGGCATCCGCTAAGAAAGGATTTTGATAAATTCTACCCCAAGGGGATAAAAAAGGGGATAAATAATAAAGTTTGTATGAAACTTTGTCAATTTTAAACCGATCGGGCTGAGAATTCATATAGACCACGCGGGCGAAGCCGCGGGCGGAAAGCTAGTATCTTCATTAAAGGTTTGTCAATTAGATGTGTTCGATTTTGGGAGGGGGTCATGTCCCCTGTGACCAACCCCCCCCTTCGGGCCGGGAAAGGCTTGGCAGATGATGACTTCCTTCAAGATTTGACTGAAAAAAAAATGCAGTTTATTTTTTAATTGTTCCAGTGGAAAAATCCGACAGCACAGTAATATTATTAACTAAAGATCAACAGAAAGAGGATTTGACGGCGAGGTCCCAGTCCTCCAACTATAACCACTCGCCTTTCAAGTGTACTCTATGTTACAAAGGATTCGTCAACGTCAACACTTTTGAAAAACATAAGATCAAACATGATGAGGTAAGTAGAGGGGCCACGGCCGTAGCTAGGGGGGACATTGTGGGGATATGCCCTACCTTGAAGTCGCAATGCCCTACCTTGAAGTCACAATGCCCTACCTTGAAGTCACAATGCCCTACTTTTAAATCACAATGCCCTACCTTGAAGTCACAATGCCCTACCTTGAAGTCACAATGCCCTACCTTGAAATCACAATGCCCTACTTTGAAGTCACAATGCCCTACTTTGAAGTCACAATGCCCTACTTTGAAGTCACAATGCCCTACCTTGAAGTCACAATGCCCTACCTTGAAGTCACAATGCCCTACCTTGAAGTCACAATGCCCTACTTTTAAATCACAATGCCCTACCTTGAAGTCACAATGCCCTACCTTAAAGTCACAATGCCCTACCTTGAAGTCACAATGTCCTACCTTAAAGTCACAATGTCCTACCTTAAAAATACCAAAAACTAAGATAAATTATTATATTTAAGTAAATTGTTTGTTCATAGTTTGAGATAAAAAAAAAGTAGCGATAGGTATTACGATCAATCAATGCTTCGAGGGCAGATCAATTATGATATTTTTTTTACGGACCGCGGCAAGCTTAGCTTAACCTTTAATCGATCGACTCGTGCGGCTGTTTTAACCCACAATTATATTATTTTAATATAACAGTTTTTTTTTGTATAGAATCTCGCAGGTCAACCTAGAAGGTTGTCGACTGCTTAACCGGGCTTGCCTGTGAAGTGCCTTAAATGAATTTAGGGCCTCCAGCCAGGGCTTAACTTACAATACTAAGCGACTACACGCTAAGGGCACCCCCTAGTGGGGTACGGGCCTCGGCTTAGGGCGTCGCTGGGGGAGGACAGCAAGGGACAGGCTGGATCAGTTTTAAAAACAGTTTCATGAAATTGTTTTTAAACTTCTTATTGTGTTTCAAGCTTATTTTATCTTGGGCTGCGTTTCTGTATACATAATTATGAATTTTCTTTCAATTTTCGTGTACAACAGATAATCATGATAAATTAAATAGTTATCCGATTGTATTTTCGTATTTCTGATTAGAGATCAAAGGTGCTTAAGGTGAAAAATTCTTTCGGTCAATCGCTATTTCTATCAAGCGTGATTCGGCGAACCATTGTGTCGGCGTGTCGTGATATCGGTCAAACGTTCTATCGTTGAAGGGTTGTTTCGGCGAATCGTGCTTTCTGTGAATAATGGTATCGGTAAATGATTTTTTCGTACAATCGTTCATCGGCAACCGTGCTTTCTATGTACTATCGCGGTCATTGCCGCCTGATCACTTTAATTTTTTTTCGCCTAAATCCTACGACGGCGACAAGCCGCGCCCCCTTACATTATCTCTCTCTCACACGCACTATTTGTTTCAATATCTTTACAGTGTGCTCGACCGGCCGCTGGCCGATCTTGTCTTTCATTCGTCTATTCAAGGTCAAAGGGGCGGGGCTAGAGAGCGCTTCTATTTTTGAGTGCAAGCAAAAATGAACTTAGTGGTGGTCAGGCGGGTGTGCCCGCGATAGTACAGTTGTATCGTTCAACCATGATTCGGTGAACCGTACGGGAATCGATCTGAATATACACTTCTCATCAAAAAAATCGAAACATCCCTCCGCGAGCTCTTATTACTGCTTCCATACGGTTCTTCATCGATCGGATGAGAGTCACGATCACATGTTGTGGTATATTATCCCATTCCTCTTGGATTGCATTTTGCAGCTGGCTAAGTGTTTCTGGGGCTGGATCTCTTGCTCGAATTCGTCTCTTTAATTCATCCCATAGATGTTCAATGGGATTCATGTCCGGGCTTCTTGCTGGCCATACCATAATGGAGATACCGACTTCGGTAAGATAATCTCGTACGACGCCCGCGGAGTGAGCTCTAGCATTGTCGTGCATGAATATGAAGTCGTTGCCAATAAAATGTGCATAGGGCATCACATGAGGTTCAAGACACTGTTCGATGTACCGATGAGAGTTTAGTGCAGGCAGCCGTGGCCCAGACACAAAGGCAAGTTCTGTCTTACCGTCGGCGCTGATTCCTCCCCAAACCGTCCACGAACCGCCACCATAGCTGACCTTTTCTTCAATGCAGCATTGTGCAAAGCGTTCTCCATCTCTTCTGTAGACCTTGTTCCTTCCGTCGTTACCATACAGCATAATTTTACACTCATCAGAAAACAGTACTTTGCTCCACTGAAGGTATGACCAAGTTAGGTGCTCGCGTGCAAAGTTAAGGCGCGCTCTTCGATGGTCTGCAGTTAATTTCGGCCCATTCGCTGGCTTATGCGGTGCCAATCCGCGTTCCTTCAACCTTCTTCTTATTGTAGAGTCACTTACAGCTACTCTTCGTACAACGCGAAGCTGCTGCTGCAGTTGAAAAGCGTTAAGGCGTCGATTTCGTAAAGAAGTTGTTACAATAAATCGATCATCTCGCTCAGAAGTGACCCGATTCCTGCCAGATCCTGAACGGCGCGTGAACGAACCAGTCTCCCGATAGCGTTTGTAGACTCTATGAACAGATGATAAGCTTAGATGCAATCTTGCAGCCACAACACGCTGACTAAGTCCAGAATCCAGCAATGCCACCACTTGGGCGGCTTCTGCGGGCGAAGTATCCATATGTTTTAGAAAAAAAAGTTTTTTCAGACGTCCCAAAGTCACAGTAAATGAAATAAGAAACAAAAAGTTTAAAGACAAGCGCTAATTTTTAGTTTTTAAACGAGAAACGTACTCCAACCCTAAATACACATTTGTCTCAAAACAGTGATTAATTTCATTTTAGGATAAACAAATGAAATTCTAATTTCGAATTTTGATTTTTTTCTTCTTACTGTAATGACCAAACTGCCAGCTACACAATAATGTTTTTTTTTCATGGAATTAATTCTCTTTTGTAAAAAATTAGGACAAAAACAATAAAAACGAAAGTGTTTCGATTTTTTTGATGAGAAGTGTATATGATTATTTTAATCGGGAATTTTATTTTATATTCCAGAGTAGTGGTTCACATGTATGTGACATCTGCCATATGCACTACCGATCAGTGCAACTCCTGCGCACGCACGCGAATAATGCACACGCGCGCATATTCAAGTGCAACAAATGTGGATATCTATCGCATACGAGGTAAGTGACCTGCCTAGCCCTTTCCCTACCACATCACTACATAGTATAAAACAAAGTCGCTTTCTCTGTCCCTATATCCCTATCTATCTATACTTATAATAAATCTGTAGAGGGGTCAATTCTGTACATGAAATATATTTCCAAAATAACTATCAGGGGTGATTAGGGATCGATACTGATGCCAAAAATGCAATCAGTAAAATTGTTGTCTGTCTGTCTATCTGTCTGTCTGTCTGTATAAACTCTATAGAAACAAAAACTACTCGACGGATTTTAACGAAACTTGGTACAATTATTTGTCATACTCCTGAGATGGTTATAGTATACTTTTCATCACGCTACAATCAATAGGAGCAGAGCAGTGAAGGGAAATGTTGTCATTTTGTTTAAACGCGCTAATCTCAGGAACCGCTGGTCCGATTTAAATAATTCTTTCAGTGTTAGATAGTCCATTTATCGAGGAAGGCTATAGGCTATATATGATACGCTAAGACCAATTGGAGCGGAGCACCACTATTCCACGCGGACGAAGTCGCTGGCAGAAGCTAGTGTATGCTTAAATCTTTAAAACTACGCAACGGATTTTGATGCGGTTTTTTTATAGATAGAGTGATTAATGAGGAAGGTTTTAGTATATAATTTGTCAAGTTTTTGTATCCATTAGCTAAAATATCGCGGGCGAAGCCGCTGGCGGGAAGCTAGTTGAAGTATATAATGTAAGACAATCACACAGAAACGGAATAAAACTCCTGGGGGTTAGACAAGTGGCAAAAACGCTATTAGAATAGAAAACAAAATATAATATCTATCTCTTTCGAATCTCTTTCGTACGGGTGGGTTTAGTCTAAAAGTTCGTCACTTACTACCAGGAGGGCGTAGGAGGGGAGCCGGGGCTGCGGGACGTTCGAAAGAGATACCGCGCCCCCGGAATACAAAGGGCTGAGGAAGGAACATGGATGGGTTTTAGTCAGTAAGAGTCTGACACTACCACCCGCCCACCCTCGGCGGGAGGGGTCATTTGATGATTTCCCATCCGAAAAAAAAGGGGGTAGGAGGGATTAAATAATTGCTAAAACAAAACATCATATTATATCATTAGACAATTTCACACAGCGCCATCTAGCCCCAAAGCAAGCAACTAACATGCTTGTGTTATGGGTGCTAGCTTAACGGATATACTACTTATATATTTTTTAAATACATACATATTATACAACATACATAGTAACACCCAGACCCGTCACGGAAGTTAAAATTCATCATTTCAATTTCTGCCCGGCCGGGAATTGGACCCGGGACCTCTTGCGTGGTATTCATGTTGACCACTAAACCACTCAGGTTGTCAATTAATTCGACATTTATTTTCAGTAGCCAAGCAGTTATTCATGAGAAATGGCACAACGGCCACATGTACGAGTGTCAGCTTTGCAGTCATAAATTTAGGTAAATATATACACATACATATCTTTTTTAGGGTTCCGTAGACCATAAGAAACCCTTATACTTTCGCCATGTCTGTCTGTCTGTCCGCGGTATAGCTCAAAGGTTCCTTAAAGTTAAAAAAAAATGTGTACCTCCCATACACGTAAAGTGGGGATGAATTTGTATTTTTTTTCGTGTATCCCGTCGTGGGAGGTAACGTCTTATTTTTAATATTATGGGTGTGTCAAGACCATTTTTTAACCCCCGACACAAAAGGAGGGGTGTTATAAGTTTGACGTCGATGTCTGTTTGTCTGTGGCATCGTAGCTCTCAAACGGATGGACCGATTTCGATTGCGGTTTTTCATTTGAAAGCCAGTTTCCTTGCGGTTTGTTCTTAGTGATGTTAGGTTAATATCGGCCTAGCAGTGTAAGAGTATCAGCTTTCCAAAATGATGTAAGGCATTTTTGGTAGGGGATTTTTATTTTTTTTATAAAAAATAATCTTGTTCAACTAAGGTAGCCATTTGCGAGATGTCAAGCTTTGAGGTGCACATTTATTTTAGGATTGTTAGGTTCCCCTGTAATTTTTGAAAGGCTGTCCGTAAAAATGTGAAAAAAAATCACAGACGTAGCACATGTAATGAATTTACAAGGAAAACTATTACGGCTAAGTAGGTTTAACCGGTTACAGAGTTATAATCGGCCATTTGGAACCCTATTACGCGTGGCTCGACACGCATTTGCCCGGTTTTTTCTTTTTGATATGAAAAGGACGACATCTTTAGCGGTGGAGGAGCTCGTGGCTAAGTAACAGCCGCACGGTTCGACCGATCAAGGCTTAAACTGACTTGGCGCGGTCGGTCCGTAGATGGGTGACCATCTATGTCATAGCGAGACTCCTCCGTGCCTCGGAAAGCACTCTAAGCTGATGGTCCGGTTGTTATTTGTAGATCGTTGACAGTCGTTACGGGTAGTCAGAAGCCAGAAAGTTTGACAACCAGTCTTACCAAGGAGTATCGTGTTACCCGGTAACTGGGTTGTGGAGGTCAGATAGGCAGTCGCTCCATGTAAAACACTGGTACTCAGCTGCATCCGGTTTAGACTGGAAGCCGATCCCAACATAGTTGGGAAAAGGCTAGGCAGATGCAGATGAACATCTTAAGCGTTAGTTTATTTATAATACTTACTGATCACCTCTCTCTCTTTAACTCTCATACTCTTCTTGTTTCAGGAAACCTACCTCATATTTATCACATATGCGCAAGCGCCATCCCACAGAGCATGTATGCAACATTTGCGGAGAGAGCTTCGTGAGTAAACATGGACTACAAATGCATAAAACTAAAACGCATATACACAGTGAAAAGGTAATTATTGCACAAATCTATTCATATAAATGAGTCTCGTCACTCCACTACTATGAGTGTCAGCCACTTCACTATGAGTGTCATCACTTTCACTATGAGTGTCGGACACTTCACTATGAGTGTCGGACACTTCACTATGAGTGTCATCACTTTCACTATGAGTGTCATCACTTTCACTATGAGTGTCATCACTTTCACTATGAGTGTCATCACTTTCACTATGAGTGTCATCACTTTCACTATGAGTGTCATCACTTTCACTATGAGTGTCATCACTTTCACTATGAGTGTCATCACTTTCACTATGAGTGTCAGCCACTTCACTATGAGTGTCATCACTTTCACTATGAGTGTCGGACACTTCACTATGAGTGTCAGACACTTCACTATGAGTGTCATCACTTTCACTATGAGTGTCATCACTTTCACTATGAGTGTCATCACTTTCACTATGAGTGTCATCACTTTCACTATGAGTGTCAGACACTTCACTATGAGTGTCGGACACTTCACTATGAGTGTCAGACACTTCACTATGAGTGTCATCACTTTCACTATGAGTGTCATCACTTTCACTATGAGTGTCATCACTTTCACTATGAGTGTCATCACTTTCACTATGAGTGTCATCACTTTCACTATGAGTGTCAGCCACTTCACTATGAGTGTCATCACTTTCACTATGAGTGTCATCACTTTCACTATGAGTGTCATCACTTTCACTATGAGTGTCATCACTTTCACTATGAGTGTCAGCCACTTCACTATGAGTGTCATCACTTTCACTATGAGTGTCGGACACTTCACTATGAGTGTCAGACACTTCACTATGAGTGTCATCACTTTCACTATGAGTGTCATCACTTTCACTATGAGTGTCATCACTTTCACTATGAGTGTCAGACACTTCACTATGAGTGTCGGACACTTCACTATGAGTGTCAGACACTTCACTATGAGTGTCATCACTTTCACTATGAGTGTCATCACTTTCACTATGAGTGTCATCACTTTCACTATGAGTGTCATTACTTTCACTATGAGTGTCATCACTTTCACTATGAGTGTCATCACTTTCACTATGAGTGTCCTCACTTTCACTATGAGTGTCATCACTTTCACTATGAGTGTCATCACTTTTACTATGAGTGTCATCACTTTCACTATGAGTGTCATCACTTTCACTATGAGTGTCATCACTTTCACTATGAGTGTCATCACTTTCACTATGAGTGTCAGACAGTTTACTATGAGTGTCAGCAGCTTCACTATGAGTGTCAGCAACTTTACTATGAGTTTCAGTACGTGCTCTTTGAGTGGCAGTCCGTATACACAGTGTGTGTTAGCTCCTTACGTATGTCGGTCTATTTGCTATGAGTGTCAGACCCTTCACTGTGTGTGTCAGATCTTACACTGTGTGTGTCAGATCTTACACTATGATTAAATTTTAACCCCCGACGAAAAAAGAGGGCTGTTATAAGTTTGACGTCGATGTCTGTCTGTGTGTATATCTGTCTGTGGCATCGTAGCTCTCAAACGGATGGAGCGATTTCGATGCGGTTCATTTTTCATTTGAAAGCCAGTTTCCTTGTGGTAGTTCTTAGCTATGTTTGGTTAATATCGGTCCAGCAGTGTAAGAGTATCAGCTCTTTTCCAAAATGATGTAAGGCATTTTTACGTAGGGGGTTACGAAAAAAAAAAAAAAAATATTATATAGTCTGAAATCGCCAATCCGCCTTGAGCGCACGTGGTGATCAATGCTCATGCCTTCTCTGTGTGAGAAGAGGCCTGTGCCCAGCAGTGGGACAGTATATAGGCTGATGATGATGATGATATATAAATTGCAGATGATACCTCCAGATGAAGCAGACGAGCCGGCTGCGGACAGGTTCTGCAACGAATGTAACATACAATTTTACAGCTTGGAGGCCTGGAAACGGCATATATTATGCTCTGTTAAACATACTCTTAAAACAGAAGAAAGGTAGGTAATGGCCGCGATTCTCTTGACACCATCTAAATTAAATTTAGTCTATAATTCTCTCTTTCCATCAACAAATATAAGAAAGGGATAGCAAACTTTTAACACCTGTCAAATTAGAAAAAAATAGTTTTCCATACAAATTAAACATCACGACGTAACATCTCGACTAAATTAACAAACCTGTACGAACAAAATGTCATCTGTCATTTAATTTGACTGCACTGAATTACTTGCTATCCTCTTCTTGTATTTCGCAATAGAAAAAGAGCATGATATTTTAAAATTAGTTTAGTCGTGTGTAAGTCAGAATCGGCACCAATCTCTTTCTCTCTTACTCTAACTCTTTTTCTGTCTCACTTTTACTCTCTATCTCCACTTAAACTTTCTTTAACTACCTTGTTCGTTAACTTTATTTGTGTTTCCCTGTCTTAATTTAGTATTTAGTACTTATCTATACTTACATATAAAACTAGCTGTTAAACGCCTAAAACCTTCTACAGGGTCCTCTCTATCTCCGTACAAAATTTTATTCAAATCGGTACAGCTGCTCTCGAGATTTGCGCTTAGCAACACATTTATCGATTCATTTTTTTTATTATAGACTAGCTTCCCGCCAGCGGCTTCGATATTTTAGCTAATAGATACAAAAACTTGACAAATTATATACTAAAACCTTCCTCATTAATCACTTTATCTATTAAAAAAACCGCATCAAAATCCGTTGCGTAGTTTTAAAGATTTAAGCATACATAGGGATATAGGGACATGAATGTGGATGGATATAGAGGAAGGGGACGACCGAAGAAACGATGGATGGATTGTGTGAAGGTTGATATGATTAGAATGAATGTTACTAGCGAGATGACGGTATATAGAAGAATATGGAAGATGAAAAACATGCTGCGCCAACCCCAAACAAAATTGGGATAAGAGCAGGAGGATGATGGATGAGGGATATAGGGACAGAGAAAGCGACTTTGTTCTATACTATGTAGTGATGTGCCCAGCAGTGGGACAATATATAGGCTGATGATGATGATGATGTTTTGTTCGCAGTACTCAGTGTTCTATATGTAGCTGGAGGTATACTGGTAATGTATCTTTAGCTACACATATGAAGGAACATGTTAAAGCTCTTCGGAGATCGAAGAAACCCCCCACCACGGCTAAAGAGAGGACTTTGAGATGCTTACAGGTAATCTTCTATTTTATCCTTACTATCCTTACTAATATTATAAATGCGAAAGTAACTCTGTCTGTCTGTCTGTCTGTCTGTTACTTTTTCACGCCAAAACTACTGGACCGATATAAATGAAATTTGGTACAGAGATAGAATAGACCCTGAGGAACAACATAGGCTACTTTTTACCCGGGTGCGCTAAGTAGTTCCCTCGGGATGCGGGTGAAACCGCGGGAAACAGCTAGTTTTAATACATATAAAATGCTTTCTCCTGAATGACTGACGGATCAACGCACAGCCTAAACCGCTGATCTTAGAGACCTGAAACTTGGAGGGTGTGTTCTTTGTATGACGTAGGCATCCGATAAGAAAGGATTTTGCCAAATTCTATCCCTAAGGGGGTGAAAAAGGGGGGCAAAGTTTGTATGAAACTCTGGTCATTTTTTATTTGAATTCGTTTAGGTAGAAGCTGGTGGAAAGTTAGTTATATAATTAAAATTCTTACCACCTAAAGTTGACGCCAAATTTTTACTATATAAAATGACTAAAATATGGTCTGGTTAAATGGGTAATTTTTTGTGTAGATCGATTGTAGCTAATTGGCTAAAAACTGAAATATTACTCAATAAGTACCGCCTAAAGATGAAGGTAATTTTACACTCTATAAGATAAGTAATTATTGGTTTGGCTAATTGACTAAATTTTATGTAGATGTTGGAAAGTTTACGCTAATTCTTCAGTATGTAAAATGACAAATATATAGTCTGGCTAAATGGGTAATTTTTATGTAGATCGATTGTGGCTAATAAGCTATAAACTGAAAAATTACTCAATAAGTACCGCCTAAAGATAACGGCAGTTTTCCTCTATATAAAATGACAGATAAATGACCTGGCTAAATGGCTAAGTTTTATGTAGATGGTGGCTAATTGGCTAAAACCGAAATAGCTCTTAATTATTACCGCTTAAAGATAATGCCAGTTTTTATCTATGTAAGTGACAGATATATGGGTAGGCTAAATGTTGAAGGGCGGGCGTTTTGGGGGCTGTCTCTTGTAAATTGACGTTCAAAAAGTGCTGATTTTCAGCCTAATTTGAATAAATGAATTTTGAATTTTTGAATTTTGAAAAATGGCTAATTTTTTTGTAGATGGTGTCTAATTGGCTAAAAACTGAAATATTATTCAGTAACTACCGCCTTAAGTTCACGCCAGTTTTCCGTTGAATAAATTGACAGATTTAGCTTGGCTAAATTCTATGTAGTTCGTGGCTAAATGGCTAAACATATTTTCCTCTTGTTTCAGTGTGGCGCAAACTTTGTGACTAGATCTAAATTACAGACGCACGTGAATAGAACACATTTAGGTCTAAAATATAATAAGAATATCGTTTGTGAAGTTTGTGGGAAGAAATGTACGGTGAGTGTATTTTTTTCGTTTCGGGTATCATCAAATAACCCCTCCCGCCGTGGGTGGGGCGGCAGGGAGTGTCAGACTCTTACTGACTAAAACCCATCCATGTTCCTTCCTCAGCCCTTTGTATTCCGGGGGCGCGGTATCTCTTTCGAACGTCCCGCAGCCCCGGAACGGTAAATGTAGCTTCTAAGCGAGGTTAAGCTGTTGTATCCACGGTTAGATTTTGGATAGGTGGCCATTTTGGATAAAGATTGTAATTTTAGTGTTATGTTTAAGTTCCAAACAGTAGGCTGCTGCGCTGCGTGTCGCGGGTTCGATTCCCGTACGGTACACATAAGTTATACTCTTCGTCTTCCTTCTTCCCTTTTTCGATGTTTTAATAGTTATTCTGCTTCGGGACGGAGACAAATACAACAAATCAATAACCATGAAAATCGATGCAGCCGTTCTCGAGTATTTTTATATATTTTTTTTTAGAAACTATTTTTATATACCGATATATTTATTTATTACTAGCTTCTGCCCGCGACTTCGTCCGCGTGGAATAGTGGTGCTCCGCTCCTATTGGTCTTAGCGTGATGATATATAGCCCATAGCCTTCCTCGATAAATGGACTATCTAACACTGAAAGAATTATTTAAATCGGTCCAGCGGTTCCTGAGATTAGCGCGTTTAAACAAAATTACAACATTTCCCTCCACTGCTCTACTCCTATTGATTGTAGCGTGATGAAAAGTATACTATAACCATCTCAGGAGTATGACAAATAATTGTACCAAGTTTCGTTAAAATCCGTCGAGTAGTTTTTGTTTCTATAGAGTTTATACAGACAGACAGACGGACAGACAGACAAAAATTTTACTGATTGCATTTTTGGCATCAGTATCGATCCCTAATCACCCCCTGATAGTTATTTTGGAAATATATTTCATGTACAGAATTGACCTCTCTACAGATTTATTATAAGTATAGAAGATTATATATTATTTTATTTATTATAGAGACTTTTTTTATATACCTACTTAAATAGATTTTTTTTTTCACAGTCAAACGCGACTCTAAAATACCACCAGCGCACCCACACCGGCGAGAAGCCCTACTCCTGCAGCACCTGCAACAAGAACTTCACCGACAGCAACCAGCTACGGATCCACACGCGGACCCACACAGGGGAGAAGCCCTACGTGTGTGCGGCGTGCGGGAAGCGGTTCAGTCAGAAACCGGCGCTGAACCGACATTATAGGGTGAGTTTAGTCATCTGCCTAGCCTTTTCCCAACTATGTTGGGGTCGGCTTCCAGTCTAAACCGGATGCAGCTGTGTACCAGTGTTTTACATGGAGCGACTGCCTATCTGACCTCCACAACCCAGTTACCGGGTAACACGTATTTTTTTTCGGATGGGAAATCATCAAATGACCCCTCCCGCCGTGGTTGGGGCGGGAGTGTCAGAGTCTTACTGACTAAAATCCATCCATGTTCCTTCCTCAGCCCTTTGTGTTCCGAGGGCGCGGTATCTCTTTCGAACGTCCCACAGACCCGGTGGGAGCTCACCTAAAAACAATATTTTTCATAATTTTATTTTACCACGTTGTCGGGGTTATCAATATACATTTCTCTACTAAATTTCAGCTTTCTAGTACCTAGTAGTAATAAGTTATGCCGCGGACAGACAGACAAACGGACATGGCGAAACTATACGGGTTCCTTGTCGACTACGGAACCCTAAAAAGACATGCTGTATATAGTCTGTAGCAATAATTGATTTTACGAAAAATTTAAACTAACTCGTAACATATTTTGTTCTAATTCTGCCACAGAAATTAACAAAATGGCGTAAAGATGGCGCATTTATGTCAATTTCATGCTCTAAACATCATCATTCATCATTTAAGGTGAATGCTCCAGGGTAGGCCGCGAAATTTAAATTTTCGTAAGTGTTTTACAATTTGCAGCTCGATATCAGATACCATGATGATAAAATATATATTCGCGGTAGTGAAATGTATGTGTTTACACAACAATACTTGTTAAAACCATCCACATAACCCCGCAATTTAGTGAAGTTCTACAATGTACCATTTTAGTAAAAACTTGACGTTGTAGAACTTCTCTAAGTTACAGAGTTATGTTGATGGTTTTAACAAGTATAACTGTGTAAACACATACATTTAACTACCGCGAATATGTATTTTATCATCATACAATCCGATATCGAGTTGTAAATCGCAAAAAACTTACGAGATTTAAATTTCGCGGGCTACCCTGGAACATCCACCTTAATGCCATTTTATTTATCTATATGGAAAAATTAGAACAAAATAGGTTAAGGTTTTGTTTACATTTTTGTTAAATCAATATTTACAGACTTTACTACTAATAATTTGGAACAAAACATGTAGCCTAAAAGCCCATGAACCCCAGACCTTCTTAAAAATACCTTTTTACTGACAAACTGTCAGGTTTTATAAAATGACGAGGGTCTGGGGTTCATGGGCTCTTGGAATAATAAATAAATAAATATCTTTGGACAATTTCACACAGCGCCATCTAGCCCCAAAGTAAGCAATGCAAGCAAGCCTGTGTTATGGGTGCTAGCTTAACGGATATACTACTTATATATTTTTATAAATACATACATATTATACATAGTAACACCCAGACCCGTTACAGAAATTAAAATTCATCATTTCAATTTCTGCCCGGCCGGGAATCGAACCTCTTGCGTGGCATGTTGACCACTAAACCACTCAGGTCGTCAAAATAATGTAGGTACATAATAATATCTAGATATTTTTTCACAGGTACACACAGGGGTGAAACCGTATTCATGCCAATATTGTTCTAGAACATTCAGCCAGTCTAACTCATTGAAACTTCACGTTAAAACTGTACATCTGAAGCAGCCGGCCACCAGGAGAAATAAAACTAAAATCGTTACTAAAATAGAGAAGAACAACGAAGAATTAGACGCTGTGACATCTATTGGCTAGCTCCAATCTATACATATAAAATGCTTTGTCCTGAATGACTGACGGATCAACGCACAGCCTAAACCGCTGATCGTAGAGACCTGAAACTTGGAGGGTGTGTTCTTTGTATGACGTAGGCGCCCGATAAGAAAGGTTTTTTTTTTCGAAATTCTACTGAGGGCAAATGCGCTACTGGTAGTCCACACTCGATTCAAATGATTCGCTGTGTTGATAAAAAAACCGGCCAAGTGCGTGTCGGGCCACGCGCAGTAGGGTTCCGTAGTAGGTCTCAGTTAGTCGACTATAACTCGGTAACCGGTTAAGCCTACTTAGCCGAGATAGTTTTCCTTGTAAGTTCATTACATGTGCTACGTCTTTGATTTTTTTCACATTTCTAGGTACAGCCATTCAAAAGTTAGATGGGGGGGTAACTCGTATCGAACAAAAAAATTCATTTAAAATCTAGATATTTCGCAAATGGCTCACTTAACTGAAAAATGGTCTTCACACACCCATAATATTTTTGAAAGACCTATCTAACGATACCCCACACGAAGGGGTACGCGAGAAAAAACTATTACATCCCTACTTTACATGTTTGGGAGCTACCGTAAAAAAAAATATTTTTCAAAATTTTATTTTACCACTTTCTCGGCGTGTTTAATATACATATTCATACCAAATTTGAGCTTTCTAATAACAAAAATCACGGAGCTATGCCGCGGACAGACAGACAGACAGACAGACAGACAGACAGACGGACAGAGCGAAACTATAAGGGTTCCTTGTCGGACTACGGAACCCTAAAAATGTGGGTATTCGCCTATTCGCCCTTATGATAAAGGATGTACTCTTCTATAAATAAACTAATATTTTATTGTATTTAGTCGATTTCTCATAAAGTATTATTTTTGTACATATTGTAATAAAAAAATAATTGAAATCATGTATTTTTAAACTGAAATATTCTGTGAATTTATCGATGATTGTATAAAATTATATATTCTTAATTATTCTGTTTTTTTTTTTAATTAATTATTTATAACATTAATAGATAGCTTTAAACCTGATCCCGATATCCCTGTTTTTTATATTTAAAATGATTTTAATATATTTTTTGTAATAATTATTTAAAAATAAAATAGAATACGTGTCTAAATAATAATAAACCTTATGTCATCACAAATAATATTTCGTTTAGATCTTTTTGGTCCTCGCTGTGCGTGGTTTTGTTAATATCAGCTAGATTAAGGCGCACTTGCCGTGGTCATTCTATGGATGGGTCTGTTATCATAAAATAGCCAGACCCTTCGCGATACAGAGACTACATAAAGTAATAGTAAGTATGTACTGGGAACCAGATATGATATGCTAAAAAAAATAATATGTGGCTAGCACGGCTTTTATAAAACATCAAAAGGAATACGCAGTTCATGCACGAAGAAGCAAAGAAGTATATAGTGAACGTGCCACACACGAGGAGAGCGCGCTTGACAATATATACGAGCGTCATACCGTACGATGTCATAATATGAGTCTATCTTATCCGCGCCAATAGATGTTTCAAAAGTAAAAGATATAATTATGATATCTACTTAGACACACTACGCCCACCAGCCAGGTACGTAGTACGCCTATAGTGGCTAAATCTATCAAGTACAAAAGTTGAAGTTAGAAAATATACTGACAGGCATTCATTTTCATCAATTTTTAATAGTATGTATACTATTTTTGGAAAAAGCTCCTATATTTTCCTCTATTTTCGTATTCACTTACTTAACCCTTTCTTTGACATTTATTTATAGTTTTGGTATTTATAATGAAATAGAAAATCATATCCACAAATTATTTTTCACAATATGAAGTCTGTCAAATAGTAAAATAATACTAAGTTCCAAAATCGACTAAACAGTTAGTAACAGTGTCCCATCCCTAACGATTAAGAAATGTCACTCAAAAACCAATCAAAGCAATTTAAAAAAAAAGTTGTGTAAACGATCTTATTATTATTGTTTTGCTTCAAATTATTTGGTTTTATTACATAAATTACCGCGACTATGTCTGCAAGATAACTTGCGTAAGAACAACCGAAGTTCCATTAACATTTGAAAACTCTCAAAACACAATTTAATTGTGTAATTAATGTGATGTTAACAGATTTATAATCAGTGTAGTACAACAACAAAATCTTTCAGTTGAAATGTTACCAATATTGATGTATAATAATATGGAAGGGGGTTCTAATTCGTTAAATAACACGCCTAATACTAGTTTTAATCAGTACGATGATAGTATTATATTGAATTGTGTGAGAAATCGTAAAAAAGTTACTGAGTTGCCTAGCTGCCCGGTTTGTAGTTGTACGATCCGACAAGGTGAATTGGACTCTCATTTAGCGTTAGAAGTGGACAGATTGCAGAAACTATCTGGTAGTGGGTCTAAAAGGAAGTTAAGTGCTAACTCTAGTGGTAATTTGGCTGTTCCTGGGTCCAGTACGAGCGCAGACATCCCTGAAGAGGATGTGGATGTGTCTGGCTGTTTGGGAAGTGATGTTTACCAGGTGAGTTCCAAGTTTGAATTTGAAAATGGAGTAGTGAATATGGATTTTAAAATGTATGCTTCTTTTTTGATGAAAACTGTTTGAAATTTTACTGGAGTTTGCTAAATTAATTCCTTGTTATTCTTTAATTATGTTAGAATCTTTCATACAAAAATACAAAAGGCAGTTATTATAAACTTTTCTTTACATAGAGTTATCTGTATCCCACCAGCATTAATATTAATATTTCTAAAGTTGATAATATTTATTATATAATTATGCTAGATAAAGGCTGTGTAAGTTTATTGTGTTGGCTAACTTCTTAAAAACTAGGTACGTGATTTAAAATTATTGGCCTTACTAAAAAAAAATCTCCAGGAAATTGTTTTTTTTTGTTATTTTGCCTTCTTACATAATAAACAAAATTATTGTGAATGTCTAGAATAAGGCCAGTAGTTCCAGGGATTGACTATTAGATACAAACACTAGCTTCTGCCCACGACTTCGTCCGCATGGAATAGTGCTGCTCCGCTCCTATTGGTTTTAGCGTGATGATATATAGATGTAATAAATGGGCTAACACTAAAAGAATTTTTCAAATTGTACCAGTAGTTCCTGAGATTAGAGTGTTCAAACAAACTCTTCAGCTTTATTATATTAGTATAGATATAAGTATACCTCTTTTCTATTATCTTACTTAAGTAATTTTGAGTGTTGAGTTTGTTATTTGGGAAAAGTCTAGGCAAATAAGCATATTTCATAACCATCTATCCTCACCCAGATCTTTGACAGTTGTTGAACCAGTTTTACCAAGAGGTATTGTGTTACGGTGTCCGGTTACTGGGTTGTAGAGGTCAGATAGGCAGTTGCTCCTTCAGGGTTGAATTGGAAGTCAACCTCAAGATAGTTGTGAAAACCGCCCGTGTGGGCTATTTGAATTCAAATTAACCATGACAGAGTTTCATACAAACTTTGCCCTCCTTTTTCACCTCCTTAGAAGTAGAATTTCGGAAATTCCTTTCTTATCGGATGCCTATGTCATACAAAGAACACACCCTCCAAGTTTCAGGTCTCTGTGATCAGCGGTTTATGCTGTGCGTTGATCCGTCAGTCATTCAGGACAAAGCATTTTATATGTATAGATTACCATCTAAAACTAAATGAATAAGGCATGCTATCTTCAACATTATCTTTGATAATATTAACTATTATTACATAATAATAAAACTGTTATCACAAAGATATATTCGTTTGTTTGTACATTGTTATCTTTGAAAGTACTGAATCAATATTATAGAATTTTAACTGACTTTGAATCATCATCCTCCTGCCCTTATCCCAATTTTATTTGGGGTCGGCGCAGCATGTTTTCTTCTTCCATACTCTTCTATCTGCCGTCATCTTGCTAGTAACATTAACTTACTTTGAATACGAGAATTATTTTTGGAATTTCAATAGTTCCTCATCTGCCTAGCTTTTTCCCAACTATGTTGGGGTTGGCTGCCAGTCTAAACTGGATGCAGCTGAGTCTCTGCCTATCAGATCTCCACAACCCAGTTAGCCTAAGCAGTCTCCATCCCCATCTTTCTTTCTGGTTGTTCCCTCAATGCTGAGGATCGTGACTGTATGTCAATCTTCTCCACTCGGTCCGGTTCTGCGCCATATGTCCCGCTCCCTGTATCTGGCCTCCAGTCGCCTCCTTGAGTTGGTCCACCCATCTAGCTGGCGCTCTTCCTCTAGCGCGCTTCCGCTCCATATGTCCGAGAATGATGAGTTTCTCCATCCCCATACCAAGTTTCATCCCAATCTGTTCAGCCGTTTTAGCCTAAAAGCGTAACAAACAAACTCACTTTTGCATTTATAATTTAGTAAGGATATTGTCTTTCTGCTGCTTCAACTAGTCTCTGGCTGGAAGGACCTCGAAGTCGCCACAAGATATGTAACTCTCTTCTTAGAGCCTTATGTCACTGACGAGAGACTAGGATCACATCATCGCTACTTTCCAGCGGGTACATACGAACCGTCTCCGGCGCCTCCGAGCCCGTCGCCGGAGCACCCCGCCGCCCCAGAGCGGGGAGTGCCCCGTCTGCAACACCACGCTACCCGTGTCCCGGCTGCAAAGGCACGCGCTCCGCTGCCTCAAGCGAACCGGGGCGGAATTGGATGAAGACGTGCCGGACACCAGCTCGGAGGAGGGTAGCATTGATGTTGAGGTATTGTCGAAGGATTTTGAAATAGTTTATTTCTAACTAGCTTCCCGCCAGCGGCTTCGCCCGCGATATTTTAGCTAATGGATACAAAAACTCGACAAATTATATACTAAAACCTTCCTCATTAATCACTCTATCTACTAAAAAAACCGGCCAAGTGCGTGTCGGGCCACGCGCAGTAGGGTTCCGTAGTAGGTCTCAGTTAGTCGACTATAACTCTGTAACCGGTTAAGCCTACTTAGCCGTGATAGTTTTCCTTGTAAGTTCATTACATGTGCTACGTCTGTGATTTTTTTCACATTTCTAGGTACAGCCATTCAAAAGTTAGAGGGGGGGTAACTCGTATCGAACAAAAAAAATCACTTAAAATCTAGATATTTCGCAAATGGCTCGCTTAACCGAAAAATGATCTTTACACACCCATAATATTTTTGAAAGACCTATCTAACGATACCCCACACGAAGGGGTACGCGAGAAAAAAAATATTCATCCCTACTTTACATGTTTGGGAGCTACCCTAAAAAAAATATTTTTCAAAATTTTATTTTATCACTTTCTCGGCGTGATCAATATACATATTCATACCAAATTTCATCTTTCTAATAACAAAAACCACAGAGCTATGCCGCGGACAGACAGACAGACAGACGGACAGAGCGAAACTATAAGGGTTCCTTGTCGGACTACGGAACCCTAAAAAACCGCATAAAAATCCGTTGCGTAGTTTTAAAGCTTTAAGCATACATAGGGATATAGGTACAGAAAGCGACTTTGTTTTATACTATGTAGTGATATAAGACACTTTTTAGGGTTCCCTAGTCTGTCTGTCTGTCTGTCCGCGGCATAGCTCAGAGGTTCTTGGTACTAGAAAGCTGAGTTTTAGTATAGATGTATATATTGATCACACCGACAAAGTGGTAAAATAAGACCTGGCGGGGGCGCGTCCACATATTTAACCTAGGGCGATCAGAACTCGCTGATTCTATACCTTACCGAGTTAAGGCCGTAACAGATTATTGAAACGCGACGCGACACCACGTGTCGACACCCGATTTGCACTATGCACATCACCAACATGTCACGTCACATCGGATGTTCCTAATGTGACTCTGATCATAGAAATTAGTAGATTTGATTTGACTCAACACGCGTCGCGTTACGTCGGGTTGCGTCGCATTTCAATAATCTGTTTTGGCCTTTAACCATGTCATCATCATCATCATCAGCCTATATATCGTCCCACTGCTGGGCACAAGCCTCTTCTCACACAGAAGGCATGAGCATTGATCGCCATGCTTGCTCAAGGCGGATTGGCGATCTCAGTTAGCCATGTATTAATCTTTTATCATTATTGTCGACAGAACGACGAGCCAGCGGGCGGGGGCTTCGGGGCGGAGTATCAGTGGTGTGGGGAGTGGAGGGTGAGGGCCACGGCGCTCCAGGACACCGAGGCGAGAGACGCCACGTGTGTGCGGCGAGCCTCCAACGACCAGGCTCTGGTACGCTACCTACTCATCATCATCAGCCTATATACTGTCCCACAGCTGGGCACAGGCCTCTTCTCACACAGAGAAGGCATGAGCATTGATCACCACGTGCGCTCAAGGTGGATTGGCGATTTCAGACTTTTTAAGTCCAGGTTTCCTCACGATGTTTTCCTTCACCGTTAGTCAGTGTACATATGACTTCAGAAAAAATGGCGGCCAATCTCAATGTAGACTAGCCAGGTACGCAGGAGATATTATAGTGCACGCACGCTTGCAGACACAGGTGCACTCTCTACTCCCTCACTCTCACAGTCCTCAGGGACACAAGCCTACACGACCGGGGAGAGATCAGACGCTGGACAGCGACACGTGCTCTCCGAGGCACGGAGGAGTCGAGCTATGTCCAGAAAACGGTCACCCATCCATGAACTGACCGCGGCTAGCACAGCTTATCTATCGATCCGCACGCCTGTTACTTAGCTACGCACCTCTCAGTCAGTGATACTCATATAGAATGGTTGGTCACCCATCATTGACCGACCGCGGCAAGCACAGCTTAATAAATCCACCCGTGTGGCTGTTACTTGACCACAAGCCCTCAGTTCATATTAAATTCACCTATACCAGGTGTTAACTGGTCTGCAAATAGGTTAGGGAAAAGGCTAGGCAGATAATGATGAATGGAACTTTTTTATGAGATATCATCAATGACTCCTCCCTCCGTATGTGGGGCGGGAGGTAGTGTCTAGTGTCAGACTCTTACTGACTAAAACCCATCCATGTTCCTTCCTCAGCCCTTTGTGTTCCGGGGGAGCGGCAACTGTTTCGAACATCCCACAGTAGAGATGACTTAAACCTTACAATTGTGTTTCCAGGTAGTCGATGGTGATGAAGATACGGAGTTGTACGGTCCCCCCCAGTATTCTCCGTCCAGGATAGCGCCAGACGTAAGCAATCATTATCATAATCATCAGCCAATATATTGTCCCACTGCTGGGCACAGGCCTCTTCTCACACAGAAGGCATGAGCATTGATCACCACGTGCGCTCAAGGCGGGTTGGCGATTTCAGACTAAGTCCAGGTTTCCTCACGATGTTTTCCTTCACCGTTAGTCAGTGACGTCTAAGATATACTTAGAAAGTACATATGACTTTAGAAAAGTCACATTGGTACTTGCCAGGTTCCGAACCCATACACTCGTACAGCAGGTGCCTTAACCACGAGGCCATCACGACTTTATTATCATAATTAAAGGAAAAAAAACCGCATCCAAATCGGATCAGTGGTTTTTGATTAAATCGCGGACATACAAAGCTATAGAGTATGCGCTGGAGCGCCTTTTTAGCCTGTACAAATTGATTCTACGAAAAATGTAAACAAAATCATAAACTATTTTGTTCTAATTTTCTCACATAGATAAATAAAATGCCATCAAATGATGAATAATGAAGTTTAGAGCATGAAATTGACATAAACGCGCCACCCTTACGCCATTTTGTTAATTTCTGTGGCAGAATTAGAACAAAATAGGTTACGACTTTGTTTACATTTTTCGTAAATTCTCTTGGTACTGGCTATAGTAAATTTTGCAGCATTATGCTGAGATGGGAGCCTTTTCTGGCCTTGTACAATTCCTTTGTAAATGTTTTTAACCGACTTCAAAAAAATGAGGTCCTGTATTCGACCCGTATGTATGTAAGCATGTTTGTACGACCGAAACGATTTTCTTAAAAGATCAGTAGGATCCGATTTTGATGAGGTTTGCTGGGGAGTTTGTTGCGCTACTTCTTCCCAGCAACAACACATAGGAAGTGGTGGAGGGCGGGCGTTTTGGGGGCTGTCTTTTGTAAATTTAATTTCAAAAAGCGCTGATTTTCAGCCTTGTTTGAATGAAAAATTTTGTTATTAAAATGCATATTTTAAAGGAAGCTTTTAATTTTGTCAGAGATTATGTTAGCAAGTCCACGAGAGAGCTAGGTGAGCAGACAGGCAGGCGTCTGCGATATATTTTTTTATGTTCGCGATTGCTCCGCTAATTATGAATTGACTAGCTGTTTCCCGCGGTTTCACCCGCATCCCGAGGGAACTACTTAGCGCACCCGGGTAAAAAGTAGCCTATGTTGTTCCTCAGGGTCTATTCTATCTCTGTACCAAATTTCATTTATATCGGTCCAGTAGTTTTGGTGTGAAAGCGTAACAGACAGACAGACAGAGTTACTTTCGCATTTATAATATTAGTAAGGATTTTAATGATACTTATTTGTTTGGTTAGCCATGATAATGATACGATGCTGTGGTCCCTCATCAGTGTCATAGGGCTCTAAGAGATTTCCATTTTTAGTTAGCCATACTTCATCATATTTCTATATGTTTTTAGGCGGAGCTAGCACCAGCTTCTTCAGCGGAGCAGGCCGCCCAAGACCCGATCCAGGAACAGAACGAGGAAAATAAAGTCCCCCCTGTGACGAATAGCAAATGTAATGGATTGGTCGAAGCTAGCGCTGAAGTAAGCACTTATATGTATAACACATTTCTTTTTTAGTAGCTGTGTTGTAGTGTGTTTGCAGTCTCTTTCCAATTTGTTTGACTGATGTTTGAGTGATGACTTTTAACTGGCTTTCAGTCACACTTAGACCCAATTTCACCGACAAGATAACAGTCCGATCAACTGAAAACAGCTCATCTGCCTAGCCTTTTCTCAACTATGTTGGGTCGGCTTTCAGTCTAAACCTGATGCAGCTGAGTACCTGTGTTTTACATGGAGCGACTGCTTATCTGATATCCACAACCCAGTTACCGGGTAACACAATTAACTACGGCAAGACTGGTTGTCAGACTTTCTGGCTTCTGACTACCCGTAACGACTGTCAAAGATCTACAAATGACAGTCGGGACCAACAGCTGACATAACAAAGATGGTCACCCATCTTATCATAACCTATCGTTTGGATTTTTTATTCCTACAAAGGTTGATTACCAAGCCGGGGTTGAACAAGAAGGACAAATTTAGAGTTTAACGATGTCTAGTGCATGGAATTGACATAAATGCGCCATCCTTACGACATTTTGTTAATTTCTGTGGCTTAATTAGAACAAAATAGGTTACGACTTTGTTTACATTTTTCGTAAAATCTATTGGTTATGGACTATAATAAAATTTATATTTTCAGACAAGAATTCAAGCTCTAAAAGCCAGAATTAAAGACCTGGAACGAAAAACCAATGGTGCTGGAGAGGTAAATACATCAATCCTTATCCTTACTTCCTTACTTATAATATTATAAATGCGAAAGTAACTCTGTCTGTCTGTCTGTTACGCTTTCACGCCAAAACTACTGGACCGATATAAATGAAATTTGGTACAGAGATAGAATAGACCCTGAGGAACAACATAGGCTACTTTTTACCCGGGTGCGCTAAGTAGTTCCCTCGGGATGCGGGTGAAACCGCGGGAAACAGCTAGTACTTATATATTTTGGGGTTGTGGGACGTTCGAAAAAGTTACCGCGCCCCCGGAATACAAAGGGCTGAGGAAGGAACATGGATAGGTTTTAGTCAGTAAGAGTCTGACACTCCCTCCCGCCCACACGGCGGGGGGTCATTTCATGATTTCCCAGCCGAAAAAAATATTTAAATGCCTCTTCAGTATGTGTAGTGTGTAGGACCGATTTTGATGGATTGTAGGGTTCCGTAGTCGACAAGGATACCCTTATAGTTTCGCCATGTCCGTCTGTCTGTCTGTCCGCGGCATAGCTCAGAGGTTCTTGTAAATTGATTACACGTACAAAGTGGTAAAATAAAATTGTGAGAAAAAAATTTTGAGAGTAGCTCCGAAACACTTGTAGTATATGAGTATTTTTTTCTCGCGTATTCCATTTGTGTGCGCGTTCATACCAAATTTTATCACATACTAGCTTCCGCCAGCGACTTCGTCCGCGTGGAATAGTGGTGCTCTGCTCCTATTGGTCTTAGCGTGGTGATATATAGCCTATAGCCTTCCTCGATAAATGGACTATCTAACACTGAAAGAATTATTTAAATCGGACCAGCGGTTCCTGAGATTAGCGCGTTTAAACAAAATGACAACATTTCTCTTCACTGCTCTGCTCCTATTGATTGTAGCGTGATGAAAAGTATACTATAACCATCTCAGGAGTATGACAAATAATTGTACCAAGTTTCGTTAAAATCTGACGAGTAGTTTTTGTTTCTAGATAACGATTATACAGACAGACAGACAAAAATTTTACTGATTGCATTTTTGGCATCAGTATCGATCCCTAATCACCTCCTGATAGTTATTTTGGAAATATATTTCATGTACAGAATTGACCTCTCTACAGATTTATTATAAGTATAGATTTTATGTAACAATAGATTTTTAATATATTTTTGCTTGTGCTTCCAGATGAAATGTCTGATATGCTTAGAGCAGTATACGTCGCCGACCGTCTCCATACAGTGCTGGCACGTCTACTGCGAAGTAAGTTCGTCCGTTTGTATGTCACTGATATATATAAAACACAGTCTCACACTAGTAATGTCTTCTATGAAATGAGAGAGGAGCTCGTGGCTAAGTAACAGCCGCAAACGTCGACCTATCATAGATTAAGCTACGCTTAGCGCTGTCGGTCCGTGAATGGGTGACCATCTATGTCATAGCGAGACTCCTCCGTGCCTCGGAAAGCACGTTAAGCTGTTGGTCCCGGCTGTCATTTGTACATCTTTGACAGTCGTTACGGGTAGTCACAAGCCAGAAAGTGTGACAACCAGTCTACCAAGGGGTATCGTGTTATCTGGTAACTGAGTTGTGGAGGTCAGATAGGCAGTGGCTCCATGTAAAACACTGGCACTGGTTATGCTTTCTTTGTAAAATGGCTTAACCGATTTGAATGAAATTTGGTATAGAGATAGATTGAAGACTAGGGAAAGAGATATTAATTTTATCCAGGTAGTTCTCTCTTACATTGTGTTTATAAATGATCATATTTTCAGGTATGCTGGCTTCAATCTTTACGAGCGAAGAAAATTTGCCCACAGTGCAACGCTATCACCACAGCTCAGCATTTAAGAAGAATCTACATGTGAACCCTCAGGAGTTAGGTAGATGTATACAAAATATTGGGGTCTTGTAAAACCCCCGTGCTGTTGGGGTCATGAAATACCCCAGGTACCCCATACCTTCAGAAGTTAGGTAGACTGTATGAAAACGTATACAAAATATTGGGGTCTTGTAAGACCCCCGTGCTGTTGGGGTCATTAAATACTCCAGGTACCCCATTACTTCAGCAGTTAGGTAGACTTTCTACAAATGAATACAAAAATATTGGGGTCTTGTATGACCCCCATGCGGTTGGGGTAATGAAATACCCCAGGCGTCCCATAACCTCTGAAGTTAGCTAGACTTTCTACAAATGAATACAAAAATATTGGGGTCTTGTAAGACCCCATACGGTTGGGGTAATGAAATACCCCGGGTACCCCATACCTTCATAAGTTAGGTAGACTTTCTACAAACGTATACAAAATAATGAGGTCTTGTAAGACCCCCGCGCTGTTGGGGGCCATCGCGGGGTAACAAAATACCCCGTTAAAATAATATTGCGGTATTTAATATAGCAGTTGTGACTGGTTGTCGGAAATATAATAAGTTCTACAAGAATGACTTAAGAATAGCAAGTTGTAGAAGTTTTGCTCAAAATATTTGAGTCAAGAAAAGTATAAGTCTGATAATAAAAATTAATTTTCCCAAATAATGATTTGTATATTATGAATTTGCATGGTAATATGGACTGGCGTTTAATTATTTTGTTTGGGGTCTTAGCACCCCGTTTTGTTGGGGTCACGGACCCCATGTCGTTAAAACGGTAGATTTTTGTACCTTAAACTGAAATAGACTTATTTAATTCACTAATAAAATGCCACAAAAAAATTATTGAATATGAATGTAGATGGACGAAAGGGGAGGGGAAGACCAAGGAAGAGATGGATTGATTGCGTGAAAGAGGATATGAATGAAAAGGGAGTGAATGATAGTATGACGGCTAACAGAGAAGAATGGAAGCGAAAATCATATTGCGCCGACCCCAAATAGATTGGGAACAGGGCAGGAAGAAGAAGAATTCACTAATAAAATACAACACAATTTTAGTATTTTATTACTATGAAATGACATTATCTGTTATACATAGAAAGTTTCATTATTTAAGCGGGAGGGAGTGTCAGACTCTTACTGATAAATAGAGATTAAATATGATACAAGCATCGAGATATATCAATAGAGATGCAATCCCGAACATTACGCGGCAACAAAAACTTAACCATTTTTTAGAATGCAGACGTAGCTTTGAAACTGGTCATCATTTTGATGTAAAATTATATCTTTCTCTCTCACACTAGCCGAAACATAATTTTCATGACATCTGTATGATAGGATGGCAATAGTACTCCCAAGAAATACAGTGTGGCGTACCACATAAAAAAATGGCATGAATTATGTCTGTGGGCTCAACCTTTATGGCTCGCATTGTGTTCGGTGATTGCAGATCTAGTTACTTCAGTAACATAATATATAATTTATGGATACAAGTGTCAATCTCGCATCTTTACATAATTTTGTCCATACAAGCATTACTTTTTCATATATTATACAAATTTCATCGTTTGCCGCAACATTGAAATATAATTAAAATGGTTAATAGGTATGCCCACAGACACGTAAATAGATAACGCAAGTTCCGTCATTTGTATGAAAACCAAGCGTGTCGCTTTATGACTACTCTCTGTGACGTCACAAGAGCGTTTTACTGATTTTCTTCATACTAGCTAACATTTTTAGTACTTTGAGCAGCTCAATACGACACAATTACACATGTTTCTAGCTTTCGGTTGACGTCTGGTGCCAATACGGTGGAGCGCGGACTAGTTCAGACGGTGTCGACTTAGGTGCACTGCACTCATCTGTCACACGCGAAATACACTTGCGTCGTCTATTTAGATACATGTGGCTATGCCAGTCACCAGACAAATATATTCGAGTCCGTTTGTGAGTTTGTATGTAATTATTAATCTCCAAAACGGCTGGGATTTTTAATGTTTTTGTTCACTAATACAAAGCCACGTTTGCACGAGATGCTTGTGTTATGTGAATACGCCACGGGCGACGCCGTGGGCTCAAGCAAGTTATTGTAATGTAATATGCCTTCTATGAAGATATGTACAATAATAGTATATAATATAGCTTTTAGGTATAATTACAATGTAAATAAAATTATTTTTTCTATGAGTTTTGTGTTTCTTTTTAAACGCGTCTACTATAACAGCCGGCAGCATAAAAAAAATACGGTTACTTAATGTCCGTTTGGATTGAGGAGCCATTTTTGATTTTTTCACGAAACTGACCAGATTTAGAAGGTCCAGAGAAAATTTTGTAGGCCAAATCCTGGAATTTGTAGTAAAATATAAAAAAAGTTTTATCAATGTAAAGGTGGCTCCTCAATCTAAAAATTTGAACTGAGGAGCCACCTCGTAACTCCGAAAGTATTGAAGGTACATTTATGATTTTTTTGTATCATTTAGTAGTAATTTAGTAGAGTGCCTACAAAAAAATTAGATTTTGTAGTGCTAATATAAAAGAAGATATAAAATAACTGGTTGCGAAATATTCTTTAATTAAATAATTTTATACTAAAAAATCATAAAGTTATTTTCAATCAATTACATATTTGTTTGAATATAATAAATTGAATCAATTTTCTACAAATTCCATTATATTTTACTACAAATTCCAGGATTTGGCCTACATTTTCTCAGGACCTACTAAATCTGGGCAAATCTGTCAAAATGGCGTATAAAAATTAATAATTTTGCTATTATTTAATATTTTTCGTCGTAATATTTGTGATATTATGTTTACTTAATTGTTATATTTATTTATCGATACCATAAAATCTATTAAAAGTATGCTAATTATTGATATCATGTTTTGTGATATTCGTAAGTATAAATGATAAAATGATTGGTGCTGTGGCTGTATGTATAGCTATGAATAAAAATTTAAATTGAAGACCTTATTCTAGCCTAAGATTCAAAATTCAAAAGTTTTTATTTCAAATAGGTCTTTGCAGGCACGCTAGTCGCACGGTACCAAGGAGTGGGCATTATGGAGAAGAACCGGCAAGAAACTCCATAGACACTCTTTACAAAAGGAAATGTTTACAATAGTCTTTTTACAGTACAGGTTATCTCTGAGAAAGTTATACAATTCAAATGATGCTATACAAAAAATAATTAAATGATTAAATTACAATTTAAATTTAGCAATATAAATAATGTTTCGAGTAGTTTACTGGTCGCCAGGGAAGCGACCTGTGCAGAAAATAAGTTATTAACGCAACGCATCCTTGTCGTCAATGAAGGATACATTTAGGCATCTTGTTATAGGAGCGTACACAGTCGAAGGATGCTAAGATTTTTTCTTTTTAATTCTGCTGTAAAATTGGATTACTTAATTACTAGAAATCATCCATTCAATCGTTGGTTTCAGCGCTAACCAAAGTTTCAACACCATCACCACCGTCAGGCTGGAAATAAAAAGATCTAGTTATCTATCAATATTCTAAAAGAATAATTAAAAAATTAAGTTTTTTTGTCTTAAAACTTTAGTGGGTTCTTCTGTGTACACCCACGGTTTGACGGTTAAAACCGTGGCACTATGCAGCTAGTACAATAATAAAATGGAAGAGCTGTTGTTGGGGAGTTTGTTGCGCCACTTCTTCCCAGCAACAACACATAGGAAGTGGTGAAGGGCGGGCGTTTTGGGGGCTGTCTTTTGTAAATTTGACGTTCAAAAACTGCTGATATTCAGCCTATTTTGAATAAAATATTTTTTGAATTTTGCCACACGTGGAACTGATTCTAAAGGAACGGACATAGTTTGAAAGTGACAATATGATACAGTTTTTTTTTGGTGACCGTTTTCTGAACATAGCTCGACTCCTCCGTGCCTCGGAGAGCACGTGTCGCTGTCCTGCTCGTGATCTCCACGGTCGTGTTGGATAGTGTCCCTGAGGACTGTGAGAGTGAGGGAGTAGAGAGTGCACCTGTGTCTGCAAGCATGCGTGCACTATAATATCGCCTGCGTACCTGGCTAGTCTACATTGAGATTGGCCGCCGTGATCGAAATGGGTCTGGAGGGATTATTTTATGTTATCGTTTTTTAGGGGTGGGATATCATCAAATGACTTCTCCTGCTGTGGGTAGAGCGGGAGGGAGTGTCAGACTTACTGACTAAAACCCATCCATGTTCCTTCCTCAGCCATTTGTGTTAGGGCTACGTAGAACAGTCTAGCAGCTCCATTTACAAGATCTTTTTTTTTCTGATGGAAAATCATAAAATGACTCCTACCGCCGTAGGCGGAGCGTGAGGGAGTGTCAGACTTAATGACTAAAACCCATCCATGTTTCTTCCTCAGCCCTTTGTGTTAAGGCCAGGTAGAACAATCCAGCAGTCCCATTTACAAGACCCTCAATCCTCAACTCACCTGCATATCAGCCACAGTTAGTGGTGGGTCATCCTCCCGAAGAACCGTTTCGCCATCCAACTTCTTCAAGTTTGGTAACCTTCGAGCAGCCTCAGATCTCCAAGCTTCTAACTCACAACCGTCATACAGTGGATTCCCAACGAAAAGCAGGTCTTCTAAATGTGGTAACTCCTAGACATAAAGACTTCTCTTCGTGTGGGCTGCAGGTTTACCAACCTAATAAGCTCTAGTGTCAGAGTTGTCTCAAACCCGCCTGACGGCTTCTGACATGGTATTGTAACGACTGCTATCAAGCAGCCGGGGACGACGGCTTAACGTGCCAGGCACGGGGGTGTAACACCACCAACTGCTTGACTCCAGGCTGTTTTATGATTCTTTTGAGAACCTACAAAGCCATGGCACTACTTGGGAATCTAACCCGAAGCCACGCCCGAACCGAGAATCGAACCCAAAACCACGTTCACAGCAGTCGTCGTTTACAATTACTAGACCAACGAAGGGCTGTGATTTGATACCTGGATCGATCCGATATCGCGTTGTGAGTTCCTAGGTACTTGAATTTTTACTTGGCAGCCCGTAGTCAGGTAGTTGGCGGTGTTTGCGGGGGGTGGGGCCGGACCTGTCGGACGCCCAGTTCGGCTTCCGACGAGGCCGGTCCACCATCGACGCCCTGGCCCTACTCAAAGGCCAGGTGAAGGAGGCGATGGACGCGGGGGACGGGGTGCTGGCGGTGTCGTTCGACATCGCCAACGCCTTCAATTCCGTCCCCCACTCGACTATATTGGAGGCACTCTGATATCACGGAGTGCCTTCATACTTGAGGGGCCTCTTGGCCGACTACTTGGAGGACCGCGAGGTCCTCCTTGTAGACAAAATGTCGACGTTGAGGCGGTACGGCGCGGAGGCCGGCGTTCCACAGGGGTCGGTGCTGGGGCCCACCCTGTGGAACATAGGATTCGATTGGCTCCTGCGGGGGGCCCTTCTCCCGGGCACGAGTGTGATCTGTTACGCGGACGACACACTCCTCACTGCCCGGGGGAAGAACTTTGGGGAGGCGGCCTGTCTGGCGTCGGCTGGCGGGTCCTTGGTGGCAGGGAGGATCCGCCACCTGGGGTTGAGGGTGGCGCTGAACAAGACCGAGGCCGTGTTCTTCCGCGGGCCTCGGCAGCGCTGCCCTCCCGACGCCCACATTGCTGTGGAGGGCGTCAGGATAGAGGTGAGGCCCCAGATGAAGTATCTGGGCCTGGTGCTGGACAGCAGGTGGCGCTTCGGCCCACATTTCAACGGGCTGTCGACGCGCCTGCTGAGGGCCGCTGACGCCCTCTCATGGCTCCTCCCCAACCTGGGGGGACCCAGCGCGCGGTGCCGGCGTCTGTATGCCGGCATCTTGCGGAGCATGGCCCTCTATGGGGCCCCAATCTGGTCGGACTCCCTCCGCAGGAGGGAGAACGCCACCGCCCTACGCAGGCCACAAAGGGCCATTGCACTGCGGGTGGCGAGGGCCTACAGGTCGGTTGGTTTTTCGGCGGCGTGCGCTCTGGCGGGTACCCCTCCTTGGGAGCTCGAGGCATGGGTGCTCGCCAGGGTGTACGAGTGGACGGCGCACCGAAGGGCGCTCGGAGAGCGCCCCACCGCGCAGGAGCGGGAGGCCGTGAGGCGGGAGGCGAGGGACGCCATCGTCGTCCACTGGACGGACGACCTCGCCACCGCCACTTTTGGCCGCCGCACGCTGGACGCGCTCGGGCCAGTTCTGCGGCAATGGCTCGAGCGGAAACACGGTTTCCTTTCTTTTCGTCTGGTGCAGGTGCTGTCGGGGCACGGCTGCTTCGGCTCGCACCTGTACAGGATCGGGAGGGAGGAAACCCCAGCGTGCCACCACTGCGGCGTGGCAGAGGACACGGCGCGGCACACCCTCGAGGTCTGCCCCGCCTGGGCAGAGCCGCGCCGATGTCTGACTGCCGAGATCGGCCGAGATCTCTCGCTTCCCAGCGTTGTTCTGTCCATGCTGGGGAGCGAGGGGGCCTGGGCCGCGGTCGCCTCCTTTTGCGAGGATGTCATTTCGCAAAAGGAGGCGGCGGAGCGCGCGCGGGAGGATGATCCTCTCGCTGCGCCGCTCCGCAGGCGAAGAAGAGGAAGGAGAAGACTCCTTCCTGGCGGTGGTGATGGGCGGGCGACAGGCGCGGGGGCGCCTCCGCCCGCATTGCACTCCACACCACCTCCGCCGGACATTCCCGATCCTCCCCCAATGGGAAGGACGTGAGGGGCCCGCCGCCGTTGAGGCGGGCAATCATCGAGGGGGACTGGACGTAAAGGCTACGCCGGTTTCCCAGTCCCCCTCCTTTCAGACGATGCGGGAATGCCGCTGGGTTTTTTAGTGGGTATACCGGGCTTGCCCGGGGAGTCCCACATACCCCCCCATTCCCCTGGATGGGGGGGATGCGTAAAGCATTTTTCCCAGCGATACAAAAAAAAAAAAAAAAAAAAAAAAGGTAGTTGGCGGTGTTACACGTTAAGCCGTCGTCCCCGGCAGCTTGATAGCAGTCGTTGATACAATTCCATGTCAGAGGCCGTCAGGCGGGTTTGAGACAACTCTGATACTAGGGCTTGTTAGGTTGGTGAACCTGCAGCCCACACGATAAGGAGTTTATAGTGATCTCTTGCACAGATGTGAAAGGTAACCCATCAACAAATTAACCGTGGGAAGAGCTTACCTGTAATTTATTAAATTCACTCCACTCTTTGACGAGATTATTACTCATGTATAAAACTTTTAGATTTCTCAAAACGTGTATTCCTTTGAGTTTCTCAATCAAATTGTAAGATATCCACAACTCTTCTAGGGTATCTCCGAGAGGTTCCTAAAATCGTAAAAATGTGACGCCATCGTGGGATGAAAGCTCAAAATGCTATATTCAAACGAAAACTTATTTCCTATCACGAAAAACACTGAACTGATTTTTGCAATTATATTTAGGCATAATTATTTATTTAAAAATACAGAAAACTGTAATTTCTGGAATGAAAGTTGTTGTAAATCCAACCAATCTTACCATGCCAGTGAAAGATTTAATGTAATTTCTGCCCAAAGATAGTATTCGTAGTTTTTTGAAAGTATTCAATCCTGTTACTTTCTCAATCATATTTGTAGATAAACTTAATTTCCTGCAAAATAATGAAAATTATTTTTTTTCCCGCGTTTTCTTAGAGAAACGGACATAGCACTGACAATCAACATAATGTTGCCATAGTAATAAAATCTTCTAGACTTTCTTCTAAATACGCGCAAGTTTAGTATATGATTTTGCCTTAGAATTAACCACTTGTTATTATCATGCATGCATGGACTTATATGAAAGACATAATTTAAAAAAAAACAGATTTTCTCCCACAATATAAGAAAACCATCCGCTGGATGTGTACGAGGAATTCGTTGCGCCTTGTTCTAATATAGTTTCAAGAACTTTTTGGAACAATCTTACTTCTGAAACATAAGATTTACGAATAAACCAAAGGTTTCGTACTGCTTTTATATCACTGCGATTAACAATCTTTTAAATGCTTAGAGAAAGCACTTTCTAAGTATATCTTAGACGTCACTGACTAACGGTAAAGTAAACATCATGAGGAAACCTGGACTTAAAAAGTCTGTAATCGCCAATACACCTTGAGCGCACGTGGTGATCAATGCTCATGCCTTCTCTGTATGAGAAGAGGCCTCTGCCCAGCAGTGGGACAATATATAGGCTGATGATGAAATGCTTAGAGATTTTTAGTATCAAAATTGACCGATTGGCTGCGAGAATAACAGCATAAATCGCGAATATTTTAAAATACAAGTAGCAATAGTTTTTTTGAAGCGCAGTTACGTAACATTGAATCAGCCGTTCAAGCTTTGTTTAACCGATGGAGACATTATCCATGATAAAAAGATGAAGATGATAATTATTGTGTACTAAACCACAGCCTGTTATTTTCAAACTAAATATTCTAATGTAACTTACTCGCAGTTCGTCAAGGTAGCAAGAGTATTGTCCATTTTCTCTATCGGCGGCCATTGAAACATGAGACTAACTTCTGTGGCCGTAGCAGCTTGATCACCAGTTTTGTCTTCCCATTTCTTTATAGCTTCTTTTATAGTCGTGGCTTTAGCCATTGTTAGACGGTAATATTAGTAGTATTTTTATTGAGGTTTTCCTTGGTTACTTAGATATTGATAAAATAAGATCATGCCGTATTAACAAAGCAGGCAGGATTGTATATGGATAGGATTAATTTAAAAAAAATAGTTGTTGGTAGCAGTATTTATTAAATATTAAACGTAATAAAATAATAAATATTTACAATTATAATTATATTTTTCGTAAATATATTTGAAATAAGGCTTTTCATTGAGTGTTGCCATACTAAAAAAAGCATATAATGCGACGCAAATCTGCTTCCATTCGTCATCACGAATGGCGTCGCTTCTTATTTCTGAAACCACGCCTTGCTAGATTTTGCAGTTCATTGTCCGTATTTCGTTGTTTTTAAACGTAATAGACCTGCAATTTCTAAAAATATTTCGGTAAGTGTCATTTTATTTGACATTTCTTTAAACGCCATACTTTTTTTTAATTTTTTCTTTTCCGTCTTCTTTTTTTTAATTAAAAAAAAACAAACGCCTATCTATTCTCGGAGGGCTCAAAATTTTTATTTTCCTCAGCAAATGTGGTGTTTTTCAGATTACTTACGTTAGATTTGCTGTTATTTCACGATACAGAAGTGTTTTTAGATTTGTGTGTTGGCTTTCATTTATCTACGTGTCTCAGAAATCAATAATATCTTATACCTTTTTTGCTGTGTTTCCGACGCCATAGTCTAAGGTTTTGTTTTTATAAAAAGTTATTTTTGACAATTTTCGATTCCCGCTTTTTCATTATTATTTGAATTTATTTTGCTAATTTTGTTGTAATTTTCATATTTTAATTAGTGGTTAAGTTTTATCTCAAAAGTAGATCTTGTGAGTATATTTTCATTAGAAAAACAACCTTCAAAATAGCAATTTGGTACAAATTTCACATTTTCCTAGTTTTCACTACGAGTTTCATTAAAAATTCGTAAAAGATGCTTTTTTTACACTAAATACTCATAAGCTCAAGCTCTATCCGATTTCCTTAATGTAATTACGTAATATGAATGCAAGTATTTGCATTCAACACACCAAAATTGCCCTAGAAATAAGGCTATATAATTACGCAAAAAATATTTCCTTTTCAGATAATTTAAACACTAAAAATGGCTGAACAACCTGAAAGATACGTGAATGTGGTGCCAACCTCCCGTGTTAAGATAAAGGTATTGTAAAACTAACTACACCACCTTATGCCACTGCTGGGCACACGCCTCTTCTCACACAGAGAAGGCATGAGCATTGATCACCAAACTTGCCGAGACTGATTGGAGATTTCAGACATTGTAGTAAAGATTTCTTATCAATATTTTCCTTCACCATTAGTCAGTGGTATCTAAGAAATACATAAGAAGTACTTATGACATAGAAAAACTCACATTTGTACTTGCACGGTTTTGGTTCCGCACAGTGATTCTTGAGATGCATAGGAACCATAACACATTCAATTCAATTCAAATCATTTATTTCAATTAGGCCTAATTACAAGCACTTTTGAAAGTCAAAAAAGAAAGAATTTAGTTGCCCATTCCAAAAAGTAGTTTCCTATGGAGAAGAACGGGCAAGAAACTCCATGGTTACTCTTTTTAAATAAGTTTTAACAATTTTCATGTATACATAAAATAATAACATGCGAAGATCATGTAGAATCAAAATTTAAAAATAAATAAATAAAAAATGGTAAGGTAGGAAGTCTATTTGGTAGCTACATGGTATTCACATTTACATTTTTTTATTGTTGTGTCGAAGATAAATGCAATTTATATAGTAAAAAGAAATATAGTAATAAGAAATATTTATATTACATAATTATGATTTTAAAGTTTGCAATCAGTTTGATATTGTCAAGGTTGTCCTATGGAGCAGGACCAGCATGTTTCCAAGCATGTTTATCCTGAATGTAATCTTCTAGTTTATAATATGCTTGCTTACAGCGCGTGGCTTTTATATAAGTTTTAAATTTTTTCTCATTTAGCTCTAAAATGTTTTCTGGTATTTTATTATAACATTTAACACAGTATCCCATGAAAGATGTATGTACCTTAGATAATCTGAACTGTGGTAGAGCTAGTTTGTTCTTATTCCTAGTATTGTGTTCATGTCTATCACATATTTTATCAAACAAATGAAGATTTTTTCTAACATACATAATATTTTCATAGATGAATTGGCAAGGTACCGTCATAATATTAATATTTTTAAATCAAATCATTGAACATCATATGGACAGACACAATCCAAAAACTATTATTTAGACGTGGCATTCAAAGGCTTAACTTCTAAGCCACTAACACTTCTAGACAAGAGGTTATTTTAAATTATCTTCTTCTGGTTGTTTTCTGCAATTTTACTTTTATGATAAAATTAATCTATCTACGTCTTCCTGGTCAAGCTATCTCTGTACCAAATTTGATCCAGATTGATAGAGTGGTTTTACCGTGATAGCATAACAGAGTTGCTTTCAGATTTCATAATCAACGTCTGAAATCTCAAATCTGCCTTGAGGGTTGTTCAATGGATTGGATCAATGCTCATGCCTTCTCTGTGTGAGAAGAGGCCTATGCCCAGCAGTGGGACAAAATATAGGCTGATGATGATGATGAGATTAAATAATAAGGATTTTTATTACAGAAAGAAATAATCCAAGATGACGATGATGCGTACCACTGCCGCCTATGCTGGAAGGGGTTTGCGAGCGAGATGGCGCTGAGGAACCACGCCAGGATGGAGCATATAGACGCCTATGCGTCTGGAGACCCTGCTGTCTGGACCCAGCATAATGAGACACAGGTAAATAAGCTCGTGGCTAAGGGGGTTACTGGTCCGACAAGAAACCCTTATAGTTTCGCACTGTCCGTCTATCTGTCTGTCCGCAGCATAGCTCAGAGGTTCTTCGTACTAGAAAGCTGAAATTTTGTATAGAGATGTATGAAAAGTCACATTGGTACTCGCCAGGTTTCAAACCCGCACACTCGAACACTAGATGCCTTAACTACTAGGCTACGATGACAGCATTATCATCATCTGCCTAGCCTTTTCCCAACTATGTTGGGGTCGGCTTCCAGTCTAAACCGGATGCAGCTGAGTACCTGTGTTTTACATGGAGCGACTGCCTATCTGACCTGGTAACACGGTACCCCTTGGTATGGCTGGTTGTCAGACTTTCTGGCTTCTGACTACCCGTAACGACTGTCAAAGATGTACAAATGACAACGGGGACCAACAGCTTAACGTGCTTTCCGAGGCACGGAGGAGTCTCGCTATGACAAAGATGGTCACCCATCCACGGACCGACCGCGTCAAGCGCAGCTTAACATTTGATCGGTCGAACCGTGCGGCTGTTACTTAGCCACGAGCTCCTCGTATACTACAATGACAGCATTATATAGTTACTAATTATTTTACAGGGAAAACCAAAAACTGACGAGGGTATCATAAAATTTAAAACGGACAAAATTATCTCTGAGATGGAACCGACCAGCGTGATGGCGCTGGCTTCTAACGATGTAAGCTACATCATCATCAAAGCGGAGGATGGCTCTGATGTGAAGAGGAAGCGGATAGACAGAGTAGTGAAGAGGGAGAAGGAGGAGAGGGAGAAACCAGTGCCGAAGAAAGAGAAGGAAACTGAGCCTATTACGTGAGTGTTTACAGGGCCGGATTTAGAGGTCCAGAGCCCTCGGGGCAACAAAGGAGCGGAGGCCCCCTCGCCCGAAATTATTTTCCAAAGAAAGTAAACAATTATTTTTTTCAGTCGAGTTTTTCAATAAATAATTTATTGTGAAACCTAGTAGATTCCCTTTGTATTGAACAAACACATCTATATATATAAAAGAAAGTCGTGTTAGTTACACCATTTATAACTCGAGAACGGCTTGACCGATTTGGCTGAAAATTGGTGGGGAGGTAGCTTAGAACCAGGGGACGGACATAGGATAAAAAAAAAAGGAGTTGGGTAGGAGTTGGGTAGGAGTTGCATACCACGCGAACGAAGTCGGGCACGGGCAGCTAGTATAAATATAAACGGAAACAGGAATTATCTGAAATTAAATTTTAGGGTTGACGAACGGAACCTTACGAGCTTTTTTCGCCGAAAAATCGTTGGATGATTTCTTTTTTGATGATGATTTGAATTTTTTTTTTCCGAAGTCTCTATTGTGGGGGGCCCCCGAACATCGCTCTAGAAGTCGGTGGCGAAATACTAACAATAGTTACTTACAAGACACCGACTTCTAGAGCGATGTTTTGGTCGATAAGCGTTTAAATAAAATTGATTTTTTACTTTTCAGTTTTTTTTTTGGAAGGCGGTTTTATTTTTTTTGTAAAAAGTTTTTTTATTTTATTTATTTATTGATCTATTTTAAAAACTTAAACTATCATTACAGGGTTTACCCTAATGCGACAGTGAATCAATTACCGTCTTACTTATAAAAAAAACCGGCCAAGTGCGTGTCGGGTCACGCGCAGTAGGGTTCCGTAGTAGGTCTTAGTTAGTTGACTATAATGGAGGCCATACACGTTAGGTTTTGCATGATGGTTTTAGCCGTACATGCATAACCGACAGGCAAACCCTAGCGTGTGTGATAAAACTGTACAGTTATGTGCAATATGAAACTAGGCAATGCCTGTCGGTTATGCATGTAAGGCTAGAACCATCATGCAAACCCTAACGTGTATGGCCTCCATTACTCTGTAGCCGTTAGCCTACTAAGCCGTGATAGTTTTCCTAGTAAGTTCATTACATGTGCTACGTCTGTGTTTTTTTTCACATTTCTAGGGACAGCCATTCAAAATTTAGATTAGGATTAAGCTACTAACTTAAGTTGTGATTAACTCTAAACAGCATTTATGACTGATATTTTTGCTAATCGATTGATTAAAAATTAATCGGACCTTATAAGTAAGACGGTTTTGACGTCATTTTACCATTTTTTACTTGGAAACCTAACCATGACAGACAGACAGACGAAATTAAACCATAAGGATTCCTTTTACCATTTTTGGTTGGAACCCCAATAACCTTTGGGACCATCCATAAATAATGAAATGTGACGTCACGACATTTAATAAATAAAATAAAATATCTTTGGACAATTTCACACAGCGTCTAGCCAAAAACAATTTCACCATCTAGCCCCAAAGTAAGCCATGCAAGCAAGCATGCTTGTGTTATGGGTGCTAGCTTAACGGATATGACTACTTATATATTTTTATAAATACATACATATTATACATAGTAACACCCAGACCCGTTACAGAGATTAAAATTCATCATTTCAATTTCTGCCCGGCCGGGAATCGAACCCGGGACCTCTTGCGTGGCATTCCGGCATGTTGACCATTAAACCACTCAGGTCGTCATTTAGGACCCTTCCCTCCCCCTTGTCACACAATGTCACACTTCGTCGACCCCCTCCCTCCGTCTTAACGTAATTTATGGATGGTCCCTTTGCAATATTCTCTATATTCCAGTGGGCCCTTCGAATGCCTTCAACCCTCGACCCTGGTGGCAGACGGCACGTGCCACCAGATATTCTTCTCCTGCTGCGAATACTCCATCCACTACCGCGATGAGCACACCAGGAGAAGGAAGGGTTTGCGCTGCCAGGTCTGTGAGAAACCCTTGGCTTGCTCCGGAGAAGAAGCACCAGCCCCATATGCTTGTGAGGTGAGTATGAGATAGAGAATAGAATAGAAATATGCTTTACTAGCTGTTTCCCGCGGTTTCACCCGCATCCCGAGGGAACTACTTAGCGCACCCGGGTAAAAAGTAGCCTATGTTGTTCCTCAGGGTCTATTCTATCTCTGTACCAAATTTCATTTATATCGGTCCAGTAGTTTTGGCGTGAAAGCGTAACAGACAGACAGACAGAGTTACTTTCGCATTTATAATATTAGTAAGGATTTTACACCAACAAGAAATGAAGACAGATACAGCGCCTCAAAGATAGATATCAGCATCGTTGACGGGGCCCACCCCCAGGGCCGTAGCCTGCCGGGGCTGCGGGACGTTCGAAAGAGATACCGCGCCCCCGGAATGCAAAGGGCTGAGGAAGGAACATGGATGGGTTTTAGTCAGTAAGAGTCTGACACTCCCACCCGCCCCACCCTCGGCGGGAGGGGTCATTTGATGATTTCCCATCCGAAAAAAAAAAAAAAAAGACAGATACAACTTAAAACTAAAAATATGGGTACAACGGCGGTCTTATCGCTAAAAGCGATCTCTTCCAGACAACCTTTGGATGGACAGGAAAGATAAAATATAGAAAGAGAAATCAACTCCAATCTTTTAGAAGTTAGAGTGAACAGTCTTCTTCAGGGTTAGCTCGCTCCATCGTCGACTTTGTACCTGTCACCTGCGACCTAAACTAGAGTCAAGAGCAAACCCTTATGAAGAAAAAAAAATAAAACAGACTTCCAAAAAAAAAAACTGAAAAGTATAGCGATGTTTTGGTCGTAAAGCGTTTTAAATAAAAAATATTTTTTACTTTTCAGTTTTTTTTTGGAAGTCGGTTTTATTTTTTTGTAAAAAGCTTTTTTATTTTTTCGCTTTTCAGTGTCTAAGTCTTGCTATCTTAACAAAATAAACACACCACTTTTTTAGGTTGTAATAAGCGTAAATAAATCGTGGTGGCCTAGCGGTTAAGGCACCTGCCTCTCGTATACGAGTGTGCAAGTTCGAAACCTGGCAAGTACCAATGTGACTTTTCTAAAGTCATATGTACTTTCTAAGTATATCTTAGACGTCACTGACTAACGGTGAAGGAAACATCGTGAGGAAACCTGGACTTAAAAAGTCTGAAATCGCCAATCCGCCTTGAGCAAGCGTGGTGATTAATGCTCATGCCTTCTCTGTATGAGAAGAGGCCTGTGCCCGGCAGTGGGACAATATATAGGCTGATGATGAATAAGCGTAAATAACCAAATCATCTAAGTATTTGGCATATCAGCAAGTAGAGATAAATCGTTATTTTTGATACATTTATAAAACGTCTGAAGCGGTAGTGATAAAATTATCATCTTTCAAATAAAAAAAGAATCATGAAAATCGGTTCACCCAGTCGCAAGTTATGAGGTAACAAACATAAAAAAAAATACAGTCGAATTGATAACCTCCTCCTTTTTTTGAAGTCGGTTAAAAAAGATAACTTCGATTTCATCATCATCCTATTTAGTATTGGTTGATATACAAAGTGTGTATCTGTCTGTGGCGTCGTAGTTCTCAAACGGATGGACCGATTCCAATGCGTTTTTTTTTTTTCATTTCAAAGCCAGTTTTAAAAATCTAAGCATACATAGGATTAGACAGACAGCGGGAAGCAACTTTGTTTTATACCCATCTGCCTAGCCTTTTCCCAAGTATGTTGGGGTCGGCTTCCAGTCTAAACCGGATGCAGCTGAGTACCAGTGTTTTACATGGAGCGACTGCCTATCTGACCTCCACAACCAAATTACCAGGTAACACGGTACCCCTTGGTAAGACTGGTTATCAGACTATCTGGCTTCTGACTACCCGTAACGACTGTCCAAGATGTACAAATGACAACCGGGACCAACAGCTTAACGTGCTTTCCGAGGCACGGAGGAGTCTCGCTATGACATAGATGGTCACCCATCCGCGGACCGACCGCGCCAAGTGCAGCTTAACCTTTGATCGGTGGAACCGTGCGGCTGTTACTTAGCCACGAGCTCCTCAACTTTGTTTTATACTATGTAGTGATATTAGTAGTATACCTCTGCCTATCCCATCAGCAGGGCTGGGCAAAATACATGCTTTGCTTTAATTGAAATACATATTACAAAATACTGTATCGCAGGTAATTAAAATCCGAAATACAAAATATCTTTAAGTAAAGTCTTTGAAATATAAAATACAAAATACAGTTTTTTAGCTATTTTTAATTGAAATACGAAATACAAATTACAAAACAAGTAAATCTATACCAGCACGGGCTGAAAAGAAGAGGAAAACAAGATTAATTAATCAGTAGACCAGAATTTCTTTTCATGAACACTAGATTTTTAAATGACAAACAGCCTCTCGTTGGAGAGCCAATAAAACCTGCTAAATGTATGCTAAAATGTATTTTGAAGCCTCAAGTATTTGAAATACAAATTACAAAATACCTCGGCGGCAATTATTTGAAATACGAATTACAAATTACATTTTAAGGAAGTAATTTAAATACGAATACTAAATACGTATTTGTATTTCAATTACGTATTTTAATTATAAGTTATTCAAATACTGCCCAACTCTATCCATCAGATATAACAAGCTTGATGTTTGATATGGTTGAAAACCAGCGTCAGGCACTAGCTGTCTGGCATAATGCTGAACTGGACCTATTTGGCACAATATTATTTTATTTTTGTTTTTTTTATTTTTTATTCCCTATTGTGATTGTCTTATGTTGTGTCAATAAATGGTTTTTCTTTCTTTCTTCTTTCTGATAAGAGTGTTCTACCCACAGGTGTGTGGTATGGGTTACCAGACTAACAAGGAGCTCTCGGAGCACACGGCCATCGCTCACGTGAAGTTGAAACCGTTCGAGTGTAATGTCTGCCACAAAAGATTTACCCAGCATGTAAGTATTTTAATGAAAACTAGCTTTCGGCCCGCGGCTTCGCCCGCGTGGACATTTTTTTTTACACCTTGGGTTACATTATTCGAGTTTTAGTAAGAATCCCTAATTATTTCTGGAAATAAATATAGCCTATGACACTTCGTAAAGATGTAGCTTTCTAACGGTGAAAGAATTTTTTAAAGCGGTCCAGTAGCTTTTGAGTTAAAACCCTACAAACAAACAAATCTTTCCTCTTTATTATATTAGTATAGACTAGCTTCTGGCCGCGACTTCGCCCGCGTGGACTTTTTACACCATGGGTTACATTATTCAAGTTTTAGTAGGGATTCCTAATTATTTCTGGAAATAATTAGGGATATTTGATATTTTGTTCCATACATAATTGAGCCATACCATATTATCATAATAAAAAGAAATGACAATAATTTCCTAAATAATTTGTGTTTTATTCAAAATCAACATCGGCCCTTAAAATTTAACCACCCTTTATATATCTGTTAAGCTAGCACCCATAACACAAGCATATTAGTTGCTTACTTTGGGGCTAGATGGCGCTGTGTGAAATTGTCCAAAGATATTGATTTTATTTGACTAAGAACCGTGAATTAACCAAACTATTTATCTCCCCAGGGCGGAGTCCTACAGCACATGAGAATGCACACCGGAGACAGGCCGTTCCCCTGCACGTTCTGCCCAAAAGCCTTCACCCAAAAATCCGGACTGGACCAGCACCTACGTATACATACAAAAGTCAAACCATACCGCTGTGTGGTCTGCAACAAAACTTTCTGTCAGTCTGTCCATCTGAAACAACATATGAGGACCCACACCAACGTGGCTCCGTTCCAATGTGGGATATGTGACAAACGGTTCAAACAGAGCAGCCATCTCAACTATCATTTAAAGAACCACAACCCAGCAGTGATGACTGAAGAACAGAGAGCTAAGTACGCTGAGCTCATCGGTATGATGAATACCCAAGTTCTAGAACAGGATCCAGCAGTGCAAGTCGAAGCTGAAGTTGATAGTGAGTGGTGTGTGGCCATCAATGAGAGTTGAAGTGTTTGTGATAATAGTAATATGTGATTTAAAAGTTTATGGAAGGTTGAGCTCGATCGCCGAGGCCGATTCTTGGATGGGTGAGGTTTGATTGAAGGTTAAGTTACGCTTGAACCGTCTGATTAAAAAAAAACTTGTAATCTGAAGTTTAAAGCTACACTAGCCGAGGCTAGGATTCTTGGATGGGTGAGGTTGTTAGAAGGTTAAGTTACGCTTGAACTGTCTGACTTATAAAAAAACCTGTAATCTCACGTTTAAACATTTCTCACCTAATCCTTACTTAACGTAATCCAGGATTAAGCTACGGACTTACGTTTGGATAACGCTAATCTGCATTTATGAGTGAGATTTTGCTCCGTTGCAACTTTATAAGTAAGACTAAGAAGTCGGGTATTGGATGGGTGACCGTCTGTCATAATAAATGGTATTTATGAATCTGTGTCACATAAGTCCATTTATAAGTCAGATTGAATCATTCCCTAGATTTCAATCTATCTTCGTACCAAATTTCATCAGAATCGGTTGAGCCGTTTTCCAGTGGAAGCGAAACAAACAGAGTTCCTTTCAGAATTATAATATTAGTAATTAGTAAAGATGTAAATGAAGTAAGAATGTATTGTATGTTTTTTTTATGTAAATAGAGAGATGTTGAAATTAATTTTATACTAATTACTTGAAAGGGCTTCTGCGTGTTGGCTTCGGCCCCACGTTCGCCCCCCAAAGGCCCGGGACTCCGTAGTCCCGTGCATGTATTATATATATAAACCTTCCTCTTAAATCCCTCTGTCTATTAATGAAAACCGCATTAAAATCCGTTGCGTAGTTTAAAAGATCTAGACG
The DNA here is from genome assembly GCA_963891755.1 of Pyrrhia umbra. NCBI lineage: Eukaryota > Metazoa > Arthropoda > Insecta > Lepidoptera > Noctuidae > Pyrrhia > Pyrrhia umbra. The sequence goes on from OY982946.1 coordinate 5,796,414, forward strand.
GCGGGAGCGACTTTGTTTTTAACCCCCGACGCAAAAAGACGGGTGTTAAGTTTGATGTCGATGTCCGTCTGTCTGTAGCATCGTAGCTCTCAAACGGATGGACCGATACCGATGTGGCTTATTTCATTTGAAAGCCAGTTTCCTTGCGGTGGTTCTTAGCTATGTTTGGTTAATATCGGTCCAGCAGTGTAAGAGTATCAGCTCTTTTCCAAAATGATGTAAGGCATTTTTGGTAGGGATTCTTTAAATTTTAAATTATCTTGGATACTGTGTAGAGATAGTACATGATTGTATTAATAGTAAGTACATTAAAATGTATTGGTACTTCAATATTTTTATATTTTACAATAATTAGTTGAAATATGTTTTCAATAAATGAATTTTTAGCCTTGGCACAGTTTTTTATTGAATTAATTTTAATATTATGTTGTTTTACTAGCGTCCCGAGGGGAATACTTAATGGACCCAGCACCCGCAACAGTCTCTCCCTGGCTCCCAACTATTTCTATACTAAAGATCATCTAAATTGTTTTAGCAGTTTTACTGTGACAAAGTTACAAACAAACTTGTATTTATAATATTAGAGTTATTACCTAGGAACTAAGTTGACCTATTTCTCTACTAAACATAAAAAAATATCAAATCAAAATATAATATAGATCCTCATGAGAGTGTCATCATCATCAGCCAATATGTTGTCCCACTACTGGGCACAGGCCTCTTTTCATTCTTCTCAAGGCGGATTGGCGATTTCAGACTTTTAAGTCCAGGTTTCCTCACGATGTTTTCCTTCACCGTTAGTCAGTGACGTCTAAGATATACTTAGAAAGTACATATTACTTTAGAAAAGTCATGAGAGTGTACCCAAGAAATACTATAAAACGCAATAAGTAATTAATCTGCTTATTACATAAAAATTAAAAGCGTAAAGATATCTCGCTGAACGATCCAATCTAGCATATTTTAATATTTAGAGCATGTTTGCGTGCAAAAGAGTCAAATAATATATCATAGCGTAAGTTAGAAAGAAACAGCTATTATTTGATTATGAAAAACTTCTGCTTGAAATGTAGCAAAATTAGCTATGGAACGCGTATTCTGTCATTCGCATGTCCATTTGTTTTCTTTTCATTCGAGAAAAATACCGGAAGAAAAGTGGATTCCTTCTGAATTTTCTGGAAATAAAACATTTTATTTTGTTTTCTGTGCTTTAGAAATAAAAAATGTTGACTTCAAAGGTAAGTTTTTGAGCGTACTTAACGAAAAAGAGCGAAGCAATTTTCTTGTTCTTGTAAATGCATATTATTTAATTGCAATTAGTGCTTAGTTCCATGACTAAGCAACATAAGTACTCTTTTTAACCTTGGGTAATATCTACGTACATTAATTACAACATAATATTTAATTATAAATCTATAAAAGCTGAAAAAATATCTTTTTGTGATCTGTCAGATCAATTTCCTTAGACGGCGTTTATACGCTCAATCTGGCGTCAGTTCAGTCTGTGATCTTGATCACGTATATACTGATGGCTGAATGATGGATTGACAGGTGGTATTAGACGGTAAGTCAGACTGACGATCAGTCCAACCGAAAACTTCTACGCGTTAGCACGCATAATTTGCGTTAGGTATGGATTTTAATTAGAAAAAACCGGCCAAGTGCATGTCGGGCCACACGCAGTAGGGTTCCGTAGTAGGTCTTAGTTAGTCGACTATAACTCTGTAAACGGTGGAGCCTACTTAGCCGTGATAGTTTTCCTTGTAAATTCATCACATGTACTAAGTCTGTGATTTTTTACATTTCTAGAGACAGCCATTCAAAAGTTAGAGGGAGGATGCTCGTATCGAACAAAAATTTGCACTTATAGCTAAATATTTCGCCAATGGCTCACTTAAGCGAAAAATGGTCTTAACACACCTATACCTACGCCACACGAAGGTGTACGCGAGAAAAAAATATGCATCCCCACTTTACGTGTTTGGGAGCTATCCTAAAAAAAGTCATTTAACCACTTTCTCGGCGTGATCAATATACATATCCATAGGTACCGAATTTCAGCTTTCAAGTAACAAGAACCTCGGAGCTATGCCGCGGACAGACAGACAGACAGAAGGACATGGCGAATCTATAAGGGTTCCTTGTCGGATTACGGAACCCTAAAAAAGCTTGTCAAGCGTCAGTCTCACCAGACTGACAAAAATTATTAAAATATTTAAATAACCATCATTCTGGACCATCAATCCATCAGTCTGCGCGTATACAGTCAGTTTCCCGTCATTCTGACATCAATCATGGACTTTACTGACACCAGAATGAGCGTGTAATCTCCGTCTTACAACTTTTTTAAAACTATTCGTTGAGGCAAAGGTCATGGTTTTATAGTATTATGCATTCTTCCTGTTTTCAAGTTAATGTTGTTTTTAAATAAAATTACGATTGATTGTAGTCTTCCACAATGTTTAATATGCATTTCATTATAATTAAATACTTATATATAATTTTATACTTGAGAGAGAACTTAATAAGTTCTCCAAATTAAATTGTATTTATTTGAAAATTTTAAAAATCTCGACGCCATAGCCCTTCAGCTGCATTAGAGAAAACTCCAACACTAACAGCCGATTGCACCAAAAATATGTGGTTACTAACTATCTATGACATATGTTTACTTAATTATTATATTTATGTATTGATCATCTGCCTAGCCTTTTCCCAACTATGTTGGGGTCGGCTTCCAGTCTAAACCGGATGCAGCTGAGTACCAGTGTTTTACATGGAGCGACTGCCTATCTGACCTCCACAACCCAGTTACCGGGTAACACGGTACACCTTGGTAAGACTGGTTGTCAGACTTTCTGGCTTCTGACTACCCGAAACAACTGTCAAAGATGTACAAATGACAACCAGGACCAACAGCTTAACGTGCTTTCCGAGGCACGGAGGAGTCTCGCTATGACATAGATGGTCACCCATCCACGGACCGACCGCGCCAAGCGCAGCTTAACCCTTGATCGGTCGAACCGTGCGGCTGTTACTTAGCCACGAGCTCCTCTCCTCCTCTGTAATATTTATGTATTGATATCATCTATACTTATAATAAATCTGTAGAGAGGTCAATTCTGTACATGAAATATATTTCCAAAATAACTATCAGGGGGTGATTAGGGATCGATACTGATGGCAAAAATGCAATCAGTAAAATTTTTGTCTGTCTGTCTGTCTGTCTGTCTGTCTGTCTGTCTGTATAAACTCTATAGAAACAAAAACTACTCGACGGATTTTAACGAAACTTGGTACAATTATTTGTCATACTCCTGAGATGGTTATAGTATACTTTTCATCACGCTACAATCAATAGGAGCAGTGCAGTGAAGGGAAATGTTGTCATTTTGTTTAAACGCGCTAATCTCAGGAACCGCTGGTCCGATTTAAATAATTCTTTCAGTGTTAGATAGTCCATTTATCGAGAAAGGCTATAGGCTATATATCATCACGCTAAGACCAATAGTAGCGGAGCATCACTATTCCACGCGGACGAAGTCGCTGGCAGAAGCTAGTAAAAAATAAATCGTGTTTTGTGATATTCATAAAAGTAAAAATTTATAAAAAGTTTGTTGCAATCGGCTGTAAGGCTTGTTAGGTTAGCAGCTGCAGCCCACACAATAAGAAGAAGTACTTTACCCCCCCTTCATTTAATATTACAGCTAGAAGTACTCGTAGACTTTGGACCAAAGGTTGACAACGTAGTCTTGAACAAGACTCTTAACAAGCTGAAGTCTCAGGACGGGGTAAAGGAAGCGGTGTACAAAGACGGAGCGATACTCGTGGAGACTTCCTTGCCGAGTACTGACGTGCTGGATATTGTGGCAAAGACTTCGGGGAAGAGAGCCGTGCTGCAAGGATTTGGGGGTAAGATTCCTAATACTATAACCGTCTTACTTATAAAGAACCTGTAATCTGAAGTTTAACTATTTCTCACTTAATCCTTACTTAACGTCGTAATCCAGGATTAAGCTACTAACTTAAATTCGGATTAACGCTAAACAGTATTTATGAGAAACTAGCTTCCCGCCAGCGGCTTCGCCCGCGATATTTTAGCTAATGGATACAAAAAATTGACAAATTATATACTAAAACCTTCCTCATTAATCACTCTATCTATTAAAAAAACCGCATCAAAATCCGTTGCGTAGTTTTAAAGATTTAAGCATACATGGGATATAGGGACAGAGAAAGCGACTTTGTTTTATACTATGTAGTGATTAGTCAGACTTTATAAGTAAGATAGTAAATGTGAAAAAAAAAACGGTTGTGGTGGCCTAGTGGTTAAGGCACCTGCCTTTCGTGTACGAGTGTGCGGGTTCGAAACCTGGCAAGTACCAATATGACTTCAGAAAAGTCATATTGGTATTTTTCCTGGTAGCCAGAGAGCTATTGCCATCCTTATCATACAGATGTCATGAACATTATGTTTCGTCTAGTGTGAGAGAGATAGATATAATTTTACATCAAAATGATTACTAGTTTCAAAGATACGTCTGCATTCTAAAAAATGGTTACGTTTTTGTGACCGCTTAATGTTCGGGATTGCTTCTCTATTGATATATATCTCGATGAACACAACAGTAATTATCAATACTTAATATAATTAAGCTGAAGAGTTTGTTTGAACGCGCTAATCTCAGGAACTACTGGTACGATTTGAAAAATTCTTTCAGTGTTTAAAAGCCCATTTATTGAAGAAGGCTATAGGCTATATATCATCACGCTAAAACCAATAGGAGCGGAGCACCACTATTCCACGCGGACGAAGTCGCGGGCAGAAGCTAGTCAAATATAATAAAGTTTCTTTCTTTTTTCATCTTCAGAAACTCAGTCAGCTGTAGCCATGATATCCAGTCAGTCATGTTGCAAGAGCCAGGTCCTCGGAGTGATCAGGTTCCAGCAGTCCGCTGAAGGTCCGCTGGTGGCTGACGGCAGCATTGACGGTCTGTCCATCGGTCTTCACGGAGTACATGTCCACAGCTCTGGAGATTTGAGTCAGGTGAGAGGAGTTTGAAGCCTTAAATAAATCTAATTTCATAATTTTAATATTTGTACGCCATAAATGGCATAACATCTATTTTTATGTGTAATATCACTCATGTAACGCAAATAAAAGTATCTTTATCTTTAAAGAGCTATCTACATACCAAATTTAAACTAAATCGATGTCGATAAAAAATTATAATAAACTTCCGAAAATAATAAAAAATGAAACCAAATTAAACCTATTTATAATAAAACTAAAACAGTTCTTGCTAAATAAATGTTATTACACTGTCAACGACTACCTAAATGAGAAATAAATAAAATAACTAGAATAGTACTTATATATATAAATAATAAATATAATTTAATAAAGCTATCTTCCTCTCTCCTACTTTTACTTTTACTTTGCTGTGCCCGACAGGGTCCATAATGATCTCATAATTATAATTTACCACCTAAGAAACACATTGTGGAATGCAATAAATGATTGAGTATTGAGCCTTTTTTCCGTTAAAGCATAAAAAACCGGCCAAGTGCGAATCGGACTCGCGCACCGAGGGTTCCGACCATTGGAAAGAACATGATACGCAATAATGTCGCTATTATCTTGTTTTTTTCCGACCGCATAATTAAGTTTGTTTGTAGAGGAAAATTGCTGATTACTTAAAAACTACTAAGGCCCAAGTTCACCAACAAGATAACAGCCTGATCATCACAAAACAGCTGTTTACCATAAGTTCAAACTTCTGTCTTACGATGGATACCTTATCATTTCGGGTTGTTATTCCTAAAACGGTCGATTACCCATCCGGGCTTGGACAAGAAGCGGATAGTACGAAAATTCCAGCTTCCTGGTTAAAAAACGTTTTTGCTTAACGGGCCGATTACATAACCATCTGTTGGTGAACTAGGCCCTTACTAGATCTCGTTCAAACCAATTTTCGGTGGAAGTTTGCATGGAATTGTACATCATATATTTTTTTTTTGTTTTATCATTTTCTTTAGAAGTTACAGGACACATATTTTACCACAATGGAAGTGTCTCTCGCGCAAAATATTCAGTTTAGAAAAAAATATATTAGAAACCTGAATATCGTTTTTGAAGACCTATCCATAGATACACCACACGTATGGGCTTGATGAAAAAAAAAATTGAGTTTCTGTTCTAAGTATGGGGAACCCCAAAAAATGTATTGTTCTTTTTTCTATTTTTGTATGAAAATCATAATGCGGTTCACAGAATACATCTACTTACCAAGTTTTAACAGTATAGTTTCGGAAAAAAGTGACTGTGACATACGGACGGACAGACAGACATGACGAATCCATAAGGGTTTCGTTTTTGGCCATTTAGCTACGGGGAACCCTAAAAACACACGGAGCTTTCACCAAAATGGAAATTGAAAAAATTTAACAAATTTTCAGGGTTGTCGTTCTATAGGGGAGCATTACAACCCCTGTGGTGCCCCCCATGGGAGCCCACACGACCCTGAAGACAGCCGGCACGCCGGGGACCTGGGTAACATATTCGCTGATGAGACGGGGCGGGCCACTTTTAGAATCGTTGATGAAGTCTTAAAGGTGAGTTCGTCTTGCATCGTATTTTTAACTGACTTCAAAAAAGGAGGAGGTTCTCAATTCGACAAAAAATATATATTTTACTTATCAGTTTTTTTTTTGGAAGTCTGTTTTTTTTGTGAAAAGTTTTTTTTTTTGCTTTTTAGTTGTATCCTGAGTGTCATAGCGTGATGTTTTTGACCTTCCTCAAAAACAAAGCTATGAAACGCAAATGGGATTTTCAAATTCGACTATACTCCATTTATAATAAGAAACATTTAAACGCACCCTATTTACTGTTTGTTCAAACGATTTAAAGCTCTATTACTAAGGTGACAAGACAAAAACAGATGCAGAATATATTTGTTATTGTTAACATTATTTTGCTTCCAACGCCATACTTATCAGTACGGAATAGAACTCAAAATCGGACAGACGGACATGGCGAAACTATAAGGGTTCCTTGTCGGACTACGGAACCCTAAAAATGATTGTGACTTTTTGTCATTTTCCAGGTGTCAGATATAATAGGCCGCTCGGTAGCTGTCACTGAAAGAAAGGATGACTTCGGTCGCGGCTGTTCCCCTACTTCAAAAGTAGATGGTGACAGCGGCTCTCCGTAAGTACAGCATCACCAGCCTTCACTGTCCCACTGCTGGGCACAGGCCTCTTCTCACACAGAGAAGACATGAGCATTGATCACCACGTGCGCTCAAGGCGGATTGGCGATTTCAGACTTTTTAGTCCAGGTTTCCTCACGATGTTTTCCTTCACCGTTAGTCAGTGACGTCTAAGATAAACTTAGAAAGTACATATGACTTTAAGAAAGCTCACATTGGTACTTGCCAAGTATCGAACTTGCACACTCGTAAACAAGATGTTACTATGGATCACAGACATGTATCCACATGACGCAAGTGTGTGTATTTAGCGTGTGACAGATGAGTGCAGTGCTCCTAAGTCGACGCCGTCTGAACTAGTCCGCGCTCCACCGTATTGGCACCAGACGTCAACCGTAAAGCTAGAAACATGTATCATTGTGCCGTATTGACCTGTAAGAAGTATTAAAAATGTTAGCTAGTATAAAGAAAATCAGTAAAACGCTCTTGTGACGTCACAGAGAGTAGTCATAAAGCGACACGCTTGGTTTTCATACAAATGACGGAACTTGCGTCATCTATTTAGGGCCAAGATCACCGACTCATAGTTTCGTGGTCGGTCCGTTAAACGATAAGGTTTTTCAACCAGGAAGCTGGAATTTTCGTGTTACCCACTTCTAGTTCAACCCTGGTTTGGTAATCGACCGTTTCAGGAATAATAACCTCAAATAATACGTTACCCATCAAAAGTTGGATGTTTGAATTTAAAAACCGGCCAAGTGCGTGTCGGGCCACGCGCAGTAGGGTTCCGTAGTAGGTCTCAGTTAGTCGATTATAACTCGGTAACCGGTTAAGCCTACTTAGCCGTGATAGTTTTCCTTGTAAGTTCATTACATGTGCTACGTCTTCGATTTTTTTCACATTTCTAGGTACGGCCATTCAAAAGTTAGAGGGGGGGGTAACTCGTATCGAACAAAAAATTTCACTTAAAATCTAGATATTTCGCAAATGGCTCGCTTAACCGAAAAATGGTCTTCACACACCCATAATATTTTTGAAAGACCTATCTAACGATACCCCACACGAAGGGGTACGCGAGAAAAAAAATATTCATCCCTACTTTACATGTTTGGGAGCTACCCTAAAAAAAAATATTCTTCAAAATTTTATTTTACCACTTTCTCGGCGTAATCAATATACATATTCATACCAAATTTCAGCTTTCTAATAACAAAAACCACGGAGCTATGCCGCGGACAGACAGACAGACAGACAGACAGACAGACAGACAGACGGACAGACAGACAGACAGACAGACAGACAGACGGACAGAGCGAAACTATAAGGGTTCCTTGTCGGACTACGGAACCCTAAAAACGGCTGTTTTAAGTTAGTCGGACCGTTATCTTGTTGGTGAACTTGGGCCTTAGATACTTAGATCTGTACCATAAAAAGATAATTTTAATTATATTTTCACAGAGTCGCCTGTGGCATTATAGCTCGCTCAGCGGGTATTTTCCAAAATCCTAAGCGTATATGCGCGTGCGACGGTGTCGTCGTGTGGGACGAAAAGGACCGCCCCCTAGCGGGAAAGGGGAGAAGAATAGAGGAGAAAGTGGAGAAGAAATGCTGTTCTAATGATCATACGGAGAATATCAAGCCATGTTGTAAAGTTTAAATTTTATTTTAAGCTGTTGCTTTAATTAATTGGGCCAAAATGCCTTTATAACACCGAAAAAAGAAAAGAAAAAGTAAGCCCATTTATTGAGGAAGGCTATAGGCTATATATCATCACGCTAAGACCAATAGGAGCGGAGCACCACTATTCCACGCGGACGAAGTCGCGGGCAGAAGCTAGTTTATAATATTAGTATAGATCAGGGATATCCAAACTTTGACTCTTTGATGCCTTGAGGCCATAACATTTTTTTCGGTATGTTGCAAGGGCCATAACAATTTTAATTTTTCTGCCCACCTAAGCAAACATAGCCTTTTATTGCATTCCAATGACTATTGATTGTGTATTGTGACACGTAACGACATCTAGTGTCGAGTAGTGATACTATGTTCTGTTCTAGGCTTAGAAATATAAATTATATCTATGGTTCTAGATACTATCTATTTCAGCTACATATCATTATGTGTTTTCATTCTCGTCCATGTAGCTTATCACAGCAATAGTAACAACAGTAAAACATTGGCTGTCGTGGGCCAGATCGAGGACACTAGTCATAAGCTATCGCGGGCCGGATTGATGGCAGTGGCGGGCCGTAGTTTAGAGATCCCTGGTATAGATGAATAACATTCATCATCATCATCTGCCTAGCCTTTTCCCAACTGTGTTGGGGTCGGCTTCCAGTCTAAACCGGATGCAGCTGAGTACCAGTGTTTCACATGGAGCGACTGCCTATCTGACCTCCATAACCCAGTTACCGTGTAACACGGTACCCCTTGGTAAGACTGGTTGTCAGACTTTCTGGCTTCTGACTACCCGTAACGACTGTCAAAGATGTACAAATGACAACCGGGACCAACAGCTTAGGGAGGCACGGAGGAGTCTCGCTATGACATAGGTGGTCACCCATCCACGGACCGACCGCATCAAGCGCAGCTTAACCTTTGATCGGTCGAACCGTGCGGCTGTTACTTAGCCACGAGCTCCTCATAGATGAATAACATTAAGATTTTAAATTACTGCTCAAAACTAATTTAGTATAATTTTAAATTGATTATTTTCTTTTTTTAAATCATATAAACCCAATTAGACATAAAAGTAATTTTGGCCCAATTAATGAACTTTAGTTTTTAGGTTTGCCGCGGTTGGTCCGTGGATGGGTGACCATTTATGTCATAGCGAGACTCCTCCGTGCCTCGGAAAGCACGTTAAGCTGTTGGTCCCGGCTGTCATTTGTACATCTTTGACAGTCGTTACGGGTAGTCAGAAGCCAGAAAGTCTGACAACCAGTCTTCCAAGGGGTATCGTGTTACCCGGTAACTGGGTTGTGGAGGTCAGATAGGCAGTCGCTCCATGTAAAACACTGGTACTCAGCTGCATCCGGTTAGACTGGAAGCCGACCCCAACGTTGTTGGGAAAAGGCTAGGCAAATGGTGTCAACAACCCAAGTACATGGATTCTAATGAAGTACAATGTTTTTGTTAGTGTAAATATTTATGTAAAATATATTTTACCGCCAAAATTATTTACATACTTCATTTACAATAAGAATAGAAAAAAATCCAAACTCTTTTTGCAGCTTATTCAACCGATTTTGAGCTCTATTCCGTACTGATAAGGATGGTGTTGAAAGCAAAATAATGTTTACAATAACAAATATATTTTGCATCTGTTTTTGTCTTGTCACCTTAGCAATAGAGCTCGAAATCGTTTGAACAAATGGCAAATAGGGTGCGTTTAAATTTCTAATCACTACATAGTATAAAACAAAGTCGCTTTCTCGGTCCCTATATCCCTATGTATGCTTAAATCTTTAAAACTACGCAACGGACTTTGATGCGGTTTTTTTTAATAGATAGAGTGATTAATGAGGAAGGTTTTAGTATATAATTTGTCAAGTTTTTGTATCCATTAGCTAAAATATCGCGGGCTAAGCCGCTGGCGGGAAGCTAGTCTTATTATAAATAGAGTATACCTTTAATTATATTAATGTGTGTAGGATTCTAATTTTAATTTAGGATAATATTAATTTAGCCTTATATGAGGGGAATATAAGTTTGTTTTTATTGTTATTTAATTAAATAATTATGCTTTTTTATCGAATTAACTTGTTTTATTACGTTTTTAACACGCTTTTATTAGCTCGGGTTGTATGTATGTAGGTATGTATGTATGTATGTAACGGAATCTTTGAACCTAATTTTCACTGGTTTCTAGACGTCTGGTCAACTTGGAACTTTTCACACGTGTTAAGGGCCGATAACAATGCAATAATCCGAAAAAAAAAACTAAAAAGACACGCTTTTATTGCTGACCGAACTAAAAAGTAGAAAATAATTTTTAAATAAATCAATTCAGAGTAAAAAGCGTGGGGTGCTTGATATTTTAATTATTACACCTATTCTATTGGCAACCATTTATGAGAGGAGACTCATGAAAATATAGGAAAATGCACCCCACGCTTTTTACTCTGAATTGAATTATTTAAAAATTATTTTCTACTTTTTAGTTCGATCAGCAATGAAAGCGTGTTTTTTTAGTTTTTTTAAACTATTATTTATTTTCCATTTTTTAGTTCGGTCAGCAATAAAAGCGTGTCTTTTTAGTTTTTTTTTTCGGATTATTGTTTAGCTCTGTATTCTGATAAAGGTAGATGTCCTGTTCATTCTACTTCTTATTCCGTGTGGGTTGCCGGTTGTACCAACCTAACAAGCCCTAGTGTCAGATTTCTCAAATCCGCCTGACGGTTCATACTCCAATGGATTTCATGAAAAATTAAAACTTAGTCGTAACCTATTTTGTTCTAATTCTGCCACAGAAATTAACAAAATGGCGTAAGGATGGCGCATTTATGTCAATTTCATGCTCTTAACATCATCATTTAATGGCATTTTATGTGTATGAGTGGGAAAATTAGGACAAAATAGGTTATGATTTTGTTTAAATTTTTCGTAAAATCAATTGCAAGAGACTATAATATTATTGCTTGTTATCTTACGTAGTATTGTATTCTCTTTGGTTATCAATGCGAAGATTTTCAACATAGTTTGAATAAATGAACTGACTAACGGTGAAGGAAAAACATCGTGAGGAAACCTGGACTTAAAAGTCTGAAATCGCCAATCCGCCTTGAGCGCACGTGGTGATCAATGCTCATGCCTTCTCTGTGTGAGAAGAGGCCTGTGCCCAGCAGTGGGACGATATATAGGCTGATGATGATGATTATGGAGAGGGGACTTTTCTTGAAAGAGACTATTTTGAAACCAAGGGAAATTTAGGGAAAGTGATATTCTGAGATTTAACGATAGAAAATAATGTATTAAATAAAACTGCAGGAATAATAAATAATATACATTTATTTTGCAGTTTGTATGTGCGTATCTATTATATACATCTGAATACTTACATTTAAATCTGTTATATACATCTGAATACTTACATTTAAATTTGTTTTCTCTTACAAATCTATAAGTAAATAAATACATGAAGCGAAAAGTAGTTTCGCCATGTCTGTCTGTCTGTCCGCGGCATAGCTCAGAGGTTCTTAGGGCAAGAAAGCTGAATTTTGTATGGATATGTGTCTTAATTACGGCGACAAAGAGGAAAAAAAATTTTTTTAAGAGAGGCCTGATACTCGTAATTTGTATTTTTTTTTCTCGCGTACCCCTTCATGTGGGGTATCATTAGATCTTCTTCTTCTTCTCTTTCGTATAGCTCTTGGCAGAGCGTCGTGGTCACTTTGAGACGTCCACCTCGTCGGTAGTGGCAGACACAGCTCTCTGTACGATTTCCCGCCATCTCTCTGTGTTAGCAGATTGTCTGGTGCACTCAGATACGCGGCTTCCAACTGCGGATTTCACTTGGTCAGTCCAGCGCATAGGTGACCTGCCACGCGATCTGGTACCCTCCACCTTTCCCTGTACGACCAATCGCTCTATGGAGTCGTTACCTCGCCTAGAGACATGTCCAAAGTACTGCAGTATGCGTGATTGTACTGTAGCTGATAGACGCTGCGTGACGCCGAGCTCTTGGAGTATGGACACGTTGGTCCGAAATTCTGTCCACGATATCCCGAGTATCTTCCTCCAGCACCACATTTCCAGAGCATCTATTTTCCCCTTTTCCAACTCGCGTACTGTCCACGTCTTTCATCAGATAGGTCTTTCAAAAATAAACCAGGTGTGTGAAGACCATTTTACAATTTCGGGATCCGTTTGCGAAATATCAAGCTATAAAGTGCATATTTTTGTTAAGTTCCAGTATCCTCCTACTCCCCCTCCTATCCCCTCTAAGTCCTGAAAAGCTGCTCCTAGATTTATGACAACAATCACAGACGTAGCATATATAATGAACTTAAAAGGAAAACTATCACGGCTAAATAGGCTTTACCGGTTACAGAGTTATAGTCGACCAATTACGCGACCCTATCACGCGTGGCTCGACACGCACTTGGCCGGTTTTAGTTATATACATACACAATTATATATACATACATCAATTTTACATGGAATTATATTAATCTGATTTAGCTACCTACTTACATTCTTATTTTTAAGATACCGAACCGCTCCGACTAGACACCGCGCTTCCTAAAAACAATAGCTCCGTGAATGCGGCAACTTATTACTGTAGTGTGTGTAAGTGAACCCAGTGTTTTTCTTATTCTTCTAGTATTATTTTTCACACACTCTGAGGAGCTCGTGGCTAAGTTACAGCCGCACGGTTCGACCGATCAAAGGTTAAGCTGCGCTTGGCGCGGTCAGTCCGTGGATGGGTGACCATCTTTGTCATAACGAAACTCCTCCGAGCCTCGGAAAGCACGTTAAGCTGTTGGTCCCGGTTGTCATTTGTACATCTTTGACAGCTCCATGTAAAACACTGGTACTCAGCTGCATCCGGTTAAGACTAGAAGCCGACCCCAACATAGTTGGGAAAAGGCTAGGCAGATGATTTTTCACACAGTCTCACTACAAAAACTGGCAATTTACTTCGGATTATGTTTAAAATTATTTAAAAACATTCAGACGACTTCCTTGTAACGGGACTGGCTCGGTACCGACTTCGGCATAGTATATGTTGCCGCATTTTACAAGTACACTGGCGGTATCTAGTCGGAGCAGCGCCGAGACTTATTTATCTATGATAGCCGGATAAGGGCTGCCATCCGTCCGGATTTTCCCAGATTTGTCCTAGTTTAGAGGGCATCCCGGGTGGGTTTTCAAAGAGCGTCCGGAGAAAAAACCAAACTCATTCAAAATGTCCCGGGTTTTTGTAGTTTTAGTCCAGGGTCGGCGATTTGGGTGATGGCAGCCCTAATTAACAATTATTTTAACCCGCCAAAAACCCAGAGCTGCCTTTAGGTATGCTCTTAAAATACCGTCACATACTATCGTTACTAAATTCGTCAAAACATGTCTGAGTTTCCGCAGAATTGAAGCTTAATAGAACGTCAGATCTGACGGTCAATCTAGGGTCCCCCGTTTGCGTCTCCGTCGAAGTATGATTTATACTAGCTGGGCTTGATGATAGGCTATCAAAAAGCCGAAAATTGGGCTTAGGAGAATCGTAATGACAGAAGCAAGTTTGAGTCTCCTTAATGCTCAAATCTGGGGATTGGGTCTCAGAATTCTTGCAGGATTGGGTCTCCTTGTTTGAGCGGCTCAAACCGAACTCGATAGGAAACGTCTGAGTTTGTATATCGGATAGCGAAACTGCTTCAGAAAAGAAAATTTCGTCTTCGCTGTTCTGAGATTTTAGGGAGAGCAAGTCTTCAAACGCTACTTGTGTCGAAATCTCATCGGTTTTCGTTTCAAAGTCTTTGGACTGCCAAGAGGGTAGGGTGACGTCGTTTTTTATGTCCTCCGGAATTTGTGTAGCTGAGGACTTTTTTGGGCTATCGCAAAAGGGAATGTCCTGAATTTTGGATGATTTATCGTCTTTGTCATTGAATTTCCAAGTGTTTAGAATACTTTTTGGATCGACTTCTTCCGTGATCAAAGCGGCCGTTGCCGTGTCAGTCTCAGAGATAAAATTCCTTACTTTCTTTACTTCATTATCGCGGCCTAGCTTCCGCTTTTCAGCCTTCTCATTCTTATACATCTGATGTACATTAGGATGCTTCCTTTTTAAGTGAACCATCAATTTCTCATTAGTACTATACTTTGTATCACAAATCTGACATATGAAAATGAAATTGCAAATTTTGGAGTGTCTCAAAAACTCCGTTTCAGTCGCAAAACATTGGTTACATTCGTTGCAGTGGAATGTCTTCGTTTTATGCACTTTGTTAATGTGTTGGTTAAGGAATTTCCTGCCGGAAAACCATTTGTTTTTATCCGAGGTTATGTGGTAAGCGCAGTTCTTTTCTGGACAATAATATTGGAGTTCTATCTCAAAGGCGTCTGATACGCTGTGCATTTTCTTCAAATGTGATTGTAAGTCTGATTTTTTGAAGAAGGAGTCTTTACAATGAAAGGGGCACGGGAGGTTTATCCTGGACTCGGTTTTAGGAGCTGTTATCAAGACTGCTAGCTTTTGGTCATGGAGTATACATGTTACTTGGTTTCTTCGAAATTTTTGGGCTTTTTTCTTTGACTGTGGACAAAGGAAATTTACTAATTACATACAAAAACGTAAAGAATTTTGCTTAGATATTTGCGCCGGACGTTTTTGAAAGCATCTGCGTAGGTATGCTCGAAAAGCCCCCATCCAGACCTGCCAAAGCACTGGCTGGTGGTCCGTGGATGGGTGATCTGCATCCGGTTTAGACTGGCATACATGACATAGTTGGGAAAAGGCTAGGCAGATGATGACATGATTTACATACCCGTGCTATCAGCGAAGTCTTGAGGATCTTGTCGGACAGCTGGCAACGCTCCCGAAACTGCTTGCACGTCATCATGGCGGCTTCGCAGGAGGAGCATAGCAGTTCCGAAACGCCAGCTCTTCTTGTTGTCTGGAATGATACAGCAAAACAGATAACGGTAAATGTTCTTACATGACTAACATTGTTGGAGCATCCCGGGCTAGGTTTTTTTTTATCAAGGTTTCTACACGCAAGTATTGGGATGGCGGACATGGAGTATGACGGCATAAAAGAGCGTCATGCCGTTTTCCGTCACGGCATACAAGAAAAAAAAAAAATTACAATATTATTTTACTTAACTAATGTACCAGTGTGAAGTTAAGTGAAGTATAAAATCTTTGCATTGGTGTTGTAAAAGTATTTCAGTTTTTCAATGTTGGCTTTTACTTAACAAAAGCTAGTGACTATATCATCATCATCATCAGCCTATATACTGTCCCACCGCTGGGCACAGGCCTCTTCTCACACAGAGAAGGCATGAGCATTGATCACCACGTGCGCTCAAGGCGGATTGGCAGTCCAGGTTTCCACACAATGTTTTCCTTCACCGTTCGTCAGTGACGTCTAAGATACACTTAGAAAGTACGTATGACTTTAGAAAAGTCACATTGGTACTTGCCAGGTTCCGAACCCGCACACTCGTACACGAGAGGCAGGTGCCTTAACCACTAGGCCACCACAACTTACTAACTGCTGACTAGTATATATAACTAGCTCCTATTGGTTTTAGCGTGATGTTATATAGCCTTCTTCAGTAAATGGGCTATCTAATACTGAAAGATTTTTTCAAATCGTACCAGTAGCTCCTGAGATTAGAGCGTTCAAACAAACAAACTCTTCAGCTTTATTATATTAAGTATAGATTAGTAAATATGTAACAGCGTACCTCAATAGCGGTTATCGTGAAATAATCTTCAAATAAGCCCCATTCGTATATATTCTTCATTTCACCAGATTCAGCCAAACAACCACGACAAACAACAGCCAATCTACTGATTGGAGCATTAAGTTTAGTAAATGGTGCTGACATTTTAGCTAACTGTAGGTTTTTAGCGATTTCACACATTATTTTCAATTAATGTAAACAAATTTCACGCCGCACAAATCAATCAACAAAAACATGACAGTTGATAATTTTGACATTTCGTTATTGATAAGAATACGCTCAGTTTTACGGACACGATAATTTGGATTTTGATAATCAGTTTATTTTTACTCAAGTTATGATATATACATTCTTAACAATATAAATAAAAAAAAACTATAATATTAAAATATTGCGTCAAAAAATTCATCCTCATCGCCGTCAACTGGGAAGTTAAGTTATGATAGGTCTGAGATTAAAACACCCATTTATTTTATGTATTTGAAATGAAATGTAATCATAAGAGATTACTAAATTAAATATCTAAGAATCTAGGTGGAATTAAAAAAGTTTGAACTTTTAGCTGGTTCTGCTTTAAATGGAGTGCTCTTTAGTTGCGTTCAAAATAAATAGTTTTGTTTGGATGGAGAGGCATATTATTTAAAATGTACAAAAAACCAACTTTGCTTTTGCTTTCTATAGTCCTACTTTGATCAATACGAATTGATGGAGCAAGGAGTCCGCATCAAATACTGATTAATAAAAAAAAACATTGACCTGACTAATGCCATAAAATCTACAACTACAAAAATATGCTAGAAAGCCATTAAATTATTTGAACAAAGAACTCACTCATTTTGACAACTCTTTTGGCTCAGCTAAATTTACAAGAGGATGATTGTCTAATAGAAAGGTAATAATATCATATTTTACATTTATTTCAGAATAAATAATCCATACTTATTCATAAAAAAACGCCGGTTGGTATTTTATAACGAAGTTGGGCGTAAATCGTACACATTGGAGCGCGGAGACTTCACAGCGGTCGCCATTTCCGCCACGAATACTGGCTAGAGATCTTGTGTGTGGTTTAGTGATATTAGAGGTTATAGTGCTTATTTTATAGTTATTTGTTCACCAGTTTTATTCAAAACAAATTTTGAGGACGTTAATCACGTTACACATCGTTGTAGGCACTAAAAGTGCGTCAAATGAGTGAGTATCTTACATCTAGATTACGTATCAATTTAAACGCACACGTGCATACAGTTCAATATTTTCCGATTTAAATTGCATTTACACGGTGTCGACGCTAGATTTGTAATCTTATGTGTTCACGAATGCCTCGGTAACCGGTTCCGATATAAAATCGATTATAATGAAAGTCGGTCAATTAATTATTTTAGGTTCTAGGTTGATCTATTTTTGGCCTGTCGTATGCACTATTGTTCATAGTCTTATTTTTTATTTACATCTGCGTGGTATCATATGTGTTGTAAACAGCGTACGTGGAAAGTTCCGCCTAAAGTAGAAAGTTGAATATTTAAATAATCAGGGCACCTTTCATTTGTTGACATTCAATTTCATAATATTATCGTGTGGTTGCGTTAACAAAATCTAATTAGAACTGCAAAACAGATACGACATATTGTTTTTATAACTTTTTAATTGTAATGTACACATTGCAAAGGTTGTGGCTTTATTCAGCCAGTTCATGACCTTTTTCCTCAACATAGATTAACATTGAGGCTGATTTTGAATGATAATGAGATAAAATGAATAGGATTATAATTCTAGACTACATTAGTAATATACATATTTAAACTACTTAACATCAAACCTCATTTTTAATTCTTGAATTTCTACAAGGAGGTTCTATTTTTATTTTGAATTTAGAACTTCATATTTAGGCGGGAAATTATAAACTTTTATCTGTATTTAATTTTTATCTGAATTTAAAATAGCCAAAGAAGCTTGTTGCCTCATTATTTTTATATACTGGGGCTTCCCTTTCTTATCTATTAGCAGTAATTTTGATAATATTTGGTACTTATAACAAAAAATATTTGACTGAGTTTAAATTTTTCTTGTTAATCTCAGTTACCATGGTTTTTAATGCTATTTTTTTCCATAGAGATCACACTAACAGAATAATAATTTTGATTCTAATTAAATGGCCTTTTTGTATGAGTTAATACAATTTTGCTTGTGTATAAAGCATTTTAAACAAGAAAATTGTTTACTTAAGTGAATGAATTTAGTTTTTTTATGTTCTTAGCTAATTGGTAAATAATGGTAGACTAGAAGGTTTTGTTACTTTAAAAACATTTTTTTTCTTCACTCTCTTACTGCCTTGGTTTTAGTACATGATAATAATTTTTATTCATGTTTTGTAAAATGTAAAACATGCTATGAAGTTTCTTTAAACCGTTTTTTTTTTAAATAATTGTGTTGTGTTTTTGTTTAAAATCTTATTGTATACCATTTCCTGGGATTTCACCTGTATCTGGAGGGACCATATTTGTTATAGCGAGACTACTCCGTGCCTCGGAAAGCATGTTAAGCTGTTGGTCCCGGCTGTCATTTGTAGATCTTTGACAGCCGTTACGGGTAGTCAGAAACCAGAAAATCTGACCAGTCAACTGGGTTGAGGAGGTCAGATAGGCAGTCGCTCCATGTAAAACACTGGTACTCAGCTGCATCAACATGTTGGCTTCAAAGGCTAGGCAGATTTTAAGCGGGCTCACACCATTGTAGAATCCCTAAATGCATCCTGCATTAAATAGTAATATTTTTGGTATGAAACACCAAGATCTGGTTTAATTTAGTTTTATCTATTTTGACATTATTATCAGAGTTATCGCCTGCATATATATTTTTTACTATAGATAGTTTAAAGTTTTAAATGCTCTGCACAGATTATGATGCAATTTCTGAATGAAATTAATAACAGCCAGTTGCATCAAAAAATATGTGATTACTTATTCCTGAAACGGAACTGTCATTCAAGATCTGTCAAAATGGAGGATTAAATTGGATGATTTTGCTTTTATTTTATATTTTTCGTTTTATTTGACGACCTGAGTGGTTTAGTGGTCAACATACTTATAACAAAAAATATTTTTCCGTGGCCGGAATGCCACGCAAGAGGTCCCGGGTTCGATACCCGGCCGGGTAGAAATTGAAATGATGAATTTTAATTTCTGTAACGGGTCTGGGTGTTACTATGTATAATATGTATGTATTTATAAAAATATATAAGTAGTATATCCGTTAAGCTAGCACCCATAACACAAGCATGCTTGCATTGCTTACTTTGGGGCTAGATGGCGCTGTGTGAAATTGTCCAAAAGATATTTATTTATTTTATTTATTGTTATATAATAATGATGTATATATGAGCCTTTACATTATATAGGTACTTAAAATTCTTCACAACTTTATTACAAGAAATAACGCGAAGTTAAGTTAGTTCTTGTTAGTTATCAGAGAATTTTTAACACAATTGGCTGCCCAAGGCCTACTGGGCTTAGGGCAAATCCGCCACTACGGACAGACACATTTTTTATTATCTAATCATAATCATAACACTATTGAAATAGTACATAGAGAGTTTGTTTAGCAAATGTAGTCGTAATTTTTATAACAAGTCTGACAGTAGCACTAAGTTTATAATATAACAGTTATTGTAACAATAGTAAAATTATTTTGACGGCCCATGGACTGATAGCCAAGAGCCTCGACCAACATCTCAAGAGGCTTTTGTTAGGCGACCCCACGTGCACCTTCCAAAGTTCCGGGACTCTGTAGTCCCGCGCATGGTAGAGTAGTTTTTACACTTGTGAACGTGCGTTTTCAAGGGGGTTTTTTTAGTTGCGCAATGCGACAATGTTTTCCTAAGCTTATGTATTCTCTACTAGCTGTTTCCCGCGGTTTATGACTGCGGTTCAACAATAGCGCAAAAGTAGCGCGACTGTGGTGCAACTGTAGCGCTAAAGTGGCACAACAATAGCGCTAAAGTGGCGCATCTATAGCGCAAAAGTGGCGCAACTGTAGCGCAAAAGTAGCGCAACTGTAGCGCAATAGTTGCGCAACCATAGCGCATAAGTGGCGCAACTATAGCGCAAAAATTACTCAACTATAGCGCAATAGTGGTGCAACTTTTAAAAGTTTTCTATCTTTTCAGTTGCCGAGAACACCAGAAATGAAGATAGCCACCATACCTCACACGAAACGCATTGAAACAATTATTTTTACTCAACCCGCAATTGACTTCTTGCTCAAATTCTAAACTACCCGCGTTAAGTTCAACTCACGAATAAGCATAGATAATATAAAAGTTTAAGTTTTTTTTTTCGTTGTTTTTTAGTTAGTTTTTAAGTGATTGGAAGAAGATTTTTAATTTTAAAACTATGAAAATACCGGAGACGTCTGCTAATGTTGGGGCTTACTATGGCAATGAGGAGAATGGCCAGTGGCAGGTATGTGTATTTTTTTTAATATGGCAACATTTACTTTAAAGAAACACAGAACTATTTATTTTAAACAAAGTTCTGACAGGCATCTCGCGGTTGAGTCATCACCCCCTTTTTTTCGGATGGTAAGTTAGCAAATGACTCCTCCCGCGGAGGGGGGAGGGGGAGTGAGTGTCAGAGTCTTACTGACTAAAACCCATCCATGTTTCTTCCTTCACGCTTTGTGTTCCGGGGGCGCGGTATTTCTTTCGAACGTCCCGCAGCCCCGACAGGCTGTGGCCCAGGGGTAGGGCGCGTCATGATTCCAAAAAAAAAATTAAAATGTCCTAATTTTTTTTTATTCCCCTCCCACAAGTGCTCTGAACGAAAAAATTGGCAAGAAACTCTATGGATAGCATAGAGAAGTCATTTACATATATGTTACCGTCCATATACGAAACAGCTTGTCAGATTCAGATACGGTTTCCTTTAAATGAGTTTGTGTGTTTTCCAGCCAAACGGCGTGATTATAGACAGTGGCGTCGGCGGTGGTGTAGTGGGCAGCGGCGACGCGGGCATACACCGGCCACCAGTGTACCCGGTTCACATCCCGCGCGCGCACATGCCCGGTAAGACAGTCTTCTATCTACTTCTTCTAACTTCTCTTCTATATATTATACTAGCTGTTTCCCGCGGTTTCACCCGCATCCCGAGGGAACTACTTAGCGCACCCGGGTAAGTAGCCTATGTTGTTCCTCAGGGTCTATTCTATCTCTGTACCAAATTTCATTTATATCGGTCCAGTAGTTTTGCCGTGAAAGCGTAACAGACAGACAGAGTTACTTTCGCATTTATAATATTAGTAAGGACTAGCTATCCGCCAGCGGTTTCGCGTGGGCTATTTGAATTCAAATTAAAAATGACAGAGTTTCATATAAACTCATGTATCACCCCCTTAGGGGTAGATTTTCGGAAAATCCTTTCTTATCGGATGCCTACGTCATATAAAGTACACACCCTCCAAGTTCCAGGTCTCTACGATCAGCGGTTTAGGCTGTGCGTTGATCCGTCAGTCATTCAGGACAAAGCATTTTATATCTATACTAATATAATAATAATATATTAAAGCTGAAGAGTTTGTTTGTTTGAACGCGCTAATCTCCGGAACTACTGGTACGATTTGAAAAATTCTTTCAGTGTTAGATAGTCCATTTATTGAGGAAGGCTATCCTTACTTCCTTACTAATATTATAAATGCGAAAGTAACTCTGTCTGTCTGTCTGTCTGTTACGCTTTCACGCCAAAACTACTGGACCGATATAAATGAAACTTGGTACAGAGATAGAATAGACCCTGAGGAACAACATAGGCTACTTTTTACCCGGGTGCGCTAAGTAGTTCCCTCGGGATGCGGGTGAAACCGCGGGAAACAGCTAGTAGGCTATATATCATCACGCTAAAAGCAATAAGAGCGGAGCACCACTATTCCACGCGGACGAAGTCGCGGGCAGAAGCTAGTAGATAGATAAATATGAATCGTCGAAATGTATGTACGCGCATAACTTCGATAAAAACTGCCCATGTCCCTCCCTGGGTTTTAATCTATCTCCATACACGATTTTATACAAATCGGTTAGCAGTTTTACCATAAAAGAGATTGGTAGGTACTTATAATATTAGTAAGGATGCAAATGGCTGTTTGTGTGTTCAATAATATTTATAAAATACTTTTCTATATGTTTCCAGGCTACGTAATGGCTGGCGCATACTACCCCCCCGCCGCGTACCCCCCTGTGCCCGCCCAGCCGCAGCCGGACGACTTCGCGGACTATATGTGGATGGAGAACGAGGAGGAGTTTGATAAGCAGGTGAGGAGGGATGAGCGAGTTGATGAGATGTGTGAGTGAGATGATGAGATGTGTGAGTGAGTTGATGAGACGTGTGAGTGAGACGATGAGATGTTAGTGAGATGATGAGACGTGTGGTTGACAAGATGAGATATCTGTGTGAGATGATGAGACATCTGTGTGCGATAGTGAGACATCTGAGTGAGTTGATGAGACGTGTGCGTTAGATGACGAGACGTGTGAGTGAGATACTGAGACGTGTGAGCGAGATACTGAGACATCTGAGTGAGATACTGAGACATCTGAGTGAGATAAGGTGATGTGTGAGTGAGATGAGGGGAGAGTTATATTGTGTGAGTGTTTCCAGGTGATGCAGCAGCTGGAGGAGGAGGCGCTGATGGAGCAGTGCATCGAGGCCATGCTGGAGGACGAGCAGCGCGAGCGACACAGCCGCCCGCACAACGGACACCACTACCCCACGTGAGCCGCTACCCTCATCTGCCTAGCCTTTCCCCTATTATATTTGGGTTTGAGATATCCTATATCATCATCATCAGCCTATATACTGTCCCACTGCTGGGCACAGGCCTCTTCTCACACAGAGAAGGCATGAACATTAATCACCACGCTTGCTCAAAGCGGATTGGCGATTTCAGACTTTAGTCCAGGTTTCCTCGCGATGTTTTCCTTCACCGTTAGTCAGTGACGTCTTAGATATACTTAGAAAGTACATATGACTTTAGAAAAATCACATTGGTATTTGCCAGGGTTTGAACCTGCACACTCATACACGAGATACAGGTGCCTTAACCACTAGGCCACCGCGACAGTTATTATAGTTGAGATATCATCCTTACTAATATTATAAATGCGAAAGTAACTCTGTCTGTCTGTCTGTCTGTCTGTTACGCTTTCACGCCAAAACTACTGGACCAATATAAATGAAATTTGGTACAGAGATAGAATAGACCCTGAGGAACAACATAGGCTACTTTTTACCCGGGTGCGCTAAGTAGTTCCCTCGGGATGCGGGTGAAACCGCGGGAAATAGCTAGTATCATATAATACTTGAATATTATTAGGCTTTTCTAAATGTTATTTTTTTTGTTAATTGACAGAACAAGTAATGGCGCGCCGTCTCTCTCACTAGAGGAGACTGTCTCCCGGTCGACACTGAACCCCCTCGCCGCAGAGTTTGTGCCCACGAGAGCATTGCCCACTGCCACAGGTGAGATCCACACGAATATTATAGACTAGCTTCCCGCCAGCGGCTTCGCCCGCGATATTTTAGCTAATGGATACAAAAACTTGACAAATTATATACTAAAACCTTCCTCATTAATCACTCTAGCTATAAAAAAACCGCATCAAAATCCGTTGAGGAGTTTTAAAGATTTAAGCATTTATAGGGATATAGGGACAGAGAAAGCGACTTTGTTTTAAGCTGAAGCGAAAGCTAGCTTGTTTGTTTGTTTAAGCTATCACAGTAAAACGGCTGAGTCAATATGGATTAGATTTGATATGGAGATCGATGAGGACTTTGAGACAGTTATAGGCTAACGGCCAGGTTCTATATCCCATCAATCAGTAGATTTCCTTACTTAAGGTTCATAGAAATAATGTTAAAAATCTATCTCTAGTAAGGAATTCTACTGATTGATGGGATATTGAACCTGGCCGTAAAAGTAGGATAAAAAGTATCTATCTGGTCTCTTCTATCTCCACACTAAATTTCATCCAAATCGGTTTAGCTGCTCTAGAGATTTGCACTTTGCAACACGTTCAGCGATTCATTTTTATATTATAGATTAATAAAAAAATACTAAATCTATTTAGCAGTGTTGTCGATATAGCTTGACAAACAGACAACATTTATATTCGTTTATTCATTTTATACCATATCAATTATATTTTTAAATATTTTTACAAACTATATAAAAAAAAAAAAAAAAAAAAAACATTTAAAAATATAAAAAATAGTATCCCACCGGTAACGAGACAGGGTCCAAGCTACCGGCGGTCAGGGCTCTAGAGAAAGGAACCTCCTGACGATACGCGCAGTGTCTAGGAGTACTGCTTTCTGTATCAAGCCCTTGATCCAGCTGCCTAACGAGAGCCTCTTTAGGTGTTGGTCGAGGCTCTTGGCTAGTAGTCCATTGGCCGAAACGACTATCGGCACAATGACTGCTAAATCCACATGCCACATATCGACAACCTCGTGTGCCAAATCAAGATACTTGAGTTGTTTATCTTTTTCAGCTTTCACGAGGTTCTCGTCATGTGGCACAGTGATATCAATAATCATTGTGCGGCGCTCTAATCGATCTATCACCACTATGTCAGGCTTATTAGCTATAATAGTCCTGTCAGTGATGATAGATCGATCCCAGTATAGTGTGACATGGTCATTCTCGAGAACTGGGTCGGGCACATACCTGTAATATGGTACCTCATAGTCTACAAGGCAGTATCGCAAAGCAAGTTGCTGGTGGATAATCCTGGCCACTTGGTTATGTCTGTGCAAGTACTCGCCATTGGCTAGACTGGAACAACCGGAGATTATGTGTCGGATCGACTCTCCCGGACGGTGGCATGCCCGACAGATGTCAACCGTGCCATCCTTCACAATATACCTTCGGTAGTTCCTTGTCATCATGACTTCATCCATAATTGCACAAACAAACCCTTCGGTTTCTCCGAAGAGATCCCCGAAGCGTAACCAGGATATGGACGCTAAAAAGTCAACATCAGGCCCATGAAGGGCCCGGAAGTAGCGTCCGTGTAGCTCCTTACTCTGCCATACCTCCATGCGGTCCTTAGTATCCAGAATTACAGGCTTGCGCCAATTCTCGTTAGCCAAGGAGAGCGGGGTGAGTCCCTTGTCCACCATGACTACATCCTTATGCATCCCCATTTCAGCCTTCAGGAAATATTCCCTGAGACTGCATACCTCGCGGTTGTGGAGGGTCTTCGCGTTCAAAAATCCACGCCCTCCTAACTTCCGCGGGATATACAGCCTCATCACCGAAGACCGCGGGTGATGCATCCGGTATGTTGTCAGTAGTGAACGTACTCGTCTATCCAGGGCGTCTAATTCCGTCTGAGACCATTTGAGTATGCCAAAAGAGTACATCAGGACCGGCATGACCCAACCGTTAAAGGCACGCACCTTGTTGCCACCTGATAGAACGCTATTGAAAACTTTCTTCAGGCGGCCAAAGAAGCGTTCCTTCAACGATTGCTTCATGTCAGTCGCATTGATGCCCAACGCTTCTGACATACCCAAATACTTGTAGGTATCAGTTGAGGAGAGGGATCTAAAGTTTATGGAATTCGAAAGTTGGGTACTTTCGGATTCCACAATCCCTCCTCGCTTTACATGCATGACTGCACACTTGTCCACACCAAATTCCATCCTGATGCCATTACTGAAAGTTTCTGTTACCTTCAGTAATTTCATCAGTTGGAAATTATTGTGGGCAAAGAGTTTCAGATCATCCATGTAAAGGAGGTGCGATATTACTTGATCTCCTCTTCTCAACCTATAACCTAGCCCTGAATCCTCCAATAGCGAGCTTAGAGGATTCAAAGCTAAGCAAAACCACAACGGACTCAAACTATCACCCTGGAATATACCACGCTCGATCCTAATAGGTTCACTGGTCCCATGGATATGGCGACATCCTGGATAGCGAAGAACGGTCCTCCACTGCCTCATACATGACATCAGGAAGGTGCGTAGGTTTGCATCAATTTTGTACAATTCCAGCACCCTCATGAGCCATGTATGTGGCACCGAGTCGTAGGCCTTCTTATAATCTATCCAACATGTCGACAGATCCTTTCGGGACCGTCGAACCTGTTGGCTTATGGCCATGTCAATGAGGAGCAACTCCTTAGTACCACGGGACCCATTCCTACATCCATTCTGAGAAGCAGACATGATGCTATTGTCTTCAATGTGACTATTAATTTTCGTTCTCAGAATGGACGTAAGAAGTTTATAGACCGTCGGCAAACAAGTGATCGGTCTATAGTTTTTAGGTTCCGCGGTACTACCTGATTTGTGGAGTAGGTGGGTAATTCCAGTCGTAAGAAACTGGGGTAACGATCCAGACTCTAAGGCCAACTGGAACTGGGATGCCAAGCGCACGTGTGAACTGCGAAACCACTTTATCCAAAAGTTTTGCAGCCCGTCCGGCCCTGGGGATTTCCAGTTAGGCAACGGACGAGCTGCATTAGTTACATCTTGGGGGCTGATAGTGATTGCCCCCATTTCCGGTATCGGTTCACACGCTCGCTCGATTTCCCCTATCCAGTCGTCCTCGATGTGAGTAACGGGCACCGACCAAATGCTGCGCCAGAATGAAGTCATGGCATCATCATCCGGCAGGCACGCGTCACTCACGCCTTTGTTGGATCGTTCCCAGTCTCTATATACCCGCCTTTGATCGCTCTGGAATGTACGATTTAAGGTATATCGTTCCACACGTTTTCTATATCTGCGTATCCGGTTTGCCCACGCATAAATCTTCTGCTTCAGGAAGTCGATGCGCTCTGTGACGCGGGCCATATAATCTTGAGGTCTAATATCAGTCCCGAAGAAAGCCCGTCTCACAAAGCGCATCACCCTTGGGCGACTATTGCCCTCCCTGAAGCAGATCAATTTGCCAATGAGCGTTCTGGTATCACCAATACGTCGCTCAATCCTGCACTGCCAAGCTGGAGCTGCTAGTTTTGGTCGTGTAGCCACGTCTTTATTAAGAAGCCTAACATGAGCTACACGACACGCCGCCACGGCAGCGCAGTACAAGATTGAGTGGGTATCGGTGATATCTTCGCAACTATCAAAATAATTTGATAGCTGCGAATCCAAAGCGCACATTAACGCCCTGTTTTGTTTATGCATGGGCAAACGAGGTAATTTAGGTCTGAGGTCTAATGGTGTAGACCGATATTCCTCAATCGCACTATCCAGGGCGCTCCTCAATTGCTCACTACACTGGGTACTTACATTTGTGGCTATGTCATCACTCTCCTCTTCAATGATATAGTTCTGTACCTGTTGTATACCTGTTGTTGTTGTTGTTGTTCGTAGTGGAGGAGTGATGACAGAGTCACTTTGTATTTCATTACGTAGCCGATCAAGTACAGTATCATCCAACATATGATTACGCTGGATGACTCGCACCTGATCCGACAGTCGTTGTGCCGATACGCTGACAGCTGGCTCAAGCACCTGAAACAGAGAGAGCATCCGACTACGGTAAGCAGTCAGGTTGGTTCCCCCCTCTGTAGCCCCAAAGTACGCGCGCATGACGTTTTCATTGATCGATGGTGTCCATCGCATGCGCTGCGCACGTCCGCCGGGTGCGGGGATCCTGTCTGAAGCCGATGGGCCTCGAGGTCCCAAGCATTCCGGTGGCCGGTGTCCTCCTCGCCGACGCGCAGGTGGTGGAGACGTCGGCGGGGAGAAATACTCGTCGCTCGAGCTCGACGCGACTGCAGCCGCCGGTGTCGCTGGTGATCCAGGGTCCGGCGGTGGCGAGGCGGAGCTGAGCGACGACTGCGGAGGTGTTAGGCGTGCTCTTCTGGTGGCCGCTCGAGTCAGCATCACATTTATGCTTCTTTTTCTTCATGTGTTTTATTATTATTTTCCAAAATCTTCAAATTTTCATTGTAACTATTGCCTTTGACATACGTCATATTGAAAATATTTTTCAAGATTGTAAATAAACTTTGTCTAAATAAGTATATTTGACCTTTTTATATTTAATTTGGAGGTTTTTTAATTTGGTGGATGAATATTCGATGTAAATACGGAGAAATATTAGTTTTTATAATTTAAAATGCAGAGACATATTTTTGTGGATGCTGACACATAGTGTTGCCAGTAGTTATTAGACATTTATATTATTATTACTACTACTATTTAAAGACTATATTCTACTAATTGATTTTACGAAAAATGTAAACACAGTCGTAACCTATTTTGTTCTAATTCTGCCGCAGAAATTAACAAATGGCAATGATGGCGCATTTATGTCAATATCACGCTCTAAACATCATCATTCATCATTTAATGCCATTTTATTTATCTATGTGGGAAAATTAGAACAAATTAGGTTATGATTTTGTTTAAATTTTTCGTAGAATCAATTGGAACAGACCATTTAGACAGCCAGTTTAAATTTGTTTTGTCTTTTCTAGAAGAA
Organism: Pyrrhia umbra; assembly: GCA_963891755.1. Classification (NCBI taxonomy): domain Eukaryota; kingdom Metazoa; phylum Arthropoda; class Insecta; order Lepidoptera; family Noctuidae; genus Pyrrhia; species Pyrrhia umbra. Next base: position 5,825,525 of record OY982946.1, read on the forward strand.
AGACAAGACACGGCCGAGGGCCCGCCCGCCCCGCAGACACACAGCGCAGAGGACACGCCCGCACACACGCCCGCACACGCAGACACACACCAGGACACTACAGACGGTATGTACGAGTGTACGATTCTATTAAACCCATTATCTACGCAGTGTCGCCTGGTCGCCGGCGACTGGTCGCTGGTGCATTGCCACAGCGCGTCGAGTCGCCGAGTTGCTCCAGCGACCGAGTGGTTGATTTGCCCTAAGAACCAGTAGTTCTATGGCGGCCGATTTTTGAATGATAAAAAGAAAAATGTGTGGTAAAAGCGTTGTGGTGGCGCTCGTGTACGAGTTCGAAACCTGGCAAGTACCAATGTGACTTTTCTAAAGTCACATGTACTTTCTAAGTATATCTTAGACATCACTGACTAACGGTGAAGGAAAACATCGTGAGGAAACCTGGACTTAAAAGTCTGAAATCGCCAATCCGCCTTGAGCGCACGTGGTGATCAATGCTCATGCCTTCTCTGTGTGAGAAGAGGCCTGTGCCCAGCAGTGGGACAGTATATAGGCTGATGATGATTATGATACTTCGGAGGTAGTCCCGCATAAATTTTATCAACAACAATTCAGTCGTTTTTACACTAATTAAAATAAAATATCCTATTTTAACAGAACCAGTACAACCACAAAAAGACCCGCCCGAAGTAAGCGCAGCGGAGACCATAGACAAACGGCCCAAAGACAAGCGGGACTCTAAAACAAAACCGGATCTGAAGAAGCCTGTCAAAGTCGACGTCAAGAGTAAAGTGAAGCCGCAGACCGTGAAGTCGGAGACTAAAGTCGCGCCTAAGAAGAAAGATGTCAAAAGCGTCAAGAGCGAAACGAAAATTGAGGAGAAACTCGAAGAGGTCAATGACCTGAAGGTGAGGTAACTTGTACCTTTTTCTTTTTCTGTTTGTGTGTGTGTTTGTCCGTTGTTAATGTTCCGTAGTCGACAAGGAACCCTGATAGTTTTGCCATGTCTGTCTGTCTGTCAGAGGTTCTTGGTACTAGGAAGCTGAAATTTTGTATGGATATGTATATTGATCACGCCGATAAAGTGGTAAAAAAAAAAACTTTTTTGGGGATTATGTGGGTATGATTTTTGTCGTGAAGGATCTCTTCATGTGGAATATCGTTAGATAGGTCTTTCAAAACTTTTTTAGGGTTCTGTACCTCAAAAGGTTAAAAAGGAACCCTTACTAAGACTCCAGTCTGTCTGTCTGTCACAGCTGATTATTTCAGGAACTACTCATGCTATCGACTTGAAATTTGGAACAGTTATAAAGAACGATTGTTTATGCGTATTGCAAATTAAAAAAATATAAAAATCATATTGCTTTTATGGAAAAATCATACAATACATACAAAAAATCTAAAAATTCTTATTCTCTAATAAAGAAATATTAAAAGTATGCTAATCATTGATATCATGTTTTGTGATATTCGTAAAAGTTATCCTTACTAATATTATAAATGCGAAAGTAACTCTGTCTGTCTGTTACGCTTTCACGCCAAAACTACTGGACCGATATAAATGAAATTTGGTACAGAGATAGAATAGACCCTGAGGAACAACATAGGCTACTTTTTACCCGGGTGCGCTAAGTAGTTCCCTCGGGATGCGGGTGAAACCGCGGGAAACAGCTAGTAAAGTATAAAAAGTGAGATGCAACCGGCTAATACAGTCGAATTGAGAACTTCTTTTTTTAAGTCGGTTAAAAATAATTTGCCGTCACGTTTGGCGTAGTGGCTGAGCAATTGGCTGCTGCGCTGCGTGTTCAGTTCGATTCCCGCACGGGACAACTAAAATTGTTCCGGGTCTGGGTGTTTGTGCATGTGTAATGTATGTTTGTAAACGCACCTACGATACAGGAGTCTTTCCTAGTGCGTGGGCTGACGGAAAGCTTGGTGCACCTTCTAGCTGCTATGGCAATCAATTTAGGCTTCTCCTACTTGCTGTTTCAGTCTTTTTTTTGCAAACTAGCTTCTGCCCGCGACTTCGTCCGCGTGGAATAGTGGTGCTCCGCTCCTATTGGTCTTAGCGTGATGATATATAGCCTATAGCCTTCCTCGATAAATGGTCTATCTAACACTGAAAGAATTTTTTAAATCAGACCAGTAGTTCCTGAGATTAGCGCGTTCAAACAAACAAACTCTTCAGCTTTATATATTAAGTATAGATATACATTGATCTACACGATCCTCATGTTACACGACTTTGCAACAAGAACAATTAATTTTAAAAGTATCCATGGAGTTTCTTGCCGGTTCTTCTCCATAGGACCCACTTTTTGGAATCGTGCACCTAGCTTCTAGTTTTGACGTTTTATAAGTACCTGTAATTGGTCTACATGAAATACAAACCACTCGGAACTGGCTGATACAGTCGAACTGATAACTTCCTTTTTTGCAGTCGGTTAAAAATAATGACCCGGTTGGCACGGTTCGATCGATCAAAGGTTAAGCTGCGCTTGGCGCGGTCGGTCCGTAGTGGGACCATCTATGTCATAGCGAGACTCCTCCGTGCCTCGGAAAGCACGTTAAGCTGTTGGTCCCGGCTGTCATTTGTAGATCTTTGACAATCGTTATGGGTAGTCAGAAGCCAGAAAGTGTGACAACCAGTCTTACCAACGGGTATCGTGTTACCCGGTAACTGGGTTGTGGAGGTCAGATAGGCAGTCGCTCCATGTAAAACAATGGTACTCAGCTGCATCCGGCTTAGACTGGAAGCCGACCCCAACATAGTTGGGAAAAGGCTAGGCAGATGGTTAAAAATAATGACCTCAAATTCTTTTGCAGCCTCAACCAGCGCCCCTAGAAGACACCCAAGCACCTTCAGGCTTCAAACCTATAAACTACGCGGCCGCAGCGAAAGCGAACAAGCCCAAAAAACCCCCCACAACCATAGACAAGCCCGTCACTCAGCCCAAAACTGAAAAACCTAAAGTCACAGAGAAAATAGAGAAGAAAGAAAAACCGAAAATGGAGAAAGTCAACGTGCAGAGGAAGAACTCCGCCAAGTAGGTCGAAGTAGGTGTTTTTGGCTAAATAAAAAAACCTTTTTTGGTAATAAAAAAGTATAGAATATATTGCCCGTGTACAAATTAACTGGCAACACTGACCAGGCAATGGTATTTGCATACAGCCTTGTACAGCGAATTGTGTATAGTTCGAAAACGGTTTTGTGATATTTCCATTTTTGAAGTAAATTTGCATTTTTTTGGAAATAAAAAAAAATAATTAACAAAAAAAATATGATAGTGTAAAAATGATGTATGGTAACATTATTTTGTGAATAATTAGCTCGTAAAAATAATAGATTAGTTTTTAACTCTTTTTTTTCAATTTGAGACTAGATTTGAACGTTTTAACGCTTAAAAAACGGTAGGAATCCGTGTTGAATATATCGGGAATTCCGGATCCGGATCTGTACCGGTCGCAAGAAATCCGTAAATCCGCATCCGGCTATCGGATTTTAAAATCCGGATCCGGAATTCCGGATGTATTTTTTCATGTCACGCCTAAATGTGACTAAACACTATTTTTTTGTCTATAGCGTGATTTTTTTTTTGTTTTAAAGACACCCCTTTCCATTATTCGAAGAATATGTAGATTATGTAGGTAATTGTCTCAAATATCGTTAAAAAAAAACGAAAGAGCCTAAAAATGGCTGTCCATTTCATATTTAAGAATTTTTAAGTAGTTGAGGATTAAAATTCCTTATGTATATTTAATTAATTAACAAAAAAAACATGTATATGAAAAAAAAAGCACATTATTTAGTTGTCTTATGGGTTAGGAGTTAGGGTATTTTAGAATAGAAAAAGAGTTTTTAAGGAATTTCGTCATTTCCGCCCCCCCCCCCTTTTTATAAAAAAAAACATTGGTAGTTTAGGCGCGTATTTTTATAATCTGTAATCTCTGACAGAAATTTAAATAGAATTTATTTGTTATACGGGAAAAATCTAAATTAGGTTTTTTTTTTGTTTTCATTTTTGTCAGAGATTGATTTTTTAACAGATTATATAAGCGTTACTTTTAAATTTAATAGTATGTAATGAAATTAAAATTTAGGGTTGCTTGTTTGTATATTATTAAAGTTTTTATTTTATAGTCGGTCAAAAATGAAAATTCCTACCAGTGTTTTTAAACATACCAATTTTTTTTTGTTTTTCGAAAATCCTTTTTTTTTAGATTTTCGTGATATAGCAAACAATTTCAATCCCAGATTTAAAAGCAAAAAATGGCGCGGAATTCGTATATTTTTAAGGAAAATAAAATGATAGATTGTATATTCCTGGATCGTTTTAGAAGAGTCGATTTAAAAATAATAAAATAAAAACGAAATTTAAAAATAAAATTTTTCGTTTTTCAGAACATGATTTTTCAAATGTATTGTCAATATTCATTCTTTAGGGTGAAAATCAGCACTTTTTGAATGCCAGAAAATTTGTGTATCAATGACTACTCCTTGGCCTTTTTCTCTGGCTAGTTCTTGAATTCTCACTAGTTGAGAGTTCTGATCGCCTGACTCCACATCACCAATAAAGTTCTTCCTCAGACTCTCGGTAGATAAACATTAATTTCTTCTTCAAGATCTTCTATTCATTCTTCTCTGGGGGATTTAACTAAATTTCTGTTACTTGTTCTGCCACATTTTTACCTAATTTCGAAATTTCGTCTCGTCGGACCAGTTTTCTGGGAACAACTTCGGTCGTATAAACCCCTAGGTGAGTTCCAAAAAGGTTACGCTGCGCTTGGCGCGGTCGGTCCGTGGGTGACCATTTATGTCATAGCGAGACTCCTCCGTGCCTCGGAAAGCACGTTAAGCTGTTGGTCCCGGCTGTCAGTTGTACATCTTTGACAGTCGTTACGGGCAGTCAGAAAGTGTGACAACCAGTCTTATCAAGGCGTCTCTTTCTAAGTCGTAGTAGTCCATTGCTCATTTATCAGACGTACACCATTCTTTCTTTATTCCTTAATCTCGGCGTACGTCAGCAAAACTCTCGCGTATTCGTCTAATCCAGGTCTTAAGGATTTTGGTCTTGTGCCAGTCAAAGATTGAATTTCAAACGGCAATATTTGCACTAAGAACTTGCAAACGAGCCTTTTAGGATATTATTTAAATTTATATTTGTTGATGTGGAAGAAGAGAGTACGGAAAGCGGACCCCGTCACGAGACGGGACAAACGCTAGGAAGAAGAAGAAGAAGATGTAGACACCATTAGACTCCATCCCTCCATACCTCAATGTCCATCTAGTCTTTTGGTCGGTACTCCGGAGGCTACATCAACTCACCTCCAGCCTCGAAAAAGACACGAGAAACTTCAGTTCATCGTTCATTAACAGCGTCAATGATTTCTATGAAGTTTTCAATGTGTTCAATATGTCTCACCTTCTTATCGTGTGGCTGTTTTACCAACCTAACAAGCCCTAGTGTCTCCTAGTGGCCCCCTGACGGCCTCTGACATGGAATTGTAACAACGACTGCTATCAAGCAGCCGGGGACGACGGCTTAACGTGCCTGGCACGGGGGTGTTACACCGCCAACTTCCTGACTCCGGGCTGCTTTGTGACTTCCAAAATCCACAAAGCTATTTTGGCCCGACCCCGAATCTTACCCGAGACCTCGTTTATAGTAATACCACTAGACCTACGAGGCAGTCAGTATGTCTCATATGCACTAAAGGCGATAATCGTATAGCACGGCTCTCGACTCGATCGCCCGACGTATCCTTTTGATCAATAGGATGCACGAAGCGCATTTTAGCTGTGTGCGTATTTAGTCGTAGTGCGCGTAAACTCGTTTGCCATTCACTCACACAAATACAATTTGTCTCTAATTGGCTGGAAGAAGGAAGGGGTGTGGTTTATCTTGAGTGAGCTTGCGTATCTTTGGCCTACTGTACACGGTTTAACTCCAAGCCGTCTTTTTCTAAATTCATTTGCATCAGTAAACAGCTCCCAGATCTTTCTATTTCTTACTGGAGTGGTTGTTTTGACTCTTCTAGGCTTTAAGACATGTGTGCCCGGATTTTCTTCAGCCCTTGTGATGTTTGAACACTCTTCAGGGCCTACTCTAACTCAACAAAGATTGGATTAATTTTTTTTTATGTGTATGGCATCTCGCAGGTCAACCTAGACGGTTGTCTGCTTAACCGTGCTTGCCTGTGAAGTGCCTTAATTGAATTTAGGGCCTCCAGCCAGGGCTTAACTTACAAAACTAAGCGACTACACGCTAAGGGCACCCCCTAGTGGGGTACGAGCCCCACCTTTCCTTGTGGGTTTTATGGCGGTAAGGTGCAAACATATGTTTTATATGTACTTGTAGAGTATCAGATCTCACCTTACCGCACCACAAAAAAGTTATCGTCTATTCTCGGTCGTTCCGAAAATTCGTTTCGGTGAGTTAGAGTAGGCTGTTCGTAGTTCCACTGTTTTTAGTGATGACGTACTCGCGTCGTTATCTTAGCTACGTCTTGTTCCAGTGACGTAAAAGTTCGTCATCTGGTCCCCTTTTTTAGGTGACCGAACTTTTCTAACTCACCAGATTGATTCGATTTTTAATGTGAAGGAACACTAGTATTTTTGGTGTATCAAAGTTTTGACAGATCTATTTTTTGCCGCCATTTCTGTGTTTGACATTAGGAACTCAATATTATTAAATCAGAAGTTTTTTTTTTCGTTATTTAGTCGCAACATATTATATTAATTATGTTTAATAATTACTAGATTTATTGATTATGTTCGTAGTAGATTTTGTAAATTTTTAGTTCAATATTTTTTTCCCGTTTTTCGTTTGGAAACTGTCCAGTATGGAGTTTAGTAAATCATTGATATATTTTATGATCCATCGTTTTAAAGGTGCGTACAGATTAAAACATGTTGTGTAATTTGTGTTACATATTATTAATATTTACAAATGTTATACAACATAACATTCATTATCCACATTACTGAAACATGTTATATAATATTTACGCACCTCTACAAGCGGAAATATATTAACGACATCCCACGCCATGAAAACTCTTTGCTTCATCAAATATGGCCGAAAAACACCACCAGTATCGTATTTTGACGTTGTCAAAAAAGTTAAAATGGCGTCGGGTGTCTTTAATACCTTTCTATGAAATACTTAGGTACTAAAATCCTGTTTTAGACGTGATATAGATAATCGTTGCATTCTCAGATGGTTATTATTTAATCTGTGAATTAAAGATAGATATCTTTTTGTTTTTTCACGCGATATTAGAGAGGATGAATTAATTACTTAGAGTATTTAAACGATGGATCGTAGGTTTTTGGTATTAGCCATTGACATATAAAAAAATCAGTCAGTCTCGAATAAAAGTAACTCTCGAAAATGACCCCAGACACTCATCAGTCATACCTACGTAGTTATGCTATATACATATATTTTTGCAAATTCAACCTTACGTAAATTGGTTTAAGGTTGTTTTTAAGTGACGCGAGACTACTTGAAATCAGCGCACAATTTAGATTGTTGCGCTCATTTTATGCGGACGGTTTTGAGACGTTGAGTGTGCATCTTGGGTTTTTTATATATCAATGGTAAATTTTTGCTTTTTGCCCACTTTCAAGTCAATCCCAAGCCCATTGCTGGACAACACTGGACACTATAGCCATAGTTTTGATATTCAAACCTATGTCAATCTTCCGACATTAAAATAAAAAGACCCTTTAAATAAAATTAGTACAAAAAAACGGATTACAAAATCTACTATGGACAGTAAAAAAAATTATATATATTGGAGCAAAAACGCCATAAAAAAAGAAATTGTAAAAAAATAATAAAATTAAATTTAAAGTTAGCGTGTATACATGTTTGTCAATTTATATATACATAAATAGTTAGCTGCGGTTATGAAAAATGCGTTTTTTTTTCGTCAAAGCAATGTTTTTTTTTCATTTGATTTTGTTATCTGAAGAGTTTTGCGTAAAAAATGCATTTTTTAGAGACGTAGGCTTCCCTCGACTTCACTTGTATCTTTAATGATAGTGTAAAAATATTTAACCCCGACGGAAACAATGAAAAAAGTATCTTATATTAAATTTAGTGTTTAAATCGTATAGAAATTGATACAGCAGATATTGAGATAGAAAAATTCTTCGCGTTGACATTAGTTTTTCTTCCGTGTCGGGTATATAGCAGTTATAACGAAATGCAGACGAGCGACTTTGCGACTTTTTTTCTTTTCGATCCCCGTATTGCAGTCTGGAAGTACATTTAAGAAATAAACTAGTTTTTTTCATATTCGAGGAATTGGAATCTCAATCGGGGCGGGGCTTAGATTATTTGTATAAATCTGAGTTTAATATGAGCCCTGTGATGTTTACAATAGACAGGTTTCCCATGCAAAAGTGTGAAAGATATGTCACAATAGCACGGAGACTATTCAGATATTTGTGCGACTAATCGCAAAGTCACACGACTAATCTCATAATCACACGACTAATCGCATAGTCACACGACAAATCGCATATTCACACGACTAATCGCAAAGTCGTCCGTCCGCGTCAGTCTTTGTTAATAAATGTCTCTTCTATCACTGCCAAGCCCTCATTGGTGGGGTTATAGAAATCAGCTTTTTGCATTGATCCGAAAGTGCCTAAATTTAAAACGAAAATTATGTCAGAGCTCCGTTTTAATGATATACATTATATATTTAAAAAAAAAACAATTATAGCATAATCTATGTTTAAGTACTGTTTGTATTATTAATTGTATCTTTTTAATTATAATGAGAAACTCAGTTTTTCGCTATATGTGTAGCTCTACTCCAATGTTTTAGTCTAGCACCGCACCGAGTTTTATCTAAATGGGATCAGGTGTTCTGGTGTAAAACACGTGTTTTTGATTTTAAAAATCTCACTTTTTTTTGTTTAAATGGCTACTTGGAGTAGGCATTTATTATGTCAAGCGTGAGTTGCCTACTCCTATATTTTTTTTACGAAATAACCCTTTTGTAAAAGGTCTCACTGATATGATTAGTTTTTCTCATAATACCTCTCTCACTCTCACAATTATCTACCAGATAAGGTCATCATGGAATTATCTGACGGATAACTTTCTTAAATGTTACAATTAATAATGGGAACAGTTGGAAAATTGTAAATTAATTGTAAATTTTTGACATATTATTATGATTACTATAGTCTTATAACTATCGTAGTTTGAAGCTAGTATACAATGTTATCACGATACAGATAAATATTAAATACAAATAAAAATGTTTAGTGAATTTAAATATAATGGTAATGTGAAAATCTGTAAAGTTGTTTTATTCATACACACTTAGGGCCAAGGTCACTGACAGACAGTTACGTAAACGGCCCGTTAAACAAAAACTTTTTTCAACCAGGAAAGGCCTTGTCCAGAAAAGGCGAATTCGTCGCGATTCTCACGCGCGTATTACGTGCGACGTTGCGTCCAGAAAGAGCGTACCAACGCGCGAGCATTTGGGGACGAATTTAGTCAGTCGATACATGCACTTGGGTGGAGTTCGCGCGTTAACTGGACGCAACGAGGCGTTGCAATGCGCGCAATACGCGCGAGTCGAGGATCGGGCGTAGTGCACGCAATTTACGCGCGTATTTTGAATTCGCGCGATGCTTGTGGACGTGATGTATTGGTGCCTAGTATCTCACTAACGCGCGAATGATTTCGCGCGAAATGTTTTGCGACGAATTTGCTCCTTCTGGACAAGTCTTACACTTCTAGCTCAACCCTGCTTTGGTGATCGACCGTTTCAGGAATAAAAATCTCAAAAAACACTACCCATCGAAAGTTGGAAGTTTGAATTTATGGTAAACAGCTGTTTTAAGTTAATCGGAACGTTATCTCGTCGGTGAACTTGGGCCTTACCGTCTAACTTATAAAGTTTGATTAATTCTCACCATAAATGCATCGTTAATACGAACTCAAGTTAGTAGCTTAATCCTGGATTTCGACGTTAAGTAAGGATTAGGTGAGAAGGTTAAACTTCAGATTACAGTATTTTTATAAGTAAGACGGTTAGGGTTCCGTACCTCAAAAGGTTAAAAAGGAACCCTTATAAGATCTCTCTTGTCCGTCTGTCTGTCCGTGTGTCACCACGGATTTTATCAGGAACGGGTGGACTTAGAAAGTTGAAATTTATACCAGATACTGTAGGTCTATCAGTCTCTATTAGGTGGTATAAAAATCCTAAGTCCTGAGTAAACACGATGAAAATATGTGGGCAATTTTTTTTCGGAAGGGAAATCATAAAATGACTCCAACAGCCGTTTAGAGGTCGACTAAAAAAATTGCAGCAACTATATATATCTAAATACAAAAGTCAATTTACAACAACTAAAAACAAAAAAAAACAGTTTCTAGATTTTGTGATAGTGAGAAACAAATTTCTGTAACCTTGACACCAAGTTTTCCCTCTTCCATGCACAAAACATCGACCGGTAACTTGACAATATAAACAAATAACAGCTTGATGATTTTGCCAATATGACATGTATACTGAGATCATCGCCAGTGGGAAGGGAACAAACACAGGCGCAACCTACACACAAAACTTGGTAGAATTGTTCCGCTATCTCAGTGAGGACTTCTGCAACGTTATGCTACCCTGGTACTTGTCGTGGTATTATTACAAAGTAACTGGTGGGTGGTTAGTTGAAACATCACAGCCGTGTCTCTTTCATTTTATGATGTCCTAGTACTTTTCGTGACGCAAAATTAAATTCCGTGATTTGTCCGATATGTTTGTAATGTTGATGAATAATATTGTGCTATATCTCAATGCGAACGGAACTCCTGCGATATTATGAAGCCCTGGTATGTTACATGGCATTTACAAAGTAAAGTGAGGGCAAAGATATTACCATATTGTTTACGGGTGGCTACTTGAAATATAACAGCGGTGTCTCTTTAATTTTATGATGTCCTAGTACCTTCACGGCTCTCAAAAACCTAAATACTGGGATAGCTAGCTATGAAAGAAAGATACATAGAAGCGCGAAGAAAGGGAAAGAAAATAAATGACATTGTACGATGAATCTTTTGTTAGAGAGAGATGTCTATACATCGGTAGTTACGTTGCGATTGATTGCTGCATGCTTATTGGTCAAGCTTATATATAAATTGTTAACGGGTGGGTAGTTAAAACATAACAGCGATGTCTCTTTCATTTTATGATGTCCTAGTACTTTTCGTGAATGAACTAACATTGAATGACACTGTTAATGATACCAATTAATGGAAATTTCCATTTTTTTTAGTAAATCAAGCCAAGATAACTACCAATTTATTAAAAAACCCATTATATTTTTTCCTCGTGCCTTTTTTATGTTTTTATAGTTATTTTGTTATTCGCGACGGAGACAAATACAACAAATTAAAAACCATGAAAATCGGAGGAATCTTAATGAGTTTTTTGGGGAAAACATTTTAAAGAAGTTGGCTATTTTTTTTATAACGGCCTATTGATTTTCCCGCTAAAGGCCTCTTCCCACACAGATAAGGTACGAGCATTGATTGAATACCAAGGATCATGCCTTCTAAAGGCGGACTGGCGACTGATTTTGCCTATTCAGTTTGATAGAACAAAAATAAAACACGAATTTAATACACTTATTTAATATCAGTTTATTTCATTTCTTCATTCGAATGATAGTTTTTTTTTATCGATCACTTTTAAAAACACTGTGTTGTAGCTATTGTAATGATAGATGTCGCTACTTACACATGATTTTAAGATTATAAATTAATTAGAAAAAAAAAATGATAATATTAAATCTCATTGCAAAACAAAAGTTATCTGGATAAAAAAAATATTTATTTAAAATATTTCACTAGAATGTGTTTTTAAAAGTGACTAATAATACAATTTTCTTATAAACTACACACTGCAGTCGTTATTGTTAGTTCCATTATGCGCCACTAAGTAACTATGGCAGCACTGTGCTAGGATTGTGGGACCAAGAATCTTATATTCACAACTGGAGGCCACACTTCAAGGAAATACTTGAAGCAAAAAAAAACGTGTGACTGTTTTCTTGTAGACTAAGACGTTACAAAATATACGCAGTAGACAATGTAAGATATTAGCTTAATGACCTAATATTTAAAATACTAGTAAAAATTTAGTTACACATAATAAGTATAACACAAAAGTCACATTGAGTTCATTTGAGCTGTCATCAAGTACATCTTGGTGGTTTGGTCTCCAGTTAAAACTATAAGCTTCTTGGGTAGGATAATATTACCCAAAGATGATTGTTTTAGGATTCAAATCACATGAATTCCTTGAAAAAATAAAATACAGTTATATAAAAAAGACCGCCATAGTCACAAAGTTTCATTAAGTCAAATTTTACAGTAATTTTATTTTACACAAAGCTGTTTTTTAAGCATTTTTACACGCCATTACCATTACAGTATTTTTAATTCGTGATTAGTTCGATATCTTTTCATTTTACATTCAAAATCTCTATATTCTTTTGTGCATTTTACATTGCATAAATGCCTGCATTATTTATACACATAAATTAATACATTGCAGATGCATGGTCTCACACACAACTTATATTTTTAACTCTTTCTCAAATTCTTTTTCAAAATAAATACATTGAAATACAATAATAACCTATCGCACGTGACACGTCTGTTTGTTTGCATTTCATTAAAACTACGTCATTTTTAGGGTTCCGTAGTCCGACAAGGAACCCTTATAGTTTCGCTCTGTCCGTCTGTCTGTCTGTCTGTCTGTCTGTCTGTCTGTCTGTCTGTCTGTCTGTCTGTCTGTCCGCGGCATAGCTCCGTGGTTTTTGTTATTAGAAAGCTGAAATTTGGTATGAATATGTTTATTGATCACGCCGAGAAAGTGGTAAAATAAAATTTTGAAAAATATTTTTTTTTAGGGTAGCTCCCAAACATGGAAAGTAGGGATGAATATTTTTTTTCTCGCGTACCCCTTCGTGTGGGGTATCGTTAGATAGGTCTTTCAAAAATATTATGGGTGTGTGAAGACCATTTTTCGGTTAAGCGAGCCATTTGCGAAATATCTAGATTTTAAGTGAAATTTTTTGTTCGATACAAGTTACCCCCCCCCTCTAACTTTTGAATGGCTGTACCTAGAAATGTGAAAAAATTCACAGACGTAGCACATGTAATGAACTTACAAGGAAAACTATCACGGCTAAGTAGGCTTAACCGGTTACAGAGTTATAGTCGACTAACTGAGATCTACTACGGAACCCTACTGCGCGTGGCCCGACACGCACTTGGCCGGTTTTTTTTCAGACAAAAAAACACTGATTGACTCACTAATACTGCTTCTAATATTATTTTAAACAATTTTTTTTCCATACTAAAATGGCAAGACATGATGTCATTTAAACACGAAGTCAGTTGACTATTTATTAATTTTAAGGAAACTTAATTCCATAATTAATTACAATAAATATAATAAATAAAATAATTAATTAGATATTCAGGACAGGTATAAAGTATTGATTTACGGTTTAAACAACCCAATTGTTGAGTTGTATTGTCAAAATGTTTTTGATACGAGTGTCATACTGTAGCTTTTGTATGAATACTATATTAATATCGAATTAATCACGTACTAAATTAACCACATACACCCCTTCACCACTCAATTCTCCTTGTATATCAACGTACAATCTATTTCTTTGGGCTCGGGCAGAGAAGGAAGAATGGTTCATAACTTTCAACTGGCACGCTCCCTCCAAAATTTACGTCAAATTTGTCGAAATAATTTAACGTTTTAGACGATGAATCGCATTTTTTTTGAAATAGCTACATTTGACGTACATTTTGATATTTTAACTGTTAATTTACTGGATAAATAAATAATAAAGCGCTTAATTGGATGTTGCAGTGCAATTTAAAAGATACCTTAAATCTCGTGCATTAAGTTATACTTTCAAACAAACGATTTTTTACTTCTCTGCCCTACATGAAGAGGAATTACATGTAAGTGGCTGAACACATCAATTAGAATAGGTTACATTTATTTTATTTTTATTAAAATAGATCAAAAACTCATTGAATATGTATATTTTTTGATCTTTCAGACATGTTGACTTTGCAACGCCATCTTTTGACGAACGCGGGAATTTGTAGTACGTTTTTATGTCAACAGATGGCGTTAGTTACAGTTTTAAAAGTCTCAAGAAAATTTCATGAAATTATAGTTTTAAAATTATGTTCTGTAAAAGGAATATCATTTATTAAGTGCAATATTTTTTTGTTACTAGTTACAAAGTCAACACGTCTCATAAAGTTTATTAGGAAAACAAAACACGACTGTCGAGACCCCTTAAAATCTAAAATGATGATATTATTGTATATCACGTTACTGCTACCGTCTTTGATTAGTTTTTACAATTCATAGTTTTGTATTTCTACCATAAATATATGTTAGAGTTCGAGCAAAAAAAAATTATCTATGGGGTCATAAAACAAAATGTTCTAGTGACCCCCTTGTAGAAATGTGGTGTGATATAAGCTTTACTGAGGGGGTCATTTAAATTGTTAATATTAGAAATATTCCCCATTCAGGTAGGTATGTTAGATAAACACACTAAAATCATCAATTTGGGGTCATTAGAAAAAGTTCTAATGACCCCCAAAGAGCAAAAAAATAATACTCAGCATTTTTTTCTTAACTCTCTAAATATGAGTAACAAAATATTATAAAAAAACAATTTTTCATTTTAGTATTATGTGCTTTGCCACATTATTTGTATATACTTTATGTATTGACTGATACACGTGTTGACTAGAATTGCAAGAAAGTATAATAGCTTACTTTTAGCTGCGCAAAAAACGTTAATATATACCAAGAACCATTTAGAAGCACCTACATAATATTTCAAATGTGTTATCACAACTACGAAATTAAATATGGATTACATATACATTTATGTCTGACATTTGTGTCGCAATATCTGTCGTAGTCTAAACTTAGCTTTTTGAACATCTTCGATAAAGAAGGCATCATAGATGTAGATCATAGATAACTAAGCTATCCAAGCGAAAATGACTCTTATACGCCTGTAATTATGTCATGAAATCTTATGTTTTAAATACCTACATGATGTTTTTATTAATTTGTTTCACATCTAGCTAAATTTTATAATGAAAGTATTTTGCTAACGCTGGTCTAGTTTTCAATGGGAACAATTAAATTGTAATTAATTTGGTTTTATAAAATAATAATATTCTACACTTTGAAGCCACTAAATCTATACCAAACTAGGCTGAATTCTACATGCCTCATTATGCTGAACTTTTCTGAATTTTGAAGTTAACTTTTGTATCTAATCTTCTATACACACTTATTACAAGAATCTTTTTCAATAAAAAGACATTGTAGGTAAGTAACAAAATATAAAAAAAAAATAACTAACTTAAGAAGGAATCATTTTTTAAGATCAACTGTTTTGATAGGCAATAAAAAATATTTAGTTGTCTGAAAACCAGACGTATTAATAAATCTTTGCATACACTTTTAAAATAATAACAAAATAATGTTTTATAACTCACAACAAAGTTTTTAGTTTTTTCTCAATATTCTCCCTTGTTTTTTTGTGTATGTGTACTCACGTGAATAAACTGTCTTTCTTCTTTCAAAAATATAACGTTATAATACTTGTTTTTTTAACTTTTCTTAAAATTTAAACAATCGTGGCACATTTTAACAAAAAAGTAAATAAAACAAATTACTACGCGGAATTTTCGTGAAAGTAAACATAACATAACTTTAACTGACATAAATTAGTATTTTCCCTTTTTAAAATGACATATTGAATTTTATTAAAAAAGATGTGCCAAAATTTATTTAACTTTAAGGGCAACTAAGAAAACAACATGTTTTTGCTTACTGTAGTCAACCACATATAAATTTCTCCCAAGGTTGACCATATTTTTCGCCAAGTTTGACCATATTTCTCGCCAAACCATGACTACATTAATTCTGGAAAACTACCCTAATTTCTAAATAGGTATAGTAGTCATTGTTTATTTATACCTACCCTTGTAATGTTTCAATTAATATTCCAAATATTATACATAAAACAAAAGCTACTTAAGACAATATAAACAAGCTAATTAAAAAAGTTTTTAAGCTCCTAATTAAGTTAAACTTAATTAATTTTGATATCACATTACATGTAATGAAAAATAAAGACTATCTCACATCCTCGCACACAAAATCCCAATTCTTGTCACTTCGTGACCATCAGTTTATGTACATCACAAAACACCGCCCTACCTCATAATCACAGAATGTTTTAGTATATTTTATTCACAGCGAGCCACTGACATTCCAGTTATGTATTTTTCCAGGACTACCCACAAAAACATGCATGTTTGAATGTCTTTATTCCACCACTATAAGTTCTAAGTACGTTCGTTTAAGATGTACAAGGTATTGTTAAGGTCGAGTCAAAATTAAAAACTCTCATATCTTCTTTTATTTCATATTAGATTGGTTCTAGTAAGTTTTAGTTCGAGGCAAGAACTATTAACGCCAAAATTACACAAAATAACTTGACTTTATTTAAACTTCAAATCACTTGATTATCTTTGAAATGAAAGCTGTGTTATTCTAGTTTTAAGCGTTAATACGACTTGCTGCTTCTCATAGAGAAACCCAAGTCCCAATAGAATATATTAAACTACGGATATGTGTGGCCCACTGTTAAATAAATATACCTAGTTTTCTCTAAACATATGCAACCCACAAAGCGAAACGATCTTATTATTAAATTGCAATTATTCAAGCATTTGCTATCGTTTTTTTTTTCAATTTCATCAACAAACTTAAATGTTATTTTTTTATTTATAAAAGAAAACAATGATAAATCAATAAAAAACTACATTTCCATTATACATTTACATCTGTAAATTTTAAATTGCCTCTCCTGTTCTAATGACCCCAATTAGAAAAATCTACAATTTCACAAATTAAAACAAGAAACTTTCCATATTTTGTACAGAAAAACATAATAAGCGAATACGTATTTTTCAACACGATTTTTTTAAATATATATGGAACAAGTTATGTATTTTTATATAACATGTATATTTAAAAAAAAATGTTTTTTTTTTTAAATGAACATTCAACACACTTGACATCTAAAATGATAAATACTCAAGTATAATTAATTTGTCACCGCTAATAAAGTGTTAAAATACGTATTTTTGTAGCTACCATTATTTCAAAGCACATCCATGACCCCTGGGGGTCGTTAGTAATCTCTAATGTTCACAACTTACATTTCAATAATCATACTAGCGACATTATATCGCTTTTGTATTAAAATCTAATTTTAGATTTGATAATAAGGATAATATATCGACATGAGAAATATGTTTGGTTTAATAAACTAAGCTTTGATTTCCACCATCAAAAAGATAGAATTTTAATAGCAATTATCCAAAAGAATAGAACTTTAACTGCCATTATAAGAAAAAAGGCCGTAACTATCATTTTTTCGATATTGTGTTCAATACATATTCGTAATCAAAATCTTTTTCTGGTTGCAAATATGTACTAAAATCAATATCGAAAAAAAATGTAGTTACGACCTTTTTTCTTATGACGACAGTATACAACAACAGGACTACTAATACTACTATACTAATACTTAAAACATATCCATCACCTTCGATCTAAATCCTGGTTAAACTTATCCACCAGATAATTTCATAACAATGACGTTCCAATTATGAATTAATCTGGTAGATAATTCCTTAAGTGGTGAAACATGCCAATACAATAAAAAAAACAACTGTGGCTTTATGTGCAGGTCAAGTTACCCACACAAGTCATTATGCACACACACATGTGTAGAAATCTTCAATACTAGACGCACACTAATGCATAAAACACATCGACAGACAAGCGTATTTTTCACTAGTAGTGTTCTGGTTAAATAGTCGAAATATATTTTTTTTTCAGGTTAAAAATAAAGACAATTGTTTTCTAATAAATCTAAATGAATAAAATAAAAATGAATTGTCGAAATGTATGTACGCGCATAACTATCGAACGAATGCACCAAATGGGATCATTTCTTTTGTGTTCATTATTATTAAGACAAGGATTGCATAAAAAAATGAACAGAAAAAAAAATGGCGACATGAAGTTCAAGTCAGCTAGTAATATATAAATATTTATATACCGTTTGTAGGTTCTATATACAGTCAACCACATATTAATAATAAAAACACGTAAATAAGGTGTAAATTTCAGCCCTCTGCTTATATTGGAATTGTTAATTGCTATACATGGTTGACGTATGTATTTACATACATATATACAAAACAATTTCATCCTGTTATTATATAACTAGCTATTTCCTGCGGTTTCGCCCGAGTTCTAAGTGAACTACCTCACGCAGCCAGATAAAAAACTTTTAAGATCTCATCTATCTCCATACCAAATTTCAACTAGATTGGTTCAGCCGTTTTAGTGTGAGAATGCAAACATAATTTTTTATTATATAATAACCTGATTTTTAAGTCTAACTACTATGATAATGTATGATGATACCAATTTACCAATAAACTAGAAACTAGATTAAACTGTTTTGTCCTTGCTCGTTTAGGACTAAACAATTCGATCTAGGATGAACTAGGAGGAACTCTACATGATAGGGTAAATAAGTTTTTGTGTACTTAAACTTTTTTCTGACAGCTACTAACAAATATTTTGCCAATTTCATCAAACTTTACCTCTTTTTTTAATACAATTGTTTTGCTTCCTACATCAGTTATTACAATGAAAACAAATATACATAGATAGATATAACATACACAGACACACAAACAATCACCATTTAGAATCTCGAAGAAAAAAATCACCAATCATATTTTTTCGACCCCAAAAATATTATCCAACATATTCACATCGAGAACAAGACCCCATTTACAACAGTTCTATTGACCCCCAAAACATTTCAACAGTCCTAAAGACCCCAATTGTTTTACAACACGTAAAAGCGATATATCGCTTATTTTTACTTATGCTAAACAGTATTTGATAAGGTTTTCAATCCACGGATGAATCTGAGTCTTCGTTTTTGGTGCTCAAGTGGAAGGCTATAACGGGAATCGAACCTAATACCATGCAGGAACCCATGCCGTAGAAACACCAGGAGTAACCACCTGTGACATCACGAAGGAGACCTGAAAATAAAAAAAAAACATTATAAGTAGTCGTTTTTCAGACATGTCTCATCATCTGCCTAGCCTTTTCCCTACTAAGTTGGGGTCGGCTTCCAGTCTAACGGGATGCAGCTGAGTACCAGTGTTTAGTGGAGTGACTGTCTTTCGGACCTCCACAACCCAGTTACTGAGTAACACGTTACACCTTGGTAAGACTGGTTGTCAGACTTTCTGGCTTTTGACTACCCGTAACGACTGTCAAATATCTACAAATGACAGCCGAGACCAACAGCTTAACGTGCTTTCAGAGGCACGGAGGAGTCTCGCTATGACATAGATGGTCACCCATCCACGGACCGCGGCAAGCGCAGCTTAACCTTTGATCGTTCGACCCGTGCGGCTGTTACTTAGCCACGAGCTAAAAATTGACATTCCTTGCTGTGAAATGTCTAAAATTTAAAAAAAATGTAAGTTTAAAAATATAATTCCTTACGGTCTTACTTATAAAAAACGTGTAATCTGAAGTTCAACCATTTCTCACCTAATCCTTACTTAACATCGTAATCCAGGATTAAGCTAAACTTCAGACTAAAGTTCAGATTAACGATAAACAGCATTTATGAGCGAGTTTTTTGCTAATCTATCGCTAAGCAGCAGATTAAAAATTAATCAGACTTTATAAGTAACTAACTTCTGCCCGCGACTTCATCCGCGCGAAATAGTGGTGCTCCGCTCCTATTTGTTTTAGCGTGATGATATATAGCCTATAGCCTTCCTCAATAAATGGGCTATCTAACACTGAAAGAATTATTCAAATCGTACCAGTAGTTCCAGAGATTAGCGCGTTCAAAAAAACAAACTCTTTAGCTTTATTATATTAGTATAGGTACGGTTAAAATCCCTCTTACCAGCTGTAGGTGGAACAGATACAGCGGCCAAACTCTGGAACATTCGAACGAGACCGTAAGAGGAGGCGATGCGAGCTGTTCCGAAGGCATCAGCTAGGAGTACAGGAACTAGGAGGAACCAGCAGCCGAGGCACAGGCCATAGGCACCTGGAAACAGCAGAATGTAACCATTTAACCATCTTCTATATCTCATGCTAGCGGCCCGTCCCGGCTTCGCACGGGTAGCCTATGTTACTCAGGGTGAATGTAGATATTTATTATTATTATATTAATGTTTCCAATAATATAATAATAATAAATATCTTTGGACAATTTCACACAGCGCCATCTAGCCCCAAAGTAAGCAATGCAAGCAAGCATGCTTGTGTTATGGGTGCTAGCTTAACGGATATGACTACTTATATATTTTTATAACTACATACATATTATACATAGTAACTTCATCATTATTATTATTCATTAATATTCATCATTTCAATTTCTGCCCGGCCGGGAATCGAACCCGGGACCCCTTGCGTGGTATTCCGGCATGTTTACCGCTAAACCACTCAGGTCGTCCAATGGTGAAAGATTTTTTTTATCGGCACAGTAGTTTTTGAGTTTATTCATTACAAACATACACACAAAAATACAAATCTTTCCTCTTTATAATAGCAGTGTAGATATAAAAATGAATCCCTATTCCTCTCACATCTCTTCGCATCACGCGTGAATGGCTAGGTCAATTAGGCTGAAATTTGGTACGGAGATAGAAGGGATTCTGGCGAAGGTTTTAGGCTTCTTTTTATCCGGGTGGACGCGGTTAAAACCGTGGGAAACAGCTAGTGAAATATAATATGGCATCTTCATTTGGAGTTTCTTGCCCGTTCTTCTCCATAGGAAACTACTTTTTGGAATGGGCAGTTAAGTTCTTTTTTTGATTTTCAAAAGCGATTGTTATTAGGCTTAATTGAAATAAATGAATTGTTTTGAATCATCCAGGAAGGGTTTCCGAAGACGTTCCGGGCTGCGGGCTGTTCGAAAGAGATACCGCGCCCCCGGAATATTAAGAGCTGAGGAAGGAACATGGATGGGTTTTAGTCAGTAAGAGTCTGACACTCCCTCACCAGCCACGCACGGCGGGAGGAGTCATTTGATGATTTCCCATCCGAAACAAAAGTCTCAATTTATCTCCAAAACTAAATTTAATCTGAATGTGGGGGAGTTTGTTGCGCCACTTCTTCTCAGCAATAACACATAGGAAGTGGTGAAGGGCGGGCGTTTTGGGGGCTGTCTTTTGTGCATTTGACGTTCAAATAGTGCTGATTTTCAGCCTAATTTGAATATGTATATGACTTTTGAATTTTGCTCCTTGTCGACTACGGAACCTTAAAAATCAGCTTTCTAGTACCAAAAACCTCTGAGCTATGCCGCGGACAAACACACAGACGGACATTGCGAAACTACAAGGGTTCCTTGTCGACTACGGAACCCTAATGGTGATAGATACACGTGTGATATAACAGCTGATCCTCCTCCAAGGTTTGCAATTAATAATTAATTGAAATCAAGTAATGACACGGCAGCCCGTCCCCTACGTGGAATGGATTAGTAAGTAAATTTGACGTTCAAACAGTGCTGATTTTCAGCCTAATTTGAATAAATATTTTTTGAATTTTGTTTTGGTTCAGTCAAACTCTTTATTTGCATGTTAAGGTCTTACAGGTCTTAATATAAACATTAGGTACAGCTTAACGGCCTTTTTCAGGCGTTGCAAATTTGAGGGCTAGCACTAACTTATTATAAATATTACATTAAAATTTGCTTATCCTAGGAACATGACTTGTATTTCTTGCGTATTTACAATAATTTTTCATAAACTAACTAAGTATACTGTATAATATGTAGTTCGTTATTATTTTTAAGTAGGTATTTGGGTAGCTACAAAAATATTTATATTTTTTAAATATGTTTCATTTATTTGTTGGGATATAGGTAAGTAGGTATATAATATATTATGTGGATTAGTATAAAATGTAAGTAGTTATTCTTAAATGTAGGTAGTATTTAGTAGGTAGATGTTTGTAGGTGTGAGAGATTATGTATGGGGTAGGTGTAACTTTGGTGTTCATTTCACCGTGAAAGCGATATAGATAGACAGACTGAGTTCTTTCGCTTTTATATAAGTTGTGATAGAAAGTCTCACCTGAAGCGATGGCCAGTGCCCACCAGGATTTAAGGCTCGGCAGAGTCAGGACAGCGATCCCAGCAACGAGGATACTGCAAACAATTTTGTACAATTTTAAATCTTATTTACAACTTGCTTTTCGCTAGCGGTTTCGTCCGCGTGGGCTATACGAATTCAAATAAAAAAACCGGCCAAGTGCGTGTCGGGCCACGCGCAGTACGGTTCCGTAGTAGGAGTTAGTTAGTCGACTATAGCTCTGTAACCGGTTAAGCCTACTTAGCCGTGATAGTTTTCCTTATAATTTCATTACATGTACTACGTCTGTGATTTTTTTCACATTTCTAGGTACAGCCATTCAAAAGTTAGAGGGGGGGTAACTCGTATCGAACAAAAAATTTCACTTAAAATCTAGATATTTCGCAAATGGATCGCTTAACGCGAAAATGGTCTTCACACACCCATAATATTTTTGAAAGACCTATCTAACGATACCCCACGCGAAGGAGTACGCGAGAAAAAAAATATTCATCCCTACTTTACATGTTTGGAAGCTACCCTAAAAAAAATATTTTTCAAAATTTTATTTTACCACTTTCTCGGCGTGATCAATATACATATTCATACCAAATTTCAGCTTTCTAATAACAAAAACCATGGAGCTATGCCGCGGACAGACAGACAGACAGACAGACGGACAGAGCGAAACTATAAGGGTTCCTTGTCGGACTACGGAACCCTAAAAATGACAGAGTTTCATACAAACTTTGCCCCCTTATTCACCCCTTAAGTGTAGAATTTCGGAAAATCCTTTCTTATCGGATGCCTACGTCATATAAAGAACACACCCTCCAAGTTTCAGGTCTCTACGATCTAGGCTTATCTCTAGGAATATTAAAAGTCGGTAGAAATTGAGTTTACGAAAAATGAAAACAAAGTCCTAACGTATTTTGTTCTAATTCTGCCACAGAAATTAACAACATGGCGTAAAGATGGCGCATTTATGTCAATTTCATGCTCTAAACATCATCATTCATCATTTAATGCAGTTTTATTTATCTACGTGGGATAATTAGAACAAAATAGGTTATGAGTAACCATGGAGTTTCGTGCCCGTTCTTCTCCATAGGAATCTACGCTTTGGAACGGGCAAATAGCTTCAACTTTCTTTTCGACAAACTGACAGACTTATGACTCTTTGACAATTCAAAAGTGCCTGTAAATGGTCTAGTTGAAATAAATGATTTGAATTGAATTGAATTGAATATGATTTTGTTTTCATTTATCGTAAAATCAATTTGTAAGTTCAGACTTTAAATATTCCTGCATATTAAAAAATCTCACGTGTATGGAGTAGACTAAAAAAATATTTTTTTTCTTCAAAATTAAATTTATCGGCGTAATACGCGTATTCTCAATTCGAATATGCGTATTGATCGTACATACATAACCTCTGAGCTATGCCGCGTACAGACAGACAGACAGAGATGGCGAAACTACAAGGGTTCCTTGTTAACTACGGAACTTTAAAAACGCACTTACCTGACAATATAAGCCTTTCTTCTGCAGAACAGATGGAGATCACATAACCAACCCAGCCCCAGTCGCCCGCACAAGTCGAGAACAGCACTGATGGCTACCAAATGACCTGCAATCATACAATAAGTGGTAAAATAAAATATTAGAAAGATAAAATTAATCCTATGTTGGGGGCTTTCTTTTTCGGATGGGAAATCATCAAATGATCCCTCCCGCCGTGGGTGGGGCGGAGTGTCAGACTCTTACTGACTAAAACCTATCCATGGATAGGTTTTGAAGGAACATGTTCCTTCCTCCGCCCATAGTGATGCAATCCCGAACATTACGCGTCAATAAAACGTAACCAATTTTTTGGTATGTAGACGTAGCTTTGAAACTAGTAACCACTTTAATGCAAACTTCTATTTATCTCTTTCCTACTAACCGAAACATGATGTACGTGACATCTGTTCGACAAGGACGGCGACAGTCAGTTTTTCCAGACATTCAGTTGAAGTCAAGCTGACAGATGACATGAATTGTGGCTGGGGGCTCAAACTTTTATGGCACGCATTTTGCTTGGTGATTGCAGATCTAGTTACGTTAGTATATATATCAATGCCTCAGCCCGTTTGTATTCCGGGGGCGCGGTATCTCTTTCGAACGTCCCGCAGCCCCGGCAGGCTATGGCCTCGTCATGAAACACGTACCTGCGGCAGACTTGCTGTGGCCGGCTGCGACGGTGTAGGCGGGCAAGTAATACAGGGCGTACGGTGAGCCACACGACATCAGCGCCACAGACGCACACAGCAGACCGAAACGCCAAGACTTTAGTAGCGATACATCCAAATACCTGACAAAGATATAAAAACAAAAAATACTATTGACATCCAAAACACTACAGTCTGATCTAATTGACTTTATGAAAAAACTAGCTGTTGCCAGCGGTTTCACCCGTGCCTAAAACCTTCTCCAGGGTCCCCTCTATCTCCGTACTAAATTTTATCCAAATCGGTTCAGCTGCTCTCGAGATTTGCGCTTAGTAACACATTCAGCGATTTATTTTTATGTTATAAATGTAAACAAAGTCGTAACCTATTTTGTTCTAATTCTGCCACAGAAATTAACAAAGCGGCGTAAGGATGGCGCATTTATGTCAATGTCATGCTCCAAACATCATCATTCATCATTTAATGCCATTTTATTTATCTACGTGGGAAAATTAAAACAAAATAGGTTACATTATGATTTTGTCTGCGTTTTTCTAATAATAAAAAAAAACAAAAATAAAAAATTTACAACCTCCTTTTTAATGAAGTCGGTTAGAACAATACAGCCGTCGTCCCCGGCTGCTTGATAGCAGTCGTTGTTACAATTCCATGTCAGAGGCCGTCAGGCGGGTTTGAGGAAACTCTGACACTAGGGCTTGTTAGGTTGGTAAACCTGCAGCCCACACAACACTTACCTAGATATCTTCTCAACGCATCCTGTTTGCTTCTTTTCGATCTGAACGTCTTCTTTCTGGACTTCCACTTGTTTGATGACTATGGGCTCTGCTAGCTTGCTCGGGATTAGCCTGCTTGGTGGTGGTCGAATATACAAGGATTTGCTGGAAAAATAACAAGGGTTTTTTCTATTTTTAAACTATATTTCTGCCAGCGAATTCGTCCGAAATCAAATTAAAAATACCATAGTTTCATACAAAATTTGCCCCCATTTTTCACCCCCTTAGGGGTAGAATTTCGGATAATCCTTTCGCATCTGATGCCTACGTAATACAAAGAACACACCCTCCAAGTTTCAGTCTCTACGTTCAGCGGTTTAGGCTGTGCGATGATCCGTCAGTCATTCAGGACAAAGCATTTTATATGTATAGATAGATAACGTTGCCTCTCATTAAGAATGACTCCTGTATCGTGGGTGCGTTTACAAATATACATTACACATGCACGAACACCCAGACCCGGAACAATTTTTGTTGTTCCGTGCGGGAATCGAACCCGCGACATGCAGCGCAGCAGCCAATTGCTCAGCCACTACGCTAAATGTGACATCAAAATGCAACTTTTCTGTCATAAATAAGCTCGTGGCTAAGTAACAGCCGCACGGGTCGATCGATCAAAAGTTAAGTTACGCTTGGCGCTCGGTTCGTGGGTCACTATCTATAGATGCCTCCTCCGTGCCTCGGAAAGCACGTTTAGCTGTTAGTCCCGGCTGTCGTTTGTAGATCTTTGACAGTCGTTACGGGTAGTCAGAAGCCAGAAAGTCTGGCAACCAGTCTTACCAAGGGGTATCGTGAGGTATAGTATCAGAATTTTATTCTACCACTTTGTCGGCGTGATCAACATCTATACCAAATTTCATTTTCCTAGTACAAAGACCCTGTGCATGCTTTGCAACCGCGCAGACAGACAGACGGACATGGCGAAACAATAAGGGTTCCTTGTCGACTATAACTTATTTTCCAACTCACTTTTTTTTTGTATGGCATCTCGCACGTCAAACCTAGAAGGTTGTCGACTGCTTAACCGGGCTTGCCTGTGAAGTGCCTTAAATGAATTTAGGAACTCCAGCCAGGACTTAACTTACAAAACTAAGCGACTACACGCTAAGGGCACCCCCTAGTGGGGTACGGGCCTCGGCTTAGGGCGGCGCTGGGGGAGGACAGCACGGGACAGGCTGGATCAGAATATATATATGATTATTATAATCGGGAATTTTAAAGCTATTAGCTCTTGTCCAACTCACCTGCTAAGGTTCCGCCTAGCCTTGTAAACACAGGTGCTGTCAGTTGATAGATCTTCAACGGAATGCAGAATAGAAGATGACCTGGTCGGTCGCAGGCGCAGACGTACAACCTCCTTTGGCAAACCTGGGATAGGAATCATATTACTTGTAGCTAAAGAAAAGTCGTGGTGGCCTAGTAGTTAAGGCACCTGCCTCTCGTGTACGAGTGTGCTGCGAAACCTGGCAAGTACAAATGTGACTTTTCTAAAGTCATATGTACTTTCTAAGTATATCTAAGACGTCACTGACTAACGGTGAAGGAAAACATCGTGAGGAAACCTGGACTTAAAAGTCTGAAATCGCCAATCCGCCTTGAGCGCACGTGGTGATCAATGCTCATACCTTCTCTGTAATGATAATAGGCCTGTACCCAGCAGTGGCACAATATATAGACTGATGATGATGACTTGTAGCTAAAGTGAAAGAAAGAAAGAAAGAACATTTATTTCAGGACACGCACAGGAATTAAACAGTGAGTTAAAATCAAAGAGTGTCAGGTTAATCTAACTGTACGAGCCGGAATGTGCTCCCATCTCAGCTTAATGCTGCAGTACTGGTCTTCCGATAATGATATATGAGTATGTTTGTTACGCTTTCACGGTAAAACTTTTGACCCGATCTGGATGACATTTGGCACGGAGATAGAAGAGACCCAGGAGACGGATATAGGCTACTTTTTATCCGGGTGCGTTCAGTAGTTCCGGACAGGACCCGAGTAAAAGAGGGGGATGTCATAGTCTGCCGGAGCTGCGGCACGTTCGAAAGAGTTACCGCGCCCTCGGAATAAAAAGGACTGAGGAAGGAACATGGATGGGTTTTAGTCAGTAAGAGTCTGACACTCCGTCCTGCCCCACCCACGGCTAGAGGAGTCATTTGATGATTTCCTATTGGAAAAAAAGGGGTATCAGACATTATAGGCTACTTACCCACGACTCCTAATACATCCAAGCTCTCGGAATCTTCAGAATCCGAGTGTTGTGACTGCATTTGTTGACGAGCGACCTGCGAAAGATAGAACTTAAAAAATATGAGGAGCTCGTGGCTAAGTAACAGCCGCATGGTTCGACCGATCAAGGGTTAAGCTGCGCTTGGGGCAGTCGCTCCATGAACGAGTGACCATCTATATCATAGCGAGACTCCTCCGTGCCTCGGAAAGCACATTAACCCGTTGGTCTCGGCTGTCATTTGTAGATCTTTGACAGTTGTTACAGGTAGTCAGAAGCCGGATAGTATGACAACCAGTCTTACCAAGGGGTACCGTGTTACGCGGTAACTGTGTTGTGGAGGTCAGATAGGCAGTCGCTCCATATAAAACATTGGTACTCAGCTGTATCCGCTTATAGTTGGGAAAAGGCTAGTTTATGCTAGCCTAGCCCTAGCCCTAGCCTTTTTCCTAGGCAGATGATTTTAAATTACCATTTTTCAACATACCTCAATTAAACTAGGGTGCATGATCTCCGTGATGAGGTTGTTCCGCTTAACCTCCTCGTTGAGGAGTAAGTTCTTCTGGTTGAGGGTCAACTCCGTCTCTGTTTGGAACAGGCTCTGGAGGCGATTGTCTTTTGTAGAGTCGGATTTGAACATGATGCCCTGGTCTGGGAAAGACCGAAGTATGTTATTATGTTTATTGCTATGAAAACCTCTTTTGGGCTAAACTTTGCGTTGATATTCTTAACAAAATCATTGACATTTAAAACTTAATTTCTATTGGTATTTGAAATTTTCCCATTGGTATTCGAAACTCTTCCTTTAGTATTGAAGCTTTCGATTGCTATTTTAAACTTTTTCATTGATACTCAAAATGTTCGCAATGATATTCGAAATTTTCCCATTTATATTCGAACATTTCCTATTGATAATCAAAACTTTCCCATTGATATTTAATACATTCCCATTGGTATTCGAAACTTCCCATCATCATTCGAAACTTTCCCATTGGTATTTGAAACTATTCCATTGGTATTAGAAACTTCCCATTGATGTTCGTAACTTTCCCGTTCCTTTCCCATTAATATTCGAACCTTTCCCATTGATACACGAAATGTTCCCATTTATATTCGAATCATTCCCATTGCTATTCGAAACTTCCCATTATCATTCGAAACTTTCCCATTGATATTTAATACATTCTCATTGGTATTCGAAATTTCCCATATTTATTCGAAACTTTCCCATTGCTATTCGAAACTTCCCATTATCATTCGAAACTTTCCCATTATCATTCGAAACTTTCCCATTATCATTCGAAAATTTCCCATTGTTATTCGAAACTTTCCTAATGCCTATAGACAACCTTACCTTCCTGTATGTCATGCAGCAACGTGGTGTGTTCAGTAGTAGTGGTGGTTGCTGGAGTCCTGTCAGCTAAGGCCGAGGTGTTGAAACTGACCGGCGCGGGACGGTACAGAGTCGCCGACACGCAAACGTGTAGCATGCCACCTCCTTTGAAAGACAGAAATAAACATCTATACATATAAAATGCTTTGTCCTGAATGACTGACGGATCAACGCACAGCCTAAACCGCTGATCGTAGAGACCTGAGACTTGGAGGGTGTGTTCTTTGTATGACGTAGGCATACAATAAGAAAGGATTTTCCGAAATTCTACCCCTAAGGGGGTGAAAAGGGGGGAAAAGTTTGTATAAAACTCTGACATTTTTGATTTGATTTCGTATAGCCCATACGGGCGAAGCCGCTGGCAGAACGAATAATAAAAACCGGCCAAGTCCAGGTCAGACTCATAATTGTTCGGTTAAGCTGGTCGTTAATATTAGAAGCACACTGCAAGAGGTCATGTAGAAAAAAAATAACAAAATAAAAGGCTCATTCACAGAGGAAATGTAACTATGATCATCATCTGCCTAGCCTTTTTTTTCCCAACTATGTTGGGGTCGGCTTCCAGTCTAAACCGGATGCAGCTGAGTACCAGTGTTTTACATGGAGCGACTGCCTATCTGACCTCCACAACCCAGATACCGGGTAACACGGTACCCCTTTGTAAGACTAGTTGTCAGACTTTCTGGCTTCTGACTACCCGTAACGACTGTCAAAGATGTACAAATGACAACCGGGACCAACAGCTTAACGTGCTTTCCGAGGCACGGAGGAGTCTCGCTATGACATAGATGGTCACCCATCCACGGACAGACCGCGCCAAGCGCAGCTTAACCTTTGATCGGTCGACCCGTGCGGCTGTTGCTTAGCCACGAGCTCCTCGAGAAAATGTAACTATGATGTTCTTTATAAATAACTAGCTGTTTCCCGCGGTTTCACCCGCATCCCGAAGGAGCTACTTCACGCACCCGGGTAAAAAGCCTATGTTGTTCCTCAGGGTCTATTCTATCTCTGTACCAAATTTCATTTATATCGGTCCAGTAGTTTTGGCGTGAAAGCGTAACAGACAGACAGACAGACAGACAGACAGACAGACAGACAGCAAAGTTACTTTCACATTTATAATATTAGTAAGGATTGAAAAAGCACTTTTTCATTGATTTGGCAAGGCGACTTGCTTACACACAAGGCAGACAAAAAGAAAGCGGCAAAGAGGAGACATGACGGCATACGCGTCATGCCATTTGCCGTCACGGCAAATCAGTCGATCTTACCGTCAAGGTGCGCCAATATTTCATTAAAAAACAACATATTCATAATCAGACATATGTTGCTGGGGAGTTTGTTGCGCCACTTCTTCTTCCCAGCAACAACACATAGGAAGTGGTGAAGGGCAGGCGTTTTGGGGGCTGTCTTTTGTAAATTTGACGTTTAAAAAGTGCTGATTCTCATTGTGATTTTTAAAAATAAATTTTTTAGAGTCTTACCTAATAATAAAACAGTTCCATGCAAACCATACATGTCTACAAGTTTCTCAATCAACATTGGAAACACGAAGCTACCAGCTGCCGTCCCGCTCACACATATGCCGTTAGCCAACGCCCTGGAAAGAGATGACAATATTGAAATAACCAGACTGGGTTTTTCACCACAGACATTGTATCTAAATAGATGACGCAAGCATTGATTATACTGTTACTAATGTAACTAGATCTGCAATCACTATTATTTTATTATTTCTATGTAGTTTACCTGTGTTTATCAAAATATTGCGAGACGATGACAATACCAGGAGTCGTGGACAAACCCCCGCCGATACCTGTAAGAAAATACCAAAATATAAATTTAAGGAGCTCGGGCCCCCCCATATTGGAAAGCTGCGTTGAAAGCGCGCCCGCCACGCCCATCAGCTTCATTGATCGGGTATAATTTATTCCCGGATATTGATTTTCATCAATTTGAAATAGAATCATAAATCATTTAATTGAATTAGCAAGATGCATAATTCAGAAATATGTAGATGCTCGTTTATCATTTTTTACGAAAAACAATCAGGACCCTAAAACTTTAATTCGGAAAACATATACCAAATTAATTCATTTTAAAAATCAATTATAATAGGATATTTTTTTTTGTAATTGTTTTTTTTTACTTGTTTATTACATTTTTTGGTTGGTTTTAAATTATTCACAATATTCATTGATTAATTTTCATTAAATACTATTTGATAAGATTTTAATTGAGTATTTTTCTTATTGTTAAAATCCATTTTATCGATATCGTCTATTTTCCCTTAATCAACCACAACAGCCCTAACGATAGGTGTCTGCGCAATTTGACCTTGAACCGACCAATTGCAGCCGTGCATTTTTCCTCGTCCCCCGGCCCGCTGTGGTGAGTCGTGTTCTTAGAAGAAATCGGCCTATAAGCTCTCTAGTGGATAATTTCTCTATGGTACAGAGCATCAAATCGCATTTCACCGCATCATAAAAAATGTTAACGTCTATTCTCGGTCTTTCCGATGTCTTGTTTCGGTGAGTTGTAGGCTCCCGGCTTTTTCGGGATTGGACCCGAGCCGGCGGCGCGCGCTCCCAAGGCGATGCACGGGGTAGGACACCTCACTACCCCGTGCAGGAGACGAGGCCCGACAGGACGGGCCGGCACCAGTGCGGGGCTGTGGACGAATCTGGATTCCCGCGGCCCCGCGCGCCCGTGCGGGAAGCGACACCGGGTTGGTTTTAGCCGGTAAGAATCCGGCACTGTTCCCGGCCTCCCCAGGCCGGGTTCGTCCATGAGGATTTCCCCCAGGCAAAAAAAGGCTCCCAAGTCTGGTGCTGACCACTTACCAGTCATAACGCCAAAGCTGAGGAGAAGATGAAGAAGTCCAGTGCTGAAGTAGGATAGAGCTAGTCCAGTGGCACAAAACAGGCCTCCAATGAAGACTACCAGACGACACGAGTACTTTTCACATAACGCTGATGAGAGGGGCGCTGGAAAAGAAATTATATCTTAGTTAATATAAAGGATGCGTTGAGAAGATATCTAGGTAAGTGTTGTGTGGGCTGCAGGTTTACTAACCTAACAAGCCCTAGTGTCAGAGTTGTCTCAAACCCGCCTGACGGCCTCTGACATGGAATTGTAACAACGACTGCTATCAAGCAGCCGGGGACGACGGCTTAACGTGTATCTAGGCATGGGTATGTTACACTGCCATCTGCAAAAGGGCGTCAGGTGGGTTTGAGACAACTCTGACACTAAGGCTTGTTAGGTTAGTAAACCTACAGTTCACACGATAACACAGAACTGATTGGTTATTTAAGTATTACTTTTATCGGGCAGGTGAAACCATAGGAATTAGCTAGTTTTTAATTTTAGTAAAATGACGTGGTAGCCTAGTGGTTGCGGCACCTGTCAGCTTCCACGCCAGCGGCTTCAACCGCGTGGACTAAACGAATTCAAGTTTAAAATTACAGAGTTACATACAAACTTTGCCTCCCTTTTTCATCCCTTTAGGGGTAGAATTTCAGAAAATCCTTTCTTATCGAATGCCTACGTCATACAAAGAACACACCCTCCAAGTTTCAAGTCCCCACGATCAGCGGTTTAGGCTGTGCGTTGATCCGTCAGTTATTCAGGACAAAGCATTTTATATCTATAGTTTATTCTTACCTAAAGCTAGGCACAAGGTGGACAGCGCAGCAGGTATCCAAGACGCTACAGACTCCGAGGAATCGGGAAACGTCTCCATGATCTCCACGTAGAGCACTCCATATGACTTGAACAAGCCAGCTACCCAGAACTGGACCATAAAGGCTCCGAATACCACCACCCAACCGTATCCACCGTCAGGGGGCGCTGTGCTTCTAAAACAATACAAATTTTGTGAATAGGTAGACATATGGCTGGCCTTTTTAGGGTTGCAATCAAAAATGGTTCCACTTCGTCTTTCTTTCCGTTTGTCACACATGATTATTTCAGGAGCTACTCATGTTATCGACTTGAAATTCTGAATAGTTATACAGAATGATCGTCCATGCGTATAGCAATTGAAAAAAGTAAAAAAAATAATGTTACTTTTGTGGAAAAAGTGGGTGGAAGTGGGGGTTTGTGCATATTGTAACTAGGTCATGTGGGGTATGTGGTAACGATAGGGCTGGGCTTGCACCAGTGGCGGATTCAGGGTGGGTGGGGCTAAAGGGCTCAAGCCGCCCCCAAAATCTAAGCACTCCTTGCTTATTATGCGTTAAGCAAAATAAAATGTTCTGTGCTTTTTTAGTGTTTCGCTTGATAAAACCTACCCTCACCAGAATCAAGCCCCCAAACCAAAATCCTGGATCCGCCACTGGCTTGCACACTAATTATGTAATTTTTGTTTTCTTTCATATTTCGAATTATAATGAAAATTGCAAAAAAATAAAAGACCATCCCTCTTATCTTCGTAGTTTGTGTAGCGTAAAATCTGAAATGATTAGGGTTGATAGATGTTATTACAGGAAAAAATATATAATTCTAAGCATCCCCTCAACTATTGAAATTATGATCGCAAATCGCAAATGTTTCAGAACAAAAGCAGAAGTATAATTTTATTTTTTTTATTTATTAATTTGCATCAGGCAACAAAGGCCCATATTAAAAATACAATAATACTATATGTATAAACATACAAAACATATAAAATACTATACATAAACAATTACACTATAAACCTAAAAACTAAATAAGTTATACACGATTGCTATTATTCTGCAGCGTCGGCGTCGTGTATCGCGCAGTGTCGGGTATCCGGCCACGGAATCGCCGGAAAATAACGCCTTTCGGCCAAAATTCTGGAGAAATGAATTTTGAAAGATGCTCAGTCGGGACTCTCACCACAAAGGAATTAAAATTCAATTGTAATGACGATGAGTAGCAAAATCCTTAAGATTTCTAAAAAGACTTACTCAGCGGAGGAGTCGGGAGGAGGCCTCAGTTTCCTGGAGGCTGCCAGCAGGGGGCGCGCCGTCACCGACGAGAGGGTTAGGAGGGAGTCTTCCTCCTGCTCCGTGGGGGACATCGCTGATAGGTACGCGCCTACTTGCTGTGGAGGAAGAGGATAAAGATAGAAGGAGCCACTGGAACTAGCCTATTGGGAGCAAAAGATTATCAGATAAGGAATTTTAAAGGCTGAAAACATAGATGTTACTAAAGTAGAGGAGGAGCTCGTGGCTAAGTAACAGCCGCACGGTTCGACCGATCAAAGGTTAAGCTGCGCTTGGCGCGGTCGGTCCGTGGATGGGTGATCATCTTTGTCATAACGAGACTCCTCCGTGCCTCGGAAAGCATGTTAAGCTATTGTCCCGGTTGTCATTTATAGATCTTTGACAGGCGCTACAGGTAGTCAGAAGCCAGAAAGTCTGACAAGCAGTCTTACCAAGGGGTACCATGGTACCCGGTAACTGGGTTGTGGAGGTCAGATAGGCAGTCGCTCCATGTAAAACACGGGTACTCAGCTGCATCCGGTTTAGACTGGAAGCCGACCCCAACATAGTTGGGAAAAGGCTAGGCAGATGATGATATGTTACTAAAGTAATTAGATCTGCAATCACCGTACACCATGCGAGCCATAAAGGTTGAGCCCGCAGACATAACTCAGCCATTTTTTTATGTGGTACGCCACACCGTATTTTTCCTGGTAGTACTATTGCCATCCTTATCATACAGATATCATGAACATTATGTTTCGGCTAGTGTGAGAGAGATAGATATAATTTTACATCAAAATGATTACTAGTTTCAAAGCTTCGTCTGCATTCTAAAAAATGGTTACGTTTTTGTTACCGCGTAATGTTCGGGATTGCATCTCTATTGATATATCTCGATGGCTGAAAATCACTCAATTTTTGAGCGTCATAAAATTAAAGCCTGCTAGTTATGTTAAACAGCTTACTAATTTCAAAATTTCATCTGAACCTTTGACTTTGAAACTGTTGATTGATTTCAATGGGACTTTCACTGGCAGTTAGATTACGTGATAAGGGGGTTAGGCAAGTGGCAAAAACGCTAGTCCTTACTAATATTATAAATGCGAAAGTAACTCTGTCTGTCTGTCTGTTACGCTTTCACGCCAAAACTACTGGACCGATATAAAAGAAAATTTGGTACAGAGATAGAATAGACCCTGAGGAACAACATACTTTTTACCTGGGTGCGCTAAGTAGTTCCCTCGGGATGCGGGTGAAACCGCGGGAAACAGCTAGTAGAATATAAAACAAAATGTATGGGAATGACATTCGTTTACGACTAGCTATCTGTCATTCCCATACATTTTGTTTTCTATTCTACTAGCGTTTTTGCCACTTGTCTAACCGCCAAGGAGTACCTAAGGCTACTTTTGCTTAAAAGGAATTAGGATTCCGCGAAAAAAAAAACCCTTAAAATTAATTAGTGCTTTAAAAGAATTTAATTAATCTTTTATTTATTACCGTAGCTAGTGGAAGTTCTAGCAGTAAGCTGGCAGGCCGTTCCCGCTGTTCCGTTGGCGCCGACTGCACCGATAGCAAGGAGCCTGCCTTGTCCGGCGACAGGATAGCCTGAGGGGGAGATTAGTTTTTTAATTTATTTTATTTTTATCTGAGAAACAAACAGATACAATATAGGAACATAGGCAAGCAAATTAAGTAATACAATGGCCGCGATTCTCTTGACACCATCTAAATTAAATTTAGTCTATAATTCTCTCTTTCCATCAACAAATATAAGAAAGGGATAGCAAACTTTTAACATCTGTCAAATTAGAAAAAAATAGTTTTCCATACAAATTTAAACATCACGACGTAACATCTTGACTAAATTAACAAACCTGTACGAACAAAATGTCATCTGTCATTTAATTTGACAGCACTGAATTACTTGCTATCCTCTTCTTGTATTTCGCAATAGAAAAAGACCATGATATTTTAAAATTAGTTTAGTCGTGTGTAAGTCAGAATCGGCACCATTATCAAAAACAGGGGCCCTACTCTAACCCAACGAAAACGAAGTTTCGTTTGAAATTCGGAACCTTTCTTTGTCAATTTTAGGGCGGTAAGGTGCAAACAATTGTTATATATGTATTTGTATATGTACAGAGCATCAGATCGCACCTTACAGCACCACAAAAAAGTTATCGTCTATTCTCGGTCGTTCCGAAGTTTCGTTTCGGTGAGTTAGAGTAGGGCCCCTGGTTCCAAGTCCCCGCCCCCCATGATAGGACCCGAGCCGGCGGCGCGCGTCTGTGTCCACGCGCGCCCCCGAAGCGATGCACGGGTTAGGACACCTCACTACCCCGTGCAGGAGACGAGGCCCGGCAGTACGGGCCGGCACCAGTGCGGGGCTGCGGACGAATCTGGATTCCCGCGGCCCCGCGCCCACGTGCGAGAAGCGACACCGTGGTGGTTTTAGCCGGTAAGAGTCCGGCCTCCCCAGGCCGGGTTCATCCATGAGGATTTCCCGCCGAAAAAAAAAAAAAAAAAATGCCCCCTGGTTCCAGGCTGCTTTGTGAAATTTGTAACACCCACGAAGCGATGGCGAACTCATGAACCCGAGACCACTAGACTAATTAGGTTGTACTCATCTTGTTTTAAACCACCTTACCTCAGAGATGACATCAGTCGGCAGGTCGATGGAACAGGACAGAGCAGTGGACGTTGGTGGTGCCGAGGACCCGAGCACTTGAGTATCCAGCTTTGACAGCTCCTAGAAAAGAAAAGAAACTTCTTTTAAGTCTGTTTAGGATTTCGACGACTGTAGAACCTGAACCGCTAAAAGCACGTTAAGCTGTTGGTCCCGGCTGTCATTTGTAGATCTTTGACAGTCGTTACAGGTAGTCAGAAGCCAGAAAGTGTGACAACCAGTCTTACTAAGGGGTATCGTGTTACCCGGTAACTGGGTTGTGGAGGTCAGATAGGCAGTCGCTCCATGTAAAACACTGGTACTCAGCTGCATTCGGTTAGGCTGGAAGCCGACCCTTACATAGTTGGAAAAAGGCTAGGCAGATGAAACTAAAATGCTGCGGTGACAAACATGAAATTTTAGCAGCTGATGTCTTTGTAATGATACAACTTTCTATTCCCTCACTCTCACAGTCCTCAGGGACACACAGGGACCGGGGAGAGATTACAAGATTACAAACACCGACACTCGACAGACAGATACGTGTTGCTGGGGAGTTTGTTGCGCCACTCCTTCCCAGCACAAACACATAGGAAGTGGTGAAAGGCGGGCGTTTTGGGGGCTGTCTTTTGTATATTTGACGTTCAAAAGTGCTGATTTTCAGCCTAGTTTGAATAAATCATTTTAGAATATTTAATTTTACGAAGAGTGCATTAAATAGCATATGGTTCTGTTGACGATTCTTGGGAATTGCCTCGCGTTGACGCAATCAAGTGACTTGTAACTTGTAAGGTTTCGCTCCTAGTGTTCAGATTCCATTCAAACTATTAATATAGTAGGTAGCCTGTATTTAAACTAGGTCAGTTTTTCTTAGGTACGTCAGTGACATTGAATAATTAATTGACGAATGAATTCATTAAAGCTAAATTCTAAGTTAAACGGAAGAACTGTTGTGAAACGGAAGAACTGTCATTCAAGATCTGACAAAATGGAGGATAACATTGAATAATTTTGCTAGTAATATATACACTGACGGACTAATAAACTGCATCAATGTTCAACACGCACCTACCTTTGAAAAAGACATTTTAACCAAGTATTCCAACTTTTAATACAAATTTAAATTGAAACCTATAGTTTGGTTCGTTTACTTCATAACAGCGTAGTATCATTATCCCTAAGTGTATGTTTGTATACTAGGAAAAGGGCCATTCAATTTTTTTAAACAAAAACTTTGATGCTGTTTCTTTGTCTGGGGGAATATTATCTTTTTCGGCTAAATAATTATTATACATATCTATGTAATATTGAGGAGCTCGTGGCTAAGTAACAGCCGCACGCTTCGACCGATCAATGTTTAAGCTGCGCTTGGCGTGGTCAGTCCGTGGATGGGTCATAGCGAGACTCCTCCGTGCCTCGGAAAGTACGTTAAGCTGTTGGTCCCGGTTGTTATTTGTAGATCTTCGACAGTCGTTACGGGTAGTCAGAAACCAGAAAATCTTACCAAGGGAGATACCCCTTGGTAAGATTGGTTGTAAGAGTCGCTCCATGTAAAACACTGGTACTCAGCTGCATCCGGTTTAGATTAGAAGCCGCCCCCAACATAGTTGGTAAAAGGCTAGGCAGATTATGAACGTCTTCAACTAAAAATACCTATCCAATATTACCGCCATTACGATATGCATGCGCAATGGAACTATTGATTTTATTTCCTGGCTGGTACCGCGACTGTCGCGAGCTTTGGCAGACAATAGCATTGGAAACTTTTTTTTAATTCTCTCGTCACTCATTCACGGACCGAACGTTACTTAGCCACGAGCTCCTCTCCAAGTATATGTCTAACAGTGGACAACTATTCATTACGACGTGTCTATTTATATAAAATGCTTTGCCCTGAATGACTGACGGATCAACGCACAGCCTAAACCGCTGAGCGTAGAGACCTGAAACTTGGAGGGTGTGTTCTTTGAAAGACGTAGAAATGTGATAAGAAACGGTTTTCCGAAATTCTATGCCTAAGAGGGTGAAAAAGGGTGGCAAAGTTTGTGTGAAACTCTGTCATGTCTAATTTGAATTCGTATTGGCCACGCGGGCGAAGTCGCTGGTGGAAAGCTAGTCTATATATATCTATACTTCTATACTAATATTATAAGGAGGAAAGATTTGTTTGTTTGTAGTGTTTTAACTCCAAAACTACTAGACCGATTTTAAAAAATCTTTCCCCGTTAGAAAGCTACATCTTTACGAAGTGTCATAGGCTATATTTATTTCCAGAAATAATTAGGGATCCCTACTAAAACTTGAATAATGTAATCCAAGGTGTAAAAAAATTACCACGCGGGCGAACCGCAAGCGTAAAGCTAGTCTATCTTATATATGACTAGCTGTTTCCCGCGGTTTCACCCGCATCCCGAGGGAACTACTTAGCGCACCCGGGTAAAAAGTAGCCTATGTTGTTCCTCAGGGTCTATTCTATCTCTGTACCAAATTTCATTTAT
Organism: Pyrrhia umbra; assembly: GCA_963891755.1. Taxonomy (NCBI): domain Eukaryota; kingdom Metazoa; phylum Arthropoda; class Insecta; order Lepidoptera; family Noctuidae; genus Pyrrhia; species Pyrrhia umbra. The sequence continues at coordinate 5,864,589 of OY982946.1, forward strand.
ATCGGTCCAGTAGTTTTGGCGTGAAAGCGTAACAAGACAGACAGACAGAGTTACTTTCGCGTTTATAATATTTGTAAGGATAATGTTTGTTTAAATGCTATTCCAACACACAGACTGACAGTTAAGGTTGATTGCAACTATATTTATAAAAATCAATAGAAGATTAATTTTCCAAGAACATCGCCATCGATTCCACGTAGGGGACGGGCTGCCATGTCATTACTTGATTTCAATTAATTATTAATTGCAAACCTTGGAGGAGGATCAGCTGTTATATCACACGTGTATCTATCACCATTAGGGTTCCGTAGTCGACAAGGAACCCTTTTTGTTTCGCCATATCCGTCTGTCTGTCTGTCCGCGGCATAGCTCAGAAGTTCTTTGTTCTAGAAAGCAGATTTTTAGGGTTCCGTAGTCTACAAGGAACCCTTATAGTTTCGTCATGTCCGTCTGTCTGTCTGTCCGCGGCATAGCTCAGAAGTTCTTTGTCTAGTACATACACACACACACACACACACAATTCCAAAGTCATTTATTCAAATTAAACTGAAAATCAGCACTATTTGAACGTCAAATTTACAAAACGCCCGCCCTTCACCACTTCCTATGTGTTGTTGCTGGGAAGGAGAAGTGGCGCAACAAACTCCCTTGTAGTTTCGCCATGTCCGTCTGTCTGTCTGTCTGTCTGTCCGCGGCATAACTCAGAGGTTCTTGGTACTAGAAAGCTAAAATTTATGTATGGATATGCATATTGTTTACGCCGACAAAGTGGTAAAGTCTGAAATCGCCAACCGCCTTGAGCGCACGTGGTGATCAATGCTCATGCCTTCTCTGTGTGAGAAGAGGCCTGTGCCCAGCAGTGGGACGATATATAGGCTGATGATGATGATGTACATATGTTTGTTTAACCTCGTCATCTGCTCAGCCTTCTCCCAACTATGTTGGGGTCGGCTTCCAGTCTAAACCGGATGCAGCTGAGTACCAGTGTTTTACATGGAGCGACTGCCTACGGACCTCCACAACCCAGTTACCGGGTAGGTACCCGTTGGTCAGACTGGTTGTCAGACTTTCTTACTTCTGACTACGTAACCAAAGATCTACAAATGACAACCGGGACCAACAGCTTAACGTGCTTTCCGAGGCACGGAGGAGTCTCGCTATGACATAGATGGTCACATCCACGGACCGACCGCGCCATGTACAGCTTAACTTTTGATCGGTCGGACCGTGCGGCTGTTACTTAGCCACGAGCTCCTGGAGTCCGCATATTTTTGCTTAATAATTTCGATAGCATCCGTGCGAAGTCGGGGTAGGTTGCTAGTGTAATAAAATTAATTTATGTGGTTTCATTAACGTAGAGTGAAACTTGGAAACTATGATTAATGACACCCATGACGTAATTTCCTCTTTAAAACTTACCTTTTACGAAAAATTGTAATTTACACAGAGTTTTATTGAAACTTCCAAAATAATAATTTAATTTCTCTTGTGTTTTAGAAGGTTTTAGAAGTCGGTTGCGAAAATGCACGACGTACAATTGTGTGTCCTTTACTTGCAAGACATCGACTTCTAGAGCGTTATTTTTTGAAAAGAGATTTTTTATTATTTTATTAAGTAGGTACCTGCCTGGAGGAGCTCGTGGCTAAGTAACAGCCGCACGGTTCGACCGATCAAAGGTTAAGCTGCGCTTGGCGCGGTCGGTCCGTGGATGTGACCATCTATGTCATAGCGAGACTCCTCCGTGCCTCAGAAAGCACGTTAAGCTGTTGGTCCCGGTTGTCATTTGTACATCTTTGACAGTCGTTACGGGTAGTCAGAAGCCAGAAAGTCTGACAACCAGTCTTACCAAGGGGTACGGTGTTACCCGGTAACTGGGTTGTTGAGGTCAGATAGGCAGTCGCTCCATGTAAAACACTGGTACTCAGCTGCAACCGGTTTGGACTGGAAGCCGACCCCAAACATAGTTGGGAAAAGGCTAGGCAGATGATGATTAAGTAGGTACCTGCCTACACAAGACATCCCATACAAATTTTAACATCTGTCAACACTACACAACCCACTTGAAAAACGTCTATTATAAGATATATCGTAAGAAACTTACGTAAACGGGCTCTTTATTCAAACAGAAAAGGTCAGCGAGCAGTATCATTTGTTCAAAATAATAATAGCTAGGAATCTTGAATGAATAGATCAGTCAGTCTTTTAATGACGTTCTTCCTCCAGCTTTTTTATGGGAAAACATTAAATGACTCCTCCCGCTGTGGGGGAGCGGGAGGGAGTGTCAGACTCTTACCGACTTATAAAGCCCGATTAATTTTTAATCTGCCGCTTAGTAGCGGATTGGCAAAAATCTCACTCGCAAAATGCTGTTTAGCGTTAATCGGAAATTTTAGTAGCTTAATCCTGGATTATAACGTTAAGTAAGGATTAGGTGAGAAATGGTTGAACTTAAGATTACAGGTTTTTTATAAGTAAGACTCTTACTGACTAAAACCCATCCATGTTCCTTCCTCAGCTCTTTGTATTCCGGGGGCGCGGTATCTCTTTTGAACGTCCCGCAGCCCCGGCAGGCTATGACCCTAAGCTGCCTTAATTATGCTGACATCTCACATGAGATACATAGACATGAGATACATAGTATAAAGTTAAAAATTAAAAAACCCCATACGTAAAAATGATAAATTATTTTGGAAAAGAGCTGATACTCTTACACTGGTCAACCGATATTAACCAAACATAGCTAAGAACCACCGCAAAGAAACTGGCTTTCAAATGATAAAAACGCATTGAAATCGGCCCATCCGTTTGAGAGCCACAGACCGATACACAGACAGACAGACAGACATTTCACATTGATGTCAAACTTATAACACCCTTGTTTTTACGTCGAGGGTTAAAAACAAAGTCTCGTCCCGCTGTCTGTCTGTCCCTATGTAGGTATGCTTAGATCTTTAAGACTACGCAACGGATTTTGATGCGGTTTTTTTTAATAAATAGAGTGATTCAAGAGGAAGGTTTTAGTAGTTATATAATTTGTCAAGTTTTTGTATCCATTAGCTAAATATCTTTAAATAAATAAATATCTTTTTGGACAATTTCACACAGAGCCATCTAGCCCTAAAGTAAGCAACTAATATGCTTGTGTTATGGGTGCTAGCTTAACGGATATACTATTTAAATACATACATATTATACATAGTAACACCCAGACCCGTCACAGAAATTAGAATTCATCATTTCAATTTCTGCCCGGCCGGGAATCGAACCGGGGACCTCTTGCGTGGTATTCCATCATGTTGACCACTAAACCACTCAGGTCGTCGTGTAAAATATCGTGAGCGAAGCCGTTGGCGAAAAGCTAGTTTCCCATGAAGTGACACGCTTGGTTTTCATACAAATGACGGAACTTGTGTTATCCTTACTAATATTATAAATGCGAAAGTAACTCTGTCTGTCTGTCTGTTACGCTTTCACGCCAAAACTACTGGACCGATATAAATGAAATTTGGTACAGAGATAGAATAGACCCTGAGGAACAACATAGGCTACTTTTTACCCGGGTGCGCTAAGTAGTTCCCTCGGGATGCGGGTGAAACCGCGGGAAACAGCTAGTCTATTTATATACGTGTCTGTGGAAAGATTGTGGGTGGGTGAAACCCACGTTTTCAACGTCATTAGGCTTTGAAAGGTTAGAGTCCATTCTAACTACAAGCTAGCTACAGCGTTTCCGCGCCTAAGGAACGTAAAAGGCTAAAGAAGGAACATGGATGGGTTTTAGTCAGTAAGAGTCTGACACTCCCGCCCGCCCCACCCACGGCGGGAGGAGGCATTTGATGATTTCCCATCCGACAAAAAAAAAGAAATGCCACTAGAGTTAAGGACTAATCTATAAGAGAAATGTGATATCACTAGCTTCTGCCCGCGACTTCGTCCGCGTGGAATAGTGATGCTCCGCTCCTATTAGTTTTAGCGTGATGATATATAGCCTGTAGCCTTTCTCAATAAATGGGCTATCTGACACTGAAAGAATTTTTCAAATCGTACCAGTAGTTCCTGAGATTAGCGCGTTCAAACAAACAAACTCTTCAGCTTTATTATATTAGTATAGATAAGAGAGTTAAACAGAGGTGAGAACATTGGATTATTTGGAGAATATTGTTGTATGATGGTTACTCTTTCACGATGAAACTGTTGTATGGATTTTGAGGAAATTTGATAGGTATATACACAAATTCTTATTGTCATAACTAATCATAGATTAATTAATTAAAGTCTCCGCGCTATTACTTGTAAAATGCGACAGCAAATACTATGTCGAAGTCGGCTTACCCGAGCCAGAAGCCAATCCCGTTGCAAGAAAGGCGTCCCGAATGATTTAAATAATCACTTCACTACATAGTATAAAACAAAGTCGTTTTCTCTGTCCCTATATCCCTATGTATGCTTAAATCTTTAAAACTACGCAATCGATTTTGATGCGGTTTTTTAATAGATATAGTGATTAATGAGGAAAGTTTTAGTATATAATTTGTTTTAAATAATCACTTCACTACCTATTATAAAACAAAGTCGCTTTCTCTGTCCCTATATCCCTATGTATGCTTAAATCTTTAAAACTACGCAATCGATTTTGATGCGGTTTTTTTAATAGATAGAGTGATTAATGAGGAAGGTTTTAGTATATAATTTGTCAAGTTTTTGTATCCATTAGCTAAAATATCGCGGGCGAAGCCGCTGGCGGGAAGCTAGTTTTAGATATAATCCGAAGTTAATAGCCAGTTTTTCTAGTGAGACTGTGTGAAAATAATACTAGAAGAATAAGAAAAACCCTGGGTTCACTTACACACACTACAGTAATAAGTTGCCGCATTCACGGAGCTATTGTTTTTAGGATGCGCGGTGTCTAGTCGGAGCGGCGCGGAGACTTTTAAACTAATATTATTAATGCGTATCTTTGTTACTCCTTCACGCAAAAACTACTGAATAGATTTGGATGAAATTTGGTACACTCATAGTTTATAACCTGGATTAACATATAGGATACTTTTTGTCTGGGTACGTTAAGCAGTTTCTTCAGTAAGCGGGTGAAACCGCGGGAGACAGCTAGTAATATTATAAATGCGAAAGTGAGTGTGTTTGTTACGCTTTCACGCTAAAACGGCTGAACTGATTGAAAAGAAATTTGGTACGGAAATAGACAGGACCCGGGAGACCGGATGCGTTATGTAGGACCTTAGGACGCGGGAGAAACCGCGGGAGACAGTTAGTTTAACTATAATTTGAATTTATAACGTCTTCAACTCACATCTGCCTAGCCTTTTCCCAAATATGTTGAGGTCGGCTTCCAGTCTAAACCGGATGCAGCTGAGTACCAGTGTTTTGCATGGAGCGACTGCCTATCTGACCTCCACAACCCAATAACCGGGTAACACGGTACCCCTTGGTAAGACTGGTTTTCAGACTTTCTGGCTTCTGACTACCCGTAACGACTGTCAAAGATCTTCAAATGACAACCGGGACCAACAGCTTAACGTGCTTTCCGAGGCACGGAGGAGTCTCGCTATGACAAAGATGGTCACCCATCTACGGACCGGCCGCGCCAAGCGCAGCTTAACCTTTGATCGGTCGAACCGTGCGGCTGTCGCTTAGCCACGAGCTCTATTATAACGTCTTCAACTAAAAATACCTATCCAATTATTACCGCTATTACGATTTGCATGCGCTATGAAACTATTGATTTTATTTCCTGGCTGGTACCGCGACTGTCGCGAGCTTTGGCAGACGATTGCATTGAAAACTTTACGTTTAACGTTGGTCGTTTTAAACTGTGATTAAGCGATCTTATTCTTATCGTGTGAGCTGCAGGTTTACCAACCTAACAAGCCCTAGTGTCAGAGTTGTCTCAAACCCGCCTGACGGCCTCTGACATGGAATTGTAACAACGACTGCTATCAAGCAGCCGGGGACGTCTACCCGTGATTAGATAAGTGATTGAAAAAGGGGACAAAGTTTGTATGAAACTCTGTCATTTTTCATTTGAATTCGTATAGCCCATGCAGGTGGAAAGCTAGTCTGTCATAAACAAGATAAATTAAAAATTTAAAAAATCCCCTGCGTAAAAATGTCTTACATCATTTTGGAAAAGAGCTGATACTCTTACACTGCTGGACGAATATTAACCAAACATAGCTAAGAACTACCGCAAGTAAACTGGCTATCAAATGAAAAAAAACCGCATCGCAATCGTTCCATCCGTTTAAGAGCTACGATGCCACAGACCCACACAGACATCGACGTCAAACTTAAAAAGACCCCTCTTTTTGCGTCGGGGATTAAAAAATACATTTTGACGTTTCCAACTCGCCGCCATGACAGTTAAAAACTTCTATGAGACATCTCACAGACATAAAATGTCTGCTCAGCCAATCTACAGGGAGTCAGGGACCAATGACCTCGACAATCGATATCTAGTAGTACACTACTAGATAGGAAGGCCGGGAAACAATAGACTAGCCTGTACCAAAAGATTTTACGAAAAAAGGAAACAATATCATAACCTATTTTGTTCTAATATTCCCACAAAGATAAATAAAATTCGGCTAAGAGAGCTATTTGCGAAATAGCTAGCTTTTAAGTGCAAATTTTTGTAGCGTCCCCCTCTAACTTTTGAATGGCTGTACCTAGAAATGTGAAAAAAATCATAGACGTAGCACATGTAATGAACTTACAAGGAAAACTATCACGGCTAAGTAGGCTTAACCGGTTACAGAGTTATAGTCGACTAACTGAGACCTACTATGGAACCCTACTGCGCGTGGCTCGTCCAGTATACAGGGACAAAAATTTAAAGAAAATTGAAATCCATCTTTAACCTTCTATCGGCCTTCCGGAGTCACGCTATGTCATAAAACTGCATGCTAACTAAGTTTTTATAGTTCGGTATCATTTAAAGCCACCGTATTGATCACAAATGCCAAGCTTGAGGTTCTGCGGCCTAGCACGAATCACTTTCGAAAAAGTATTCGTATCGAAAGCGAGGTTCTCAATTCGTCTGTATGTTTTTTTGTATGTTTGTTATAACAGAATAGAATAGAAATAGAAATCATTTATTTGCTCATAATGTAGGTATACATATATAACGCGATTACTCCGCCAATTAAGAATGGATTTTGATGATTCTTATTTTGTTTGGTGGAGCTCGTGGCTAAATAACAGCCGCATGGATCGACTGAAGCTGCGCTTGGCGCAGTCGGTCCGTGGATGGGTGACCATCTATGTCATAGCGAGACTCCTCCGTGCCTCAGAAAGCACGTTAAGTTGTTAGTCCCGGTTGTAATTTGTAGATCTTTAACAGTCGCTACGGGTAGTCAGAAGCCAGAAAGTCTGACAAGCAGTCTTACCAAGGGGTATCGTGTCACCCGGTAACTGGGTTGTGGAGCTCAGATAGGCAGTCGCACCAGGTAAAATACTGGTATTCAGCTGCATCCGGTTTAGACTGGAAGCTGATCCCAACATAGTTGGGAAAAGGCTAGGCAGATGATGTTTTTTGTTTGTTTGCTAAGTCATACTTCATCACTTAGATTTTATTAAAACGCTTATCTACCAAAACATCGCTCTAGAAGTCGGTATCAAAATACTAACATCAGTAACTTACGAGACACCGACTTCTAGAGACTTCTTCTCTTCTGCTTTGGTCGACAAGCGTTGGCATAAAATTTATTTTTCCCTTTTTTGCAAAAACTTTTTTTATTTTTCGCTTTTTAGTGTCTCGATCTTATTATCTTATCATTATAAATTTCATAACGCGACTGTTAAAGATCGACCCATACCGCGGGAAATAGTATTACATCAAAATGCCTGATTCATAGGGCACTAAATGAAATACGAAATGTTGTCAATGCGTCATTGCCACAACAAATTAAGCATCTGAGTCATATTTTCTACTATAAGCTGGGCGTCGCTGATCTAAAGTTCTAGAAAATCGGATACATTTTCCTGGATATAATTTGCCATTTATCTTTCTCTAGGATTAAAGCTATACCCATACTCAATTGCGTCAGAATCGGTTCAACCATTAATGCGTAACAGGCCACGATTTAAATATAAAAAAAAAAATAGTATAGTACTATTATTTTTTATTGGCAATAATAGGGTTAGTATCCAATAGAAGATAGCGTATGTTACAAATAAATTGCTTTTATCTCTAATTTAATACGAAATCAATCTTGAGCTTGAAAAGACGAACGTCCTTGTCCCAGCTGGGCGCCATTAGAGATAATGGCGCCCACCGGGGACTCGTAATGGTGGTATGAATAATATCAATATTCACAAATATCCTGCTTTTAACTGATTACATTGTATATTTAATAGTAATAGCTTTGGTTTATTAATCGATATGAGCAAGCTGCTTTTTATATAGACAGACAGACGAAGTGAAACCATAAGTTTTTCTTTTACCATTTACGGTAGGTAAAAACAAAACCTAATCTTTTATTCAGCCCTGGATCACACACAAGCCTAGCCTAGACATATAACTAGGTATAAAATATTCAGCAACTAGACCTCGCTTCGGAGTTCGGAGTACAACTCAAGGCCGTCCAGCTTCGTGTATGCTGTAGGGTAGTTGAACTATAACCATGGGAATCAGAATGCGGTCAATCCACTGCAACCAAAATGCATGACCTACATCCTATATCAAATTAACGTAGGACACGGTTTCAAAATGATGCAATATCTATACTTAATATAATAAAGCTGAAGAGTTTGTTTGTTTGAACGCGCTAAACTCAGGAACTACTGGTACGATTTGAAAAATTCTTTCAGTGTTAGATAGCCCATTTATTGAGGAAGGCTATAGGCTATATATCATCACGCTAAGACTAATAGGAGCGGAGCACCACTATTCCACGCGGAAGAAGTCGCGGGCAGAAGCTAGTTTATAATAAATCTTTAACAACGCCAACACAACGAATCATCATCATCTGCATAGCCTTTTCCCAACTTTGTTGGGGTCGGGCCAGTCTAAACCGGATGTAGCTGAGGACCAGCGTTTTACATGGAACCTGCCTATCTGACCTCCACAACCCAGTTACCGGGTAACACGGTACCCCTTGGTAAGACTGGTTGTCAGAATTTCTGGTTTCTGACTACCCGTAACGACTGTCAACAAATGACAACCGGGACCAACAGCTTAACGTGCTTTCCGAGGCACGGAGGAGTCTCTGTATGACATAGATGGTCTACCATCCACGGACAGACCGCGCCAAGCGCAACCAACCTTTGATTGATCCACCTGAGCAGTGTGCACCTGTTACTTAAAAATCAAATTAAAAAATAATTTATTCAAACGAGGCTGAAAATCAGAACTTTTGAACGTCAAATGTACAAAAGACAGCCCCCAAAACGCCCGACCTTCACCACTTCCTATGTGTTGTTGCTGGGAAGAAGAAGTGGCGCAACAAACTCCCCAGCAACATGATGAACTAGCGCTATACTTGACCACGAGCTTCTCTAATAATTTTTAAATGTTATTTCATATCTATAAAACTTTACTAGAGTATTCAGTGTACCTAGGATCAAATGAAAATGTCGAAAATTATTTGTAATTGGGTTCGTCTTTCCTGGTAAGTTTGGACCTGAGCCCAAAACATAGCCAGACATGCTCTATCGTTACGTCATCAACCTTGCTATAGCCAGGTACATTGTATCTAGCCTTCCTATATATTAACTAGGTGTAAAAATGTGTGCTATCCATGTGGCAAAATATCCAAAATTATATATTTACTAGCTTCTGCCCGCGACTTCGTCCGCGTGGAATAGTGGTGCTCCGCTTCTATTGGTTTTAGCGTAATGATATATAGCCTATAGCCTTCCTCGATAAATGGGCTATCTAACACTGAAAGAATTTTTCAAATCGTACCAGTAGTTGCTGAGATTAGCGCGTTCAAACAAACAAACTCTTCAGCTTTATTATATTAGTATAGATAATATCTCACCCAGCCAACTTCGTACCGCCATTTGTTTTTCTGATCGATTTAAAAAAAATATATTTTAGATTATCCAATTTGATGCAGGCGTTTGGAACGATTAATTTTTATTTCAATAGAGAAAAGGTAGAAAAGAGAAGAAGAGAATTAGTGTTTGTTATGTTATTAAAAGACTAGCTTTGCCCGCGTGTGCTATATGAATTCAAATTAAAAACTTCAGAGTTTCATACCAACTTTGCCCCCCCTATGGGGTTGAATTTTTGACAAATATTTTATTATCGGATGCCTACATCATACAAAGAACACATCCTCCAAGTTTCAGGTTTCTACGATCAGCGGTTTAGGCTGTGCGTTGTCGACAAAGCATTTTTTATGTATAGATTATAACAAAATTCCGAAAATGCTTGCGTAAACAACAACAAAAGCAACAGCCTATATATTATCCCACTGCTGGGTACAGGCCTCTTCTCATACAGAGAAGGCATGAGCATTGATCACCACGTGCGCTCAAGACGGATTGGCGTTTTCAGACTTTTTAAAGTCCACACGATGTTTTCCTTCAACATTAGTTGTCGGAACTTAAAATGAACTAGAAAGTCACATTGATACTTGCCATGTTTAAAAGTATTATGTTTTCATAGTATTGTGCAATATGCAACAGAACTGCATTGACAATGCAAGCAAATATAAAAGTCGCTATCGATTTGTAAGACGGGAATTTCTAGCAGAATTCGATTGTTATTATCGTCGAAATAGAATTGAATAATCTATGTAGGTATATTATAAAAGAATAAACTGATTAGCTGGCTGACTGATCGATCAACGCACAGCTCAAACCATATATGTTACTAAAGTAACTAGATGTGCAATCACCAAGCAAAATGCGTGCCATAAAGGTTCTGTCCAGTCATAATTCATGACATCTGTCACTTAGTAGCCAGTTTGAATCTATCAGAGTACAGCAGGACGATTTTAACAATAATATGGGCAACTTTGTAGTAAATGTATGGGGAAATTTGTAGTAAATGCCATCCTTATCATACAGATGTCATGAACATTACGTTTCGGTTAGTGTGAAAGAGATAGATATAATTTTACATCAAAATGATTACTAGTTTCAAAGCTACGTCTGCATTCTAAAAAATGGTTACGTTTTTGTGACCGCGTAATGTTCGGGATTGCATCTCTATGGATATATCTCGATTGCTCAAACCGCTGGTTCTAGAAGTATGAAATTTTGCACAAATGTTCCTTAAATGACATAAGTGTGCTCTAAGAAAGGATTTTTCTAAATTCATAGCCTAAAGGGGTGAAATAGGGGATGATAGTTTATGTCATTTTAAAGGTTCCGTAGTCGACAAGGAAGTCTGTCTGTCCGCAGCATAGCTCAGAGGTTCTTGGTACTAGAAAGCTGAAATTTGATATGGATATATTATATTGATCACGCCGACAAAGTGGTAAAATAAAATTTAGTTTTTTTTAAGGATATTTTTAATTTTAATTCGTGGACGAAGCCGCTGGCGGAAAGCTAGTTTTAATAAAAGTCACTAAGTTTACATTTAAAACATGAAACTTAAAAAAAAACTCAGTGCCTGATCTTTTCATTATATTATTTGTATTTTATTGACTTAAAGCCAACTGCAATAATGCATTGCAAGCCACAACTGTCAATTCCGTGAATTGCATCATACATATCGACATTACCAGTGAGTCTTCCAGCAAAATCTACGCCGCAAACAAGGAATGACCTATTTTTCAGTCTAGGCTAAGAATGGCAGGCTTTAATTTTGAATTTAGAAACTCGTGGTAAACATTTCAATTTTGACAGTTCTATCTGTCAAGAAAAAAATAATTGTATATTTTCCGATGGTAGTTAATAGATCGAATCGAATCTAGGTAGATGGTCGGCCCTAATTACTTAGGGGGCAATGGACGGCGAATTAGGTCATCCCAGACGTACCTAGATGCACAAATGCATTGAAAATTTCAACGAAACAACTGACATTATTGGCTGTTTACAACATACCTTTGCTTAGATAAAGTAAAACGTCATTCTAAATTGGAATAGTTTTACGAAAATAGAAAAAATAGAAAAAAAGTAAAGATTTTTTCTAAAAAAGTGTGTTAATTGTTATTATTTGTTTAAATATAAAAAAAACTCACCTGACTAAAATGAAACTCTCTGGGCAGCGACATTTTTTTATATCAGGAGGCAAAGATATGCAGTTAAAATGGTCTTCAGCCTCTGTACACTCTAATTTGAACGTGCTTTTTTCGACGGCATGAGCCGATATATACATTTGTTTAAAATAACCAATATCCTTTGAAGACGCCGTTGTAACTATTTTACTAAACTCTTCGATTCGAAATTTTACCAAAATATTTATTAGAAAAAAGTTAAGTTTTTTTTTTAAATTGTAAATCCTATCACGGTTTGCGCACCGACATTTTTGACAGATCAAAACGAAATTAATGTCGGTTTTTCTTTTTTGTTTTCGCGCCGTTAAATGCTTATTTTTTTTTGTGTTATTTGATTTATTTTTATTACGGTATAAAATGGTTGTGGTTTTCGTCTTGACGCGAGCCGAACTAATGTATTTGTGATTCCGAGTCTGCGCAGTAAGGTAATCAATATTTGAGTGAACATTTTAGTTCTGGTTCATTCGTTCGTTCATAAATGATTGGAGAGTGTTGCTGTTGGAAAAAATCTTTCGTGTTGGCAATTATCTTTTTCGCGTCATATTTAAATCTGGAATCTATAAAAACATATAAAATGCTTTGTCCTGAATGACTGACGGATCAACGCACAGCCTAAACCGCTGGTCGTAGAGACCTGAAACTTGGACGGTGTGTTTTTTGTATGACGTAAACATCCGATAAGAAAGGATTTTCCGAAATTCTATCCTAAAGGGGGCAAAGGTTGTATGAAACTTGTCATTTTTAAATTGAAAGCTATGTACTCAGTCCATGACATAAAACCTTTCTAGAGCATTTATTCATCAAAATAAAAATATTAATAATCATAATTAGCGAACCCGGACAACTTAAATGTAGTGTTTATACGGTACCGCAACAAGCTTATGACAAAATTAATAATGCCTATTTTTACTGGTAGGTACCTTGTTATGTAGAAATTTAACAGTGAATTAAATAAGACCGTGTATAATCAATATATACAATATAATTACAAAATAAGTTTCATATAAAAATATTTACAATTCAATTTTAAGCACCTCCTCTTTTTATTTAAAATTCGGTTTTAAAATAGTCCGGACAACACAATATTTTTTCACAAAAACACTACGACGTAGTCCTATATGCTACGGCGTAGCAAGCATTGCTACGTCTCCGTCGTAGTCCTTCCCAATATAGAGACAGTAAAACAAAACCGGCCAAGCGCGAGTCGGACTCGCGCACCGATGGTTCCAACCTTTGGAAAGAATATTATACGCAAATTACTAAACTTCCAAATTTTAAGTCGATAACATGAGTGGTTACTGAAATAATCAGCTGTGATAGACGGACAGACGTACAGACGGAGTGAAATCACAAGGGTTTGTTTTTACCATTTTTGGTATGGAACCCTAAAAACCGGCCAAATGACTGCTGGGCGACGCGCAGTAGGGTTCCGTAATATGTTTTGTGTATGATAGTTTTCCTTTTAAGTTCGTTATATGAACTACATCTGTGGTTATTCTCACATGTCTAGGAACAACCATTAAGAAGTAGAGAGGGAGAAGGGACGCTCGAAACTAACAAAACCCTACCGTAAAAACAATCTAAATTTTATTCTACCTCTTTGTCAAAATTTCAGCTTTTTCAGGTTCCTTGTCGACTACGGAACCCTAAAAAACAAGGATTAAGAAGAGGTTAATCTTATTTAAAGACATAAAAACACTATTTTTTTATTTTTTTTTGTAATGGCTCTTCAAAAACACTATTAGTAATGGGAAATAAAACAAATGTCATGCACTCAGTTACATTATATTACAACTCCATAATTTTAACACAATAGTAAATTTTCCCATTAGGAACCACAATTTCCCATTAATGGGAATTTTCATTTTTATTCATTTACGTACAAATTGATAATAAAATATGAAAATTAATTCACAAACTTGTATTTTTAGGACATTTCGAAACATATGGTATTTAAAATCAAAACAGACATAATTCATCCTTTTATTAGTGTTTCGGCTGTAATTGTGAAGGTAAAATCCAGTTTAATATTTTGTAGTTGTAGAATTATTTTCCAGAATTTCCCATTGAAAATAATTAAACAGGAATACATAAACGGCCGAGGTATAGTAATGTGAACATCAATCTAACGTAATTTAATAAAAATATAAATTCCCATTAACAGGTAAAGTTTTGCGTATGAATAAAACAAGCTTTAAGACTGTGAAAACAAATATTAACGTTCTGCTAAAATATAAATTGTCTGATAAAACAGTTAATGCTTGTTAATTTACAAAATATTCCGACAAAAAACATCACACAATGAGTTATTTCTCAAACTTCTCCAACATTTACAATAAATTGGAAGCTAATGGACTTAAAGTCCTTTTTAACCCTGCTTTATTCATACTCAAATCATTATTTTTGGGCGCCACTAATGGGAAAATTAGGACGGCGCGTTCATATAACAGCAGAGCGAGTAACAGATTTCGTTATATTGCTAGACTCTCCTCTGTCGTATGACCTCACTTTATCTAGGAGATCGAATAATGGGTGAAACTGTTAATTTCGGCGCCAACGTCTTAAAATTAGGAGACGGACAGAAGCTAGGCGGGGCAGGTATAATCTTTTTAGGTTTTATATCGACGTGCATAATCTCGGACAAAGACAATTGTTTCGTGAAGGTTTTGTCTAAAGCACGGAAGACAAGCATGGGCGAATCTGTTAATTGCGCTGAAATAGAAGGAAAATAATGTGTTATCATATCAATCGAATAAAAGATTCGAAACGAGAACTGAATTTAAAGATAGAACTAGTATTAACATATAACGGTTTAACTCCAATATAGGTAAATAAAAAAATATTTTCCCATTAATGGGAAAAAAAACATCATCGGCAATTGTTATTTCCTTACAAATATATTATAGTATGCGACCGTCTGTCTATGTTTGTAACACGGCTAAACCTCTGACACAATTTAGACGAAAATTAATGTGGAGATTGATAAAAACCTGGAGAAGTACTTACATAGGATTATGACGTGCAATATACCCAGGTACATACAGTATTAGTTTCCTCGGTTAGGTCCGCACAGAACCCATCCGATACAAGTCTCAAACGCTACCTACTAAATTAATATTCAACTAATAAAATGTCTTTAAATCTATTCTCAAGACAAGATCTATACTTGACAATCATTCTAGAATACACGCCTAAGAATGGGAAATTCCCATAAATGGGAAAATAAAAATTTCCCAATAATGGAAAATCTAAATAAATGTTTGTATGTTTATCCCCTATGCGTGCCTAAACCAATCAGCCGATTGTGATAAAACTTTAGTGGTTCCTTCTTTATACTTCCGCGAAGGTTCTGGCTAAAAAAAACAGGCATTGCACGACATGTCGGGCACTGTTAGATATATAAAATAAAAAATAAGTTTTTTTGAAATACCTTTTTTGATTGCTCTCTTTCTAGAGGGAGCTAGAAAATTCTTATTGCTCAAAAGATCATCCTGTTCTCGTTGGCAATGTGGGTTATAATTTGGTTTCAGAGGTGGTCTTGACAAAACTCTGAAAAAAAAAACATATAACATGCTTTGTCCTGAATGACTGATGGATCAACGCACAGCCTAAACCGCTGATCGTAGAGACCTGAAATTTGGAGGGTGTGTTCTTTGTATGACGTAGGCATCCGATAAGAAATTATTCTCCGAAATTCTACTCCTAAGGGGCTGTAGAAAGGGAGCAAAGTTTGTATAAAACTCAGTCATTTTTAATTTACGTTCGTATAGCCCACGCGAAGCTGCTGGCGGAAAGCTAATTCTACCAACGTCCAACCAGTCGTTACGCGTAGTCAGATCATACCCGATGACGCTATAACCCTCTTCCAAGAGAGCAGTAGGTCCACTAGCACTCTACACAAACACAGACCGCGTTCGTATCGACCTCGCCGTCGAGGTCCGTCGCGACGACCTTGTCCATGCCCTCCCGACCCTAGATCGACGAGCCAGCCCGCGAGCTGAGCTAATAGCTTTAAAATTCCCGATTATAATAATCATAATATATTCTGATCCAGCCTGTCCCTTGCTGTCCTCCCCCAGCGACGCTCTAAGCCGAGGCCCGTACCCCACTAGGGGGTGCCCTTAGCGTGTAGTCGCTTAGTTTTGTAAGTTAAGCCCTGGCTGGAGGCCCTAAATTTATTTAAGGCACTTCACAGGCAAGCCCGATTAAGCAGTCGGGAGGGCATGGACAAGGTCGTCGCGATGGACCTCGGCGGCGACGTCGATACGAATGCGATCTGTGTTTGTATAGTGAGTATTCATGGGTGTATTATATGTTCGTGGGAGTTTTGTATGGTAACAATACCTTGAAGAAGATACTCTCCTATTAGGAAAGACCCCGTATTTTAAATGTGGTGCCGTCGGATCCGGTCCACGCACCGCTGAGTACGACTGGCTCCAAGCTCTTGGATTTTCCACCTGCTTCTTAGGACTGTTGAAGAGCCTGAAAGACGATGGACTTATAAGATAACTGGCTTCCCGCCAGCGGCTTCGCCCGCGATATTTTAGCTAATGGATACAAAAACTTGACAAATTATATACTAAAAACTTCCTCATTAATCACTCTATCTATTAAAAAAAACCGCATCAAAATCCGTTGCGTAGTTTTAAAGATTTAAGCATACATAGGGATATAGGGACAGAGAAAGCGACTTTGTTTTATACTATGTAGTGATGATACACTATGAAATTTTCTTTGAAAATCCCCTACGCAAAAATGCCTTACATCATTTTGGAAAAGAGCTGATACTCTTACACTGCAGGACAGATATTAAGCAAACATGGCTCAGAACCACCACAAGGAAACTGGCTTTCAAATGAAATTAAACGACATCGAAATCGGTCCATCCGTTTGAGAGCTACGATGCCACAGACAGATACACACACAGACAGGCATCGACGTCAAACTTATAACAGCCCTCTTTTTGCGTCGGGGGTTAATAAAAGGCTACCGTATTTGTTCTCTTGTTGTAATTTTAATCGACGTCAAAAAAGAAGGCTCATTTCGACTGTATTGTATTTTTGTTATGTTTGTACTCTGGCAATTATGAATGGATTTTCATGATTCTTATTTTGTTTGGTTAGTCATACTTTAGAGATAGTCCCATATAAATTTTATCAACATCGGTTCTGTACTTTTCTTTCTAAATATCTATCTATCTATACATATAAAATGCTTTGTCCTGAATGACTGACGGGTCAACGCACAGCCTAAACCGCTGATAGTAGAGACCTGAAACTTGGAAGGTGTGTTCTTTGTATGACGTAGGCATCAAAATTCATAACATTTATTTCAATTAGACCATTTACAGGTAAAAAAAGTCGAATTGAGAAACTCTCTTTTTTGAAATTGGTTATAATATAGATCTTTTTAATCATCATCATCATCTGCCTAGCCTTTTCCCAACTATGTTGGGGTCGGCTTCCAGTCTAAACCGGATGCAGCTGAGTACCAGTGTTTTACATGGAGCGACTGCCTATCTGACCTCCACAACCCAGTTACCGGGTAACACGGTATCCCTTGGTAAGACTGGTTGTCAGACTTTCTGGCTTCTGACTACCCGTAACGACTGTCAAAGATGTACAAATGACAACCGGGACCAATAGCTTAACGTGCTTTCCGAGGCACGGAGGAGTCTCGCTATGACATAGATGGTCACCCATCCACGGACCGACCGTGCCAAGCGCAGCTTAACCTTTGATCGGTCGAACCGTGCGGCTGTTACTTAGCCACGAGCTCCTCAATATAGATCTTTTTAATACTTACACTAATTTGGGATTTTTTCCAAAGTTGTGTTTTGCGAGGACTGGGGCGGCATCAGCGTTCCAGGACTGGGAATATGGTGCTGGGTATGTGATTTGTCTGGAACGGACGAGAAAAGTGGCTCATGGCTAAGTAATGTTACTTCTAGGGGGCTCGTGGCTAAGTAGTATTATGTCTATGTAGCTTGTGGCTAAGAAGTATCATAATTATGTGGCTCATTACTAAGTGATATTTGGTCAAGGGGCTCGTGGCTAAGTACTCCTTTGTTTATGGGGCTAATGGCTAACTGACATCAGCGTTGCAGTATGAAAGTGTTAAGTGGCTAAGTAAAAATCTTAGAGTGTGCTCGTGATTGTTACTCGAGATCAAGTAAGATATTTTATCGTGGCTAAGTAAAGGTGCGTACATCTACACTTATAATAAATCTGTAGAGAGGTCAATTTTGTACATAAAATATATTTCCAAAATAACTATCAGGGGGTGATAAGGGATCGATACTGATGCCAAAAATGCAATCAATAATATTTTTGTCTGTCTGTCTGTATAATCGTTATAGAAACAAAAACTACTCGACGGATTTTAACGAAACTTGGTACAATTATTTTTCATACTCTATGAGCTGGTTATAGTATACTTTTCATCACGCTAC
This sequence comes from Pyrrhia umbra, assembly GCA_963891755.1. Classification (NCBI taxonomy): domain Eukaryota; kingdom Metazoa; phylum Arthropoda; class Insecta; order Lepidoptera; family Noctuidae; genus Pyrrhia; species Pyrrhia umbra. The sequence continues at coordinate 5,883,225 of OY982946.1, forward strand.
AATCAATAGGAGCAGAGCAGTGAAGAGAAATGTTGGAAAAACGTGAGAAGTTACTCCATTTTGTTTAAACGCGCTAATCTCAGGAACCGCTGGTCCGATTTGATTTTTTTTTCTGTGTCAGATAGTCCATTTATCGAGGAAGGCTATATGCTATATATCATCACGCTAAGGCCAATAGGAGCGGAGCACCACTATTCCACGCGGACGAAGTCGCTGGCAGAAGCTAGTACTAAATAACATAACATGTTATAAAATATTGTTATATCAATTTTTTAAGTAATTTGGAGACTGAATGTTATGTTGTATAAACATTCGTAAATAAAACTAACAATAACACAACTTGTTTTATAACACAAGTTACAATATAACATGTTACTTCATCTGTACGCACCTTTATAGACATTATGAGGGGCTCATGGCTAAATACAGCTGAATGAGTCGTGGCTAACTATTGTGTTAGTAAACGAGGTTATGTTTATGTAACAGCTGAATCGTTTTACCGCTTATTTAACCGATTTTGAGTTCTATTCTGTCCTAATAAGGATGGTTTTGAAAGCAAAATAATGTTTACAATAACAAATATATTCTGCATCTGTTTTTGTCATGTCACCTTAGCAATAGAGCTTTAATTCGTTTCGAACAAACAGTAAATAGGGTGCGTTTAAATGTCTAATCTCATAATAAATGGAGTATAAGTAATTTTAAGGAAGGAGAATTTTTAAAAGGGGCTCGTGGCTTATTATCAGATTAAAAAATTAACATTAACTTGTGTTTTTTTTTTAAGATAAGTTGGGTTACTATTCCTAGGCCTAGGCCTAGCCAAAAATAGTAACCGACTAGGCCTTCGGCTTATACAGGTGTCATGGTAGGTATGTGTGTGCTTATATACAGGTGTTATCATGGTATGTTAAATAGATAAACTTAGTCTAAATGCTACTTACATGGTTTTCGTCTTCTTGGATTTGGTTTTTTCCATGTTTTTCTGTTTTTTTTTATTTATTCATTTCATACGAAAAAAAATATTTTGTCATGAAAGCGTGAGAACTTTCATGACAAAGCCTGTCAATTTGAAAAAAAAGTCACGTAGTTTTTTTTAAATTGGTTTTTAAATTTTACCGCGCAATGGTATTTCAATGAATCTATTTTTAACCTCTTCGTTTGGAATCTTGTGATTTATTTTAAACTTCAATCATTTATAATGTAAAGGCAAAGTATAAATTGGTACTTTATTAAGTAAATTTAGTTATTGCAAAAATAATAATTCCTTAAATTTTCCTTTACACGATTATTATAAATATATTTGTTGCATTTCTGAACGTAGAATAAATAAAGACAGCTAGACAGTTTTCCTGGAAATGCCAATGTGGGTTGCCAATGTTTAAAAAATCCTACTTTTTGGGTTAATATGGTAAAATAAAGAAGAATTAAGGAAGCGTAACTATGAAAAAGTTATTGAATTGTCGAATAATTGTTCTAGCTTTATTTGTTTGGATAAAACAAAAGTTATTATGAATGATTTTGTTAATATTTAAGCTAAGCCGTGTTAAAATATCTATGATGACTTTGCTTAAATACTTCGAGCGACTGCTGCAACATGAAGATGATTTTAATATCATGCTATAAAAATGAAAGCTAAATGATAAATTTTATTTATATTGCACAACAGATAGGTATGAATTTGTTTGATCTCAAAGAAAGAAACTAGATTACAGTATCAAATTAATTTTCGTATATGCTAGTATTAAATCATAAAATAGAGATATTATAATGTATGTTATACATATATATGCGCATTTTGCAACATCAAAAATTCAATATTGTAATCTTATCTCGATCTCGACGTGATTACGTGACATCAAAGTGTCGGGGAGTTTAATTTTATCGTACTGGTATACTTAGAACTGTCATTCAACCGAGCGCGGGTAGCGGGGCGGTATGTTTTTGCACCAGTTTCCTTGAAGTTCACTTTTTTATCATCGGGTTTTTGTCTCCCTCGTGCTATCACCGGTGTGTAATTTAAGATAATAATAATGTTAACCAACCACTAAAGCTTAATGTGACGACAAAACCATCCCAAAAGTGATTTATCACGAGTTATTCTGATACGGGAAACGTAAGTAAATACGTGTACTAAAATTAAAATTATTTGTGAAGGTGTGTGTGTCGGCCGCGTTGTGTATTCTTGTTGAGTGTGTGCGTCAAAATTTCTTGGAATTAGCTCAGGGCGTTCGATACAGGTAAATTGTCGGGTCAAGTCACCCCTTGGAGCTGCATAGATGTGAAAAAGTTGTTATTCCTAGTGGCATTTTGGAAAGGTTGCCTGTGCCTAGTTTTTGTTAGACCATATTAAAAGTGCAAGTTGTCATTTTGCGCAGTTGGTGCGAAAAAGTTTTAAGAACTCGCATTTTGTGTTAAAAATGTGCTATTGAAAGGTAATTTGTGTCTTTTGTAGTTTCTAAGTAGTAGATATAGATGTTTTAGTTATAATGTGCACTTATCTATGTCATAGTTAATCAGGGCATCTTCAAAAGTGCTTGCAAAGCAGTGCAGTTTAAAATATAAAATTCTGCCTTTAACAATAGCTTGAGTAAGCAAATTCTTATTTTAAATTATTGTCAATTTTATACTTTGTACCGTTCAAGTGTTTAAATCATTACTTTTATAGAAAGGAAGAGAGATTTTATTACTTATAATTTTAATAAAAAAAGCCCGTAGCTCGGTCCATTTGGCCTGTTGTGCTAAACAGCTAGTACCTGATGCTGTACTTCAACTGGACCTACAAGGCATACAGTCTCCACCAGTTCAATTTGTTACTTGTAGCCTTAGCCTACATTAAGCTATTCCATTACTTAATAGTTCAAATTGTTATCAATAACTTTTCTTCCGTCTGTCATTTTAAAACATATATTATATAGTAAAACTTGCTCCTGCCCGTGACTTCGTCCACGTGGAATAGTGGTGCTCCGCTCCTATTGGTTTTAGCGTGATGATATAGCCTATAGCCTTCCTCAATATGGGCTATATAACACTGAAAGATTTTTTCAAATCGTACCAGTAGTTCCTGAGATTAGCGCCTTCAAACAAACAAACTATTCAGCTTTATTATACTAGTATAGATAATTGGCAGACCGAATTTGCTTTGGGGATTATACAAAGAAGCCCAAAGTTATAAAGTTGGTGACTGTCGTCCCCAACTGCCATCTTCATAGCAGTTCTTGTTGCATTTTATGTCATAAGAATCGAGCAGGAGCGGTTGCTGCCAAATATTTTGGGGGAGTCATCAATCACCGACACTGACCGTAGTGTTGGCCGAAGCCAAAGGTTTCAAGCAAGCTCCAAAATTGAACGATCTATTACAATTAACAACCTCATCATCTGCCTAGACTTTTCCCAACTATGTTGGGGTCGGCTTCCAGTCTAACCGGATGCAGCTGAGTACCAGTGTTTTACATGGAGCGACTGCCTATCTGACCTCCACAACCCAGTTTACCGGGTAACACGATACCCCTTGGCAAGACTGGTTGTCAGACTTTCTGGCTTCGGACTACCCGAACGACTGTCAAGGATCTACAAATGACAGCCGGGACCAACAGCTTAACGTGCTTTCCGAGGCACGGAGGAGTCTCGCTATGACAAAGACGGTCACCCATCCACGGACCGACCGTGCCAAGCGCGGCTTAACCTTTGATCGGTCGAACCGTGCGGCTGTTACTTAGCCACGAGCTCCTCAGAGTGTGTGAAAAATAATACTAGAAGAATAAGAAAAACCCTGTTCACTTACACACACTACAGTACAGTAGGGGGGGGGGGGGGCATATCCCTGTGACCCCTCATACCCCTCCTCGGGCTGCCACTGGAATGGAAGTATCTATCAAAGCCAATACGAACATATATAGGTAAAGGCTAGGCAGATGAAGACAAGTATATATAGATAAAATGAATAATTCAATAAGTAGCTTGATTAATGAATTTTATTTGCATTTAAATGTGCTATCTGTATGCATATATTAAGTCTAGCTTTCCGCCAGCGACTTCGCCCGCATGGGCTATACGAATTCAAATTAAAAATGACAGAGTTTCATACAAACTTTTATCCCCTTTTTCAAGTTTTTTTATTTATTTTTTCTCTATTTGTGTTCAGTCTAAAATAACTTTGTTACATGTTTATATTATGTTTGTAGCTATAACACTTGTTTACTAACAAAATGTGTCTGTCCCTTTCCAGTTACTAACAACGGACACGGAAAACCGAAAAGTCCCTTCTGTGTTCACTTGACACTGGCAGGTAGTCTGAAAAGACTTGTTTGCAATTAAAAACAAAAAAACTTTAAGGTATTTTAGAAAAATCCTTTCTTAGTGCACATTTACGTCATTTAAGGAACATTTGTGCAAAATTTCATATTTTTAGAACCAACGGTTTGAGCTGTGCGTTGATCGATCAGTCAGCCAGTCAGTTTCTTCTTAAATATATGCACTAGCTTTCCGCCAGCAGCGTAGCCCGTGGGCTATACGAATTCAAATTAAAAATTACTAGTTTCATAGAAAACTTTATCCCACTTTTTCACCCCCTAAGGGGTAGAATTTCCGATAATTCTTATCGGATGCCTACGTCACACAAAGAACACACCCTCCAAGTTTCAGGTCTCTACGTTCAGCGGTTTAGGCTGTGCGTTGATCCGTCAGTCATTCAGGACAAAGCATTTTATATGTATACATGGATACCTATATTAAGACTTTGTTACTAGTTGAATGTATACAAGAAATAATAAGAATTATATCTGTATCTGTAGTAGATATGTTATCTACTTAATTCCACAACTAGCTATTTCTTTACCCAGATAAAAAGTCTCCATCCCATCTATCTCTATACCAAATTTCATCGAAATCGGTTTAGCCATTTTGCAATGAATGCGTAACAAACGAACCAAGAAACTCACTTTTGGTTATAGATTTTTTTATAAGTAAGACTTACTGACTAAAACCCATCCATGTACCTTCCTCAGCCCTTTGTGTTCCGGGGTAAGTCTTCGAACATCCCACATCCCTGGACTAACTGCTTTTACTTTTGAAGGAGCATAGTAACTGTTCCCATTAGGGGCCATCCATGAATCACGTGATGTTTTTTTTGACCCCCCCTCCCCCTTGGTGATACGTGGTGAGGTTTAAGACTACCCCTCCCCCCTATATCACGTGTATTTTTTCGTACCTGCAAAGAATCTATTTTTTTATTTATGAAAAAATACTGGTATACGTATCATCTAATTTTATTATAGAAAATTAAAGACTACATTTTCGAATTTTGTACGCGTTTGACTAAAAATAAATACATATAATAACGCCGCTTTTCGGTTGAGTATCGCGCGTTTGCCGAAAAAATAAGTACACGTGATATATTACTTTACCCCCCTCCCCCCTTGTGATATTTCGTGATTTTTTATGGACCCCTCCCCCCCCTTTCGAGCCTCACATGATTAATGGACAGCCCCTTAGGGTCCGTTCACACAGACCGGCTCCGAGAGCGTCGGCGCGCATGTTTTTTTTTCACACAGACCGGATCGGAGCCGATCGAAAACTTTATTTGATTGGCTTCTAGACAAATGCTTCTACTCAGTTGCTGATTTTTTTAATTACAAATTTTGACATGTATGTACAATCCTTACTTCCTTACTAATATTATAAATGCGAAAGTAACTCTGTCTGTCTGTCTGTTACGCTTTCACGCCAAAACTACTGGACCGATATAAATGAAATTTGGTACAGAGATAGAATAGACCCTGAGGAACAACATAGGCTACTTTTTACCCGGGTGCGCTAAGTAGTTCCCTCGGGATGCGGGTGAAACCGCGGGAAACAGCTAGTTTTAATATAAATGTTATTTTTTCTTGACTGTATAGTATTACGACATAGATAGTACCTTTCATTTTTGACATTTTGTATGGTAGTTGATTAGTGAATTATATAGCTTCTTTTAATTAAATTCAATTGAATATTTCTACACCGGCAACGGTAGTATATGTGAAACTGTTTTATATTTGTAAGACCTGAATGTAATTACCATATACTAAGAAATAAATGCTATTCTATTCTATTCTATCGGCTGCGCGAGCGAGAAAGAGCTTGCAATCGTAGCCGAACGACTGCGCGAACGAGAAAAAGTACGCGACCGGAGCCGGTCAGCTCCTCTTATTACTTCACACCAAGCGCGTTCAAGCATTCCTAATGACAAAAGCAGTGCACATGCAAAAATAAACCTTACTACAAATACTATAACCTCTGTTTTCAACGTGATAAGAATCTGCTCTCCTCTCCGAGCCGGTCTGTGTGAACGGACCCTTAAACTTTTGATGATAATATTATTGTTGTTTTTTGTTCACAGATAACGAACTGAGAGGAACTATTGTTATCAACACTTGGGTACATAAAATTGGTGAGTAATATTTTGTAATCGACCGATCAAAGCTTAAGCCGCGCTTGGCGCGAGTCGTGGTTGAGTGACCTTCTATGTCATAGCGAAACTCCTCTGTGCCTCGGAAAGCACGTTAAGCTGTTGGTCCCGGCTGTCATTTGTAGATCTTTGACAGTCGTTACGGGTAGTCAGAAGCCAGAAAGTCTGAGAACAGTCTTACCAAGGGGTACCTTGTTACCCGGTAACTGGGTTGTGGAGGTCAGATAGGCAGTCGCTCCATGTAAAACACTGGTACTCAGCTGCATCCGGTTTAGACTGGAAGCCGACCCCAACATAGTTGGCTAGTGGCTAGGGGCTAGGCAGATGATGTAGATATATACAGTGTGTTCATTAGGCTATCACATTAATTGAAACCACGTACTCTATATTAGGCAATTAATCATATAAAACCAACATAATTTATTAACAATCAATAGTATAGCCGTGGGACCTTTTTTTCCATTTTAATATTTCCCAACATCCTGTATTGCATGAACACAATCAGGTGACCAATAAATGTAGGTCAAAGACCCGTGGCCGGTGAAGATAGTTCATAAGGGTGCGTCCATAAATTACGTGACGGGATCGAGTCAAATCTCATCTAATCTTATATTGGAGAGAGGGGGGGTCTCGGCAAATATCACGCAATTTTTATTCTGATTGAAACAAAAAAAAACATATTTTGGTCCATTTAATCCAGATTGTACATGCTTAAGATTTAATCTATGTAATCGAAATACGATTAAGATCATTCACTAATTCGTTCGAAAGAAAATAATTTCATTCATACTTCGACGTAAATCTCACGTGAAATTGGAGGATGGGGGAGGGTTGAATAAAATCTCACGACATCTCACCAGGGGGGAGGGAGGGACAGAAAATAAAAAAAAACACCTCACGTAATTTATGGACGCTCCCTAACTTCAAACGTTGCCGTTCCAAATTACCTACAAGCAGTAAACTACCCCATTGTACAAACTATTTTTAAAAGAAACTTAAACAATTCAATCGAAAAACGTCCTACGGCAAATAGGTGAAGGTGTTTTTTTACGTGCAAAATTAAAAGATGAAAAGGAACCGCATCGGACGTATGAAAAAATATCCAAAAATATTCTTTCGGTTGACGACTTAAGGTTTAAATTTCTATGCGTCAAATTCTATGGGGTGCTTGTAGGCATGATTCGAATTTCTTCGGCGCCTGCGACGGATGAGTCACTCAGTCCGCCGCCAAAATCCTTGAGAGACAGTTGACGAGTTTATTATCCGCGCGCGCGCCCTTCCTCGGTACTTATTGTTATTGTTGTTATTTTGTGGACATTGTTTAGTGTGTGTTTTTTAGAATAGGATTAGGATAGGTTAAATACTATAGTATTTAAAGTGTTGTGTGACAGTTCATGCGAAATCAGACGCTTAAATCTTTTGTGTTTTCTGTGTTTATTTGTGTGTTTTCACGGTCTTATTGTTTGCATGATGCCTTGCATCAATTTCACAGCTTCGGAATACACCAATATGATTTTAATTTATGGAGAATGCCAGCAAAACGCAGCGCTGGCGTTACGAACATACCGAGAGAGGTATCATATCATACCACACGTGTATGTCCTACAGATTCACGGATTTTTATACAAAATAAAAAAAAAATGCATAATTTAAACATTTAAGTGGAAATTATTGTTGTGATTGTTTAAATGAGAATTTAATTTGTGATTATTTCATAAAACAATATCATAAAGTATGTTGTTAAAATGTTGATTTACTATCGCAACACGCGCGCGTGCCTACATCCACAAGTAGATGTTCGTACCTACCTTGTGTAGGTACGGTGCGTGTACCGCCACCGCGTCGGCGGCGCCGCGGCTTTGCCGCTTCTACAGGTCAGTAACCTAATATTATAAAGGCTGATTTATTTTTTACCAGTTATAGTGCCATTTATTTTGTTTGAAAAATGCATTTTCTTAATTTTAGTAAAATTATTTATTTTATTATTTTAAGGGACTGATAACAACTTGTAATACATGCTGTTCAATTTAATGTGATAACCTAATGAACACACTGTATACAGGAAAACTAAAAAAAATATTACTCATCATTTGCAGGAAAAAATAAGCATGTTACTCGTAATTAAAAACCGGCCATGTGCGTGTCGAGCCACGCGCGATAGGGTTCCGTAATCGGTCGACTATAACTCTGTAACCGGTAAAGCCTACTTAGCCGTGATAGTTTTCCTTTTAAGTTCGTTATATATGCTACGTCTGTGATTTTTTTCATAAATCTAGGAACAGCCGTACGGCTGTACGTAGAAATGTACTGCCGTACGGCTGTTCCCTACTGCGCGTACCCTACTGCGCGTGGACCGACACGCACTTGGCTGGTTTTTGTGTTTTGATTTTTCATCAGTCTTTAATGTATAGAAGATGTGAACAAAATTGTCAAAATTTAATTACCTACATGAGAAAAGAAGAAGTGAAAATATTTGAATCTACACTACTATTATAAAGAGGGAAGATTTGTTTGTTTGTAGGGTTTTATCTCAAAAACTACTGGACCGATTTAAAGAATTCTTTCACCGTTAGAAAGCTACGTCTTTACGAAGTGTCATAGGCTATATTTATTTCCAGAAATAATTAGGGATCCCTACTTAAAGTTGAATAATGTAACCCAAGGTGTAAAAAAAATGTCCAGGCGGGCGGAAAGCTAGTGAATTATAAAAATGGTTATAATGATGTTCTCTTCTTACAGATTCAAGATGTCTCTCTGGGCTAGAGCTCAGCAGCTTCCTCCCGAGAGTCTTCAAAAGGTATGTATTCATCATCATCAGCCTATATACTGTCCCACTGCTGGGCACAGGCCTCTTCTCACACAGAGAAGGCATGAGCATTGATCACCACGTGCGCTCAAGGCGGATTGGCGATTTCAGACTTTTTAAGTCCAGGTTTCCTCACGATGTTTTTCCTTCACCGTTAGTCAGTGTCTAAGATATACTTAGAAAGTTCATATGACTTTAGAAAAGTCACATTGGGTCTTGCCAGGATTCGAACCCGCTCCCTCGTACATTAGATGCAGGGCATTCACCACTGGGCCTCCACGACTTTTTATTCAATTATTATGTAGATAGGCTAGCTTTCGCCCGCGTGGGCTATACGACAGAGTTTTCTACAAACTTTGCCCCCCTTTTCCACCCCCTTAGAGGTAGAATTTCGGAGAATCCTTTCTTATCGGATGCCTACGTCATACAAAGAACACACCCTCCAAGTTTCAGGTCTCTACGATCAGCGGTTTAGGCTGTGCGTTGATCCGTCAATCATTCAGGACAAAGCATTTTATATGTATAGATGATGTATAGTTAGATGATGATGATATTGATGATGAATAACGGCCTTTGTGTGAACAGGTGCGGACCATCTATGGCGACCATTTCCCCATCGAAGTGCGCCATTGCTTAGCGCCATGGATCGAGAGTAGAATATGGTAAGTACTTAAAAAAAAATGGATGAAATTTAATGTGGTGATAGCCTGGGGAAAGGCAAAGTATAGTTTTTATCCAGGCGTGTCAAGTAGTTCCAAATTGGAAAGTGAGTTTGTTTGTTTGTTCGCGTTCACGGTAAAACGGCTGAAACGATTTGGATGGAATTCAGTCAAACACCAAAAGTTCACGTCATTAACCGACTATATAAAAAGAGGTTCTGTAAAAAGGAGAGGTTCTTCAATTTGAATGTATGTACTATCGCGGACACTGCCACCTGACCACTACGTTCATTTTTTGCTTGCATTCAAAAATAGAAGCGTTCTCCAGCCCCGCCCCGTCGACTTTGAATAGATGAATGAAAGACAAGACCGGCCGAGCACACTGCAAAGAAATTGAAACAGATAGCGAGTGTGTGAGAGAGAGAAAGTAAGGGGGCGTGGCTTGGCGCCGCCGCAGGATTTAGGCAAAAATAAATTAACAGCCGGTAGCACCATACTTTTTATAATTTATACTTTTACGAATATCACAAAACATGATATCAATAATTAGCATAGTTTTAATATTTTTTATGCTATCAATACATAGATATAATAATTAAACAAACATATGTCTATACACATTTAGATATAAAACATAAAATAATCCATTTGACAGATCTTAAATGATAGTTGTTCCGTTTCACGTACAAAGTAAACGCATATTTTTTATGCGTTATAGTGTTCAGGCGGCGACTGCGATAGTACATAAAGGAAGATTTTTTATTCAGTGCGCAAATTTTTTATTGGTGGTTCAGTATCAGTAATAGAATACATATCAATGTTTTATTCATTTTTTTTTGTTTTTCACCTGTGTTCTATTTTGAAAAATGTAAAATATGGGCATAACCTATTCGTAATAGCACTGCATCGCGTAGGCATGTGAGAGAGAGCTCACAGGTACAATACGACTCAGCTGATATCTACACCACGCGCCGACCGGCAAATCCTTACTTCCTTACTAATATTATAAATGCGAAAGTAACTCTGTCTGTCTGTCTGTCTGTTACGCTTTCACGCCAAAAATACTGGACCGATATAAATGAAATTTGGTACAGAGATAGAATAGAACCTGAGGAACAACATAGGCTACTTTTTACCCGGGTGCGCTAAGTAGTTCCCTCGGGATGCGGGTGAAACCGCGGGAAACAGCTAGTTATAGATAAATTAAGTTCTTAAGTGAATATGTTTCGTAAACGATAACTTTTTTTTAGTACTAAGACGTAACAAACTGAAAAATATGTGTTTTTTTTTAAAGTGTTGCAGTTTATTGTGACAATTTTTTTTTTCCTGTATATGTCCGCGATGTTCTCAAAAACTACTGATACAATTTGGATGGGGTTTTCGTTATTTAAATGCTAAAATCAAGACGTAATTTTTATGTTATCTACTCCTTGTCCCCCAGGACTGCTGAGCCGGATGACCAGCAAAGGTTCTTCGTGGACGAGCTGGTGCAGGAGATCCAGGCTCACGCGGACCTGATGCTCTCCCCCGACATGTTCGTCACGAAGATGAAGCTCTTGGATGCTGCGAAGAACTTCCACATGCAGTACAGGTATTTTATTAAGTTTAGCTGACCTGCGAAACTTCGTAACGCCATTGTTTTTTAGGGTTCCGTAGTCCGACAAGGAACCCTTATAGTTTCGCCATGTCCGTCTGTCTGTCTGTCCGCGGCATAGCTCCGAGGTTCTACTTACTAGAACGCTGAAATTTGGTATGGATATGTATATTGATCACGCCGAGAGAAAGTGGTAAAATTAAATTTTGAATGGCTGTACCTAGAAGTGTGAAAAAATTCACAGACGTAGCATATGTAATGAACTTACAAGGAAAACTATCACGGCTAAGTAGGCTTAACCGGTTACAGAGTTATAGTCAACTAACTAACTACTACTACAGAACCCTACTGCGCGTGGCCCGACAGGCACTTGGCCGGTTTTTTTTTTAATTTTCTTTTGTTCTAACCTTGTCCTGACAATAATGAACACAAAAAAAGGAATGAACAATTTGGTGCAGTTAGGCGATTCATTTTTAGGGTTCCGTACCCAAAGGGTAAAAGGGTATTACTAAGACTTCACTGTCCGCCCACCCGTCTGTCTGTCACCAGGCTGTACCTCAAGAACCGTGATAGCTAGACAGTTGATATTTTCACAAATGATGTGTACGTCGTGTAGTCGCTTAGTTTTGTAAGTGAAGCCCTGGCTGGAGGCCCTAAATTCATTTAAGGCACTTCACAGGCAAGCCCGGTTAAGCAGTCGACAACCTTCTAGGTTGACCTGCGAGATTCCATACAAAAAAAAACTGTCTTCCAGCACTATTTTCGCACTATCTTCCAGCACTGTCTTTCAGCACTATCTTCTAGTACTGTCTTCCAGCACTATCTTCCAGCACTATCTTCCAGTACTATCATCCAGCACTATCTTCCCGTACTGTCTTCCAGCACTATCTTCCAGTACTATCTTCCAGTACTATCATCCAGCACTATCTTCCAGTACTATCTTCCAGTACTATCTTCCACCACTGTCTTCCAGCAATATTTTAGTACTGTCTTCCAGTACTATCATCCAGTACTGTCATCCAGCACTATCTTCCCGTACTATCTTCCAGTACTATCATCCAGCACTATCTTCCAGCACTATCTTCCATTACTATCTTCCATTACTATCTTCCACTACTGTCTTCCAGTACTGTTTGCCAGCAATATCTTCCAGTACTATCTTCCAGTACTATCATCCAGCACTATTTTCCAGTACTGTCTTCCACCACTATCTTCCAGTACTATCTTCCAGTACTATCATCCAGCACTATTTTCCAGTACTGTCTTCCAGTACTATCATTCACCACTATCTTCCAGCACTATCTTTTAGTACTATCATCGAGCACTATCTTCCAGCACTATCTTCCAGTACTGTCTTCCAGTACTGTCTTCCAGTACTGTCTTCCAGCACTATCTTCCAGCACTATCTTCCAGTACTGTCTTCCAGCACTATCTTCCAGTACTATCTTCCAGTACTATCATCCAATGTTTTATAACGTGTATGTCCGTCTGTGCCAGCCACGCCCCTCACGAGCTATACGCCTACATGCGCCGCTCGCTCGCTCTGGAGATGGATGTCATCCAGAACGCGATGGGGACCCCCTACGTGGCCCAGCCGCAGACCGAGAGGAAATATAGCGAGGTGAGTCATGTTTGTTTATTATTTATTTATTTACTAGCTTCTGCCAGCGACTTCGTCCGCGTGGAATAGTGGTGCTCCGCTCCTATTGGTCTAAGCGTGATGATATATAGCCTATAGCCTTCCTTGATAAATGGACTATCTGACACTGAAAGAATTTTTCAAATCGGACCAGCGGTTCCTGAGGTTAGCGCGTTTAAACAAAATGACAACATTTCCCTTCACTGCTCTGCTCCTATTGATTGTAGCGTGATGAAAAGTATACTATAACCAGCTCAGGAGTATGACAAATAATTGTACCAAGTTTCGTTAAAATCCGTCGAGTAGTTTTTGTTTCTATAGAGTTTATACAGACAGACAGACTTACAGACAAACAAAAATTTTACTGATTGCATTTTTGGCATCGGTATCGATCCCTACTCACCCCCTGATAGTTATTTTGGAAATATATTTCATGTACAGAATTGACCTCTCTACAGATTTATTATAAGTATAGAAGAAGATATGTATATTATACGCACCTTAATGAGGAGCTCGTGGCTAAGTAACAGCCGCACGGTTCGACCGATATCACACGTTAAGCTGCGCTTGGCGCGGTCGGTCCGTGGATGACCGTCTTTGTCATAGCGAGACTCCTCCGTGCCTCGGAAAGCACGTTAAGCTGTTGGTCCCGGCTGTCACTTGTACATCTTTGACAGTCGTTACGGGCAGTCAGAAGCCAGAAAGTCTGACAACCAGTCTTACCAAGGGGTATCGTGTTACCCGGTAACTCGGTTGTGGAGGTCAGATAGGCAGTCGCTCCATGTAAAACACTGGTACTCAGCTGCATCCGGTTTAGACTGGAAGCCGACCCCAACATAGTTGGGAAAAGGCTAGGCAGATGATGATGATGTACGCACCTTAATAAAATATTTCTCTTCCAGCTAATCACCGGTTTGCAGACCGTTCGCCAGAAGGTGAACATGGTTGGCGAAGAAATCCGAAGCCTCCAGGCGAACATTGAGTCATTCTCCCTGCAATACCATGAATGCTTGAAGAATAAAGGTAAGAATCATGGTTCTGACATAGTCTGCCTGCTCTAGTAACCTGTATGTGTCACATCATCAGCCTAAATACTGTCCCACTGCTGGGCACAGGCCACTTCTCACACAGAGAAGGCATGAGCATTGATCACCACGTGCGCTCAAGGCGGATTGGCGATTTCAGACTTTTTAGTCCAGGTTTCCTCACGATGTTTTCCTTCACCGTTAGTCAGTGATGTCTAAGATATACATAGAAAGTACATATGACTTCAGAAAAGTCACATTGGTACTTGCCAGGTTTCGTAACCGCACACTCATACACGAGAGGTAGGTGCTTTAACCACTAGGCCACCATTAACCGTCTTAGGGCGGATTCGACCAAACAGGAAGAAATTTTATTCTCGGCGTAAATCGCTTATTACCCGAGAATAAATCATTTCACGTTTAACCAACTACAATTCGAGGAATAACGAGTCTATTCGGGAATAGACACTATACCACCATTTTGCATTGAATAAAAATCTTATTCTAGGAATAATAAAATGGCGTCCTATTGTTTTATGCTGTTACTTTAATTCACTGACATTTTTATTAATATTTATTTTTATTTATTTAAAGGGCTTTGTCGCTTGGCAGCTACATTTTCACGCTATAATACGACAAATCAGAGTTGACATGAGTTATGCTTCTGCACCCTCCCGTTTGTAGAGTATTATTTTTTTAGCTGCGTATTACATTCGTTCACATTCACTTCGCTATTCGTGAGTAGCCTATCCAAGTAAAGCTATACGCTAGATTGCATGGAAAAACGACTGATGATTTACTCGAGAATAAAAACGTGGTATATGTTATTTTCCGTATAGTTATTCTTGTATAAATTCAGGTTTGGTCGAATCTACCCTTACTTATAAAGTCTGAGTCATTTTTAATCTTTGCAATGGATTAGCAAAAATCTCACTCATAAATGCTGTTAGTAAGTAGTAAGCTAAGTTAGCTTGATCCTGGATTACAAAATTTAGTAAGGACTAGCTTCTGCCAGCGACTTCGTCCGCGTGGAATAGTGGTGCTCCGCTCCTATTGGTCTTAGCGTGATGATATATAGCCTATAGCCTTCCTCGATAAATGGACTATCTAACACTGAAAGAATTATTTAAATCGGACCAGCGGTTCCTGAGATTAGCGCGTTTAAACAAAATGAAAACATTTCCCTTCACTGCTCTGCTCCTATTGATTGTAGCGTGATGAAAAGTATACTATAACCATCTCAGGAGTATGACAAATAATTGTACCAAGTTTCGTTAAAATCCGTCGAGTAGTTTTTGTTTCTATAGAGTTTATACAGACAGACAGACAAAAATTTTAATGATTGCATTTTTGGCATCAGTATCGATCCCTAATCACCCCCTGATAGTTATTTTGGAAATATATTTCATGTACAGAATTGACCTCTCTACAGATTTATTATAAGTATAGATTAGGTGAGAAATGGTTAAACTTTAGATTACAGGTTATTTTATAGGTGAGACGGTAATGTATAAATGATATTTATTATCTAAACTTTTGTTTCGTCACCAGGTCATATGAATTATCTTCAGCAGTCTATGACCAATGAGCGTCGAGACCTGGTCGCCTGCCTGCGAGTTCAAATTGAGGAGACAGAGAGGAAACTAAACGCTTTGGTAAGTCACTAGTACGTTCAGAGAAAGAAAGAAAGAAAAACATTTGATATAGGCGCCAAAAATCCGCCATCTTGTTTTAGAGTTCTGTACCCAAAGGCTAAAAACGGGACCCTATTACTAAGACTGCTGTCTGTCCGTCCGTCTGTCTGTCACCAGGCTGTATCTCAAGAATAGGGATAGCTAGACAGTTGAAATTTTGACAGATGATGTATTTCTGTTGCCGCTATAACAACAAATACTAAAAACAAAATAAAATAAATATTTAAGGGGGGTTCCCATACAACAAACCGTTTTTATAGATACTGGTCAGAGCGAATCCGACTCGCACTTGGCCGGTTTTATGTTTTATTTTGACACTAGCTTCCCGCCAGCGGCTTCGCCCGCGATATTTTAGCTAATGGATACAAAAACTTGACAAATTATATACTAAAACCTTCCTCATTAATCACTCTATCTATTAAAAAAACGGCATCAAAATCCGTTGCGTAGTTTTAAAGATTTAAGCATACATAGGGATATAGGGACAGAGAAAGCGACTTTGTTTTATACTATGAAGTGAAACCCAGTGTCACTCTCACAGTAAATACGTATCTAACGACACCTCTCAAGCTAAAATCCATCGAGTCGTTCAGGCGACAGAGCATGCCAAACAATTCTACATACATACTCTCGAAAAACATAACCCTCCTTCTGGCACAGTCGGGTAAAAAGGAAAAAGACAATTAGTACGTACTATATCATCATTTCTAAGGCTAAGGTTAAGGCACCTGCCTCTCGTATACAGCTTCAAAACCTGGCAAGTAGCAATGTGACTTTTCTAAAGTCATACGCACTTTCTAAGTATATCTTAGACGTCACTGGCTAACGGTGAAGGAAAACATCGTGAGGAAACCTGGACTGAAAAGTCTGAAATCGCCAATCCGCCTTGAGCGCACGTGGTGATCAATGCTCATGCCTTCTCTGTGTGAGAAGAGGCCTGTGCCCAGAAGTGGGACGATATATAGGCTGATGATGATTTCTCAATTACTGGGAAAAGGAGGGGAAAGGCTAGGCAGATGATGTTGATGATAATATATGTTGGTATGTCCCAGGTGGCTCAAATCAGCCAGTCTCAGATGGAACTGGTTGATCACATGAAGGAGAACATCGCCAACCTTCGCCAGCTACAGAGTCAAGTCTTGGATGAAGAGCTTATCAAGTAAGTATTATTACTTCTATACCCCCAGACAAAGAAACTGCATCAAAGTTTTTGTTTAAAAAAAATTGAATGGCCCTTTCCAGTATACAAACATACACTTAGGGATAATGATACTACGCTGTTATGAAGTTAACGAACCAAACTATAGGTTTCAATTTAAATTTGTATAAAAAGTTGTAATATTTGGTTAAAATGTTTTTTTCAAAGGTAGGTGCGTGTTGAACATTGATGCAGTTTATTAGTCCTTCATTGTACTTCCCCGTATAATCTAAGTCACAGTTCCCAGTCTAAACCGGGTACAGCTAGCGACTGCCTATCTGACCTCCACAATCTAGTTACCGGGTAACACGATACCCCTTGGTAAGACTGGTTGTCAGACTTTCTGGCTTCTGACTACCCGTAACGACTGTCAAAGATCTACAAACGGCAGCCGGGACCAACAGCTTAACGTGCTTTCTGACGCACGGAGGAGTCTCGCTATGACATAGATGGTCCCATCCACGGCCCGACCTCGCCAAGCGCAGCTTAACCTTTGATCGGTCGAACCGTGCGGCTGTTACTTAGCCACGAGCTCCTCTCAGATAGGATGATGATGGTCTATTATATTATTAACCCCAAAAACTCCTCATCAGATGGAAACGCGAGCAGCAACTCAGCGGTAACGGCGTACCCATGCAGTCCAATCTGAACACCATCCAGGAGTGGTGCGAGTTGCTCGCCGACCTCATCTGGACCAGTCGCCAGCAAGTGAACAATGTCGCTCGCATCAACACCAAGACTATCGTAGAGCTGAGGCAGCCGCATCTCGCTGAGATGTTGGACGAGATGAGTAAGCAGGTGAGTGTGGGTAGGTGTGTGAGTGTGGGGACTTGGTGTGAGTCTGGGTTGGTGGGTGAGTGTGGGGAGTAGGTGTGTGAGTGTGGGTAGGAAGTGGGTGAGTGAGGGTAGTAGGTGTGAGAGTGGAAAGTACGTGTTTTGAACACCATCCAGGAGTGGTGCGAGTTGCTCGCCGACCTCATCTGGACCAGTCGCCAGCAAGTGAACAACGTCGCTCGCATCAACACCAAGACTATCGTAGAGCTGAGGCAGCCGCATCTCGCTGAGATGTTGGACGAGATGAGTAAGCAGGTGAGTGTGGGTAGGTGTGTGAGTCTGGGTTGGTGGGTGAGTGTGGGGACTTGGTGTGAGTGTGGGTTGGTGGGTGAGTGTGGGGAGTAGGTGTGTGAGTGTGGGTAGGAAGTGGGTGAGTGAGGGTAGGAGGTGTGAGAGTGGAAAGTACATGTTTTGAACACCATCCTGGAGGGGTGTGAGTTGCTCGCCGACCTCATCTGGACCAGTCGCCAGCAAGTGAACAATGTCGCTCGCATCAACACCAAGACTATCGTAGAGCTGAGGCAGCCGCATCTCGCTGAGATGTTGGACGAGATGAGTAAGCAGGTGAGTGTGGGTAGGTGTGTGAGTGTGGGGACTTGGTGTGAGTCTGGGTTGGTGGGTGAGTGTGGGGAGTAGGTGTGTGAGTGTGGGTAGGAAGTGGGTGAGTGAGGGTAGTAGGTGTGAGAGTGGAAAGTACGTGTTTTGAACACCATCCAGGAGTGGTGCGAGTTGCTCGCCGACCTCATCTGGACCAGTCGCCAGCAAGTGAACAACGTCGCTCGCATCAACACCAAGACTATTGTCGAGCTGAGGCAGCCGCATCTCGCTGAGATGTTGGACGAGATGAGTAAGCAGGTGAGTGTGGGTAGGTGTGTGTGTGTGGGAGGTAGGGGTGTGAGTGTGGGTAGGTGTGTGAGTGTGGGTAGGAAATGTGTGAGTGGGGTAGGAAATGTGTGAGTGTGGGTAGTAGGTGTGTGGTCTACACCACTATTAACCCTGGAAGGTGTGTGTGGTGGGGAAGTGTGTGAGAGTGGGTTTAGGCAAGTGAGTCTGGGTATTGGGCGTGTGAGTGTAGGTAGAGGCTAGAGTGAGCATTTGTGTAGTAAATGTTGGCGTGTAACTTTGTGCATGAAAAAGAAAATTGGACTTTCTAAAAGTATTCTGATAGTTATGTAAGCTACCTTTTTCCCAGTCAGCATGGTTCCTTTAATATCGACCGCTGAACCGAAGTTATGAACGAAAACTAATGCATTATTATTTCTGTTTTGTGTCAAAGGTTACCGGGTTGCTATCAACCTTGGTTACCTCAACCTTCGTGATTGAGAAGCAACCGCCGCAAGTAATGAAGACTAACACACGGTGAGTTTACACTGTAGTTACACTAGATGCCAAAGATATTGAGGCAGTCTCAAAAAGTTCCATTTATTATGAGGCTAGCTGTTTCCCGCGGTTTCACCCGCATCCCGAGGGAACTACTTAGCGCACCCGGGTAAAAAGTAGCCTATGTTGTTCCTCAGGGTCTATTCTATCTCTGTACCAAATTTCATTTATATCGGTCCAGTAGTTTTGGCGTGAAAGCGTAACAGACAGACAGACAGACAGAGTTACTTTCGCATTTATAATATTAGTAAGGATTAGACATTTAGACGCTATCCACACATTTCTGTGTCAGTGCT
This sequence comes from Pyrrhia umbra, assembly GCA_963891755.1. Lineage (NCBI taxonomy): Eukaryota > Metazoa > Arthropoda > Insecta > Lepidoptera > Noctuidae > Pyrrhia > Pyrrhia umbra. Next base: position 5,902,795 of record OY982946.1, read on the forward strand.
ATCAGTGTTCCGAGTTGTCCGTGTCAGTGTTCCCGTCAGGGACATCCGATAAGAAAGGATTTTCTAAAATTCTACCCCTAAGGGGGTGAAAAAAGGGGGTAAACTTTGAATGAAACTTTCATTTTTTACGGTTCCGTAGTCCGAAAAGGAACCCTTATAGTTTCGTCATGTCCGTCTGTCCGCGGCATAGCTCCGAGGTTCTTGTTACTAGGAAGCTGAAATTTGGTATGGATATGTATATTGATCACGCCGAGAAAGTGGTAAAATAAAATTTTGAAAAATTATTTTTTTTAGTGTAGCTCCTAAACAAATATTTTTTTCTCGCGTACCCTTTCGTGTGGGGTATCGTTAGCATTTGCGAAATATCTAGCTTTTAAGTGCAATTTTTTTTTCGATTAAGCATCCCCCCCTCTAACTTTTGAATGACTGTACCTAGAAATGTGAAAAAAAAATCACAGACGTAGCACATGTAATGAACTTACAAGGAAAACTATCACGGCTAAGTAGGCTTAACCGGTTACAGAGTTATAGTCGACTAACTAAGACCTACTACGGAACCCTACTGCGCGTGGCCCGACACACTTGTTTTTAATTCGGATAGCCCACGCGGTTGAAGCTGCTGTTGTAAATATTTTTCTGTCTTTTGTTTCAGCTTCACGGCTACGGTCCGTTTACTGGTCGGGGGTCAGCTGAACGTGTACATGACGCCTCCTAGAGTTAGCGTGAGTATATACCCAAACTTCTAAATTATCATCGGCAGCCTATACAACGTGTAAAAAAAAAACAATTAAATTTAAGTGGGCTACACATTCGGTGATAACTAATCTTTTGAGCAGTATTAGGAACTGGAAATCTTATAGTATCTTATAGTTTTAGAACAAAAAAAGTAACAGTTTTTTTTATATAGGTAATAGCCCTAAAAATGGGTTAATAAACTCAAATTTGAAGATCAATAATGCAGAGTTCGCATATCGGTTGCCTCTTATTTTCTACCTATTCGTCCACTAGCCTAATAATATTTAGTGAAAAAAATATATAAAAAAAAATTACAGATTTATTAATAAGATTTTGTCAGTGGAATCTTTACCTGATAAAAAATCTCATTTTTTACACGTTGTATATTCATCATCTGCCTAGCCTTTTCCCAACTATGTTGGGGTCGGCTTCCAGTCTAACCGGATGCAGCTGAGTACCAGTGTTTTACATGGAGCGACTGCCTATCTGACCTCCACAACCCAGTTATCGGGTAACACGGTACCCCTTGGTAAGACTGGTTGTCAGACTTTCTGGCTTCTGACTACCCGTAATAACTGTCATAGATCTACTAATGACAACCGGGACCAACAGCTTAACGTCCTTTTCGAGGCACGGAGGAGTCTCGCTATGACAGATGGACCCATCCGCAGACCGACCGCGCCAAGCGCAGCTTAAACTTTGTTCGGTCGAACCGTGCGGCTGTTACTTAGCCAACAAGCGAACATATAGTAAAAAACGGTTATTTCAATATTACAAACGGACACTCCAATTTTATTTATCTGTATAGATTTTTTTACACGTTGTATATCATTGGATTCATCTCTGTTTCTGTCAATATAAAAATCCCCTTAAAAACCTTCGTTCCCCAGGTCGTTATAATATCAGAGCAGCAAGCCCAGCTGCTGTTGAAGAGCGAGACCCAGGCCGGTAAGGGCAAGCAGCCGGTGGAGTGTGGCGACATCCTGAACAACACCGGCACCATGGAGTACCAGCCGACCAGCCGCCAGCTCAGCGTCAGCTTCCGGTGGGTTTTTGAGCAGGTGGTGATTAGTGTGATTGTGTGACGACGATGGGTTAAAGTCGGGGTCTGGTTAGTTTTGACGGAGTGGTGATTTTTGAGCAGGTAGTGATTATTATCCACATACTGTCTGAAGTCCGTTCGCATGGTTTACACATATTTTGTTAATCATGGAAACCTATTATTAGCCTTACAATACTCACTTATATTTTCTGTAATGTTTTATAAGTATCGCTGTTGGTTTTCTGAATAAAGAAAAATAAAAAATAAAATAAAAATTATAATCTGTACTAATTGATGTTACGAAAAATGTAAACAAAGTGTGACCTATTTTGCTCTATTTCCGCCACAGAAATTAACAAAATGGCGTAAGGTTGCGCATTTATGTCAATTTCATGCTCTACATATCATCATTCCTCATTTAATGCCATTTCAATTATCTATGTGGGAAAATTAGAACAAAATAGGTTATGAATATGTTTAAATTTTTCGTAAAATCATTGAAACGGACTATAGTGAGATTTTGAGATTATCGACACCTCAGCGTCGGGGTCCGGTGAGTTTTGACCAGATGGTGATATTTTATCAGGTGGTGATTAGTGAATTTCATCTTTAATATGGACATAGGTAAACATGTTTAAGAGCATGTAAGATTTTAAAATTTTATGTAGAGGCGTATAAATATTTAAATTGAGTTTAAGTACAACAACGTCAGTTGAAGCATTTGAAAAGCAATAAAAGTAATTAAAATTAACCGAAAACCTAAAAATATCATTAAAAATATGCATGTAGCTTCTAATTGGATGAAGTCTCAGTGAACTAGCTTGATTTTAGTGTGTTGAAATAGAATTTGAAATATTTGGTGATGCGGTGATTAGTGCAATGTAGAGTTTTACCCTCTAATTCATAATGACACCTTTTGTATTAAAAGCCTCGTTTTGTCAAAGTCTTGTCTCTTTCTTTTGGGGCGGACGCGCAGCGCTGTCCACCCTCTATTTATATGCCGAACTCAGTCTTCTAGAAAGTTCTAGCTAACCTATTTAGTTCTAGAATAACGGAGTTCCTTGCCGGTTCTTCTCCATAAGACCCACTCCTTGGAACCGTGCAACTAGCTTGACGTTTCATAAGTGCCTGCAAAGACCTATTTGAAATAAAAACGTTTGAATTTTGAATATTCTTGTAGTTCTGCTACTCGATAATAGATGGCGCTAGCGTAGCATTTTCTAAATCATTCTAGGTTATAGTTCTAGTTTTTCGACCTAGAACTTTCCTACCGACCTAGGTGACAATATATTTTATTTCTTTCGCCAGTAACATGCAACTGCGTAAGATCAAGCGCGCGGAGAAGAAAGGCACGGAGAGCGTGATGGATGAGAAGCTGACTCTACTCTTCCAGTCGCAGTTCAACGTTGGAGGGGGGGAATTAGTGTTCCAAGTGAGTAATGTATATGTTAAAATAAATAAAATAATAGTCTACTAGCTGTTTCCCGCGGTTTCACCCGCATCCCGAAGGAGCTACTTCACGCACCAGGGTAAAAAGTAGTAGCCTATGTTGTTCCTCAGGGTCTATTCTATCTGTGTACCAAATTTCATCAAAATCGGCTCACTGGTTTAGGCGTGAAAGCGTAACAGACAGACAGACAGACAGAGTTACTTTCGCATTTATAATATTAGTAAGGATAGTAAGGATTAGTAAGGGAGGAGCTCGTGGCTAAGTAACAGCCGCACGGTTCGACCGATCAAAGGTTAAGCTGCGCTTGGCGCGGTCGGTCCGTGGATGGGTGACCATCTTTGTCATAGCGAGACTCCTCCGTGCCTCGGAAAGCACGTTAAGCTGTTGGTCCCGGTTGTCATTTGTACATCTTTGACAGTCGTTACGGGTAGTCAGAAGCCAGAAAGTCTGACAACCAGTCTTACCAAGGGGTACCGTGTTACCCGGTAACTGGGTTGTGGAGGTCAGATAGGCAGTCGCTCCATGTAAAACATTGGTTCTCAGCTGCATCCGGTTAAGACTGGAAGCCGACCCCAACATAGTTGGGAAAAGGCTAGGCAGATGATGAGTAAGGATTAGTAAGGATACCAATTGATTTTAAGAAAAATTTTAACAAAATCATACCCTATTTTGTTTAAAATTTTCCCACATACAGACATTAAATGATGAATGATGATGCAGAAATTGACATAAATGCGCTATCCTTGCGCCATTTTGTTAGGGTTCAGTAGTCCGACAAGGAACCCTTATAGTTTCGCCATGTCCGTCTGTCTGTCTGTCTGTCCGCGGCATAGCTCCGAGGCTCTTGATACTAGAACGCTGAAATTTGGTATGGATATGTATATTGATCACGCCAAGAAAGTAGTAAAATAAAATTTTGAAAAATTTTTTTTTGGGTTAGCTCCCAAACACGTAAAGTGGGGATGAATATTTTTTTTCTCGCGCACCCCTTTGTGTGAGGTATCGTTAGATAGGTCTTTCAAAAATATTATGGGTGTGTAAAGACCATTTTTCGGTTAAGCGAGCTATTTGCGAAATATCTAGCTTTTAAGTACAAATTTTTGTTCGATACGAGCATCCCTCCCCTCTAACCGTCCTCACCTAGCTATAAACAAGAATATCTTTGACGTGTAAAAGTGTTATTTTATAACCTACTTGCAGAAATAAATATCATCATTTATCATTTATAACTTTTGAATGCCTGTACCTAGATTTGTGAAAATAATCACAGACGTAGCACACGTAGGAAAACTATCACGGCTAAGTAGGCTTAACCGGTTACAGAATTATAGTCGACTAACTAACTCCTGCAACGGAACCCTACTGCGCGTGGCCCGACACGCACTTGGCCGGTTTTAATTTCTGTGGCAGAATTAGAACAAAATAGGTTACGACTTTGTTTACATTTTTCGTAAAATCAATTAAAGTGCGGTGAAGGAGCGGGAGGGAGTGTCAGACTCTTACTGACTAAAACCCATCCATGTTCCTTCCTCAGCCCTCTGAATTCCGGGGGCGCGGTATCTCTTTCGAACGTCCCGCAAGTCATTAAGGTCTACGCTATTTTTTGATTTTCAGCTTAATATAATTTGATTTCTTCATTCATTTATTTGACTTTTTTTTTAATTATTTAAATATACAGAAAAAAATATAAAACTAGTACTCCACCAGCATCGGGAACATGGTCCAAGCTACCGGCGGTCAGGACCCCAGAGAGAGAAACCTCCTGACGATGCGTGCCGTTAATTCTGTATCAAGCGCTTGATCCAACCATCTAATTTGATTTCGTTTTTTTTCTTTCTCATCAGGTATGGACCCTATCCTTGCCCGTGGTGGTGATTGTCCACGGCAACCAAGAGCCCCACGGCTGGGCAACTGTGACGTGGGACAACGCCTTCAGCCCACCAGGCAGAGTGCCTTTTGCTGTGCCCGATAAGGTAAGTTAGAAGGCTGACGTTGTCTTGTTATATATTTATATATTGGGTATTTGACTACCAACCAACAGAGTATACAAACACAGACCGCCGTCATAGCGTCCTCCCCGACCCTTGCTCGGCGAGCCAGCCCGCGCGCTGAGCCAGTAGCATAAAAAGTCCCGTAATAATAATATGATCCAGCTAGTCCCTAGTTGTCCTCCCCAGTGATGCCCTAAGAGCGCAGTCACTTAGTTTAAACTTAGTTGAAAGCCTTGACTGGAGGAATTAATTTAATTAATTAAACAACTCGCCTCATTGTCCGGTTAAGCAAGTTCAATGCTGTTAGAAGCATCCTGCAAGAGGTCATGTAGAAAAAAAATCTACCAACCAACATATAGAAAAAAAGAGAATATTTTCTCATCAATCAAATTGATGAGATAATTTTTTTTTAACTTTTATTTAGTGCAAAAAATAAGACAATACAAGAAAGAACACAACAAAAAAATAAAAATATAAAAACCGGCTACGGAACCCTATTGCGCGTGGCCCGACACGCACTTGACACACTTTGGCGTAGTGGCTGAGCAATTGGCTGCTGCTCTGCGTGTCGCGGGTTCGATTCCCGCACGGGACAACTAAAATTGTTCCGGGTCTGGGTGTTCGTGCATGTGTAATGTATTTTTGTAATCGCAACCACGATACAGGAGTAATACCTAGTGTGGGTCAACGTTTTAAAAATAAGTAAATGAGAACTTAGCGCGATTTTTTTAGACATTGTAAATCATAGATATAGTATATGTTACTAAAGTAACTAGATGTGCAATCACCAAGCAAAATTCGTGCCATAAAGGTTCAGACCAGTCATGATTCATGACATCTGTCACTTGGTAGCCAGCTTGAATCTATCAGAGTGACAGCAGGACGATTTTAACAATAATATGGGCAAATTTGTAGTAAATGTATGTTGGTGACCAGCAACCAACCTATTTTGTATCCTCTTTTGTATACCTTTCTTATATTTTTATATTTAGAATTTAGAAGTTTATTTGATTATTTGAATTCAAACATAAGTTAAAAAAAGTAGTTCTCTATCAGCTCTCTTGTCACTAACATTGTTATCTCTCAACTCTCTTGTTATTAACATAGTTTATTAAAATAAAAGGCGATTCTCTCTAAACTCTCTTATCATTAACATTGGGCAAATTTGTAGTAAATGCCATCCTTATCATACAGATGTCATGAACATTACGTTTCGGTTAGTGTGAGAGAGATAGATATAATTTTACATCAAAATGATTACTAGTTTCAAAGCTACGTCTGCATTCTAAAAAATGGTTACGTTTTTGTGACCGCGTAATGTTCGGGATTGCATCTCTATTGATATATCTCGATGTTGTAAATTATGTAATCAAGTACCCAATATATTTATTTATTTATTTCTATATTGCACGCATGACCTTATAATAACTTTTTTGTAATTACACACAATTTTGTCATATTTTTTAACAATTGGTATTCTGTTCTCTGTCGACCCCCCGGAGCAGTCGGTCCACCTAATCCGGGTGAGTGTTTGAGATGGGCCGTTAGGGCGGGTACTGGGAATATGAGAAAATAGCCTATTGTGAAAATTTTTGGTGTAGTTAGGCGTTCAAGGTCAGAACGTCCCTTTCCCGAAACAGTCCCTTTCCCAAAATTAGGGACTGTTTCCCCACAATGTTCCTATTTCAAAATGTTGTAGAAAACGTGTTAAAATATTGAAAATGAACGTTTCTTATTGCACGTTACATTTATTTTGTTAGAAGTGTCAAAAATTAAAATTGACAAGTAACGGCCAGTATTAATATCAATTACAACCAAACGACAACAAATGTCCCTTCTCGAAAAGTCATTATTGTTTATTTATTTTTAGACTTCTTGAGAAGGGGTTACTTCGGGAAGGGATATTTTGGGAAAGGGACTATTTGAAACTAAAGAACATTTTGGGGAGGAAACATTTCGGGAAAGGGACTATTTGAAACTAAGGAACATTTTGGGAATGGCATATTTTGAGCCTAAATGTAGTCAGGGTGTCCACTGTCTAAAAAACCAGACAAATATAGGGAAAAGCTGAGAGTATCTTGAAATAAAAATATGATTCCTAAGAATTATGTTCTTAAAATTCCCCGTGCCTCGGAAAGCACGTTAAGCTGTTGGTCCCGGCTGTCATTTGTAGATCTTTGACAGTCGTTACGGGTAGTCAGAAGCCAGAAAGTTTGACAACTAGTCTTACCAAGGTATCGTGTTACCCGGTAACTGGGTTGTGGAGGTCAGATAGGCAGTCGCTCCATGTAAAACACTGGTACTTAGCAGGTGGTTTAGACTGAAAGCCGACTCCAACATAGTTGGGAAAAGGCTAGGCAGATGAATATGAACTCCAAAAACAGATTAAATATCTTTTCCTACTCATTGCACATGGTCTAGACTTCTTCAATAATGCATCCATAATAATCTGATTAAAAACGAAATAATTACATATTTGCCTTCTAAGACGACAATATTGGGTCAGGGAAATGTGGTAGAGTGATCAGGGAAAGTCAGGGTTTTTTTTTGGTATTTGTAGTGGACACCCTGATAGTTACTCAAGAAATCTTTTGTAATACTAGCTGTGTTCCGCGATCTCACCTGCGTTTTGGAAAACTACTTGTCGTACCTGTATAAAAAATATAACCTCCCCCAGGGTTCAAGCTAAGTCTAAATTTCATCAAAATCAGACATACTCAACCTTTTTTTAATATGGGGCCACAAAACGTTTCAGTCATGGTTTCGCGTACCGCAAGACTTTTTTTGTAGGTTTTCTTAAAGAAACTTTATAAAGTTTTCCTCAGAAATGTTGATACGGTCCTCTTTACTAGTTGCCTATTTTGGGTGTTACTATGTATAATATGTATGTATTAAAATATATATATATATATATATAAGTAGTATATCCGTTAAGCTAGCACCCATAACACAAGCATATTAGTTGCTTACTTTTGGGGCTAGATGGCGCTGTGTGAATTTTGTCCAAAGATATTTATTATCCTTACTTCCTTACTAATATTATAAATGCGAAAGTAACTCTGTCTGTCTGTCTGTCTGTTACGCTTTCACGCCAAAACTACTGGACCGATATAAATGAAATTTGGTACAGAGATAGAATAGACAACTGAGGAACAACATATGCTACTTTTTACCCGTGTGCGCTAAGTAGTTCCCTCGGGATGCGGGTGAAACCGCGGGAAACAGCTAGTTTAATATAATTATACTTATTTTACTTACGCGGTGGGTCCACAGTTTAATCTGATGGGCGCGAAGTTTAAAATGGTTTACAATCTTGTGGTGAAAAACTCAATGTGGGCAGGTTGAGTATAAATGATCCAAATGGATTCAGGCGTTTTAGCGTGCTAGCGTGACGTTCGTTTGGATTTTTTTTCGATAACTATGAATGCCTTAGACATTTGACAAGTAGAAATAAAAATCACCTTGAACAATTTAATCTAGCACCCCCATATTTTTTTATGTCACCTATCTAAGAACACTTGGACTAATGAGAGGAATCTAACGATACCTTAATTAAAGAAATCCATCGAGGGTTTGGAAGATTTATAAGGGAACTAGTTTTCTGCCTGCAGCTTCGCCCGCGATATTTTAGCTAATAGATACAAAAACTTGACAAATTATATATTAAAACCTTCCTATTTAATCACTCTCTCTATTAAAAAAAACCGCATCAAAATCCGTTGCGTAGTTTTAAAGATCTAAGGGTCAATTTATACTAGCGCAGAGTCGAAGCGCATCGAAGCGTCTATCCAAACCTGAACATAACAAATTCAACCTTAACTCCACAGCGTAACGCACACATTACTTCTGAGAATTTAAAAAACCACGCGGATTCGCGCGTCTGCGCGTTAACAACGCTGAATGGTGCGCGCGCATTCGCGCGTACCCATGCACCAACTAGCGAACCTACGCGTCATCAGTCGGAAATTGGCCTGCGTCGGTGTTGATCACGACGCGTATTCTGGCGAATACGCGCGCATTCGTGCGGCTTCGCTTTAGTTGTAAAGAATTTGACGCTTCGATGCGCTTCGACTCTGCGCTAGTATAAATTGACCCTAAGCATACATAGGGACAGACAGCGAGAAGCGACTTTGTTTTATACTATGTAGTGATAAAGAATATAACAAAACAAAGTTAGCGCGAAAAACAACCCTTTACTTACCGTCGGGTAAAAACACATTAATTTCTCATAATTTCGGTACTCCGCCATAATGACCCGTCTCGGAAACTCATATGTACAACGAAATCTTGTTCGAAGGTCACTTGGGGTCAACTAGCGGAGACTCTGCGCATCAAATTCTGCTCAGCCACTGGCGGTGACTTATCCGAAGATAATCTGAGATTCCTCGCTGAGAAAATTTTCAGGTAAATATCTAATGTCCGATTAATTTTTAATCCGCTGCTTAGTAACGGATTTGCGAAAATCTCACTCATAAATGCTGTTTAGAGTTTATCCGAACTTAAGTTAGTACGACGTTAAGTGAGGATTATGTGAGACATGATTAAACTTCAGATTACAGGTTCCAGTATTTTGTGTTTCAGAATTTCTTGTGGAAACTAATATTAATAGTAGATTTATTTATATGTTGTGGTGGCTTAGTGGTTAAAGCACCTGCCTCTCATGTACCAATGTGACTTTTCCTAAGTCATATGTTTTTTCTAAGTGTATAAATTATGCTATCGATTCCAAAATACTCTCAACACGAAAATGACATTCTCAGTCCTAAAATTACACTCTCGGCTCTAAAATCACACTCTCAACTCTTACTGTAATTACACTAGCGGATCTAAAGTTACACTCGCTGCTGTAAAACGCAGTATTTGTACGTTGTTTCGGCTCTAAAATCACACTCTCAACACCAAAACAAACTCAACTTGAAAGTTAGACTAAAGTTACACTCGCGACTCTTAAATTACACTCGCGGCTCTAAAGTTACACTCGCAAGTCTAAAATTACACTCGCGGCTCTAAATAGTTTTATACCGCGCCTATCGGTCAGTGGACTCGTGCTATAAGTAACGTGAAGCATATGCGCCGTTCCCAGGACCGGCCTGCCCCTCAACACCATGGAGCTGAACGCCATGCCCGTGTCGTGGACCCAGTTCTGCAAGGACGCGCTGCCGGAGAGGAATTTCACGTTCTGGGAGTGGTTCTACATGGTGGTCAAAGTTACGAGGGATTATTTGAGGACCTTGTGGTGTGATCAGTGAGTATTATTCCTAGATATTTGTATCCGCATCTTGAGGAAAACACTTCCCGTTATCTATGTGTGACTGTGTACAATCGACAAATTTGAATCATGATCCACTTTGACGATAAATCGTTCGAAACCGTCAAAATAACAAAGATTTCCATCCTTTTCAGTGCATGCCGCTCTTAGGACGTTTTAAATATTAGGCAAGCTATGTCAATACGGGTTGGAGATCTATGCAATTTTAACCTTTGTTATCACTATAATAGATAATATTTTCTATAAAGTATTAATTAATAAAAATATTTTGAATCCAAACTATTTGGAACAAATAATTGTTCTTTTTCAAAACCATGTTCGAACGAATTCTTTCGATTATAAAATGACAGCGTCAAAAAGTCACTCATAAAAAGTTTATAAATTTATATCGTGTTACCATGGAAACGTATGTTTACGCGAATGTCGACCTAATTGTATTTGAATGTATGTAAGAATATAGCCTTATGGTGGGTCATGATTCAAATTGGTTGACTGTACATTGCATCCAAATCCATCGATAGTTTTTACGTGATATAGTAACAAACATGAAAACATTTTCAAAAATTTAATTATAATATTAGTACGATGTTTTTTCTAGAGTTTTATGTTCATATGAAATTTTATCTTAACGGTTTAACCTTGAAAGCGTAACTAACACAGTTAATTTAGCATAAATAATATTAATAGCGGTTTAGGGCGTAAAAGGTAAACGCACCCGGATAAAACCAGCCTATAACCATTCTCAGGGTTCTATATATTTCCGTATTAAATTTCATGCCAATCAGTGCAGCTGTTTTAACGTGAAAGCGTAAAAATGCAGCACATCAGTCGATCTTAAGATTCTCGTGGCTAAGTAACAGCTGCACGGTTCGACCGATCAAAGGTTAAGCTGCGCTTGGCGCGGGCGGTCCGTGAATGTGACCATCTATGTCATAGCGAGACTCCTCCGTGCCTCGGAAAGCTGGTTAAGCTATTGGTCATTTCATTCATTTGTAGATCTTTAACAGTCGTTACAAGAAGTCAGAAGCCAGAAAGTCAGACAACGAGTCTTACCAAGGGGTACCGTGTTACCCGGTAACTGGGTTGTGAAGGTCAGATAGGCAGTCGCTCCATGTAAAACACTGGTACTCAGCTGCATTCAGTTTAGACTGGAAGCCGACCCCAACAGTTGTGAAAAGGCTAGGCAGATGACATCAGTCAATCTCTCAGCCACTGCACCAGTCGTTAAACAGAATATCCTCATTATTTTTTTCTTTCCAGTCTTATCATGGGCTTTATTCAAAAGAAGCAAGCCGAAGAGATGCTGTCCAAGTGTCCGGCCGGCACCTTCTTGCTACGCTTCTCTGATTCCGAGCTGGGAGGCATCACCATCGCTTGGGTGGGCGGTAAGTGAGATCGGTGATTGATAGTGAGATTGGTGATTGATAGTGAGCGTGGTGATTAGTGAGATGTTTTCTTTTTTTGATTCGGACACTAGATTAAACTATTCTTCATTTACAATAAGATTAGAAAAAAAAAACTTTTTGCAGCTTATTCAACCGATTTTGAGTGCTTTTCCCTATTAATAATTGGTGGTGTTATACCCTCGTGCCTGGAAGGATACGTTAAGCCGTCGTCCCCGGCTGCTTGATAACTTGACAAGACTTGACAAGACAACTGACTTGAAACTCTGACATTAGGGCTTGTTAGGTTGGTAAACCTGCAGCCCACACGACGAGATCTTTTTATCTCTTTCAGAGGGTAATGAAGTCTTCAGCTTGCAGCCGTTCACGTCTCGTGACCTGATGCTGCGCTCGCTAGCCGACAGAGTGCTGGACCTCACCCAACTGCAGTTCTTGTACCCCAACATTGCGAAAGACGATGTCTTTTCCAAATATTATACTAAACCTGGTAAGTTTATTATTGATTATTGTTATATTTAACTATTTCTCTCACAAATACTTTTTTTTCTCTATGATTAAACGACTTATTCTACTACGCTCAGTCACAGGAGCGGGGGGGGGGGGGGGTAAATTTCTGTTACGTAGTCGATTTCGCCGAAAGAAATTTTGCGCTTTAACATACAAATATGAGCCAAATTATTTTCATTTGTAACACTTTCTGCTTGCGAAATGATTAAAAAACTCACCTGTCCATACTACGTAAACACTTTAGGAGGAGGGGGGAAGGGTCTGCGCATAAAATACGAGTGGTCACCGAGGGGAGGGAGGGGTTAAAAATCATTAAAAAGTAGGTCACGTAGTACCTTCCCTAATTGCGATGCGTTTAAATGTCTCATCTTGTTTTAAATGGAGTATAGTAACATAAAAAAAATCTTGATACTCTGTCCCAGAAAATGAGATGCTTAAGAATGGCTACGTGAAGCCAGTGCTCGTGACTACCCTGCCGCCGTACATGTCGTCGTCGCCTGCGTACGCGCACTCGCCCGACTCGCATCGCAACACGCCCAGCGTACAGAGCAGGTCAGTGAGTTTGGTGATTAGTGAGTGTTATGACGACCTGAGTGGTTTGGTGGTCAATATAAATATGAATACCACGCATAGACGTCCCGGGTTCGATTCCCGGCCGGGCTCAAATTGAAATGATGAATTTTAATTTCTGTGATGGGTCTGAGCAGGTCAGTGAGTTTGGTGATTATAGATTAGTGGTGATTATAGTCTGTAGCAATTTATTTTACGGAAAATATAAACAAAGTCGTAACTTGTGTTATTTCTGCCACAGAAATTAATAAAATGGCATCAGGATGGCGTATTTATGTCAATTTCATGCTCTTAACATCATCATTTATCGTTTAATGCCATTTTATTTATCTATATGAGAAAACTTGAACAAAATAGGTTATGATTGTGTTTATATTTTTCTTAAACTCAATTGCTACAGATTATAGTGTGAGTTAGCCTCGTTGGTATAGTACCCACTATCCATCCATATCCATAATAGCCATCGAAATATATCAATAGAGATGCAATCCCGAACATTACGCGGTAACAAAAAAGTAACCATTTTTTAGAATGCAGACGTACCTTTGAAACTAGTAATCATTTTGATGTAAAATTATATCTATCTCTCTCACTAGCCGAAACATAATGTTCATGATATCTATCATGACATATCATCTATCATCAATCATCAGGAGTACTATTGTACTCTCAGGAAAATTACGGTGTGGCGTACCACATAAAAAATGCTGTGAATGATGTCTGTGGGCTCAACCTTTATGGCTCGCATTGTGTTCGGTGATTGCAGATCTAGTTACTTTAGTAATATATATATCTATGGTGCTCGTGTAACGCGACTGCTATAAGCGGGGTGTTCGATTCCCGGGCCGAAATCGCTTTGTGGGTTTTAGAAAATTTCACAAAGTAGCCCGGAGTTAGGTAGTTGGCGGTGTTACACCCCCGTGCCTGGCACGTTAAGCCGTCGTCCCCGGCTGCTTGATAGCAGTCGTTGTTACAATTCCATGTCAGAGGCCGTCAGGCGGGGTTGAGACAACTCTGACACTAGGGCTTGTTAGGTTGGTAAACCTGCAGCCCTCACGATAAGTGGTGATTTGTGAATGGTGATTAATGCACGCTTAGAAATTGACTGATTTCTGTACTTTATTAAAGGAAATATGTCAAAATATAATATTTATTCTTTAGTTTAGCTATGTATTATCTAGCCATTTATGGATTTTTTAAGTTTCTAGTTTTTAAAACAGTTTTTTGCTGAGCGTGTGATTTGTGGTGATTAGGAGTATTTTTTTAGTTTTTCGCTTTTTTTGTCAGTTTTTTTTTTACTTTTTTATGTTTTTTTTCTTTCCTTTTTCTAGGTACATGATTGATTTTTGAAAATTATTTTTTATTTTCATTGGATGCCGAACTGAAGTGAAATTTAATTAGTATTAATAATTTTAGAATTTACGTTTTTTTAATTTTACATTTATTTTTTTAATAGTCACATCCTTATTTTTTAGTATACTGGTATATATTTTGATGGTTTTTAAGTTTTTTTTTTACTTAAGTTTTTATGCAATTTATTTTTTAATAATAAAATTAATGTTTTTTTATGTAGGAATATTTTTTTAGGTTAATCTATGAATAAGGTTAGTGGTATGATGCAGTAAAAAATTTGTTTACAGTTTTCGGCAATTAAAAAGTCTGGCTTGAATCTAATATCGTCTTTTTTTGTATGGGAAATCAAATGGGTTTTCCCGCCGTGGGTGGGGCGGGAGGGAGTGTCAGACTCTTACTGACTAAAACCCATCCATGTTCCTTCCTCAGCCCTTTGTATTCCGGGGGCGCGGCAAAATAAATAGGTTATAGGCTACTTCTTATTTCGTTGGCGTGTAGTAGTTCCCTCGGATCGGGAAATATGAATTGAATATGGTGCTAAAAATATTCTTATGTCCTAAACAGATTCAAACCAGGCTTTTAAATATGCTACTTTTAAAGCTTTACAAAATTGAAGCTCGTTTTTTTACGTATTGTTTGCCGCAGTTTTTCTAAATTGTCTTTTTTCTTTCATTTTTTTCTTTTTTTTTTTTGTTAAAAAACCCGATTTTACGTAGAAATGTGAGGTCTTGCCATATATGAAATATTGTTGGTTTTTTTTTATTTTTCAAAGTTTTTTTTATTATTTTTTTCTATACAAAATGAGATATTTTTCAATGGTAAGGCTTCAAAAATTCTAGTTCTTATAATATAATACCTATTCTCTTTTTTAGCTGCGGCACCACGATCCTACAACTGTAAACGGACCTATTTTGTTCTAGTTAAAATATTAAAACCATGACTCGAAGATTTTTTTGTTAGGTTAGGTGCAATATCGTTAAAAGTTTTATTAAAAATAATAAAAAAAAATTTTTTTTCGTTATTTTGGATCTCAATTAAGATTTTTTTAATTAAATACATGGTTAAGGAGATAATTCGTGTGTTTTGATGTAAAGAAATGATTTTTTGTAATTAAAAAAAAGTGTCAAAATTATACAGTGTGGCAAAAAAAACTAGTAAAAAATTTGGCTATTAATTGAAATTATAATTTGGCTTTCCGTTTAAGGTTATATTTGAATTGAAATGAATTGTTTTTTTTTAATTTAAATTCTGTGTGACACATGGACTATTATTGCCTTTGGTGACGGAATACCTACTAAAAATCGATGGTTATAAACACCAGACTTGCCATCACTGGTACGGTATCGATACGAGAGAAAAACCTCTTTTCTTATTCTAACCGACTACTGGATAGTATTTTTTTCACACTGTATCATTACTTATGTGTTGTGTGTGAAAATGTTACTTCGGATTGCGATCCAAAATGATGACTTTAATGTGTGATTGGCACTTAAAAATACAGTATTACGAATTCGACATAGTTTCTAAAGTATTGGCATTTATTTTTAATTAATTATTAAGTGCTTCGTCTATATCAGTATTCTTTTTTATTAATAATAAATAAGTTTGACTCACGAAATCTGTAATTTTTATCTTTCGTTTTTTTTTGCTTGCAACTAGTACTTATCTAGTTGTATTTAATGATTACGTTACGAATATGAACTAAAGCTTTTTTTATTTAGAAATAAAAAAATAACAAAAAAAAAAACTTTCTGTATTATATTCTGTATACAGCTGAAGAATGAAAATGATAGGTTTCGTCAAGTCATTTTTATCTCGTTAATGTTAGACTATGCCAAAATATCAGGTTAAAATAATATTGGAACGTATCAAAGAGGACTTTTTCTCTCAATATTTGCAATACCCACATTTTTGGCGTATTGGACAATGAACAAAAAAAGAAACATATCATATGTTTTCGACCAAAATACAAAAGTGATATTCAGGGTTTTTAACGAATTTACAAAAATAAAAACATTTTTGTAAACTGTTGGAATTAAAAATCGGTATTATATTCCTTTTTTTTATTAAATAATTAAATTTGAATCTTGTTGGATTTTCAGTTTTGTATACAGCGTGTGTTTAATGTGTTAGATGTGTTTATCTAATCATTATACGAAAAAAAAAATTCGTCAACGAATCTGACACAAATACATGCGCTGTGCATAAAAACTATAAAAATATCAGCCTGTATATTATAATTACATACTATTATACATATTATTACAGTTAAATAAGTCTTTTAAAATATTTATTAACAAAGTTACTGTTAATTATTCACTGTCCCACTTATATTTATTATATCTATATATTAAACTATTGAATTGTAAATTATATATTAAAATAATTTAATTGGCTTTAATTATATTTGAATACTAGCTTCTGCCAGCGACTTCGTCCGCGTGGAATAGTGGTGCTCCGCTCCTATTGGTCTTAGCGTGATGATATATAGCCTATAGCCTTCCTCGATAAATGGGCTATCCAACACTGAAAGAATTTTTCAAATCGGACCAGCGGTTCCTGAGATTAGCGCGTTCAAACAAACAAACAAACAAACAAACTCTTCAGCTTTATAATATTAGTATAGATTAATAATATTTATTATGTAATTATATTGTTACATGGAAATCTATTTAAAATTATCTATCCAATTATAGTGACAAAAAAATCAATTAATTATCAATTAAATTGAACTTGTATACCTCTTGTTAAGATTTTTGTGAATTGCGTGAAATAAAAAAACAAACAAACATTTTACTACAAGTAAAAGAAATATTGTTAAAACCTGGAATAGTGAAAAAAAAATATTTCAACATGTAACTTAATACGCAAAACAAGAAAAAATACTTCAAAATAAAAATTGGTAGTTGTCTGTTTATTAAATAAATAAAGGAAATAATTTATTTATAAACTATAACCGTCTTACTTATAAAAACCTGTGATTTTGAAGTTATACAATTTCCACCTTATCCTTACTTAACGTCGTACTCCAGGATTAAGCTACTAACTTAAGTTTGGATTAACGCTAAACAGCATTTATGAGTGAGATTTTTCCTAATCCGTTGCTAAGCAGCAGATTAATAATTAATCGCACTTTATAAGTAAGACGGTAAAAGATTAAAAAAACATGATTTCGTCCTAAATCGTTATATTTACAAAATCGTCATCATGTCAACATTATACCGTCCTCCTCTACATATATATTATTTGTAACATACTTATTCCTATATTTATAAATATATTCTCAAAAAAATGACTGATATTTCCAGAAAATTCTATCTCTCTTCTATATTTAGATATCCTTATTGGTTAAAGATCGTACCAGCGATGCGATTTGGTCATTAACGCACACTTGTATACGAGATACAGGTGCCTTGATCATTATGTCTACTGAATGTATGAATAATTTTATTTCGATTCATCATCATCATCAGCCTATATATTGTCCCACTGCTGTGCACAGGCCTCTTCTCATACAGAAGGAATCAATCACCACGCTTGCTCAGGGCGGATTGGCGATTTCAGACTTTTAAGTCCAGGTTTCGTCACGATTTTTTCCTTCACCGTTAGTCAGTGGTGTCTAAGATATACCTAGAAAGTACATATGACTTTAAAAAAGTCACATTGGTACTTGCCAGGTTTCGATTATTTTTCATAGTACGACAAAATCGCGTCAGTCGCTCGCGCGATCTTTACTCAATTAGGATGAACCCTTGATCTTTGAGAACGATCAACGTTTTTCAAATCCATTGATCGAAAATCAAATTAATATATTTTTAAAGTATTTATTCATCTACTTGGGTCCAGAAAATTGCATTTTAATTTTTCTCTCTTTACAATATAATAATAATTTCTTTTGAAATTTAGTTAAGTTTAAGATAAATGTCGCTTCTATTTTTTCGTATTTTCGGGAGAAGTGGTAATATTTTTTTTTCTATTTTATATATATTTACCACGCTGGTCCAAATTAATGAGTTTAATTTTAAGTCTCGATTTTTTACTTAATCATACTTATTTTGAATAATTCAAAATATTGTTATTGATACAGTAAAAAAAATAAAAAAATACTTAACTCCATTTTTTTATTCGGTGCTAATTTCTTAAATTAATTATTATATTTTTGTCTTTAAATATGTATGAATTATATTATTAAGTACAGTTTTTTATTGATCATGACATTTTATTTAAGTTTAATTTAAGCGATTTACTAAAATTATTCGAACTAGTGTTCAAAAATAGAATATCTTTTAACTAAGATTTCTTTATTGGTCTTCAATATTAATTAATTGCTACAATTATGGTCTTGAAATAAAATAAAACCGTAGTATTTTAGCCGCAGTCAAAAATGACAAATGTCACACAGTGTAACAGAATGACAAATATGTTTTGTGTCCTACAAAAGACCAAAAATAAAGTACGAATATGCTTAAGCAAAATAACCGTACAGTAAAAAAACTGCATCTCTTCTTGAATATGCAACGACATAGTTGGCGCGCTTTTTTTTCAAAATTGACAGCTGTCATTCAAACGTCAAACAACCAAATAAACGAATAGGCTAGGTTATATTGAATGTTGTATTTATAAGTATTACTAAATCGGTCAATTAAAGTTGAAAAAAAATGATAATGTTCGCTGACACGGCTGAAGGAATTTTAAGAAAAAAAAATAGAAAAAAATAATAAAAGTGAAAATTTTATTATTTTAGACTAAAAATTGTTAAAAAGTTTCTTAACTTTTGGAAAGTCCTTCGGAATCGTGTTGGTGTGTTAATTTTCTGATTGATTGGTTAAATAGTTAATAAAATTAACGAATTTATGTGAAAAAAAATATCTTAAATGGATGTGACTATTATCTCTAGTTAGGCATAATTTGATAGGTAATAAAAACAAAAAAAAATGTCGGCTCCACACATGTCATATTAATTTATTAACGCTTCTTCTAAATTATAAGTAATCAAAACGTTTTATCATCTTGCTAGGTAAAAAAACAAAAAAATAATCAACATTTTTTTTTTCAAATCGTAGTTAGCGTAAATTTTTTCGTAACTGATTATAAATAACTTTCCTAAAAAGCTTCGCAATGCTAATAAAAAAAACCGGCCAAGTGCGAGTCGGACTCGCGCACCGAGGGTTCCGACCATTGGAAAGAAAAAATACGCAATAAAGTCGCAATTATCTTGTTTTTTTCCGACCGCATAATTAAGTTTGTTTGTAGAGGAAAATTGCTGATTACTTAAAAACTACTTACTAGATCTCGTTCAAACCAATTTTCAATGGAAGTTTGCATGGTAATCTACATCATATTTTTTTTTTAGTTTTATCATTCTCTTATTTTAGAAGTTACAGGGGGGGGGACACACATTTTACCACTTTGGAAGTGCCTCTCGCGCAAACTATTCAGTTTAGAAAAAAATTATATTAGAAACCTCAATATCATTTTTGAAGACCTATCCATAGATACCCCACACGTATGGGTTTGATGAAAAAAAAATTTTTGAGTTTCAGTTCTAAGTATGGGGACTCCCGAAATTTATTGCTTTTTTTCTATTTTTGTGTCAAAATCTTAAAGCGGTTCACAGAATACATCTACTTACCAAATTTCAACAGTATAGTTCTTATAGTTTCGGAAAAAAATGGCTGTGACATACGGACGGACAGACAGACAGACAGACAGACATGACGAATCTATAAGGGTTCCTTGTCGGACTACGGAACCCTAAAAACGAACTTAAACGTTGGCCTGTTCTTTAAAAAAATCTTATTATTCTCAAACGTGTTTTTAAAGTACACTTTACGCTATACGAAAATATTGACTTTTCAAATGCATGTGTGAGGCTAGGCAATCAGCTTTGGTTAGTCAAAACTACAACTTGTTATTTATGTAAAAAATCGCGCTTTTAATAAAATTTACGTCACTCCTGCTCTAAACTTTTTATTTTATATTCAGTCCATATTCTTCTTTTACAAAAAAAAAGTTTTTGTTCAGTTTTTTGCGTATTCCATAAAAAATAAAAAAGTTTTGACGTACCAAAGTAATTTTTATCTTTACATGACATTGTTACAATGTTGAACGCATGTATGTATGTTTTGAATCGATGTATTTGTAATATTATATGTGACAAAAACTCATTCAGAATTTTATTTATTTTATTGAGAAAAAAATATGTCTTTGATTTTTATTCATCTAAATTTTGTTAGTTACCACGTTTTTAAAGTCAACAGTGTGATTTTTATTAACATTCAAAGACAACGTTTTTCTCGATAGCAACCGCCCATCGCGAAAATGCAACACAGACGGTCGTTTTTTTTGTTTAATTTACTTTTTTTTATTAAATTACAAAATTATTAAATATCGCCGTAACATAGACTACAACTGCGTCTATCTTGTCTGTGCTGCCTTTTTGGCGACGGTTGTAGGATTTTTCTTTATTATTTTTTTACAACGACCGTCTTCTCCTTGAATTAACGTGTTGCATTTTCTCTTTCTTTCCCGATTACCTGAATGGTGCTGCTGGACAACACACAAACACACACACACAAACTCACACACACACCCACTCTCACACACACACACCCACTCTCTCTCACACACACACACACTTACACACTCACTCTCTCACACACACATACACACACACACTCACACACACGCACACAAACACTTGACAAACATATGACACTTATCACTGTTTGAACAATAATCACCGCTTGAAACAATCGTCGATGGAATTCAATCACCACGCTACAGCTACTTCAGTGCGGCTACCCCAGCTCAAACCGACAGCTTCATGGACAGCGAGCTGTTTGAGCAGATCCGAGCCTTCGAGCCAGACGGAATGGATGAGTTTGATATTTACAGTAACATGAGCATGAAGTAAGGTGAGTACGATAATCGCCGATTGGTAATTCTGACGTCAGACAAAAGGACGGAACTAACATTTTTTTTCTATATCGAGTTATACTTCACTAGCTGTTTCCCGCGGTTTCACCCGCATCCCGAGGGAACTACTTAGCGCACCCGGGTAAAAAGTAGCCTATGTTGTTCCTCAGGGTCTATTCTATCTCTGTACCAAATTTCATTTATATCGGTCCAGTAGTTTTGGCGTGAAAGCGTAACAGACAGACAGACAGACAGAGTTACTTTCGCATTTATAATATTAGTAAGGATTTACAATAAGATTAGAAAAACTTCCAAACTCTTTTTGCTACTAATTCAACCGATGTTGAGTTCTATTCCATACTGATAAGGAAGGTGTTGAAAGCAAAATAAGGATAGCAGTCGTTGTTACAATTCTGTCAGAGGCAGAGTCAAACCAAATCTCGTCTAAATCGGTGCAGCTATTTTATAGTGAAAACGTAATAAACGAACAAACAGTCATAGTCAGAACAATTTTATAGTGATACTGATAACGTAACAAACGAACAGACATAGTCACATTCAAATTTATAGTATTAGTGATATGATCTCACTAAGTGTTTAATTGATTGCAATAATTACAATGCAATATGAGTATCAGGGTTCGATCTACGTTGGACTGTGTTATTTAATTATTCTAGGACAGTTAGAAATAAAAAGACGTGCATGGTTTTCATACAAATGAAGGAATTTACGTTATTAATTTAGATACATGTCTTTCGATCCATTTTCGGACAAAACAAGATATTAGGTTGATCATGAAGTAAGAGTAAAAGTGGGAGTGATCACCTACCTAACCTAACTGATGCCGGCCATGAGCACTTATTCATATATATATATTCTGATCCAGCCTGCTGTCTCTTGCTGTCCTCCCCCAGCGACGCCCTAAGCCGAGGCCGTACCCCACTAGGGTGTGCCCTTAGCGTGTAGTCGCTTAGTTTTGTAAGTTAAGCCCTGGCTGGAGACCCTAAATTCATTTAAGGCACTTCACAGGCAAGCCCGGTTAAGCAGTCGACAACCTTCTAGGTTGACCTGCGAGATGCTGTACAAAAAAAACTGGCCTATATATATATAGGGAGAAAGCCTAGTTCTCTACTAAAGAGAAAAATATCTACAAGAGACGAAAGTGCTCAAGGTCAGCTTCAAATAGGTAAGGTAGGATCACTCCAATTTTACACTTTCTTCATGAGGTATATAATTTTTTTAAGATTTATATTTCTTTTACAGATGACAAAACGTAAGAAAGAAATTTTACCTTATAATCTGTAAGCATAGGTGTAAGCAAGTCAATTGTTTAAATAGAAATAGAAAATTTGGTACTTTTTATTATTTTAGTTCATACACGTGCCATAGGAAATATTATGGGATATATTAAATATATAAATACTTATTATTTTATAGGTAAAACGTTGTTAGCTTGGTCCCTTGTTGTTTGCGGGTTTTCTAGAAATTAAGTCAAATATATTATTTCAAATTGACATGTTAGGGCCTTGATGAATGGCCTGGTATTGTTTTAAAACTCTTTACGAGGTAGAAAATATTCATCTAAAAAAATTAATATGATTAATTGAAGGAGCTCGTGGCTAAGTAACAGCCGCACGGTTCGGCCGATCAAAGGTTAAGCTGCGCTTGGCGCAGTCGGTCCGTGGATGGGTGACCATCTATGTCATAACGAGACTCCTCCGTACCTCGGAAAGCACGTTAAGCTGTTGGTCCCGGCTGTCATTTGTACATCTTTGACAATCGTTACGGGTAGTCAGAAGCCAGAAAGTTTGACAACCAGTCTTACTAAGGGGTATCGTGTTACCCGGTAACTGGGTTGTGAAGGTCAGATAGACAGTCACTCCATGTAAAACACTGGTACTCAGCTGCATCCGGTTTAGACTGGAAGCCGACCCCAACATAGTTGGGAAAAGGCTAGGTAAAATATATGATTAATACAAAATATGACGGCAATAAATTTGCTAATTGATTGAGCCCTCCCGCCCCGCAAACCGTCAGGAAGGCCACGCTTACAGCGCTTTAACTATATTAGTACTTTTTTGTACTATAATAATATTTTGAACGCCATTTCATAAAAAAAAACATCTTATTCGGTACTTCAATCAACTAGAATCCGACTACGAAACAATGGTGTCGAAAAAACTGTCAACAAGGTATACCAAATGTATGACATTACATACTCGTGAAAGGGAGGACTGTCATTCAATATCTGTCAAAATGTTAGTCATATTGGAAGAGCTCGTGGCTAAGTAACAGCCGCACGGGTCGACCGATCAAAGGTTAAGCTGCGCTTGGCGCGGTCGGTCCGTGGATGTGACCATCTATGTCATAGCGAAACTTTTAATGCTTTTCTTTTGCATACTTTGAATGCTTTTATGTTATCAATACATGGATGTAATAATTAATTAAACATATATCATAAATATTTGGACAAAAAAACCTAAAATAATAGTAAAATTATTCAACTTTATCCTCCATTTTGACAGATCTTGAATGACAGTTCTTCCGTTTCACGTATAAGTAACCGCATATTTTTTTGGTGCTACTGGGTTTTAGTATGATATAGGTTTTATATGTATTTCGCATTTATAATATTTGTAAGGATGGTAAAAAAAATCTCGTCGTATACTGTAAAATACTATGATTGTTTCATTTTTTTTTTGACAATCAATTTAAAAAAAAATAGCTGTTGACTTGATTTTGGTGGCGTTCAAAAGATTAAAAAGTATAAAAGCTATTACAACGTAACATTTTAAAGTAAATACCAGTAGTTTTAATATTTTTTTTGTAGTAATTGTTTTTTTTTTATATATAAAAAACATTATAATGTTCTATTAATATAGATTTTTATTTGAAATCAATGTCTTCGAGCTTTTATTTAATTAAGTTTTTTTTGTATTATTTTTAAATAAAACGAAAAATTATGTAGGTAATTATAATTTACGTTATAGAAATGAAATTACATTATTTTTACAAATCAAATCATACATTTATCTTATATCATGTTAAATGAAGTTACTGCGTTTTGAATTTCAATAGACTGCCTCGTTGGTGTAATAGTCGCAAACGCTTCTACTAAGCACTGCTTCCTGTGTTCAATTCTAGATCGAGCAATATTATTTTTACAACTATTGGCTCAGCCTTATCTAATTAATATAAAGGCAAAAATAAAAGAAAATATTTACACTGTATACAGCTAATATTATTGCGCGAAAATTCGAAAAGCTTAATAGCCCGGAGGCGAGCGACCACAAGCCAAACTATAGTAGGCGGCACGTAACTTGGCCAAAATGGTAAGTAGTTTTTCTCTTTTCTCTAACTATTTTCTACATATAAATGTTTAAAAGTAAATTAATACAATAGACGATAGTGTAATGATAAGCATTGAAAGTGTTACTTTTGGATTGCACTGGGTGCACAGGCGCTAACTTGTTTCAACTACGTTAAAATCTGGCCAAGTTATTTGCCGGCAACTATACCAGGAAGGTATTTAGAAGCCCATATACGAATATTATAGAATTCTAACAATATTAAAAAAATACGGTTCGAATCGACTACCGTCTTTTTCAAGTTGCTTGCAATTTTTGGTGGCTCGCCTCCACTACTAAATCTATAGGAAAAATCTAATAATAAACGTAAACTAATTCGTGTAGTTACTGGGTTATTGTCTTAAGTAAACGTGCCATGAAAAGCACGGTGCCATCTCTGATTAAGAAATTGTGTAAAAAAGAGCTATATACATCTTAATGTGCATTGTATGTTAAAAAAAACGTAGTATATATTTACAAATAGTCGTTACAGAAGCCAGAATGTTGACAACCAGTCTTACCAAGAAGTATCGTGTTACCCGGTTACTGAGTTGTGGAGGTCAGGTAGGCAGTCGCTCCATGTAAAACACTGGTACTCAGCTGCATTCGGTGAGACTGGAAGCCGACCCAAATATAGTTGGGTAACGGCTAGGCAGATGATGATGATAGTATATTTTAAAGTTTCCAATTTACACAGTTTAATATAAAGAAAGAAAATCCATCCATTCTCAACGTTGGGAATTTGAATTGTAACCGTTCTGACCCTAGAGTTAAAAATAACGGTAATTGTGAATACATGGTAATATTTTTTCTAAATACTTCTGTATTTCAATTCTTTCAGCAATATTTACTAACGAAGAGTAAAAAAAAACGCTTTCTTTGATGTATCGTTATCGTTAATAACGATATTTACCGATAAATCGCTCCGATAAAATTTCAAAAAATATGTTTTTGCATATTTTAATACGAATTTTTGCTTGCACTTAATTATTACAGCAGTTATTTACCGTGTAATTGAAATAAACTAATTATCGGAACGAGTATCGTTATCGTTATAAGGATAATAGTAACGATACTTAATATTATCGGTGTTACATCGGTCCTATAGTGTTTTTCATGTAGAAATTGTTGTAATAAACGTCCTTGTGTCATTTAAATGGATTTAAATGTTATTAAATGTTTGAATGTTGTCAATTGTGATATGTGAGGCCTTACCTATCAAAATTTAGAATAAAATGGAATGTACAACAGAGTTATCGGAATACACAGTTACGATACTCTTGCAAAAACAACAGATTCGTACGTAACACTACTTTTATTCACGACTTTGATTTTATGATTTAATGTATGTTGTATATGATACCACTCTTCATTGACATTGGCAGAATTGTCATAATCGGCATTACCATAAATGTTAATTGTCATAATCGGAATTGCTTGACATAAATGACTATTGATATAATCAGCATTGCTTGTCATAAATGTCAATTTTCATAATCGGCACTGCTTGCCATAAATGTCAATTTTCATAATCGGAATTGCTTGCCATAATTGACAATTGTTATAATCTGCACTGCTTGTCATAAATGACGATTGATATAATCAGCATTGCTTGTCATAAATGACAATTGTTATATTCGGCATTGCTTTCCGTAAATGACAATTGTTATAATCTGCATTGCTTGACATAAATGACGATTGATATAATCAGCATTGCTTGTCATAAATGACCATTGTAATAGAATAGACGTGTTCAAACATATGAAAGCAATGTTATATTGAATTTCTTTGGGAAAGCTATGTGAATTGGATTGTATTTTACGTAATAAGAGTGTTTGTGTGTTCGTGACACTGGTGGTGTGACCTCACTCCTGTATGTATAAAGTTGTAGTGGTAAATATATCCTTACTAAACTTTTTTTCTTACCACCTAAGCACATTGTGGAATGCAATAAACAATTGAATATGAGTATAGTTCTGTTCAATGATTCAGAACAAATTGTGCTTATTTCTTTAACTTAGGAGACGACGAAAAATACAATTTAGTAATTTATCTTCGACTAGCTTTCCGCCCGCGGCTTCGCCCGCGTGGACATTTTTTTTTCACCTTGGGTTACATTATTAAAGTTTTAGTAGGGATCCCAAATTATTTCTGGAAATAAATATAGCCTATGACACTTCGTAAATATGTAGGTTTCTAACGGTGAAAGAATTTTTAAAATCGGTCTAGTAGTTATTGAGTTAAAACCCTACCAACAAACAAACAAATCTTTCTTCTTTATAATATTAGTATATATATGTTGACAAAAAAAGTTGTTTGTTTCGACTTGACATTTATTAAGTTACTTGGCCTAATTTAAATTTGACTCAACTTGGTTAAGTGAAAGCATTTAATTGTAGTTGTAAAACTTAAATGGATGTGGATATGGTGCTTCAAAAAATTTAAAAAAAAATGTGTTCGTGTACCTATGTATATGTAATATCTATATGTTTGTTCGCTCTCTCATTCATAAAAGTCTTCAAAGTTATTTTAAGGAACGACCTCCTTAAATGTTTGGTTGGATGATTGGCCGTAATTTGTACATAGCGAGACTCCTCCGTGCCTCGGATCGCACACATGTTGCTGTCGGTCCGAGAGCACGTGTCGCTGTCCTGCGCCTGATCTCTCTCCGGTCGTGTCGTATTGTGTCCCTGAGGACTGTGAGAGTGAGGGAGTAGAGAGTGCACCTGTGTCTGCAAGCGTGCGTGCACTATTATATCTCCTACGAAGATAAGTCGTCTCGTTTGAGATTGTTCTGAAGAACATTATTATTATTAAAAACAGCTGATTTGACAATCTATTTGCGACATATATACACTGTGTAATTTAATTCACTGTTTTCCCCATCGAGATATATCAATAGAGATGCAATCCCGAACATTACGCGGTCACAAAAACGTAACCATTTTTTAGAATGCAGACGTAGCTTTGAAACTAGTAATCATTTTGATGTAAAATTATATCTATCTCTCTCACACTAACCGAAACGTAATGTTCATGACATCTGTATGATAAGGATGGCATTTACTACAAATTTGCCCATATTATTGTTAAAATCGTCCTGCTGTCACTCTGATAGATTCAAGCTGGCTACCAAGTGACAGATGTCATGAATTATGACTGGTCAGAACCTTTATGGCACGCATTTTGCTTGGTGATTGCACATCTAGTTACTTTAGTAACATATATATCTATGATTTTCCCATAAAGTATGTACTGAATTAATAAATTTCTACATGACTAAACTTCATTTACAATCAGATTAGAAAAATATCCAAACTCTTTGTGCAGCTTATTCAACCGATTTTGTGTTCTATTCCCTACAGATAAGGATGGTGTTAAAAGCAAAATAATGTTTACAATGCCAAATATATTCTGCGTCTGTTTTTTGTCATGTGACCTTAGCAATAGAGCTCAAAATCGTTGGAACGAACGGCAAGTAAGGTGCGTTTAAATTTCTAATCTTATTACAAACTAGCTTCTACCAGCGACTTCGTCCGCGTGGAATAGTGGTGCTCCGCTCCTATTGGTCTTAGCGTGATGATATATAGCCTATAGCCTTGATTTCTGTGTAGCTTTAACCATTAAGGTTGCACACGCGACGGAAGCTTAAAAATGGAGTAACTTCTCCCGTTTTCCCAACATTTCCCTTCACTGCTCTGCTCCTATTGATTGTAGCGTGATGAAAAGTAGCTCAGGAGTATTAAAAATAATTGTACCAAGTTTCGTTACAATCCGTCGAGTAGTTCTTGTTTCTATAAAGTTTATACAGACAGGCAAAAAGTTTACTGATTGCATTTTTGGCATCAGTATCGATCCCTAATCACCCCCTGATAGTTATTTTGGAAATATATTTCATGTACAGAGTTGACCTCTCTTCAGATTTATTATGAGTATAAATAGTTGGGTTTGCTAATTATATTATTATTATTTTCTAAAAAGGTTTTATGCCATGGACTGAGTACATAGCTTTCAGGAAAATAGAATTCTATTACACAGTGTATAAATTATATGAATACTTTTATGAATAAGGGAATTTTCTTCTAGCTTATAATAAACGCCACTCTGTTCAAAGTAGTTCTTTTCAATGTTAATTGTATGGCAAACAAAGTTTTTGTTTAGCTAAAGTATCCTAAAGGCTTTGTCCATGATTCAGTTGAAATTTGTAAAAGATTTTCTGATAAAATATAGTACACACGTTACTTAAGAAATGGGGTATTTATTTTTTTTCTGAATAACTTGTCGAAGGAAGCAGTTTACAGCTGACCTGAGATTAAATATAAAAATGTATACATTGAGAATTTAACACATTAAAACTATACAACATTTAATAGGTAGTCAGAAGCCAGAAAGTCTGGCAACCAGTCTTGCCAAGGGGTATCGTGTTACCCGGTAACTGAGTTGTGGAGGTTAGATAAGCAGTCGCTCCATGTAAAACACTGGTACTCAGCTGCAGCCGACTCCAAAATAGTTGGGAAAAGGCTAGGCAGATGATGGACACTCCGAAATTCACGACCTCTTTTTTTAATTGGAGATTTTTCCAAATTATCACTTGGCCAGTTCAAAAAGTATACATAATTATGCAAGATTTTTTTTTCATATGAAAATAAAACCCTGTTACGTGTAATCGCTTAGCTAATGCTAGCTTTAAACAAGTTAGATTACCTGCAAAATATACTAACACCCGTTTTGAAGAACAATTTTACGCTGTTCATGCTCAGAAAGTCCCTTTTCTAAAATGTCCCTTGGTTTAAATAGTCCTTTGGTTTAAATAGACCCTTGGTTTAAATAGTCCCTTGATTTAAATAGTCCCTTTCCCATAATATCCCCTGCCCGTAATATCCATTTCCCAGAATATTCCTTTCAATAAATATCAATTTCCCAAAACGCTCCCTTCGCAAATAATAGCTAATTCGTTCCTAAGTAGCAGATTAAAATTAAATCGGACTTATTAAGTAAGACGGCTAGTCGCCATACAACGCCATCTATGAAATTAAAACTGAAATTACTGATAATTATTGTAGCTTAATGTTTGTGCAAATTATATTCTATAAGAACGATTATGCTATAATACCGATATTACAGCTGTCATTGTCCGATAATTGAGAAAAGAGATTATCAGTTGACATTCTTTTACCGATATTTTAATATCGGAGCTAGAATGGACCGATATTGAAGTTATATCGGTGCTATAGTACTAAATGATTACCGATATTTAAATATCGGAGCTAGAATGAACCGATATTGAAGTTATATCGGTGCTATAGTACTACATTGTTACCGATATTTAAATATCGGAGCTAGAATGGACCGATATTGAAGTTATATCGGTGCTATAGTACTAAATTGTTACCGATATTTAAACATCGGAGCTAGAATGGACCGATATTGAAGTTATATCGGTGCTATAGTACTACATTGTTATCGATATTTAAACATCGGAGCTAGAATGGACCGATATTGAAGTTATATCGGTGCTATAGTACTACATTGTTATCGATATTTAAACATCGGAGCTAGAATGGACCGATATTGAAGTTATATCGGTGCTATAGTTTAATTGTAACTATATTATAAGCTTTATCGTGGTTATATTTCACTGTAGAATCTATGTTTAGAAACAAATATAATGATTGTTGAATATTTCTTGTGTTTTATTTTTGTACTAGCCTTTTCCCGTAGTTTTACCCGACGCACCCAGATAAAAAGCCTATAACCGTCTCCAGGATCCCCTCCATCTCCATACCAATTATCATCCAAATCGATTCAGCCGTTTTACCGTGACTGTAATAAACAAACTTACGCTTTTTAGGCTTTATTCATTTAGAATTTTAGAGTAATGGCTAGGCTAGCCCCAATTAAGATGGCCGGGAATTCCCGGAATTTCGCGTGTGGTCCCGTGTTCAGTAATTACATCTTGCTGTTACGACGTTCATGAATACTAGTTTTCTTCCACAAAATTACGGTGCCACGGGGCGACGCGACCAGAAAACATTGCCGCGGCCTGTAGGTACGAGTATGTGTCGTCGGTCAAGTCACACAATTACCTTCAACGAGCAAAAGAGATTACTAGCTCGACGAGCAAGCCTGCGAGCTGAGCTAATAGCTTTAAAATTCCCGATTATAATAATCATAATAATAAATTATGATTATTATGATCCAGCCTGTCCCTTGCTGTCCTCCCCCAGCGACGCCCTAAGCCGAGGCCCGTACCCCACTAGGGGGTGCCCTTAGCGTGTAGTCGCTTAGTTTTGTAAGTTAAGCCCTGGCTGGAGGCCCTAAATTTATTTAAGGCACTTCACAGGCAAGCCCGGTTAAGCAGTCGACAACCTTCTAGGTTGACCTGCGAGATGCCATACACGAAAAAAAAAAAACAAAAGAGATTCGCGGGTTTTAACGACAATTGGGCGAATGATTCTGATTTTTTCTATTGCCCGTCCAGCCAACATTTTTAGTTGGATTTCGACTCTAAAACTCCAACTTCGTTTGTAACCCCAAAAATAACCAGGAAAAGATAAGCCCGTATCTGGCAACCCTAGCTCCAATGCGCTTGAGAAAATGCTAAACAGGCAAAAATATGAATTAAAACAAAACACAATTAGAAACACAACATTTTATTAATAAAAACAGCAATCTTCATTTTACAAGTACAAAAAAATAAAATAAAAAACGAATTTACTAGATCATGATACATATTTTTGGTCGATGTTATTTTACAAAACCGGAAACCGCTGTTTGTTCATAAAACTATGCAGGTGTTATAATTACATATCAATTTAAACTAAAGCCATTTGTTTCAAGTTGCCCATAATTTATTTTCTACTACAAATTTCCTGCGTTTTCATCCACCTACCAAGGGAACTACTAGACGCAGTCAGATAAAAACTATATCCTATGTCCTACACAATGATTCAGGCAATATCCATACAAAATTTCACCCAATTCGGTACAGCCGTTTCACCGTCAACACGCTACAAACAAACTCACATTCGCATATATAATTGTACTAGCTGTTTCCCACGGTTTCACCCGCATCCCGAGGGAACTACTTAGCGCACCCGGGTAAAAAGTAGCCTATGTTGTTCCTCAGGGTCTATTCTATCTCTGTACCAAATTTCATTTATATCGGTCCAGTAGTTTTGGCGTGAAAGCGTAACAGACAGACAGACAGAGTTACTTTCGCATTTATAATATTAGTAAGGATAAGTTAACTTTGAGAGGGAAGTACTAGAGACAGTCGGATAAATCATATGTCCTTCACAATTATTCAGGCAATCTTCATACAACATTTCATCCAATTCGGTACAGCCGTTTGTCCGTGAACAAACTCACAATCGCATTTATAATTTTTAACTTAGGATTCATTTTGAGACGTAATATACACTGACGGACTAATAAACAGCATCAATGTTCAACACGCACCTTTCTTTGAAAAAAAACATTTTAACCAAGTATTCCAACTTTTTATACAAATTTAAATTGAAACCTATAGTTTGGTTCGTTAACTTCATAACAGCGTTGTATCATTATCCCTAAGTGTATGTTTGTATACTGGAAAGGGCCATTCAATTTTTTTTAAACAAAAGCTTTGATGCAGTTTCTTTGTCTGGGGTAGGGTAAGGTGGGGTAAGACTATCACCAGGGCAAGACAATCACTGCCTAATATCTCGATAACTATAGCATATCTACAAAATTCTCTTAGTCTGTATTATAGTACTATCGTAAATATTCTCGGCTAAAACACAAAAGTTATACCTTCAAGTAAAAATGGCAAGAAAAAAACCTTTAAAAATTACGGCGGGGAAAGAAGAATTTCAAAGTTACCGGCTTAACAGAATTTTTTTTTTTTGGTGAAAGTAGTGCAAGAAAACAAGCGTTCTTAACGTGAATAGAATCCTATGAATATTTTCTTTTAGATTATTATTTCAATTTAACGTAAATCAAAGTATTTTCTAAAATATTTGAAGAAACAAAAACATGACTTCAAAATTGCAAGCTGGGGCAAGACTGTCAGTATGTCGGTGGCAAGACAGACATATGTTAGTCTTGCCCCAAGTCAGAGGTAATTAACATTTTTTTGGTGGATTTTCTTTCTTCATTATTATGATTATAATTCCGTATCAAAGCAAGAAATATGATTGTTAGTAGTTACAATTACTACTGCACCTATTTACATTAAAAAAAATTATCCGACTTCAAAAAAGGAGGAGGTTTCTCAATTCGACAGTATATAATACATATTTTTTTGTGTGTTCGCGGATAGCTCCGTCGTTTATGAACCGATTTTGATGCTTTTTTGTTTGATAAGTCATACTTCTGAGGTGGTTCCATATAAATTTTATCAACATCGGTTTCGACGTTTTCTTCATTCGACATTTGCGCATACGCCACGTACTTAGATGATTTGCGCTTATAAGATAATTATAATAACAGCGGAAAATAAAAAAAGATTTTAACAGACTTTTTTAACAGATCCAATATGACGGACTCGATTTTCTAGTATAATCGATATGAGTATCGTTTTCGAGGTTTATATGGATACCGATTGCGAAAATGCGATATTTTTATAGATCCAAAATGGCTCACTCGAATTTAAGTAAAATCGATACCCATATCGATTTTACTACAAAAGTTGTGTCAGCCATCTTGAATTTATAAAAAGATCGCATTTTCGTAATCGACACCCCTACAAACCTCACAATCGATTTTACTTCAAATGTCAAGTCAGCCATCTCGGATATGTAAAAAAACTTGAAAACGATACCCATATCGATTATACTAGAAAATCGAGTCCATTATATTGGATCTGTTAAAAGTTCTCATATTCATAGTCAGCACTCCTTAAACTAATTTTGTTGTTTTAAACACTTATTTTAATTCTAGATATAACAAAAAGTTTTCTATCTAAGACTTTCACCAACGTTTGTTTGTCCTGACAATTCCTGAAAATTCCTTACAAAACTCCTTATGTGACCTGTCACATAAGGGGTCATTGACCTGTAATGAACATAATTATACCTAAAGTTTGCTACCCCTGATTTTGATAGTATGTTAGTCTTGCCCCGTATTTACATATTTACGAATTTCTCAAAAACTGAAGCTATTTAGTTAATCTTGAGATTAAACATAAAATGACTACTGTTAATATTATATTTTTTCTTGAGAAACAGCACTTGAGCACACGTATTAAACTAAAAAACATTACTGATAGTCTTGCCCCGTGGCTGGGGTAAGACTGACAGTTTTTCCAGTTTTACACTTTCCTCATTATTTCCGTTTTGAAGATACTTATACAAAAATGTTTATAATCGAATTAAAGTATATTTTATCATATATCACTATACTGATTACCTCAAAAATAGAGCAAACAAATTCTTCATAAAACCCATTTTTGTCTGACAGAAATAAAAGTATGTCTGTCTTACCCCACCTTACCTTATATTTATTACTTAGTAAGGTAAAGATGTTTAATCTTTGACTTGGCTGTTTAAAATGTTATAGTTACTAAGGATGGAATTGCTGGGGTATTTGAAGATGCTTCTTCTCCACAGAAGGGGTCATTGAGCGGCATCTCTGTAAAAAGAAAAAACAGAATTATCCATTGTGTCACTTTCCGCCGGCGGCTTCGCACGCGTGGACATTTTTTTTACACCTTGGGTTACATTATTCAAGTTTTAGTAGGGATCCCTAATTATTTCTGGAAATAAATATAGCCTATGACACTTCGTAAAGATGTAGCTTTCTAACGGTGAAAGAATTTTTAAAATCGGTCCAGTAGTTTTTGAGTTAAAACCCTACAAGCGAACAAACAAATCTTTCCTCTTTATAAAATAGAAGAAGAACAGATAAATTGGGCTCCAAATTCTAGTGTGCCCCAGGGCCCCGGGGCGTAGCCTAAAACGGCGCTGCCTTTAGTTTATAAATATGTGACCTTGGGGGTTAGACAAATGGCAAAAACGCTAGTAGAATAGAAAACAAAATGTATGGGAATGACAGCTAGCTAGTCGTAAACGAATGTCATTCCCATACTGTTGTTTTCTATTCTATAGTCCGACATGGCTATTTATTAACGTGGCTGACAGGTGAACTAACGCTAACCACCATCTTGAAATGTCATTTTTTTTATACCGGCTAAGGGAAAATTCTTACCCAACTATTAGTAAAAATATAGCGCTATTCAATAAGACTAGATTTCGTCCGTGAAATAAATAGTTTAGAAAGGGCAATGATGATCTGCAATGCCTCTGGTGTTGTAGATATCCATCGGCCGCGGTGACTACTTAATAATCAGGAGGGTTTCGGCTTGTGAGCCACCTACTAACATCCAAATGTGTGTTAAATGTTTAAATATTGCATTTTATTGTTTCCAATTTAAGATTGTAATTAAAACTTAAATAATAAATTAATAAATTGCTATTTATCATGTCATGATTTACTTAAAAAAATAGAAATTTCCATTAATTGGTATCATTATCACTAAAAAGGACATTTCAAGATGGTGGCTAGCGTTAGTTCACCTGTCAGCCACGTTCATAAATAGCCATGTCGGACTATACTAGCGTTTTTGCCACTTGTCTAACCCCCCTTACCTCTCTATAATCAGCCTCACACATGACAGGGGTTCTCATCTCGACTCTCTTCGGTGGCATCGTGTCCATATCATGGACCAGCTTGTACACCTCCGAGTGTTTCAAGTGGTCGAGGGACACGGGAGGCTTTTCGTATTTCATGAAGTTTATCCTGTATTTAAGAAGAATTATTTAAAATATATGTCCGTTCCGATTGAGGAGCCATTTTTTTCTACGAAACTTTGCCCAGATTTAGTAGGTGCTGGGAAAATTTTGTAGGCCAAATCCTGGCATTTGTAAAAAAGTTATATCAATTTAAAGGTGGCTCCTCAATACAAACGGACATTAAAATCTACACATTTCTTTATAATAGAGGATTAAAGACGAGCTCTTGCGAAATAGTAGGTGTCAAAATTCTAACATAACTGCCTAATTAATTTGCTTTTTTGGAGTATGTTAAGAATAGGCTAAAAATCGTCAATATTTGTGAGCCCTCAAAACTCGTCTTCAGCACTGCCTAGTGACATGAAGTGACGCAACAAACTGTAGTTACCACTCTAAACTATTTCGCAAAAAATCGAGGTAAAACTTACAATTTAACAGGTAAAATATTTGAATATGCGTTTTTTTAAGGTTGGTAATTTAAATATTATTATCGTTACTATAATACAAAGATTATAGTAACGATACCTACCGATTATAGCAAAATTAGAAAAACACTGGGTTCACTTACGCGGTGTCCTGCGTGAGCGACGAACGCGACGCGACGCGACGCTGCGAACGCGACGAACGCGATCAACTCAACGGCTACCCTACTTGCGGCCTATGTGACAGTCGCGTTAGTCACATTACGTCGCGAGCGACGTGTCGCGTCGCGTCGCGTCGCGTTCGTCGCTCAGGCGGTGTCCTGCGTGAGCGACGAACGCGACGCGACGCGTCAACGCGATCAACTCAACGGCTACCCTACTTGCGGCCTATGTGACAGTCGCTTTAGTCCGACGTGTCGCGTCGCGTCGCGTCGCGTTCGTCGCTCACGCAGGACACCGCGTTACGCAGGACACCGCGTTACACACACTACAGTAATAAGTTGCCGCATTCACGGAGCTATTGTTTTTAGGAAGCGCGGTGTCTAGTCGGAGCGGCGCGGAGACTTTTATTGATCTATAAGTCTTTTCATTCATTTTTGTTGCGATATTCAAATATTTGACTCTGATTTAATAGGGGAAAAACGATATAAAATATTGAACTCGCTGAGATAAAATTGATGATCATGACTATGATACACAATGGGTGTTTTCTGAAAGTTAAGGAACAGAAAAAATCTTTTTTTTTTAACGAAAATACTTACCTAATGCTGTTAATTAATATATAATTAAGAAGAGATTATTTTTTTAAATAATAAATATAAAAAAAATATTGTGGTCGGCAATACACAGGTTCGTACAAAAAATATTCATATAAAAATCAATTTTATGTCTCATCTTATTGTGTAGTAAACCTAAAAATATTGAACACATATTATACAGTTATTCTGTATTGCTGTTTTTAGAATCAGGAATTTATAATATGTATACTTTGTATTTGTATACTTAAATACGTATTTAAAATACTTTCAACCGTCACTATTAAATTCAAAGTATAATAAAGATATAACATTAATTGCTGTCTTGCACCACCGCTCCCTAAATATATTTACTGCTAAATATATTTTTAAAATCATTCTGTCTCTTTCTATCATGGGCAGTTGACAGAGACAAAACGATATTTCAATTATTTATTGTATATACGATATGATAATTACGTATATTGTAGGAAAACCTTAAACAGCGCAAATATGTATATAAACCTTATTCGTAATTATATATTAGAGCCGTTTGGGGTTGAAACATTAGTGCCACGGGGTCCAAGTGTCCGTCTACTAATTCGTGATATAGGATTACGTTTAGTAGACTCCACGCGTGATCAAAGGGCTGGCCTATATTTCGGTCAAAGAATCAGCATTGCCATCCAACGTGGCAATGCAGCCAGCCTTTTGGGCACGATTCCCGTTGACAGCGATGCGGGCGAATATTTTAATGTAACTATTGTAATAATTAATAAACATTTTTGTTTTATGAAATTATGGAAGTCTGAACCAAATGATTTCAAGAAAAATGTAAACAAAGTCGTAACCTATTTTGTTCTAATTCTGCTACAGAAATTAACAAAATGGCGTAAGGATGGTGCATTTATGTCAATTTCATGCTCTAAACATCACCCTTCATCGTTTAATGCCGTTTTATTTATATAAGTGGGAAAATTAGAACAAAATAGGTTATGGTTATGTTTACATTTTTTTTTAAATTAATTGGTACAGTTTATACATGAAATTGAGAAGAATTGACGATAGATTTAATGGTCGACCATGCTTGAAAGATGATCTTCAAAAAACTGATTGTTTAAAACTCACTTCAATCAATTTGTCATATGTATCAATCATAGTTCCCCGCAGTCTATGGAAATCTACTAGGTGGCAGTTTGACTCTCTGAAATTTAGTTTTATTGAAAAAAAATGTTAGGTAGGTACTAAAAATACGTTTTTTTTACCTACAACTTTTTTACTATTCCTAGCTTTTAAGTGTGTTTTTCTATGTGGTATCTAGCATTGAATTTAAACTTTAACTGTATAAATTAATACTATTCGTTAGTTCAATAAATAGTAATAATATACAACGAAACTCTGTTAAAAACATTGCCAATTATGACTGTCAAAAAACAAATTGACAGCTAAGACCAGCTGATACTAATCGTGTATTCTGAAACACTGGTGTTATTTTTACAAATAATTTTATTATCATCACAAATAATTTTATTATAATTACAAATAATTGTATTACAAATACACCACCAGCCGTATTTTCTATTTTTTTCCAATGATTATAAAATTTACTTTAAAATTGTCTCGGAAAACACATTAAGCTATAATTCCTAGCTGTTATTTGTAGATCTTTGACAGTCGCTACTAGTGTTCAGAAGCCAGAAAGTCTGACAACCAGCCTTACAAAGGGGTATCGTGTTACCCCGTAACTGGGTTGCGAAGGTCAGATAGGCAGTCGCTCCATGTAAAACACTGGTACTCAGCTGCACCCGGTTAGACTAGAAGCCGACCCCAACATAGTAGGGAAAAGGCTAGGCGCATAATGACTTTTACATACCTATATTTCCTACAGTAAGACTTGGTGTCTCCCCATGGCCAAATTTGGTTCCAATTCTCAATCTGCCACCCGAACATGCAAACAAACAGAGAAACAGACACATAAGCAAGCGAACTAACTAAATTATATATATATATATATACATACTTTACAATGAAATGAAAAAATCGTGGTAGCCTAGTGGTTAAGGCACCTGCCTCTCGTGTACTAGTAACGCGAAACCTGGCAAGTACCAATGTAACTTTTCTAAAGTCTTGTTAAGTATATCTTAGACGTCACTGACTAAAGGTGAAAGAAAACATCGTGAAGAAACCTGGACTTAAAAGTCTGAAATCACCAATCCGCCTTGAGCAAGCGTGGTGATCAATGCTC
This sequence comes from Pyrrhia umbra, assembly GCA_963891755.1. NCBI lineage: Eukaryota > Metazoa > Arthropoda > Insecta > Lepidoptera > Noctuidae > Pyrrhia > Pyrrhia umbra. The sequence continues at coordinate 5,941,553 of OY982946.1, forward strand.
ATGCCTTCTCTGTGTGAGAAGAGGCATGTGCCCAGCAGTGAGACAATATATAGGCTGATGATGATGATGACAATGAAATGAGCCATTTATTAAACGTCACGAGGGGTTCCGTCATGGGCACCGGGAGTGGGGTGCAAGGAGGTGCAAGTGCACCCCTGACCCCCTACCAAGAAAGAAAATACAAATAAAAAGGTTTCAACATATTTTTACCGCATTTATAACTATTTAAGTATTATAGATTGTTTTCAAAAGTACTAGAAACCAAATAAATAGTTTAATGCACCACCCATGCCCATGGTAATATCGCGCCATCTTGGTTTTGGCGGCAATAAAAATATGAAAACATTTTGTGAAAATTTCAGAGTTACCTATTACGGTAAATTAAATACAACCCGCTGACAGACAGACGAACAGGGGAGGATTAGTAAGTAATAGGGTTCAGCCTGTTGCATCAAAAAAATATGCGATTACTTACACCTGAAACGCGAGCAACCGCTAGTATGATTGAAATGAAGGAGACAATGGCGTTCTTATCGCTAAAATATGAAACAGATAAACACGGACGATACAATAACATACACAACGATTTTTTTACATATAAATAATATATAACAATATACAGAGAGCCTATCCATAGTATTCCCACTGGGCCGTGTTATAAAGCTTAGCTTACACTACGTCACCTTTTTTTTATGTATGGCATCTCGCAGGTCAACCTAGAAGGTTGTCGACTGCTTAACCGGGCTTGACACTACGTCACCGCTCTGTCGCTCACAGCTTTTTACACGCCATACGATTCACGTGTGACGAGCGATGACCGACAGAGAGCAATGGGACAAAAAACAGGCAGTTATTTTGAAAAAATCAAATCATTTTTTTTTCTTTGAGAAATCAACATAAATTTTCTACTTTCCAAACGGACAACGACGTGGACATTTACAATACTAATACACACATAAAGACATAACGACGTACACATACATACATATATTTATATATATCTACTTATTTAAAATATTTATATTTGTTTGAAAAAAACTTTGTCCAATCCGAAAAAGGCTAATTTAAACTCAACATTGTGAATTATTTTCACCTAAGATATCAACACCAAAAAAAACAGTGTTTCAAACAAAATTGACAGAAAATCCGGAAGGCGAGCTACCAAAAAATGACAAAGAAATCTCTAGGCTGGTTTTGATATTACATGTCAAATTGACATATAACCTTATAAAAAAATCTTGCCGTTTTTGGCTGCTCACAATGAGTACCAACTCAAAAGTTGTTCGCTACGACGAGATTATAAGTAAAGTGATACCTTTTCGGATGGGAACAAGGAATTTACAACAAAGTAACTAAAATCAATCATTTTTTACTAATTATTTACATTTTACATAGTATGATACATAAAAATAACCATTTACTTTACCTACCTACATTCAAAAACATCCATTATTTATAACGTTTCAATAATTTATTGACAGTTAAAAACTAGAAAACGAAATATCGTTAAACTGTCAAAATTATAAGTCCCTCAAAGTTAAATAATAGTACAAACTATTTTAAAACATATTTTGGTAAAAATGTATTGCCGACCACAATATTATATATACAAAATTATAAAATATCTCAATATAAAATCTCATTAAAATATATTTCGGTAATATTTTTTTTTTTAGTTTTAGCCTGGGCCGCTAGGGCTGCCGGATTCGTTGTAGTTTAGAGAGCGTCCGGTGTGTGTCCGGAATCAAAGAGCATCTGGGAAAAACCCGGACACTTTTTGGTTCCGAGTTTTACCTGATATCCGATCTCGATTGATTGAAAGATAAGCAATCAATTAAAACAAATCATAAAAAAGTGTCCGGGGAAAAATAAATTCATTCAAATTTCCGGGAATTTTTAGTTTTAGTCTAGAGTCAGCAATTTTGGTCGTGACAGCCCTAGTTTTAGCCCATTTTGCACCGTTACTCACTACGTACAACTCAGGCTAAATATTATATATATTTAAACTAGCTTTCCGCCAACGGTTTCGCCCGCGTGCGCTATACAAATTCAAATAAAAAATGGCAATGTTTCATACAAACTTTGTCCCCTTTTTATTCCTTTAGGGATAGAATTTCGTAAAATCCTTTCTTATCGGATGCCTACGTTATACAAAGAACACACCCTCCAAGTTTCAGGTCTCTACGATCAGCGGTTTAGGCTAGTCAGGACAAAGCATTTTATATGTATAGATTATTATTATTCTATCTTTGTAAATTGTTTGAAGCTGACAGAGATAGCATATTATTTTAACGGCAATTGTATTTAGTGAGCAATAGTACAAGCTGTATTTTCAAATTAATCTCTAAGTAGATATCATGCAATATAAAGTTAAGTATTTACTAAGCGACAAGTTTTCCATGTCAGAGGCCGTCAGGCGCATTTGAGATAACTCTGACACTAGGGCTTGTTAGGTTGGTAAACTGCAGCCCACACGATGAGAAGAAGAATTTTCGGAACGTTTAAAAACAGAGGAATCGTCTGAAGTCTACAAATAGCTGTTTAGTGGACAGCGTCAAAATCGAAAGTAACTCTGTCTATATGTTACGTTGTCACGGTAAAACGGCTGGGCCGATTTAGATGAAATTTTGCAGGGACATAGCTGGAACCCTAGAGAAGGATATAGGATATATTTTATCCGGGTGCGTGTAGTCGTTTCTTCAGGATGCGGGTGAAAACGTGGGAACAGCTTGTTCCATATAATTGTACCTCTTTCAATATAAAAATAATATAATTTCGCGGCATTTCATAATATTAGCATCATCTAATCATATGTACTTTCTAAGTGAATCTTAGACACCACTGACTAACGGTGAAAGAAAACATCGTGAGGAAACCTGGGGCCTTACCATGACGTGCCAAAACAAGATTATTTTCGTTATGAAAAAGAGACGGAGCTACACGACTTTAGTAGCTGTGTCACGCTCTCAAACTTGAATAGTGATTGCATTTGATTGATTGTGAAAACACGTGGTGGTACAGCCCCTGGACTAAAAAGGCTGAAATCGCCAATCCGCCTTGAGCGCACGTGGTGATCAATGCTCATGCCTTCTCTGTGTGAGAAGAGGCCTGTGCCCAGCAGTGGGATAGTATAAAGACCCTGATGATAATGATTAACCTCAGAAAATGTCTTTACTTTTCAACGTAGTTTAATGCGTCATACATTGCACGCATACAGTACACAACAATTTGAGTTGCACGCAACGTTGCCAATCATTGCGAAACGGTCAAAATCTTGCCAAATTTCTTAGCCATTGAAAAAGATACACTTATACAACGTGTAAAAAAATAAGCAATCAAATTTAAGCGGGCTACACATTCGGTGATAACTAATCTTTTTAGCAGTATTAGGAATTGGAAATCTTATAGTATCTTATAGTTTAAGAACAAAAAAGAAGTAAAAGTTTTTGTTAAAAAAAAAATAGGTTACAGCCTTAAAAATGGGTTAATAAACTAAAATTGACGGCCTCTGACATAGATATATATGTTACTAAAGTAACTAAATGTGCAATCACCAAGCAAAATGCGTGCCATAAAGGTTCTGACCAGTCATAATTCATGACATCTGTCACTTGGTAGCCAGTTTGAATCTATCAGAGTACAGCAGGACGATTTTAACAATAATATGGGCAAATTTGTAGTAAATGCCATCCTTATTATACAGATGTCATGAACATTACGTTTCGGTTAGTGTGAGAGAGATAGATATAATTTTACATCAAAATGATTACTAGTTTCAAAGCTACGTCTGCATTCTAAAAAATGGTTACGTTTTTGTGACCGCGTAATGTTCGGGATTGCATCTCTATTGATATATCTCGATGGCCTCTAACATGGAATTGTAACAACGACTGCTATCAAGCAGCCGGGGACGACGGCTTAACGTGCCAGGCACGGGGGTGTAACACCACCAACTTCCTGACTCCGGGCTGTTTTGTGACATTTCCTAAAATCCACAAAGCGATTTCGGCCCGACCCGGGAAACCACCCCGAGACCACGTTTACAGCAGTCGCGCTATGACCACTAGACTTGTGAGTTTTAACATATTATTGTCGCTTAGTAAATAACTGCTTAATTAAGTAAAAATATTATCTATTCGGTTCCAACAGATTTTATGAAATATGTACCTAAACAAAGTCTTAACATATTCTTTCTAATTCTGCCACAGAAATTAACAAAATGGCGTAAGGATGGCGCATTTATGTCAATTTCATATTCCAAACATCATCATTCATCATTTAATGCCACTTCATTTATCTATGTGGGAAAATTAGAACAAAATAGGTTATGATTTTGTTTTTATTTTTCGTAAAATCTATTACTACAGATTATAAAATAATGTTATGATAAATGTCAAACCTGCTGTCGAATGGAAGATGTTCGCTTTCAAACCTAGAATGACAGATAAATGTTTTTAATGCCACAACAACAGTCCGACATGAATCTATAGTCCGACATGGCTATTTATGACCGTGGCTGAAAAGTGAACTAACGCTAGCCACCATCTTGAAATGTCATTTTGGTGATACCGGCCAAGGGAAAATTCTTACCCATTTATTAGTAAAAATATAGCGCTATTCGATAAGACTAGATTTTGTCCGTGAAATAGTTTAGAAAGGACAATGATGATCTGCGATGCCTCTGGTGTTGTAGATATCCATCGATCGCGGTGACTACTTAATAATCAGGAAGGTTTCGGTTTGAGAGCCATCTACTAATATCCAAATGTGTGTTAAATGTTTAAATACTGCATTTAACTGTTTTCAATTTAAGATTATTATTAAAACTTAAATGTTGAATGAATAAATTGCTATTTATCATGTCATGATTAACTTAAAAAAAATGGAAGTTTAAATTAATTGGTATCATTATCACTGAAAATGACATTTCAAGATGGTGGCTAGCGTTAGTTCACCTGTGAGCCACGTTCATAAATAGCCATGTCGGACTATATACGAATGTGGTGAAAACTGTAACTAACATTGTCATCTTGGAATGTCACTGTTAATGATACCAATTAATGGAAATTTCCATTTTTTTAAGTAAAACGTGACATGATTAATAGCAATTTATCAATTAAAAATGTTGTCACAATATGAATTAAAAATTGGATGCAATAAAACGTGTTATTTAAATATTTAACACTCGTTTCGAGTTAGTAGGTGGCTTAATAATCCGAGATCCACCAGATTCTTAATTAGTCACCGCGGCCGTTGGATATGTACAACTAGAGCCATCGCAGATCATCATTGCCCTTTCCTATTTCGAGCACAAAATCTAGTCTCATCGAATACAGATATTTTTACTTATAGTTGGGTAAGAATTTTCCCTTGGCCGGTATCACCAATAATGACATTTCAAGATGGTGGCTAGCGTTAGTTCACCTGTCAGCCACATTCATAAATAGCTATGTCGGACTATATGTCAAACCAAATGAAAACTTCAAAACAGCGCCAACAATTATGAACATAGAATATAATATGGTATATAAGTAGATAATGCAATTTCAACATTACTAATTATCAAAGTCGCTACCAGCAGCTCTATAGATTTAATATACTAGCGTTAGATTGACAATGCGAGATAGAAATAACATAGGCACTAATGTAAGAGCGAGATAGATAGGCGAGATTTCACGTGCACGCTAGCGGCCTGTATCAACCCAACGCCATTTGTGAACGAAACAAATCCCGCTTATTTTTATTTAATCTCGCGTTTAAAAGTGTAGGTGTTAATAGACGTAAACAATTATGGTTACGTGAGCAGTACCTGGTTGTAACTCATCTAGGAAAGAAAATGCACGTTACACACACACTAGTGTACTTTTTTTGGTCTTGCCCTACTGAACCTATTGTCAATCTAACGCTAGTATAATAAATCTATGCGTAGGTAGTTCTGACATCAACCAACCATTTCTAATATTTTCGACTCCAATGTTGTTTCTTTATTTTCGATAGGTCAAATTGTTCATTAATTTGTTCATCGACGTCAACAATATAAACCTGTTCATTGATATATAATGTTACTGACGTATCTAGATCTGCAATCACCAAGCAAAATGCGTGCCATAAAAGTTTGAGCCCCCAGCCACAATTCACGTCATCTGTCAGCTTGACTTCAACTGAATGTCAGGAAAAACTGACTGTCGCCGTCTTTGTCGAACAGATGTCACGTACATGTTTCGGTTAGTGTGAGAGAGATAGATAGAATGTTGCATCAAAGTGGTTACTAGTTTCAAAGCTACGTCTACATACCAAAAATTGGTTACGTTTTTTTGACGCTTAATGTTCGGGATTGCATCTCTAAGTATATATCTTGATGGACCTTCCTCAAAACAGGCTTCAAGGTAACAGAAAAATACTTAAAATTTTCATACAAATGACGGAACTTGCGTTATCTATTTATATACATATCTGTGGCAATGATCCAAGCGCTAAAAAAACTTAAATAATATACTAAGTACCCAATCGCGTTGCCTTTTATAACTTCCGAGTGAGTTTCAAACATTTCCTTAATCATCTGCTCGTCGTACACGTCTTGGGAGTGTCTCCATCTTCTACCTCCAGGTAATACGACTGCCATCCTTTCCTCAGGATCGAGAGGACCAAATACCCTCTTCGGTTTAGCTGTCCGAGGCGTGGGGTGTTGCTTTACGAGTCGGGATTCGTGCTCAATTCTTGCTTGCTCCTAAATTTTGGATGGAAAATGTTATACCGTGTTGCTTATAAAAAACCTGTTATCTGAAGTTTAAGCATTTCTCGTTTAATCCTTACTTAACGTCGTAAGGATTAAACTATTAAGTTCGGTGATTTAAGTAACATTTGTGCAAAATTTCATACTCCTAGAACCAACGGTTTGAGCTGTGCGTTGATCGACCAGTCAGTCAGCCAATCAGTCTCTTTTTTGTTTATAATTATATAGATAAAGAAAATGAATGTCTGGAAAAACTGACTGTCGCCGTCTTTGTCGAACAGACGTCACGTACATAATTTTTTACTTAGTGTGAAAGAGATAAATAGAAGTTTGCGTCAAAGTGGTTACTAGTTTCAAAGCTACGTCTACATACAAAAAAAATAGGTTACGTTTTTTTTGCGTAATGTTCGGGATTGCGTCTCTATTGTATATATCTCGATGTTATTTTGTATTAAATAACTTTGAAATAGTAAGGGATCTCACCTTCCTTTGTTTTTCATTCCTAATTTCTTCTTCTCTCATGACCGGAGTCATTCTAATGTTCTCTTTCTCGTGTTGATTCTGCTGTGTCATCTCCATTTTATCTTCTACTTCTTGAATAGTCATCTTTTCAGCTTCGTTAGGCGTCTGTTCATTAGCTTCAGACTCATTCACTTCTTGAATAGTTTGCATTTCATGGGTTTCTGGTGAAATAATAGATTTTTAATAATAATCTATACTAATATTATAAAGAGGAAAGATTTGTGTGTTCGTAGGGTTTTAACTCAAAAACTACTGGACCGATTTTAAAAAATCTTTCACCGTTAGATAGCTACATCTTTACGAAGTGTCATAGGCTATATTTATTTCCAGAAATAATTAGGGATCCCTGCTAAAACTTGAATAATGTAACCCAAGGTGTAAAAAAAATGTCCAAGCGGGCGAAGTATTTATTTATAAATTGCTTACTGATTACTTTAGGTAACTGTTCGTAAATTTTCTTTAAAAGTAGAATTTATACCTCTCATCTGCCTAGCTATTTCCCTACTATGCTGGGGCCGGCTTCCAGTCTAACCGGATGCAGCTGAGTACCAGTGTTTTACATGAAGCGATTGCCTATCTGACCTCCACCACGGTTACCGGATAACACGATACCCCTTAGTTAAGACTAGTTGTCAGAATTTCTGGCTTGTAGCTACCCGTAACGACTGTCAAATATCTACAAATGACAGCCGGGACCAACAGCTTAACGTACTTTCCGAGGCACGGAGGAGTCTTGATATGACATAGATGGTGATGACATGGCATATGATGAGGATAACGATGCTGATTCTGAAGGTGATCACAAAGAATCAAATAAATACCTTCAGGTTGTTGATAGTTTTGAGTCTCGTGAGTCTGGGCCTCCTGGAAATATACAAAATCAGTTTATAGGTTAGTCTGTTGGAAATTAATTATCGCTTAACCAAGCATATGCGTATACCTACTAATACGAGCCGGCTCGGCGAACTTCGTACCGCCCCATCATATTTTATTTTTCGTGTTTTTTTTCCGATGATTTAATAGTTATTCTGCTATTCGGGAGGGATTCTTATCGGATGCCTATGTCATACAAAGAACATACCCTCCAAGTTTCAGGTCTCTACGATCAGCGGTTTAGGCTGTGCGTTGATCCGTCAGTCATTCAGGACAAAGCATTTTATATGTATAGATGTATTACCCATTTTTTTTATTTAATCCTTACTAATCCTTACTTCCTTACTAATATTATAAATGCGAAAGTAACTCTGTCTGTCTGTCTGTTACGCTTTCACGCCAAAACTACTGGACCGATATAAATGAAATTTGGTACAGAGATAGAATAGACCCTGAGGAACAACATAGGCTACTTTTTACCCGGGTGCGCTAAGTAGTTCCCTCGGGATGCGGGTGAAACCGCGGAAAACAGCTAGTATTGTATAAACGGTTCTTCAACCCTTACATACAGACATGTGTTGCTGGGGAGTTTGTTGCGCCACTTCTTCTTCCCAGCAAAAACATAGGAAGTGGTGAAGGGCGGGCGTTTTGGGAGCTGTATTTTGAAAATTTGACGTTCAAAAAGTTTTGAAGGTCATACCTGGTGGTTCATCTTGCTGAGTTGCTTGGAGACCAGCTCCAAAGACTGCTGGATCACCTCTGGCAGTTGAGCTAGAGCCGCGAGCTGGGCACGCATCTGCGCCAGCTGTTGATCTAAGCTAGCGTTGGGATCTGGAAGGGATTTATGGTAAAAATATAAAATATAAAAATATGGTAAAAGTGTCAGCCAACAATTAGCTCACAAGTGCTTACCCGCCAGTATAGTACGTAACCGTCGGTAAACCTTGTCGTAATTAATAAGTCTATTATTTTTATGTGATTTATGGGAGAATTGTAGTAACTGTTATCATTATTTACACACACAGAGACGTATACGCACAGTGTAAAACGACACCTGCACGCACACATGCTTGAAATTGTTGACTCGTTTTCTTTGTTATGATTGTAGCGCGACGATCCATCTAGACATGTATATAATCTAAGCGGATAGTATGGTTCAAACAAGGCTAAAATCATAATTATTCTTGATCACAATGGGGCTAATATTTTAAAAAACAATAAAAAGTATTCTATAAAAATCTACATAATTATTATAGTAACCATATTTACATGCTTAGAACTGGTCGAGGCTAAAAATTTAAACTACTTCTACTCATTGTGAACAAAAATATAAAATACAAACACTTCAAGGTTAAGTGTTATAATATTCCTCCACATCGCTATCATCTGGTAATGTGCCCAGAAGGCTGGCAGCATTGCCACGTTGAATAGCAATGCTAATTCTTTGTCCAAGAATTAAGCCATAAAGAATATTGAGTACTAGAACTAGCTATTGGATTCCTAAAGCTTTTTTCACTTTATACCCGATAATTCTACTTACCAACCATACCCTGTACGCTCCTAACAAGCTGCTCAGCCATTCTGTTCTCCATATCTTCTTGCTTCTCTTCTTTCTCTTCTACTTGTGGTACTTCTTCTTCTTGTACTTCTGGTACAGGTTCAGGTTCTGGTGGTTGTTCTTCTACTATTGGTGGGGGTGTTGGTTCTCTTGGTGGGGGTAGAGGTATACCTGTGTATAGAATCTTCGTTTTATAAAGAGGATGTGTAATATAGTGATATTTTTGTTCATGATTGAATTAGATTCTTACATATTCTAGTTTATGCTCACAGCGTGGCGTGACCTCGTAAAACCATTCTAGAAGTCAGTAACAATAATAGGAAAAATAAGCCCAAATTTAAGACAAACTTTAAGAACGATGTTTACAAGTGTTTAAGCATATATCCTGTGAAAGTGAGTTTGTTTGGTATGCTTTAACGGTAAAAAGGTTAAATCGATTTGCATGAAATTTGACACAGTGATAGAGGGAATCTTGGAAACGGTTATAACCTTATCTGGTTGAATTATGTAATTACCTAGAGACGCGGGCGAAACCGCCAAAAACATCTAGTTAGTAATATTTCTTGAAGCAGCGTTTGTGGTATTTTTAATTAAATATATAAATTGTTTTGCATAAAGTAACAAATATTTTCCATTTTTAACCGACTTTATAAAGGAGGAGGTTCTTAATTCAATGGAATCCTTTTTTTATTGACGTTCCCCGAGTACTCGAATACTATATAATAATAAATAATAATTGTTTTCGATCGATTTAGAAAAATCTTTTTTTGTTTTACCTTAATTAATCTCTACTTCAAATTAGTCTTCTGTAAGCTGACCTGGCAAGTACCAATATGATATTTATAAAGTCTTACGTATTTTCTAAGTATATCTTAGACGTCACTGACTAACGGTAAAGGAATAAATCGTGATGAAACCTGCACTAAAAGTCTGAAATCGCCAGTCCGCCTTGAACGCACGTGGTGATCAATGCTCATGCCTACTCTGTGTGAGAAGTGGCCTGTGTCCAGCAGTGGGACGATATATAGGCTGATGATGATGATGAAGCTGACCTGTATCCTCAAGATCAGGAACCTCGCTCTCTTTCAAAGGGTCAACAGCCTCCAAGAACTCTGGTACTTCAGGAATAAGTATCGGTTCCTCAGGTTCTACTGGGGGGAGTGACGCTTCAGTCACGGCCCTCTCTTCCCAGGGTAGGGGACCGGTTTCGAAGTCCTGTTGAGAAGTGATCAATGAGGGTGATGATGAAGTAATTTACAATAGTGATGTTTTTGCTGTAGTTGATAGATAGATAGATCAAATGGCTCTTAAACTTTTTTGGTCTGGATGGATTCAACATAGATTTAATGTGTTAGAGAATTGTTATCATTTAAAAACAAATGAAGTATGTACTTGTCCTCTCAGAATTAAATTTCGTCCATTTATTCTCCAACCTTGTCCTAATTATATTGGGGTGGGTTTTCAGTCTAACCGGTGGTAGCTGAATATTAGTTAGTATAATTAACGAAGCGACTGCAAATAATTAAAATATTTCTAGCAGCACCACAAAGAAAATTAAAAAAATATTTTATTCAATTTTATTTTAGAACGAGTATATTTTCACCAACATCTCCGGGTCAGTGCTATCCGTGTTCCGAGTTGTCCGTGTCAGTGTTCCCGTCAGGGACGTGCCATCCGTCACCCGTATTCAAACACGATGTCTTTATTTAACAATGAAGAATTAGCAATAATTGCAATAGCGCTAGAAGAAGAAGCAGATCACTAAGAAGACTATCACCTGGCAAAACGTATATTTATTAAACGCCTGTCAATGTACCTAGATAATGATCGGATAGCATTGTCAGAGCGTCCGTGCACCAGGACACTGACGACCCGAATGCCCCTGACACGGAGATGTGTGAACAAGTTCGTACAAGTTGTATGTATTTTTCCTTATTTTGCCTTAGAAGCACTAATACCTATATATATAATGTGCTACGCAACATAAAAGTAATAACTTTAATACGTAAAGTCATTAAGATTGAATCTGAAGGCGTAAAACATGTTTACCGAGGTATCTACATAATGTTGGACTTCAAACAACCTCAATGTGGCTTAGACAAACACAAATGTATACGTAGATTTAAAATCGATGGCAAATAAAATGAATATTTTTAATGCTTCAATGATTAATGACTTAAGATATTTTACACTGTGTAAACATTAAAGCAATTGACTAGTAACATATTTACAAAGAGAAAAAATAAATTTTAATTTTAATAGAATTGAAAATATTCATTTATTTGTTTTCTAAATAGAATTATTAACAAATACATGTCCGAACAATATTAAAAGCAGAAACGGGTTCACAATTAGATTAAAATTATTTTAAAGCAATTTTAAAAACACTTCATTGAAATTAAGTGCCAAAATACTACAAAAAGTGATTCAAATAATTCATAAAACAATCCAAAAAGATATCGGAAATATTAAAATACTAATAGTAAAATTACATTTGCAAACAAAATTAATAGTCCAAATCTTTTTGATTAAATAATACTGAATCAAATATTTAATTACTCAACATCATTAAAAAACAATTAAAAGTAGAATAGAGAAGACGGAATTAGCCAGAAAATTAATAAAGTAATTACAATTTTTAATGTTAGAAAAACAAACAATTCTATACCTCTGGTTTATAATCAGGTGCAACTTTAGGTTTCGCTTGTTTCACTATCTTCACTTTATATGGCTCCTGTAAAGAAAAAACTATTATTAAAATAACTAGCTAACATTACTTAAAAAATCTTTCATCTAAAAATCAATATCGGGCGCTACAAATTTAGATCTTCCTCAAGCGTATTATCAACTGCTGATAGATGATGATGTTGTAATTACTACCCATATTTGTAATTAGTAATAAGTGTAGTTTTTTATACTATTAATATCAGTATAATATTCTATAAAATCTTGAAATAATTTGGTTCTTCCTGAGATCTTTTATCAAGTGCTAATGGATTTTTTTATCTGGATGACGTAGTTATTACACCTCTAAATCACAATTTGTCTTTGTTTCAGGTATAGTTATTCTAATTTATTTATTAAAAGTATTCTATTCTACTTAAACTTGAAAAGAATTATACCCATATAATAAAAACAATAACGAAGACTAAACCAATTAAGAAGTACACGACACACATTATCAAATTCTAATTAAAGAATTGCGAAAAATTGAATCAAAGAACTCACTATTTGAAACAAAAACTAAATCTCGGACGACCAACCGCTTGAAAAACCGATTTGAAACTAAAAATTATATTCCCTATCTGTCCTAAGAACATTGAGTTTATGCCAAAAATTCTTACCGTGCCTATCAATGGGAAGAAATATATTACCGGATCAGCTGTCAATAAGGAAGTTCTTATTAATAGAAGTGCATTTAATGCTATTCTTGACCGTGATAACTTCGTATCTATCAATTGTATGCGGAAGCACGTCAAATTGGATGATTTAGTTCATGGTTTTGAACAGTCAAAGTAGATTAATATATTACCTTTTAAATCCTTGTACTGTCGTTTTAAAACCTTCTGAATGATAAAGATCTGTTTTGTCTACACTAATATTATAAAGAGGAAAACTTTGTTTGTTTGTTTGTTTGTAATGAATAGGCTCAAAAACTACTGGACCGATTTTAAAAATTCTTTCACCATTCGAAAGCTACATTATCCACGAGTAACATAGGCTAAATTTTATTTTGGAAAGAAATAGGGTTCCGTAAGATATTTGGGTTTTTCGGACACAAGGTGTAAGAAATCAACCAGAAAAGTTACTTTTCTTGCGTACGCTACTAATCTCAGGAACTACTGCTCCGATTTGAAAATTCTTTCAGTGTTAGATAGCCCATTTATTGAAGAAGGCTATAGGCTATATTTCATCACGCTAAAACCAATAGAAGCGGAGCACCACTATTCCACGCGGACGAAGTCGCGGGCAGAAGCTAGTCTTGGAATAAATTAGGTATATCGTTAAATTCTATTCGATTAGACGAATTAGCAGGTTGATTTATTAATATATTCACACTGATTGGCAAGTCTTCAGACTACTCGTAATAAAATCGAAGGTCTACAAATTACTAGCAGCCCGAAGCATGGCCATTGTGAAATAGATTTAACCTTCATTGATAAACACCTGCAGATATAAATGAGCCACGAGCTCCTAACACCGTATTAAAGAACAATACTATATTAAGTAAGGCATTTATCATAGCATTTATAGTTATAGTATAGTAGGCCTTTCTTTTGACAAGCAATGCTCAAACTACCCTTTGATATGCGCAACATCAAATACTTCTTTAGGTCTCTGGTATTTTTCAGGTATTTTTAGGAGCTCGTGGCTAAGCAACAGCCGCACGGGTCAACCGATCAAAGGTTAAGCTGCGCTTGGCGCGGTCGGTCCGTGGATGGGTGACCATCTTTGTCATAGCGAGACTCCTCCGTGCCTCGCAAAGCACGTTAAGCTGTTGGTCCCGGTTGTCATTTGTACATCTTTGACAATCGTTACGGGTAGTCAGAAGCCAGAAAGTCTGACAACCAGTCTTACCAAGGGGTACCGTGTTACCCGATAACTGGGTTGTGGAGGTCAGATAGGCAGTCGCTCCATGTAAAACACTGGTACTCAGCTGCATCCGGTTAAGACTGGAAGCCGACCCCAACATAGTTGGGAAAAGGCTAGGCAGATGATGAGGTCTCTGGTATTTGGTAAATTGGTAAATGCCTTGCATACAGTATTGTTTAGTGCGGGTGTAAGACATCTTCACTTCAATTATCATCGTCAACATCATTTGCAGCCTTTTTAATATTAACACTGATATTTGCTAAGTTATTTTTATAAAGCACCGCAATTTCAATCAAAACATTTAATACAATGGTGCCGATTCTGACTTACACACGACTAAACTAATTTTAAAATATCATGCTCTTTTTCTATTGCGAAATACAAGAAGAGGATAGCAAGTAATTCAGTGCTGTCAAATTAAATGACAAATGACATTTTGTTCGTACAGGTTTGTTAATTTAGTCGAGATGTTACGTCGTGATGTTTAATTTGTATGGCAAACTATTTTTTTCTAATTTGACAGGTGTTAAAAGTTTGCTATCCCTTTCTTATATTTGTTGATGGAAAGAGAGAATTATAGACTAAATTTAATTTAGATGGTGTCAAGAGAATCGCGGCCAATGTCTATTTTAAGATTTATGTTATAGAAAACATCATCCAAGCAGGGATTTGTTTTGATTATAAATTTGGAGCTATATGATTGGTTGAATCTAATTTTTAATAATGCTTGAAGTTTAAATCAGTTTCTTAAATAAAAATAATCTCTCCAGATCGACTTCGGTCACGGTGAAATCGTGTAAATTTAGGTTCGGTCGAATCCAACCTTAATCAGCATACTCACCGCTATAACCTCATCATCTTCCGTCCACCCCTGGTATCCGAACTTCGCTTTAGGCACCGGCCTCTTTGGCTTCTGCAAAAACGTCGTCCATCTCTTCTCTTCTTTCTTCTTCTGCTCCTCCTTCTGTCTTAGCAACTCCTCATTCAATGCCTTCAGTACTTCTGAGTCCTTCAGAGATCCTATCATCGGCTTGATCGTTTGGAAGTCCACACTGGAATCGTCCGCGCGATGCATGTGTGACGTCAGCACCCGAGAGAGGCTGTTTCAACCATTTTGGAAAGATTTTTTCTGTATTAGTGTTGGTTTTGTGTGTTTAAGTGGTTTATTGTCATTATTATCATCGTTTTCTATGTTTCTACATGCACGGGACTAGAGAGTTCCGGGATAAGACTTAAAATGATGTGTGATATTTATGATGAGTATGCATAATGTTTGAATGAATATAAAAGTAATGTAATATTAACAAAATGGTTGAAATTGCATCTATCATGTGGTGACAATGAATTCGTAAAATAATTATATAACTAAAGATTAATAAAAGTCTCCGCGCCGCTCCGACTAGACACCGCGCTTCCTTAAAACAATAGCTTCGTGAATGCGGCAACTTATTACTGTAGTGTGTGTAAGTGAACCCAGTGTTTTTCTTATTCTTCTAGTATTATTTTCACACAGTTTCACTACAAAAACTGGCATTTTACTTTGGATTATACGCCTTTCTTCCAACGGGGTTGGCGTCTGACTGGCTCGGGTAAGCCGACTTAAGCATAGTATTTGTTGCCGCATTTTACAAGTACTCTGGCGGTATCTAGTCGGAGCAGCGCGGAGACTTATTAATCTATGAAAATCACTTTGGGAATACTGTTTAGTTTACACTAATTAGTTCTGAGAGAAGCCGTGGGTAATAGCTACAGTTGTTATATACTCACCCCATGACGTGTGCTTCTCTTAACATTTCGGCTTCTCCAGATATTAATGTAGCAATTTTTTCTTCTGATATGCCAGGTTTGCCAAGCTCTTCTGCAGAGAAAAAAAATGTCTTACAGAGAAGACACGAAAAAACACATAAACATGTGTGCACTTTTCTCGCGTACCCCTTCGTGTGGGGTATCGTTAGATAGGTATTTCAAAAATATTATGGGTATGTGAAGACCATTTTTTGGTTAAGTAAGCCATTTGCGCAATATCTAGCTTTTGGTACCACATTAAAAAATGGCATGAATTATGTAATTTTGTTCGATACGAGTGTAAATGATACGTCATCCCCCGTAAACTGGGCGCCCCCCCTCTAAATGTTGAATGGCTGTCCCTAGAAATATGAAAAAAATCACAGACGCAGCATATGTAATGAACAAGGAAAACTATCACAGCTAAGTAGGCTTAACCGGTTACAGAGTTATAGTCGACTAACTAAGATCTACTACGAAACTCTACTGCGCGTGGCCCGACTGCACTTGTCGTAAACTCAGCTGGGACAGGCTATAGTGTGTTTGTGGTAGGTCCCACTGATGGTATCGAAGATCTACTTACTGGCGACTTCCTCATCCATCACAGGGTCTTCCAGTCCATCAACTATGCCTTGTATAGTGCCGATTAGTTCCCCAGTCTCTGTCACGTACGGTGATTGTCTTGCCTCTTGGGTACCAGTGGGCTCCTACAAAACGAATAACATTTTAAGCTTGGATGTTTATCATGAACTTGCAGTTAGCAGGACTGCTAAGTTTAAACTCATCATCATCATCATCATCAGCCTATATATTGTCCCACTGCTGGGCACAGGCCTCTTCTCACACAGAGAAGGCATGAGCATTGATCACCACGTGCGCTCAAGGCGGATTGGCGATTTCAGACTTTTTAAGTCCAGGTTTCATCACGATGTTTTCCTTCACCGTTAGTCAGTGGTGTCAATAAGATATACTTAGAAAGTACGTGTGACTTTAGAAAAGTCACATTGGTACTTGCCAGGTTTGTAACCCGCACATGAGAGGCAGGTGCCTTAACCACTAGGCCACCAAAACTTACTAGTTTTAACTGCTCTAGGTTAATAATGCGGACTTTCGGACGTGTATACTTTTTTCCTATAATGTCTGTTTGAGAGAATGTCTTTCAATTGCTTCGTTGGCTTAGTGGTCACGTAATGCGACTGCTATGAACTGAGTCTGGGGTACGATTCCCGGATTGGGACGAAATTGTTTTGTGGGTTTTTTTTAAATTTCACTAAGCAGTCTGAAGTCAGGAAGATGGCGGTGTTACACCCCCATGCCTGGGCACATTAAGCCATCCCCAGCTGCTATCTGAACACTTAAAACTCGAGAACGTCTGGACCATTTTTCATGGTATTTGATTTGTTGTATTTGCCTCCGTCCCGAACAGCAGAATAACTATTAAAACATAAAAAAAAATGATGGGGCGGTACGAAGTTCGCCGGGCCAGAAAAGAAAAAAAAAATTAAAAGTACTCACTTCTACAAAAGGATATTGATAAATTTGTTTCTGAAGATTTTCAGGGTCAAAAACCACAGGTCTAAACCCAAGTAGAGGATCAGGTTTCTCTGTGGTCTCTCTTACTCCATCTGTTCTCACTGTATCCTGATTTACAGACATTTCTGATGCATTTCTAGTCTGTAGTGATGCTACTTCTGCTTGTCTGATATCGACAGCAGGTGTTGCCGGTACAGGGTCAGCTACTACAGGTATAGGTTCAGGCAAGATAGGACCTGGGTCTGATATAACAGGTACGTCTACACGTATACTTTCTTTTCTTTCAACTTCAATAATTCTATCATCAACATTTTCCACTTCAACGATTTTGACTTCATTTTCGAATTTGACTGCTTTTTCTTTAGGTGTTTTTTCTTCTTTTTCAATTTCAATGCTTTGTTTTCTTATTTCTTTCTCGTCGACTTCAGTTACGATACCTTCTGTCTCATTTTCTACTGTTTTTGTAGCTTTTGTTTCGGAATTATCAATGGATGCTAGCGCGTTACATTTCTCCATGATTTCTTCAATTTTGGTATCGATTTCTTCAAAACCATTCTGTAGACTTCCTTTCCTAACTTCTTTAGTATAAGATTCTTGATAGCTCTTAGTTATCTTCTCTTCTTTAAACTCTTGGAATTTAACTTCTTTTTTAGTGTCTATGCCTACTTCTTCTTTGTATTCTTCTATGCTTTTTATTGTTTCGTCTATAGCTGATGCGAGTAGTGATGATTTTCTCTCGATTTCTCTAATCTCCTCCTGAATAATATTGAATTCATTAATATTAAGTAGTAACAATTTATATATGTGATACTATATTACAAATATTACACCTTTTCATTTTCGGTAAGATTGAAGATCAAATTGTTATTTAACTTAGAGTTTTATCTACTTCAAGAATAATCTTTATATGTTCTACAACACGCGTTTTAGACATCAACGATCCCTGTACCTATATGGCACATCTCGATTTCTCTTTTGTTATCCATATGGAATGAATCTCGTTGATGTGAACACTACTTTGTAAATTTATCATCAAAGATTTACCTGATCTCATCATCAACCTATATATTGTCCCACTGCTGGGCACAGGCCTCTTCTCATACAGAGAAGGCATGAGCATTGATCACCACGTGCGCTCAAGGCGGATTGGCGATTCAGACTTTTAAGTTCAGGTTTCCTCACGATGTTTTCCTTCACCGTTAGTCAGTGACGTCTAAAATATACTTAGAAAGTACATTTGACTAGAAAAGTCACATTGATACTTGCCAGGTTTCGAACCCGCACACTCGTACACGAGAGGCAGGGGCCTTAACCACTAGGCCACCACGACACTACTTTACCTCTTTGATGTTAAATGTATACCTTATTATTCTGTTTTTTCTTGTTCAGAAGCGCAAATATTTTTTTTTGTAGCAGAACGCCCTCGGAATCTCAGATATTGACGCAAGCACTGATTAAAATTGATAGATGTTTGATTTGAATATAAAATAGAACCTATATTTTCTTAAGTTATGTAAAGTGCATATAACAAGCAAATTTATCTTCTATCTATATAAATAAAAATGAATTGATGTTAGTTAGTGTCGGTAAAATCGAGAACGGCTGGGTCGATTTAGCTGATTTTGGTTTTGAAATGTTTGTCGTAGTCCAGGGAAGATTTAAACGGTGAGAAAAAGTCAAGATAAATGTAGGTTTGAAGTTCACCCGGGTCATCTAGTATGTGATAAAATATTCAGTGATATAATGAATTATCTACAGTCAAAGAAACGTCTGCACACAACACAATATCATCCTAATAATAATATAAAAACGAATGTTTTTGAGGATGTAAATATTTATGTATGTGTGTCACTCTTTCACGCAAAATCTATTGAATGGATCTGGATGAAATTTGTTACACTCATACCACTCTTATTCATTATAACACCCTTTTTCTTAAAAGCCTCTTTTAGCCATCGCGATATATACAATAGAGATGCAATCCCGAATATTACGCGTCAAAAAAAACGTTACGATTTTTTTGTATATAGACGTAGCTTTGAAACTAGTAACCACTTTGATGCAACATTCTATTTATCTCTTTCCAACTAACTGAAACATTATGTACGTGACATCTGTTCGACAAAGACGGCGACAGTCAGTTTTTCCAGACATTCAGTTGAAGTCAAGCTGACAGATGACGTGAATTGCGGCTGGGGGCTCAAACTTTTATGGCACGCATTTTGCTTGACGATTGCAGATTTACTTACGTTAGTAACATTATAATATCAATGCTTATAGCTATCAAACTGTTTTGTCCTTATCTGTCAAGTTAAAATGAAGTTTAACAGAAAGGGACAAAGAAATACTAAAGCTCAAAGGGACTTTTAAGACAAAAGGTGTCATTATTAATAAGAGTAATAGTTTATAGCCCGGATCAACACATAGGTTATTTTTCATAGGATGCGGATGAAAGCTGATAAACTGCTATACCAAATGATTTTAACAAAAACGAAACAAATTCGTAACCTATTTTGTTCTAATCCTGCCACAGAAATTAACAATATGGCGTAAGAATGGCGCTTTTACGTCAATTTCATGCTCTAAACATCATCATTCATCATTTAATGCAATTTTATTTATCTATGTGAGAAAATTAGAACAAAACAGGTTATGGTTTTGTTTATATTTTTCGTAAAATCATTTGTTATATTATAAAATATGCTTATTACAATGATGCTCACATTACCACACCCAATATAACATACCTTGGAATATTCAGGTTTATCAGCACCACCGAACAACCCCGGTTTTCTATAAAACGGTCTGATTCCCCCACCTCTCAAACCAGGCTTAACATAAACCGGTCGAACCGCCCCACCGTTTAGCACAGGTTTAGTATACACTGGGGATTGAGGTTTATCTGCTGTTGGGGTGGGCAGAGGGGGGTCGTACACTACCCTTTCTATGGTAGTTTCTATGTGAGGAATGAGATTCTTTTTAACGATGTGTGGATCCTCATCTTCTGGGCTTAAAGTGCTATCCCTTGGTACTGGAGTCGCACTTCTACTTTTAGGAAGAGGGAGGGATAGTTTGAAGACATATTCATCGGTTAATGGAGTAGGGGGGACAGTGGAGGGGGTGGGAGTATCAATAGTGCTAGGAGGACTTTGGACAGAGGTCTGCCTATCCAAATCTGTTCGTAAAGATAGTTTTCTGTCAACTGATTTCGCTGTAAATGTTGCTTCTTGGATTCCTGAAGATTTGCTTGTAGATTCAAGTTGTGATACTGCTATTTCTTTTGTTACAGATGCCTCGCTTTGAGATGTAACTTGACTGGTTTGAGATACGTCTACTAAAGATTCTCTTTTAGCTTCAGATTTGGCTGAACCAATTTGAGTGATAGAAGATGTTTCAGTCACTTCCTTGGATGCGTCAATGGCTATTTGGTCACCCACACCAACTTTACTTATGACTGATTTGGAGACCAATTCTGATATGTCCTCCACTTCGATTATTTCTGGTGATAAAACACTATCAACTGGCACAGTTTTGACTATTTTCAGAGCGGCAAATTCATCGTGTACACGTTTGTCTTCTCTGGGTTTTATTTTGATAGTTTCAGTGATTTCTACTACTTCTATTGGTTTAGGTTCAAGAACTTCAGGCTTAGTTTCAACAACTTTCTCTTCTACTCTTTCTTCTTCAACGATAGCGACGGTTTCTGCTTTCATTTCAACGTTAGTAAATTCAGCTTTAGATTCCTGTATGCTAACTTCTGTTGATTCAGCAACAGAAAGAGATTCGTTGATATCAATTGCTACTTTTTCAACTTTTTCAATTTTAGATTCTTTAATTTCTACTACTGGTTCTACGATTTCTTTTGTTTCTTGAACCAATACCTCTTGTATGTCTGCTAATTGAATTGCAGTCTCCTTCTTTACTTCTTCTTGGACTAATTCTTTAGTGTCATGTAAGACTTCTTCAATCTTTTGTACAGTTGCAGCGCTTTCAGCGGTAACTGTATCTAGTTTGTGAGTCTCTTCAACTATTTTAGCTGTTTCCAGCTCCCGGATAGCGCTTTCAATCGCTACATTTTCAGTGCTCACTGTTTCAATAGCTTCTAATGCTGTGTTTATTTCTTCAGCGCTCTGAACTGATGATGTTTCGGAGATATCGGCTACATGTTCTTCAAATATAGCGTCCTTGTTTGTATAAACATGAGATTCTACTATAGCTATGTATGTTTGCTTTGGTGTTTTAGGTTTTTTGTATGTAGTTTCTTGTTTGGTTTCAACAAAACTCTTCTTCTCCATCGTTTTAGAAGAAGAGAACTCTTTAGACATTTCCGTTCTTTCTTGTGAAGTCCTTCTGCTATCTACTTTAGATAACCATTCTAAAGGATCACTCTCTTTCATTACTTCTTCTTCAATCTGACTCCTGCTTCTGGATCTTCTGCTCTTCTGCAACATCTGTTCCTTGACATCTTCTACTGCTATGGTCTGGAATTCAGATATTAGAGCGTCCATTTTCTGAGTCATCTCTTTTGACAGCTTTTTTTCAGAACGTTGAGCCATTTCAGCTCCTGTTTTCTTTTCAGAAACAGCCATTTCTTTTTCTATCCTTTGTTCTTGTTTCGCCTCTATTTGCTCAACTTTAACAGGTACAGGCTTAATGATTTCTTTCTTTTCTATCTTTTTCTCTACGGATTCAACCTTCATATCTTTTTCAATCTTTTGAGAAACTGCTTTTACTTCTTGCTTCTTTTCTACAACTGGTACTGGGGTTACAAGCTCTCTTCTCTCCTGTTTCATTTCAACAACTTTCTTCTTTGCCTCTTGAGCTTTAATTTCTTCTCTTTCAACGACTTGCGAACTCTTTCTAACTTGCATATCTCTTTCCCCGCTTTCATAACTACGTGTTTCAGTAACTGATTGTTCTAATTGATTAAAGATCGGCTGAGTCAGTAGGAATCTAGACAAAGCTACCATTACATCTGTGAGATGGAGGAAGAATGTTCTTAATAGAAGATCATAATGATAAGAAGAACGTACTGTACCTCGAATATTAGGTATGGTTTGTAAGCCAATAGTGTATGCTCTTTGTTCAGCTGAAGTTTTCTCTCCCTTAACGCTACTTGCAACAGATTTAGCGACTTTCTTAAACTTGCTTTTAGCTTCAGATTTGCTTTCAGAAGATTCTTGAGCAGAAGATTCTCTTCTCATCGGTTCTTCTCTAAATTCTTCTGTAATAAGAGATTTTCTGTGAACGTCCATTTTACCATGTTTTGTTTCAACTTGCTCTGATATGTCCGTTTCTTTAACATCTTTTCTGGCTATTCTTTGTGTGGCGTCTTCTTGAGTTTCTGTTCTTTCTTCTCTGCTCATTTTCCTTTCAGCGTATTCCTTACTTTCTTGTTTACTTTCAGTTTTATCGATAATTTCAGAAGACTCTTCTCTTTTCTCAGATTTGACTTCAGACTGTTCTTGAACTTCTGATGAACTAAACTCTTCATCTATCTCTTTCTTTATTTCTTCAGCCACAGAAACCGCTCTCTCAATGCTATCATCTACAACTGACATAGCAGTTTCTTCTATTTTCTCCAAGTCAATCTCCTGCCTCATTTTCTCTATATACTGCAATTCTTCTCTGATAGATTCTTCTTCTATTTCTTCTTTAAACATTTCTTTCTTTTCTAAAGATTTGCTATCCTTCCTAATACTCTCTTCGTTGATTCTAACGCCTTTCTTTTCAATCTTAACATCTTCAGCCAAGCTTTCTTTGAAATTTACATCTTTAGATAAAGATTCTTTAGTCACACTTTCTTTCACATCTTTAATAACAGTATCACTAACCTTCGTCTCTTTAGTAACATCGACAACTTCCAAATCTTTGCTAAGACTCTTAACGTGCTTTTCATATTTGAGTAGCTTCTCAACAACTTCAACATTCTGCTTAAATCTCGTCCCATCTGGATCATATTGTTCGGAAATAGGTAGCTTATACCTATTAGGACCTAACAAATCTTTATTATGTGCATTTAGGATATAATCCGGATCATTATCTATAGGACTCTTACCAAATTGATCACGGTAATTAGGATTAAGGATAATAGGATCTTCTAGAGGTGGAACTTCAACTATAGGTTCCGTAGAAAAAGGACGGTAGGGTTTCGTAGGAGTCACAAAAGGAGATGCAGTCAAAGACCTGGATTCTGTCAGGTTAGCAGGGGAATCGGAGAATTCTAACAGGTGACTCCCGATGTCGGAGGGTTCAACGAACTTTTGTATTTCAAAGACTACCTCAGTTGGTTCCGATTGTCGGCCTAAATCGTCCGGTTCGTAATCGTAAATTGGCTCGTAATCGTGCAGAACCGGGTCGTAGAGACCGCTGCAACAAACAGAAGAACATTTATTAATACCAACGATATTAGTACCACTACCAATTGATTTTGATTGATTGACGACCTGAGTGGTTTAGTGGTTAATGTCAATGCCACGCAAGAGGTCCCGGGTTAGATTCCCTGCCGGGCAGAAATTAAAATGATGAATTTTAATTTCTGTGACGGGTCTGGGTGTTACTATGTATAATATGTATGTATTTATAAAAATATATAAGTAGTCATATCCGTTACGCTAGCACCCATAACACAAGCATGCTTGCATTGCTTACTTTGGGGCTAGATGGCGCTGTGTGAAATTGTCCAAAGATATTTATTTATTTATTTATTTATCTATACCCGTACCAAATCTCATTAAAATCGGTACAACCTTTTTACAGAGAAAACGTCACAAACGAACTATTTAGATGGCCAAGTTTGGCGTAGCGGCTGAGCAATTGGCTGTTGCGCGGCGTGTCGCGGGTTCGATTCCCGCACGAGACAACTAACATTGTTCCGGGTTTGTGCATGTGTAATGAATGTTTGTAAACGCACCCACGATACAGGAGTAATTCCTAGTGTGGGGCAACGTTTTATAAATAAAATCGCTTTGCGTGATATTTCAAGGTCACTCTCAAAAAAATCTTAAAAAGCTTAATCAACAATTAAATACCCAAATGCTTAAGTCATTATTGAATACAAAGAAGCAGTAGCTACAAATATCAAGTTTTTTTTATCTATACTAATATTATAAAGAGGAAAGATTTGTTTGTCTGTTTGTAGAGTTTTAACTCAAAAACTAATGGACCGATTTAAAAAATTCTTTCACCGCTAGAAAGCTTCATCTTTACGAAGTGTCATAGGTTATATTTATTTCCAATAATAATTAGGGATCCCTACTAAAACTTGAATAATGTAACCCAAGGTGGAAAAAAATGTCCACGCGGGCGAAGCAGCGGGCGGAAAGCTAGTTTAAAATATTAATTAAAAAAGTAAAACATACTAACATCATAATAATAATCATTTCTATAATATCTTGCTATCACAATAGACAATAGAGTTACATCACTAATACACTCTCCACTCATATTTATTTAAAACTTTTATTGACAAAAAAAAAACATTTGACAGCAAAAAAAAATTCAAAATGGCTGACTGACAGCTTGTTCAAAGAACACGGTTAAGAACATACTAATTACAATAGGTACTGAGCTTAATTAGATGAAACTAAAAATAGATAACCTAGATTTAAAATTATTTTTGTCAAATGACATTGTAGATTAATCCCAATACGAAAGAGACTTTGTTTGTTTGCAGTTTCACGCTAAAACGGCTGAACCGATTTAGATACAATTTGGTAAGGATATTCATGGAACTCTGGAGATTGTTATAGGCTACTTTTTATCCGGGTACGTTAAGTAGTTTCTTCAGAACGCAGGCGAAACCGAGGGAAATTGTTAGTAGGTAAAAGATCTACAAATGACAGCTGGGACCAACAGCTTAACGTGCTTTCCGAGGCACGAAGGAGTCTCGCTATGACATAGATGGTCACATCCACGGACCGACCGCGCCAAGCGCAGCTTAACCTTTGATCGGTCGAACCGTGCGGCTGTTACTTAGCGATGAGCCTTAGTTCTCAGTGATAATATATCTTTGTTTTAAAGAAAGAAATAATTTTTAAAATCTGTTTTGTACTACCAAAGATTGGCATTTTTTCGGAGGGAAAATCATCAAATGACACCTCCCGCCGTGGGTGGAGTGGGAGGGAGTGTCAGACTCTTACTGACTAAAACCCATCCATGTTCCTTCCTCGCGTGGTAACTCATTCGAACATCTCATAGCCCCGGCACCAAAGATTGGCACTACAAACATTTTACTATACTCATAGATAAATTGTTTACATCAAAATACATCAAAGATTCAAATACTTCTACTTCATCTATACTTATAACTAGCTTCTGCCAGCGACTTCGTCCGCGTGGAATAGTGGTGCTCCGCTCCTATTGGTCTTAGCGTGATGATATATAGCCTTCCTCGATAAATGGACTATCTAACACTGAAAGAATTTTTCAAATCGGACCAGCGGTTCCTGAGATTAGCGCGTTTTAACAAAATGACAACATTTCCCTTCACTGCTCTGCTCCTATTGATTGTAGCGTGATGAAAAGTATACTATAACCATCTCAGGAGTATGACAAATAATTGTACCAAGTTTCGTTAAAATCCGTCGAGTAGTTTTTGTTTCTATAGAGTTTATACAGACAGACAGACAGACAGACAGATAGACAGACAGACAGACAAAAATTTTACTGATTGCATTTTTGGCATCAGTATCGATCCCTAATCACCCCCTGATAGTTATTTTGGAAATATATTTCATGTACAGAATTGACCTCTCTACAGATTTATTATAAGTATAGATAAATCTGTAGAGAGGTCAATTATGTACATGAAATATATTTTCAAAATAACAATCAGGGGGTGATGAGGGATCGATAATGATGCCAAAAATGCAATCAGTAAAATTTTTGCCTGTCTGTCTGTATAAACGTTATAGAAACAAAAACTACTCGACGGATTTTAACGAAACTTGGTACAATTCTTTTTCATACTCCCGAGCTGGTTATTGTATACTTTTCATCACGCTACAATCAAAAGGAGCAAAGCAGTGAAGGGAAATGTTGGGAAAACGGGAGAAGTTACTCCATTTTTTAACCTTCCGTCGCGTGTGCAACCTTAATGGTGAAAGCTACACAGAAATCATGTATGACGGAAATGTTTTCCTTAAAATTATATAAAAAATATCCCACGACAGCATATGTCTATCTTTTATGGTTGACTTACAATAACACGTGTAACTACCGATAGCTAGCACCACTATTCCACGCGGACGAAGTCGCTGGCAGAAGCCAGTTTACAATAAGATTAGAAAAACTTCCAAACTCTTTTTGCAGCTTATTCAACCGATTTTGAGTTCTATTCCGTACTGATAAGGAGGGTGTTGAAAGCAAAATAATGTTTACAATAACAAATATATTCTGCATCTGTTTTTATCATAATAAATGGAGTATAAGTTACTTAAAATTATAGAATACTAACAAAAACCTCAATACACAAAAAACTACATACAATGTAAAATTCAAAATACGATCACACGTCTAAGGCTTCAATTGTTTTTTTAAACAAATGTTTACTTTTATTATTTTGAAAAGAGTCTGGATAAGAAAGTAAGGCACCTTATTCTGATATTCTTTACCAATATTTAAAAATTAAACAGGTACCTATCCATACATCAATTCAATCAATAATATAATATCCTATCAATAAATCACTAATGTTTAAAAAAAATGGGACGTGACCTACTTAATTATGTAATTCTTAACCAAATAAAATTGACAAATAACAACTTTCAAATGAACATGAATCCTTGTAATTTTTAATCACTATTTTTAATCAATCGTACCTAGAATATTAACAATTATTTCCTTAAATAATACCAAAAACTTCACCAAGAAAAAAAAACACATTTCACACAAAAAAAAAACCACAAAAAACTTACTGGTTCTTATAGAGCAAATAAAACTTCATATTTCTTTACCAAAAAAAAAAAAACTAAAAACCGTAACTAAAAAAAAAAGTGAAAAAAAACCGGTAATTTTCCCACCGTACTCCACTCCCTAATGCAAAACAAAAACCAAATACACGTTCGAATTATGTTTATATGCTCAACAAATCATTAAAAAGGACAAATCTATTTTCGTATTGATTTATAAATGGATAAATGTGTCTGTCAATAGATGTTTAATTAGAATTGGCAAAGACACATTGAAATGTGCGGTAGGGTAGCGCAGTATGGGAAAAAAATCTGTACAAATAAAATGCTTTGTCCTGAATGACTGACGGATCAACGCACAGCCTAAACCGCTGATCGTAGAGACCTGAAACTTGGAGGGTGTGTTCTTTGTATGACGTAGGCATCCGATAAGAAAGGATTTTCCGAAATTCTACTCCTAAGGGAGTGAAAAAGGGGGGCAAAGTTTGTATTGCTGTCATTTTTAATTTGAATTCGTGTAGCGGAAAGCTAGTGGATTATAATTATTGTGAGAACTTTTCCATTTTTGTTGCGATTTAAATTGTACAAAGTAGGCAAATTGATAGGTATTATAGCATTGTTTATCACCGTGTTTCTTGATATAAATTAGAATAAAGAATGCACAAAGGGCTGAGGAAGGAACATGGATGGGTTTTAGTCAGTAAGAGTCTGATACCTCCCGCTCCGCTCGCAGCGGGACGAATCTTTTCATGATTACCCATCCATATATATAAAATATCTATACTTAATACTATAAAGAGGAAAGATTTGTTTATTTGTAGGGTTTTAACTCAAAAACTACTGGACCGATTTTAAAAATTCTTTCGCCATTAGAAAGGTACATCTTTACGAAGTGTTATAGGCTATATTTATTTCCAGAAATAATTAGGGATCCCTACTAAAACTTGAATAATGTAACCCAAGGTGGAAAAAAATGTCCACGCGGGCGAACCGCTGGTGAAAAGCTAATATAATATATATATGTATATATTTGTGTCTTACCGCACCACTCCAACTGTGAGGCTGTGTCTAGACCCCTCGACTCTTCGGCTGGCTACATCCAGGGACATGTCAATAGCTTCTTCTCCATTAATAGTGAGAATAGTATCCCCGTTGAGTAACCCTGCTCGCTTCGCTGGAGAATCTGGTTCTATCTGCAATGGAAATATACAAAATTCAATGTAATTTAATTCAATTCAATTCAAGTCAAAACTTTTTATTTCGGATTAAACATTTTACAATAATTTATCCATATTTTAAGAGGAAATAAATAATGATAAATGATATTTATTTTGCAAATTTATTATATAAAAATGAATCCCTATTTCCCTTGGTCATCGCATCACGCGTGAATGGCTGGACGGATTTGAATGAAATTTAGTACCGAGATAGAGGGGACCCTGGAGAAGATTTTAAGCTACTTTTTATCTGGGTGGACGCGGGAGAAACCGCGGGAAATAGCTAGTAGGTTATAAAATAAGACTTTTACACATCATTTTTTTTAAAGCTAGATGAGGCCGGTGTTTCCTATCTGACTACCTTGAGAAGAAACACCGAAACAAACTCAAGGGTCAAAATCTCTTTTAAGATCCAGACATAATGTAATTGCATCATGGATGTAGTACAATGTAGGCTCGAGTCTGAACTTCGAACGGTCTATTCAAACTATTATTAAAATTAGGCTGAATATCAGCACTTTTTGAACGTCAAATTTACAAAAGACAGCCCCCAAAACGCCCCTTCACCACTTTGTATTACCCAGTTGCAATAAAAAATATCAGGTTACTTATACGTGAAACGGAAGAACTGTCACTCAAGATCTGTCAATGTGGATGATATGCTATTATTTTATGTTTTTCGTCTAAATATTTATATATGTATTGACTAAATTTCCGCCAGCGTCTTCGCCAGCGTGGGCATACGAATTCAAATTAAAAATGACAGAGTTTCATACAAACTTTTCCCCTCTTTTTCACCCCTTTAAGGGTATTCGGAAAATCCTTTATTATCTTATCATTGGATAGGTCTTTCAAAAATATAGCAGATGTGTGGAGACCATTTTTCGATTAAGGGATCCGTTTGCGAAATATTTAGCTTTAAAGTGCAAATTTTTGTTCGATACTTGCGTCCCCCCCTCTAACTTTTGAATGGCTGTGTCAAGAAATGTGAAAAAATTTACAGACGTAGCACATTTAATGAACTTACAAGGAAAACTATCACGGCTAAGTAGGCTTAACCGGTTACAGAGTTACAGTCGCCTAACAAAGACCTACTACGGAACCCTACTGCGCGTGTCCCGACACGCACTTGGCCAGTTTTTTATGAAGTCGGTTAGAAACTAAAACCCGACTTATCGTAGTTGGGTAAAAAATCTTTATTTCAAACATGGTATCGTAAATAAGATGCCGTTTAAATTATGTCATTATCTATTAATCGATTCGTTACAAAACAGCACAAGGCCAATCGATTCGATGCCAAGAATTAAATACAATCGACAACCGATCGATTTATTTCTAGCCAATGTCACCGAGTGACAG
This sequence comes from Pyrrhia umbra, assembly GCA_963891755.1. Classification (NCBI taxonomy): domain Eukaryota; kingdom Metazoa; phylum Arthropoda; class Insecta; order Lepidoptera; family Noctuidae; genus Pyrrhia; species Pyrrhia umbra. Next base: position 5,971,637 of record OY982946.1, read on the forward strand.
CCGATTAGTTTAGAAATCTTTTTCTTATCGTGTTAGTCTTTTAGGTAAGGAAGTTGGTGGTGTTACACCCCCGTGCCTGCGAGGGCACGCTTAGCCGTCGTCGCTGTTATCTTGATAGCAGTCGTTGTTACAATTCCATGTCAGAGGCCGTCAGGCGGATTTGAGGAAACTCTGACACTAGGGCTTGTTAGGTTAGTAAACCTACACGATAAAAAGAAGACCGAAAAATGGTCACCTATCATATTTTTGAAAGACCTATCCATCCTCATATACGATGGAATACACGAAAAATATTCATCCCCACTTTACGTGTATGGGAGGTATCCTAAAAAAAGTAATCTTCAAAAAAATATTTTACCACTTTGTCGGCGTAATCAATATGCATATCCATACCAAATTTCAACTTTCTAGTACCAACAACCCCTGAGCTATGCCTTGTTAAGACAGACAGACGGACATGGCTAAAATATAGGGGATTCCTTGTCGACTACGGAACCTTAAAAAAGATAAATTCGGATATTTTTATTTGTTATTCAAGGATAAGTTACCTTCTCAATGGTGAGAGGCATCTCCTCATCAGCTCCTCCGAAGAGTTCGAAGCCCCAGGGCTCGTCGACGTCCCGGGATAAACGGACATCTAGCGCCATCTATAAGACAAAACATGAACGTTATCATCCAACCTTACATTTTTATGAACGACTAGCTGTACGCCCGCGGTTTCACCCGCGTAAACTACAACCCATGGCCAGCAGTGGGATAAAAAGTAGCCTATGTTACTCGTGGATAATGTAGCTTTCGAATGGTGAAAGAATTTTTAAAATCGATCCAGTAGTTTTTGAGCCTATTCATTACAAACAAACATACAAACAAAGTTTTCCTCTTTATAATATTAGTGTAGACTAACTCCTTCCCGCGGTTTCACTCGCATCTTGACGAAACTACTTCGTACACCCGGATAAAAAAAGTATCCAATGTGTTAAAAGAAGTTATAAGCTATGTGTGTGCTAAACTGCATCCGAATTCATTCAATAGTTTTAGCGTGAAAGTTTCACAAACATACTTAAATACATCTACACAAACATTCGTATTTATCAAAGTTGGATAAATAATAAGAAGTTTGTTATATCATGGATATTATACAGAACTAGCTTCCCGCCAGCGGCTTCGCCCGCGATATTTTAGCTAATAGATACAAAAACTTGACAAATTATATACTAAAACCTTTCTCATTAATCACTCTATCTATTAAAAAAAACCGCATCAAAATCCGTTGCGTAGTTTTAAAGATTTAAGCATACACAGGGATATAGGGACAGAGAAAGCGACTTTGTTTTATACTATGTAGTGATATTCATTTATCTACACTAATATTATAAAGAGGAAAACTTTGTTTGTTTGTAATGAATAGGCTCAAAAACTACTGGACCGATTTTAAAAATTCTTTCACCATTCGAAAGCTACACTATCCACGAGTAACATAGGCTAAATTTTATTTTGGAAAAAAATAGGGTTCCGTAAGATATTTGGGTTTTCTGTCACTATTCCACGCGGACGAAGTCGCGGGCAGAAGCTATAACAAATGATTCACTAACAAAAAGAAAAATATATTTACCTTCAATTAACGACCAAGGTACCGTAACGAACCACGGTTAAAATTTAACTGAGCTACTCTTTGGCAAGGGTCACTATTGACACCATTTTTACAGTTATCTAGGTTCAGACCTAGATTAAACTGGTGCGTCGTGAGTCTAGAATAATAGTGTTTGTAATCTATTTTTTAACCGACTGAAAATAAGTGCGTGTCGGGCCACGTGCAGTAGGGTTCCGTAAAACTTTTTAGGTCCAAGTTTTCACCGAAAAGATAACGGAACCATCCAAAAAATGCCTTACATCATTTTGGAAAAGAGCTGATACTCTTACACTGCTGGACCGATATTACCCAAATATACCACCGCAAGGGAACTGGCTTTTCGGGAAACCGCATCGAATCAATCAAATCGGTCCAGCTGTTTGAGAGCTACGATGCCACAGACAGATACACACACAGACAGACATCGTCGTCAAACTTATAGAACGCCTCTTTTTGCGTCGGGGGTTAAAAAAGATCGCAAGTCGTATTCAATTGAAATTGTTTCAATCAAGATGGCTCGATTTAAACTCAATCGAGTTGGCTATAATATAATTTCAAACTACATCAATATTAAAATCCACCGAAAAATATTAAAAACCAAACAAATAATGCGTTTATTGACAATAATTATGTTTTTCTCATTAATTTATATCGTATCTGGTAAAAACAGTGCGAAAAGACTAACAGAATCAATGGGTCAGGAGGTCATTGAAATCGGAACCCCCATTAAAGGTATTTCCAATCATTTCATTCATCATCATCTGCCTAGCCTTTTCCCAACAATGTTAGGCTTATTCAAGTCTAACCAGATGCAGCTGAGTACCAGTGTTTTACATGGAGCGACTGCCTATCTGACCTCCACAATCCAGTTACCGGGTAACACGATACCCCTTGGTAAAACTGGTTGTCAGATTCCTGGCTTCTGACTACCCGTAATGACTGTCAAAGATCTACAAATGACAGCCGGGACCAACAGCTTATTGCTATCCTAGGCACGGAGGAGTATCGGTATGACAGAGATGATCACCTATCCATGGAACAATCGCGTCAAGCGCAGCTTAACCTTTGATCGATCGACCTGTGCGGTTGTTTCTTAACCACGAGCTCCTATTCAGAAATCATGAAGTTCAAAAGTCATTTATTCAAATTAGGCTGAAAATCAGCCCGTCAAATGTACAAAAGACAGCCCCCAAAACGCCCACCCTTCACCACTTCCTATGTGTTGTTGCTGGGAAGAAGAAGTGGCGCAACAAATTCCCCAGCAACACATGTCTGTCTGTAAGGTTTAAAGAACCTTTGTTTATACAATATTAATAAAACATGGCCATATTGGCAGAGCTCGTGGCTAAGTAACAGCCGCACGGTTCGACCGATCAAGCTGCGCTTGGCGCGGTCAGTCCGTGGATGGGTGACCAACTATGTCATAGCGAGACTCCTTTGTGCCTCGGAAAGCACGTTCAGCTGTTGGTCCCGGCTGTCATTTGTAGATCTTTGACAGTCGTTACGTGTAGAAGCCAGAAAGTCTGACAACCAGTCTTACCAAGGGGTATCGTGTTACCCGGTAACTGGGTTGTGGAGGTCAGATAGGCAGTCGCTCCATGTAAAACACTGGTACTCAGTTGCATCTGGTTAGACTGGAAGCCGACCCCAACATAGTTGGGAAAAGGCTAGGCAGATAATGATGATTGGCATGCTAATAGAATTACTCTTTATTCTAGAACTGCCCATGGGTTTAGAAGAGGAACCATCTCCAGATGAAGATGATCAGAAATTAAAAGTCACGAGTAACACACCGCTACCAAGCACTAAAAAAGATTTGAAAAGAACAACCAGCGTTAGTACCAGAACCTAGTAAAATTTTAACTGACTTCAAGTAAAAGGTTGTATACGCAGTTACAACCACATCCTTGAAGAAGAAATCCACATTTTCCTATAAATCAAAATATACCATCTTCTTCTGCAGGTCTCAATCTATCCCCACACCAAGTTTCATCAAAATCGATTTAACTATACTTCATCTATACTAATATTATAAAGAGGAAAGATTTGTTTACTTATTTGTAGGGTTTTAACTCAAAAACTAGTGGACCGATTTTAAAAATTCTTTCACCGTTAGAAAGCTACATCTTTACGAAGTGTCATAGGCTATATTTATCTCCAGATATAATTAGGGATCCCTACTAAAACTTGAATAATGTAACCCAAGGTGTAAAAAAAAATACTATCTCCTTCTGCAGGTTACAATCTATCCCAAAAAAATCTCGATTCAATTCGATCAAAATCGATTTAACAATACTTCATTTACAAAAAGATTCGAAAAATTTCAAAATCTTTTTGCACCTTATTCAACCGATTTGAGTTCTATTCCCTACTTATAAGGATGGCGTTGAAGCAAAATAATGTTTACAATAACAAATATATTCTTCATCTGTTTTTGTCTTGTCACCTCAGTAATAGAGCTTTAAATCTTTTGAACAAACAGTAAATAGGGTGCGTTTAAATGTCTAATCTCATATTAAATGGAGTATAGACAGAGGTAATTTAGTTTCATAAATCTGTTCTCTTTCAAGCTTAAATGGCAATGACATTTTATATGTGGTAAAAACTACAACTAACTAATGTCTTTACCAAGATTCAATGTACATTCATATCATATTTGAACCAAGTCAAATCAAATCAAAACTGTTTATTTGTAAGAATATGGTACAATAGGTGTTACAATATATTGGTTCCTTGCATATCCTGCCATTACAATGACGTACAAATATTTTTCCTGCAACTACATCTATACATAATTAAATATTATTTAAATAACTACCAAAAAAAACAAAAAACAATGCTTATTTTACTACCTAGTTTATATTACTACCGCCTACTCTTCTACTATTCTATTACTAAAGATTTATCCTCTAGATATTCTTTGATACTGTAATATTTTTCTGTAATAAAAGTTTGAATAACATTTTTTTAAATAATGAAAATGGCAAGTCTTGAACCTTATTTGGTAGATGGTTGTATATAATAATTGCCATGCAGTAGATATTTCTCTTAAATAACCATGACAAACAGACGGGCTGCTTTCTTCAGGGATGGAAAAACAGCAAATGATTCATTCCGCTGTTATCGGAGTGGGAGGGAGTGTCAGACTCTTACTGACTAAAACCCATCCATGTTCCTTCCTTCGTCTTTTGTGCAGGGAGATTGTGTCCCACAGACAGACAGATTGTAATAACGTTAACATTATTCAATGGCCGCGATTCTCTTGACACCATCTAAATTAAATTTAGTCTATAATTCTCTCTTTCCATCAACAAATATAAGAAAGGGATAGCAAACTATTAACACCTGTCAAATTATAAAAAAATAAATTTCCATACAAATTAAACATCACGACGTAACATCTCGACTAAATTAACAAACCTGTACGAACAAAATGTCATCTGTCATTTAATTTGACAGCACTGAATTACTTGCTATCCTCTTCTTGTAAGTCAGAATCGGCACCAATGTTAACGTTTTACGTTCGTTCGACGACCTGAGTGGTTTAGTGGTCAACATGCCGGAATGCCACGCAAGAGGTCCCGGGTTCGATTCCCGGCCGGGCAGAAATTGAAACGATGAATTTTAATTTCTGTAACGGGTCTCGGTGTTACTATGTATAATATGTATGTATTTATAAAAATATATAAGTAGTCATATCCGTTAAGCTAGCACCCATAACACAAGCATACTTGCATTGCTTACTTTGGGGCTAGATGGCGCTGTGTGAAATTGTCCAAAGATATTTATTTATTTATTATAGAGTAATGAAAGTCTCCGCGCTGCTCCGACTAGATACCGCCAGTGTACTTGTAAACTGCGGCAACAAATACTATGCCGAAGTCGGCTTACCCGAGCCAGAAGTCAATCCCCTTGCAAGCAAGGCGTCCCGAATGATTTAAATAATTTAAGTAATAATCCGAAGTAAAATGCCAGTTTTTGTAGTGGGACTGTGTGAAAATAATACTAGAAGAATAAGAAAATCACTGGGTTCACTGACACACACTGCAGTAATAAGTTGCCGCATTCACGGAGCTATTGTTTTTAGGAAGCGCGGTATCTAGTCGGAGATTTTTAATAGTGTAAGGTTTTCAGTTATCTACCGTAAAGAAAGAAGTGAAAGATATTGAGAAGATAGACGGTCTGAACGCTGAAGATGATGAAGCAAGAATAGAGAAGGAGTTAGCAGAAATTTACAAGGATACCGCAGGTTTGCATGACAAAATACCAAATATTCATCATCATTATCACCTGTCTAGCCTTTTCCCAACTATGTTGGGGTCGGCTTCCAGTCTAAATCGGATGCAGCTGAGTACCAGTGTTTTACATGGAGCGATCGCCTATCTGACCTCCACAACCCAGTTACCGGGTAACACGGTACCCCTTGGTAAGACTGGTTGACGGACTTTCTGGCATCTGACTACCCGTAACGACTGTCAAAGATCTTCAAGTGACAGCAGGGACCAACAGCTTAACGTGCTTTCCGAGGCACGGAGGAGTTTCAATATGACAAAGATGGACCAACTGTGGCTAAACGTTGACCGACCGACCCATGCGGCTGTTACTAAGCCACGAGCTCCTCCCTTTGCTTAGTTGCATAAAAATATCATATTTAACATGATTGATATTCATAAAAAGTTATCGCTTTTCGTAAAAATGATTATAAAAGTGATTGATTTCATTTATTAATGTTTTTTTGTTTGATGTGTGATATCTGCCTACATTATATTGTAAAAGCAATTCTCTGAAAAGTACTTTATTAGATAACTAGCTTTTGCCCGCGACTTGTAATCTATAGATCTTTGACAATCGTTACGGGTCACAAAGTCACAAAGTCTACCAAGTGGTATCGTGTTACCCGATAACTGGGTTTGAGAGGTCAGATAGGCAGTCGCTCCATGTAAAACACTGGTACACAGCTGAATCCGATTACACTTCAAGCTGACCACAACGTAGGAAAAGGCTAATCAGATGCTGTTTTTTTACAACTATCTCTTCATGCAGATTACAAAACGGATAGCGCTGAAGAAAAAGACATCGCTAAAGAAACTCCTAACGAACAACGCAGTGATGAACCGACTTCGGCCGAGGAATCTGATAAGCCTATAGGCAGACAGCGAAACAGGTACTTTTAGAATAATCGCACTTCATTAAACAAAAAATATTATGGTCGATCCCAACATAGTTATGGAAAAGGTTAGGCAGATGATTAATGAAAAAACCGGGGAAAGGGCATATAATATCTTTATCCTATGTCCCCGTTTCATGCCCGTTCTTCACTATTGAAATAATAATAATCTCCCTAGATCAAATTCGGTCACGGCGGCCTATGTCAATGAAGACTAGCTAGGTACGTAGGAGATATTATAGTGGACGCACGCTTGCGCAGACATAATTGCACTCTCTATTCCCTCACTCTCACAGTCCTCAGGCACAAAATCCGACACGATCGGGGAGAGACCAGGACCGACAGCCTGAGGTGCTCTCCGAGGTACGGAGGCGTCTCGCTACTTGCTAAGACTCCACCGTGCCAGGGGCACGTTAAGCCGTCGGCCCCGGCTGTTACAGGTAGTCAGAAGCTAGAAAATCTGACAACCAATCTAACCAAGGGGTATCGTGTTACCCGGTTACTGGGTTGTGGAGGTCAGATAGGCGATCGCTCCATTTAAAACACTTGACATTTAGCTGCATCCGAATAGATTGGAAGCCGACCCCAACATAGGAAATAGCTAGGCAGATAACTATTTAATGTATGCTTTTATTTTCACGAACAGTTTCAAATTTCAACCGGACACAACCCGCAGGTCGGACGTGGAGAAATTTCGGACATCTGTCGATGAAATCAATTGTAACAGCAGGCAGAGGTTGAGTGGGACTGTGAGTTATTCATACGTATTCAAAAATAATACTGTGCTTCTTTTAATCGAAAAGTTATTTTTTTATTAAAAAGTCGCGGTGGCCTAGTGGTTAACGCACCTGCCTATTGTGTACGAGTGTGCTGTTTTGAAACTTGGCAAGTACCAATGTGACTTTTCTAAAGTCATATGTACTTTCTAAATATATTAGACAATACTGACTAACGGTGAAGGAAAACATCGTGAGGAAACCTGGACTTAAAAAGTCTGAAATCGCCAATCCGCGTTGAGCAAGCGTGGTGATCAATGCTCATGCCTTCTCTGTATGAGAAGAAGCATATGCCCAGCAGTGGGGCAATAAATATGCTGATGAAAAATAACCCCATATTGACTTATTGATTTAATCTTTCCAGCAAGCGCCGGCTTCAAATAGAGCATTCGACACCTTCAAGCATGGAGTATCAGTAATTATCCTTATGTTATCCTACGTTTTTATGTGTAATTAATTGACTTTTATGATTTTGTAGACATGAGAAATTAAATTTACTTACTAATTATTAATTTTTTGAACTGTTTCACTGGCAAAAGTGAGGTGTCCCTCAAGGGTTTATCTTGGGACCAACTGTATTTATGGGTTCACGTTTTTATACTTAGATACCTGTATTGGTTTGATTAATAAAAGTGAATATTGTAATACATATAATATTGTTATACACGAGGGGTACTAAATTATATAAGCTTACATACCAGTCTCAGTTCGGATGTGTGTTTTGATTAATTAGTAAGTAAATCAATAATTTGACTCATGTTTAAGAAAGATAAAAAGTTTTATAAATTATGTACGTGTGTATATTAATGTCAAATTGTTAGTTCTTCAATAAAATATGATTGTACAAAACTATTTCACTTATTCTAGTGCAAGCAGTTTTATTTACGTGAATAACTGCTGAGTCTGTCTGTCTGTCTGTTACGTTTGCACAGTGTATGGTGAAATATATATCTTCTAACATAACGTTTATATTTCCAAAATTAAATATCATCTTATTCTGAGTCACAAACATCCTTTTCCTTAGTGAATAATACTGATCTTCTCTTCTTCTTTGTCGTTATCACTCTTGACAGAGTGGTCGTGGTCATCACTTCAGGTGCTAGTGGCAAGCCTAACAACACGCCGCCATTCCTCTCTGATGGCCGCCTTCCTCGTACATTCGTGTAGTGATGATAAGCCATTTACTGCCGCTTTTATCTGGTCAGTCCACCTCATAGGCGATCTTCCTCGTGGTCTGGTTCCCTCAACCCTTCCCTGGATCACAAGTCGCTCAATAGCCACCTCCCCTCGGCGGCATACGTGACCAAAAAATACTGATAGTATTATCTCAAATTATATTCCGAATCACCAATCCTTTTTATCTAAAAATACATAGGTACTCATTTTATTGATCAAATTCGTTTGAATAATCAAAATTTTCAGATAAGATTGCTTTGAATATATTCCATCAAGATTATGATCATTGTATACGTTTAACGAAAAAAAACACTTTTAACAAATGAAGAACACACTAAATGAAGTTTTTATTACTAGCTGTCGCCCGCGGTTTTACCCGCGTCCACTCAGATAAAAAGTAGCCTAAAACATTTTCCAGGGTCCCCTCTGTCTCTGTACCTGTTTCCCTTGGTCACGCGTGATGTCGTGACCAAGGGAAATAGGGATTATTTTTTAATTAATTGACTAGCTTCTGCCCGCGACTTCGTCCGCGTGGAATAGTGGTGCTCCGCTCCTATTGGTTTTAGCGTGATGACATATAGCCTATAGCCTTCTTCAATAAATGGGCTATCTAACACTGAAAGAATTTTCAAATCGGACCAGTAGTTCCTGAGATTAGTAGCGTACGCAAAAAAAGTAACTTTTCTGGTTGATTTCTTACACCTTGTGTCCGAAAAACCCAAATATCTTACGGAACCCTAGTTTTTTCCAAAATAATTTAGCCTATGTTACTCGTGGATACTGTAGCTTTCGAATGGTGAAAGAATTTTAAAATAGGTCCAGTAGTTTTTGAGCCTATTCATTACAAACAAACAAAGTTTTCTTCTTTATAATATTAGTGTAGATTAACCAGACTGAATTCGGTGACGGCGGCCAATCTCAATGAAGACTAGCCGGGTACGCAGTAGATATTATAGTGCACGCACGCTTGCAGACACAGGTGCACTCTCTACTCCCTCAGTCTCATAGTCCGAATGGTCCTACACGATGGGGGAGAGATCAGGAGCAGGACCGACAGCGACACCTGCTCTCCGAGACACGGATGGGTGGCGCTATGTTCAGAAAACGGTCACACATGTATAGTCTGACCGCAGCTAGCGTAGCTTAACCTTGTTAATCTATCGATCTGCCCCCTAATTACGTAACCCAATATCTTTCAATTTCAGTTGCAATACCTTTCATATTGACAGTTCAGTGATATACATTGCTTCGTTGAAAGTAATAATGAGATAAAGGTCCAAACATATGCAGCAATGTATATAAAACTCCTTTTGATGTGTATGGCAATTGGATATCCGTGTTTTACGTAATTAGGGTGCTGATCAGCTGATACTTAGCTATGAGAGATAAAGATAAAATACAGATCTTATGACAAAATTCTTCCAAAGTATTTAAAACAATAAAAAAAGTGAAACATTGCACTAAGCAGAAGAAGAAGTTGAGTCTTATACTAATTTATCGATACTACTAGAGCGGCTTCGCCCGCGTGGGCTGTACGAATTCAAATAAAAATGACAGAGTTTCATAGACTCTTTGCCCCCCTTTTTAACCCCCTTAGAGGTCGAATTTCGGAAAAACCTTTCTTATCGGATATCTAAATCATACAAAGAACACACCCTCCAAGTTTCAGGTCTCTACGATCAGCGGTTTAGGCTGTGCGTTGATCCGTCAGTCATTCAGGACAAAGCATTTTTTTCTTTTTATGATATTCACAAGCTTTTAAACTGACTAAGCCTCGCTAATCTATCTATCCGTACGGCTGTTACTTAGCTAACAAGCTCTTGAAAACGGCGGTGTGTATATCAAAGGCTACTCTGTTGACTCAATCAAGGAAAACAGGCGATTTTTGATGCTTTAGGCACCACTCTGCTTAGCGGATCAAGGAAAACAGGCAATTTTTGATGTTCTGCTATTCCATTCTTATCATCAGCTATAGCAAACCTACCTATATCTATACCAAAACCGTTATCAGTGTAATGATTCACATTATCAGATAAGTAATCTCACTAATGCAATATTTGGTTCGTACAAAACTCTATCAGTAATAGTCTTCAATAGTGTATGAGTACAACCACTAAATATTTGTTTGTTTATTTCATTAAATTATTTACTGTACAAAATATTGTCTTCTTAAGATTTCTTAGTATTTCTTTTGCTTGTTTTTAAGCCTGTGTTGTTTAAATATGGATCATCCGGCGTTTGCTGATGCGGGATCCAATCCTGGCATTGAAATCTGGACTATAGAGGTGAGTCTTTATTCGGCTAGCCTTTTCCTTGTGGTCGGTCTCGATTCTATACGTTTGCAATTGTGCAAAATTTAATACTTTTAGAACCAGTCATTTTTTTACACCTTGGATTACATTATTCAAGTTTTAGTAAAGATCCCTTATTATTTCTGGAAATAAATATTGCCTATGTTACTCCATAAAAATGTAGCTATCTATCGGTGAAAGAATTTTTAAAATCGGTCGAGTAGTTTTTGAGTTGAATCGTAACTAACAAATCTTTCCTCTTTATAATATTAGCTTAGATTACAGAGTTATTTTCGCACGAGATTTAATTTGTAGACGATTACTCACAAGGACTTCAACTTTGATTTCAGAAATTCGAACCAGTACCCATAGAAGAGAGAGTTTACGGAAAATTTTATAATGGAGACTCCTATATTATTCTAAAGGTAAATATAATGATTCATCATCATCATCATCACTATCCCACTGCCGGGAACAGTCCTCTTCTCACACAGAGAAGGCATGAGCATTGATCACCACGTGTGCTCAAGGCGGATTGGCGATTTCAGACTTTTTAGTCCAGGTTTCCTCACGATGTTTTCCTTCACCGTTAATCAGTGGTGTACGTCTCAGATGAACTTGGAAAGTATATTATACTAGCTTTCCGCCCGCGACTTCGCCCGCGTTGTCAATTTTTTTACACCTTGGGTTACATTATTCAAGTTTTAGTATCGATCCCTAATTATTTCTGGAAATAAATATAGCCTATGACACTTCATAAAGATGTAACTTTCTAATAGCGAAAGAATTTTTAAAATCAGTCCAGGGGGGTTAGACAAGTGGCAAAACGCTAGCGCTAACGCTAACGCTCAATGTATGGGAATGACATTCGTTTACGACTAGCTATATGTCATTCCCATACATTGAGCGTTAGCGTTTTGCCACTTGTCTAACCCCCCAGTAGTTGTTAAAATGCCTACAAACAAATCTTTCCTCTTTATAATATTAGTATAGATTAAGATGGAGTTTAATCACTACATAGTATAAAACAAAGTCGCTTTCTCTGTTCCTATATCCCTATGTATGTTTAAATCTCAACGGATTTTGATGCGGTTTTTTAAATAGATGGAGTGATTAATGAGGAAGGTTTTAGTATATAATTTGTCAAGTTTTTGTATCCATTAGCTAAAATATCGCGGGCGAAGCCGCTGGCGGGAAGCTAGTAGACTAACACCATCAAATCTTTTCAGACGACAGGACAAAGTAATTCCTCTTTAAGCCACGATGCTCACTTCTGGCTTGGCAGCAAAACCACGCAAGACAAGAAGGGATCAGCGGCGATTTGGACGGTGACTCTGGACGATATGCTGGGAGGAAAAGCTGTCCATCACAGAGAAGTCCAGGGCCATGAGTCTAGCCAGTTCCTTGGGTATTTCAAGCCTGGTAAGTTAACTAGAAGGATTTTCTTTACTCCTTTTTATCATAAATCCATCCAAAGGTTGTCTGTAAAAGATCGACCACCCATTGTGTCACCCTATGTAACTAACTTTCCAATGTCATATGTTTTTCTTTTGGTGTACATAATAAAGAATATTCTATTCTATTTTTCTGTAACACCCATCAGTCTAGCCTTTTCTCAACTACTTTCGTTACTATAATCATTATAATCTAACGATACAAGCTCCGATAATTCGTTTATTTCAATCACACGGTAAATAAATGCTGTAATAATTAAGTGGAAGCAAGAATTCGTGTTAAAAACATGCAAAAACAACATATTTTTTGAAATTTTATCGGTGCTGTAAGAATTGAAATACAGAAGTATTTAAAACATATATTATCACAATTACCATTATTTATGTCAGAACGGTTACTTTTCAAATTCCCAACGTTGAGAATGGATGAAATATCTTTCTTTATTTTAAACTGTGTAACTTGGAAACTGTTAAAATATACTATCATCATCATCTGCCTAGCCGTTACCCAATGTTGGGGTCGGCTTCCAGTCTAACCAGATGCAGCTGAGTACCAGTGTTTTACATGGAGCCACTGCCTATCTGACTTGCACAACCCAGTTACTAACACGATATCTTAGTAAGACTGGTTGTCACACTTTCTGGCTTCTGACTGCCCGTAACGACTGTCAAAGATCTACAAATGACAGCCGGGACCAACAGCTTAACGTGCTTTCTGATGCACGGAGGAGTCTCGCTATGACATAGATGGTCACGGTATGACCGAAGTTAATCTGACTACTGATGGATCAACGCACAGCCTAAACCGCTGATCGTAGAGACCTGAAACTTGGAGGGTGTGTTCTTTGTACGACGTAGGTATCCGATAAGAAAGGATTTTTCGAAATTCTACCACTAAGGGGATGAAAAGGGGGGACAAAGTTTATATGAAACTCAGTTATTTTTAATTTGAATTCGTATAATTCGTGTTAAGTTTCCTGAAATGTATTTAGTTCACGTTTGAATTCATAGATGTCACTGTGCAATTTTGGTTGGAAATTAAAAGGCGGTGTAGAGATTTTCGCCGAGTTAATGACACTCTGCTTGCTATGAAAATTAAATGCTCTCGTCTTGACTAGGTGTTTTCTTTGGCGCTGCCATAAGTACCTAGGGCTCCTCGGGACATTTTTGGGAATTGTTCATTGGTCCTATCGAGTCGGTTGAAAAGTGGTTGAAGGCGATAAGAAGATTGGCGGAGCCCCGAGACACACTACATGGTGTAAGCAGAAGCTGAGGCAGCCAGAATTAAGGTGAACTGTGCTAAGTGTTTTGTCACTGGACAACTGTGAGTACTTTCATTATTGACTTAGAAAAATTTCAAGAAATTTGGACTTAGAAAATTTGAGCTGGCAAGTAACATAAAAGTAGAAAAAATTACAAGTGTTTTGGACTTAGAATAATTTCGCAAAAAGTGGATAGACGGGGAATCCATGCCGGATTTTCTATCGGAGTGTCAAACACTTAGAATATTTTGAACGAAAAGTCCATCGACTTGTAAAATTTTGAAAAATTTCACCAAAATATTTTGGGCAGATCTACTTTTAACTAAGGATTTAAACATCATTCATTATGGAGACTAAAAATAAAACAACGTTTTTGCTTGGCAAAATCAGAGAACAAGAAACAAAACTGTATTTCAAAAATCACACATCCGGTAGGATCCATAGACATAGGCATAGAGAACAATATTAAGGACATACACTAAATAGTGGTATTTTGAGGACATCTACAAAATTAACACCCCCACTCTCAAAATACAAGTTTATAATTACATTATAAAACATTTACAATACCCAGCATGTTCATAAACTTATGATGCTTAACCGATGCCAAACTTTTTGTAAGCATATCTGCTGGCATATCAGATGTAGGCAAATAATCAACTTTAACTATCTTATTAGAAATAACTTCTCGACAATAGTGATAACGGATATCAATATGCTTGGATCTGTTGTGAAAAACAGGATTTTCAGACAACTTTTTAGCACTTTGATTATCATTATACAATAAAATAGTGTACAATCTCTCAGTTATCTCATTTTGTAAGTTTTTAAGATACACAGCTTCCCTACAACCCTCTGTGAGTGCAATGTACTCTGCCTCAGTACTTGAGAGTGCTACTGTTCTTTGTTTTCGACAACCCCAAGAAATAACTGAACCTGACAACATGAAACAGAAACCTGAATAAGATTTTCTATCTAAAGAACTATTTCCCCAATCACTATCCACATAACCCTGAATATCAACAATTCCATCTTTACAGTACTTTAAGCCCACATTTTTAGTCCCTTTTAAATATCTCAAAACTCTCTTCGCATAAGACCAATGTTCACTATTGTGACTGTTATTAAATTGACTTAAGTATGCAACAGCATAGGCAATATCTGGCCTTGTAAGAACAGCAAGATACATGAGGCTCCCTATGAGCTGCTGATAGGGATTATCACTCTTCTGAGCCTCATTTTTAACAATATTCAATCTTTCCTCCATAGGAGTATCAATACTCTTACATTCAATCATATTGAACTTAAGTAATAACTGATTTATATAGTTAGCTTGACTCAATGTAATAACATTATTCACTTTATCATAGTTTACACTCATACCAAGACATTGTTTAATTTCACCTAAGTCTTTAATTTTAAATTTACTACTTAAAGTATCTTTTAACAATTCCATTTCCTTTTTATCACTGGAAAAAATAAAAAAATCGTCAACATATAATGCTACAATTGTTCTGAGCCCATTAGCCATCTTGGTATATAAACATGGCTCTATCTTGGATTTTTTATATCCATTACTCAACATAACATTATCAACTTTAATATGCCAAGCACGTGAGGATTGCTTGAGACCATATATAGCTTTATTTAACTTAACAACTTTATTTTTATCTACATTAGAAGATGCAAAATTATCTGGTTTCTCCATGTATATAGTCTCCTCCAATTCTCCGTTAAGAAAAGCAGTCTTAACATCTAAATGATTGGTTACTAAATCAAGCTGCACCGCCAAGGCAAACAATAATCTCAAAGTAGTATGACGAACTACAGGGGAGAAAGTCTCATTGTAATCAATACCCCATTTTTGATTATAGCCTTTTGCAACTAGCCTGGCACGGTAACAAATATTATTATCTTTATCAAATTTTTTCTTGAGCACCCATTTACATTTAACAATTGTTCCACTTTTAGGAGTATTAACAAGCTCCCACGCATTATTATCATCGTATTATTAACTCAAAGGCCGCGAAAACTACGGTGAATGGTGTTTTGCAGTAGAAAACGTCCTAGTGTTGGAGGGCATGCTAAAATGTATAAAGCCAGAGCCAAACCGACCAGACATAGGAGCCGAAGAGGATGCCAGAACAAAGGCCAAAATGATTTTGATGATAGACCCGTCAATTTACGTACATATAAAGAATGTTACAACGGCTAAAAGTCTATGGGATAAGCTGAAGTCATTGTATGACGATTCTGGATTCACGAGAAGAATCAGTTTGCTTAGGAATCTCATTTCAATTAGGCTTGAAAATTGTGATACGATGTCATCATATGTTACGCAAATTGTGGAGAATGGTCAAAAGCTGGCGGGAACTGGATTTAACATAAGTGATGAGTGGATCGGATCATTATTACTCGCTGGATTGAGTGAAAAATTCGCGCCGATGATAATGGCCATAGAACATTCTGGTATGTCAATCACAACCGACGCCATTAAATCAAAATTATTAGACATGGAACCGGTAAATAAGGAGGCAGATGGTGCCTTTGCAGCATTCCAGAGATACCAACGTAAGAAAAATGGCAAGTTTATGATCAGAGGAAATAATGTTGGTGGACAAATGTCAAAAGCAAATGACAGTGTCACCAAGCAAATAAAATGTTTCAAGTGTAAACAAGTTGGACATTACCGGAATCAGTGTTCAAAAACAGATGAAATCGAAACTAAAACCAAAGAAAACTCATCGAAGCAAACAAATGCATTTAGTGCAGTGTTTTTGAATGGCAGTTTTAGTAAAACTGATTGGTATATCGATTCCGGAGCAAGTGTTCACATGACGACAAATAAACATTGGATCAAAAATGTGTTGTATGATTGTTTTCCAAAGGAGATAATTGTTGTGTTGAGTAATGGATATAAAAAATCCAAGATAGAGCCATGTTTATATACCAAGATGGCTAATGGGCTCAGAACAATTGTAGCATTATATGTTGTATGATTGTTTTCCAAAGGAGATAATTGTTGTGTTGAGTAATGGATATAAAAAATCCAAGATAGAGCCATGTTTATATACCAAGATGGCTAATGGGCTCAAAACTCTCTTCGCATAAGACCAATGTTCACTATTGTGACTGTTATTAAATTGACTTAAGTATGCAACAGCATAGGCAATATCTGGCCTTGTAAGAACAGCAAGATACATGAGGCTCCCTATGAGCTGCTGATAGGGATTATCACTCTTCTGAGCCTCATTTTTAACAATATTCAATCTTTCCTCCATAGGAGTATCAATACTCTTACATTCAATCATATTGAACTTAAGTAATAACTGATTTATATAGTTAGCTTGACTCAATGTAATAACATTATTCACTTTATCATAGTTTACACTCATACCAAGACATTGTTTAATTTCACCTAAGTCTTTAATTTTAAATTTACTACTTAAAGTATCTTTTAACAATTCCATTTCCTTTTTATCACTGGAAAAAATAAAAAAATCGTCAACATATAATGCTACAATTGTTCTGAGCCCATTAGCCATCTTGGTATATAAACATGGCTCTATCTTGGATTTTTTATATCCATTACTCAACATAACATTATCAACTTTAATATGCCAAGCACGTGAGGATTGCTTGAGACCATATATAGCTTTATTTAACTTAACAACTTTATTTTTATCTACATTAGAAGATGCAAAATTATCTGGTTTCTCCATGTATATAGTCTCCTCCAATTCTCCGTTAAGAAAAGCAGTCTTAACATCTAAATGATTGGTTACTAAATCAAGCTGCACCGCCAAGGCAAACAATAATCTCAAAGTAGTATGACGAACTACAGGGGAGAAAGTCTCATTGTAATCAATACCCCATTTTTGATTATAGCCTTTTGCAACTAGCCTGGCACGGTAACAAATATTATTATCTTTATCAAATTTTTTCTTGAGCACCCATTTACATTTAACAATTGTTCCACTTTTAGGAGTATTAACAAGCTCCCACGCATTATTATCATCGAAGCACTGTAACTCTTCTTGAACAGCACGCAACCAATGTTCCTTCTCCGAACCTTGCAGAGCTTCCTCCAAAGTTAACTCGCTGTCATCTACTGAACTGGTACTGGGACTATCTATACATATATTTGAAAAGCCATACCTGTCTGGTTTACGCCTTTGTCTAGTAGGTAGTGCTTGTTTTACACTGCCAGTACTCACTGTAGAACTGTCTGACACTTCTGTCTCACTCGGCACATAAGAAGGATCTTCTGAGTTATCTGCCAAAGAAATAAATGAATCATCTGACTGACAACTGTCCCCCACTGAATCTGAAGTTTCCTTCACTTCATCTATGAGAGGAGTATCCAAGTTCAAGTTTTCAACAGTAGCTGTCACATTGCTGGTGTGCAATTCCTTTTCAATGATTATGACATCACGACTGCTTGTTATCAACTTGGATTCTGGATTATAAATTCTATATCCTTTAATGGTGTCTGGGTAGCCCATTAAGATACATTTAACAGACTTCTTGTCCCACTTTAACCTTTTTTCTTTTGGGACATGCACCATAACAGTACTCCCAAATACTCTGAGATGACTAATGTCAGGTTTCTTGTTAGTAAACAATTCATAAGGAGTTTTATTGTTTAAGCCAGCTGATACTGTCCGGTTCTGCAAATAAACAGCTGTATTAGTTGCCTCAGCCCAGAACTTTTTCTCCAAACCAGCATCAAACAATAAGCATCGAGCTTTTTCAACAATGGTCCTATTCATGCGTTCACTCAAACCATTCTGTTCAGGTGTATATGTGTTTGTCTTCTGGTGAGTTATGCCTTTTTGCTTCAAATAATTTATAAACTCATGACTACAAAATTCTCGACCATTGTCACTGCGGAGAATCTTAATCTTTTTGCTCAGTGTATTTTCTACCTTAGCCACATAATCTCTAAAACATTGAAAGGATTCACTCTTGTTTTTCATAAAGTAAATATGTGTCATGCGACTATAATCGTCAACAAAGATTATAAAATACCTTGATCCTCCCAGTGAAATGTTTTCCATAGGTCCACACACATCAGTGTGGACAACCTCTAGCAACTGAGTACATCTATTGCCACTGCTTGGAAAGGGTAGACGACTCTGCTTCCCTTCACAACATGTCACACAGGAACTTTTACTTGTCACTGCCTTCTGCTCCATGTTCAAACCTTCCACAGCATCCTGCATTTTATTAAGGTAGGAACTATTGATGTGTCCCAGCCTACGATGCCACATCTCACTGGACACCATCGCTGCAGCTGACAGATGCTCAGGCATATTGAGTTTATATACACCATTAACTAGAGTAGCGGTTGCAACCAAAACTCCCTTACTGTTATAAATATCACAACCACCAGCTCTAAAGCTCACTTTGTTGCTCTTTCTTATAAGTTGACTCACTGACAGGAGGTTTGTCGTTAGACTCGGGACACATAACACTCCTTCAATTGTCACGTCATAATTGCAGACTTTCGTGCATGTTCTGATCTGCACATCACCTGAACACACAACAGATACTTTGTTTTCATTTGCAACAATTATCTCCTTTGGAAAACAATCATACAACACATTTTTGATCCAATGTTTATTTGTCGTCATGTGAACACTTGCTCCGGAATCGATATACCAATCAGTTTTACTAAAACTGCCATTCAAAAACACTGCACTAAATGCATTTGTTTGCTTCGATGAGTTTTCTTTGGTTTTAGTTTCGATTTCATCTGTTTTTGAACACTGATTCCGGTAATGTCCAACTTGTTTACACTTGAAACATTTTATTTGCTTGGTGACACTGTCATTTGCTTTTGACATTTGTCCACCAACATTATTTCCTCTGATCATAAACTTGCCATTTTTCTTACGTTGGTATCTCTGGAATGCTGCAAAGGCACCATCTGCCTCCTTATTTACCGGTTCCATGTCTAATAATTTTGATTTAATGGCGTCGGTTGTGATTGACATACCAGAATGTTCTATGGCCATTATCATCGGCGCGAATTTTTCACTCAATCCAGCGAGTAATAATGATCCGATCCACTCATCACTTATGTTAAATCCAGTTCCCGCCAGCTTTTGACCATTCTCCACAATTTGCGTAACATATGATGACATCGTATCACAATTTTCAAGCCTAATTGAAATGAGATTCCTAAGCAAACTGATTCTTCTCGTGAATCCAGAATCGTCATACAATGACTTCAGCTTATCCCATAGACTTTTAGCCGTTGTAACATTCTTTATATGTACGTAAATTGACGGGTCTATCATCAAAATCATTTTGGCCTTTGTTCTGGCATCCTCTTCGGCTCCTATGTCTGGTCGGTTTGGCTCTGGCTTTATACATTTTAGCATGCCCTCCAACACTAGGACGTTTTCTACTGCAAAACACCATTCACCGTAGTTTTCGCGGCCTTTGAGTTTAGGCACATTCACCATATAGTTGTGACTTGTAGCCATATTGATAAGTCCACGAAAAAACGAATATTTTTCTTATATTGTCCTCGAACTATAATCATAAGTCCATCCAGAAAACAATATCACAGTGAAAACTAACTGCCTCAAGGAATTTTATAGGCCTGGGCCCATAACCTAAAAATAAAACAACGTTTTTGCTTGGCAAAATCAGAGAACAAGAAACAAAACTGTATTTCAAAAATCACACATCCGGTAGGATCCATAGACATAGGCATAGAGAACAATATTAAGGACATACACTAAATAGTGGTATTTTGAGGACATCTACAAAATTAACAGAGACTTATATTAAACTACAAGAAGATACTAATTTAAAGATTCAAAAAGCTAGAATAAATTTCAAAAAATCTCCAAAAGATAGGCTTTCACAGTCGTACGTTGAGACTCGTTTGGAGACATTGGAAGCTTATTGGGCAGCGTATCGTGATATGCATAGAGCAATCGTTACGGAATTCGATACCAAGGAATTGGTGAGCTCTACGTACTACAAGAGTGAGGCGTATGATGCCACTGAAGAGTTGTACACAAATTACAAGACCGAGTTAAAGGCAACTTTGCTTAGTTTTAAGTCTTCCGGTGATTCTGTTGTATTGTCCGATTCAATTGTCAATGTCGCGAAACCTGACAAAGTTCATTCCTTTACTGTTAAGTTACCTAAAATTTCGATTCCTAATTTTAGTGGTAAATACACAGAATGGACTAGTTTCCGAGACTTGTTTACATCTTTGATTCATAACAATAAAGGATTGGACGATGTACAACGATTGCATTATTTAAAAAGTTATATAACGGGTGAAGCGGAACAGCTTCTTCGGCATATCCCGATCACTTCTTCAAATTATAAAACGTGTTGGGATCAATTAGAGCACCGTTATAATAACAAAAAACATCTAGCTAATTGTATTCTAAAACGATTTATGAGTCAAAAAAATGTATTATCTGAGTCTTCTAGTGCTATTAAGGAATTATTAGATACTACTAATGAATGTTTAAACGCCCTTAAGAATTTAAATATTGATATTTCTACATGGGATATAATTATAATATATATTGTCAGCTTGAAACTTGATACAGAGTCCAGGAAGTTATGGGAAATTCAAATTAGCAAAATAAATGATGAATTACCTAAATTAAGAGATTTTATAGATTTCTTAGATCAACGTTTTAGGTCACTTGAATTTCTCGATAATAAAGTCAATAAGTCAAACAGTTTTCGTGTTCAAAAGGTTATACATGTAACATCAACAACAACTTGCAATTTTTGTTCTGAAGATCATAAGTTGATACATTGTAAGAAATTCGCAAAGGAAAATGTTGAAGCACGTCGTAACTTTGTCCAATTAAATAAGTTATGTTTTAATTGTCTTGGTCCAAACCACTCAGTTTACACATGTCGCCACACAACCAATTGTCAGATTTGCAAGAGGAGACATCACTCCTTGTTGCACCCAAAAATAGCCCCCAAAGCTGATCAATCTATTGATCAGGTTGAAGATGGTGCGGTTCAAGTACCAAACCAGGCATCATCTTCACAGGGCGAGACGCCAAAAATTGTGACTTGTTTTTCGAACTTGAACAGCCAAGTGTTATTGGCCACTGCCTTAGTTAAGGTAGATTCGAAAACAGGTACATATGTTCTCAGATCTCTTTTAGATCAGGGGTCGCAAGCATCCTTTATTACGGAGTCAGCAGTTCAGATGCTTGGACTCAAGAAAATATCAGGCATGAGTCATATTTCAGGACTTAGTGGCAGTGATCAGACTTCATCTTTGAAGTCTAAATGGTTTGTTTATATTAAAATACAATCACGCCACAATCCTAACTTCGCAGTTCAGGTGAAGGCTCATGTCCTAAACAATCTCACATCACTCCTTCCTGATAGGAAGGTTGTCATCAAATGTTGGTCGTCACAAATTTCAGTGAAGGAATTAGCAGATCCTTTATTTGATACACCTAATAAAATTGACCTTTTATTAGGGGCGGAGGTATACTGCCAAATTTTAGTAGATGGAGTTGTCAAGGGTCCGCCAGGTTCTCCTGTAGCGCAAAAAACTCAACTTGGTTGGATCCTCTCTGGCTGTATACACTCACAACAGGTCTGCCATTCTCTGAAAAAAGACAAATTAATAAGCATGCACACTCAAATAAACTCTGATGAACTCTTGAAAAAGTTCTGGGAGTTGGAGGACCTCTCTTCCGTCAAAAAAAAGATTTTGACAGAAGAAGAGCAAGCTTGTGAAGATTTCTTCACAAGAACTGTCAAAAGGGACGGTTCAGGTCGCTTTATAGTTAAGCTGCCTTTCAAGAGTAGTGATCCTGATTGTCAGTATGGCAATTCTTATAATATTGCGAAAAAGCGCTTCTTTTTATTAGAAAAAAGGTTATTGCATAACCCAGAGTTACGCAGTCAATACGCGGCAGTTATTGACGAATATTTAGCATTGGGGCATATGGAAGTAGTTCCTAACGCAGAAATAAATAAATCATCAGCCGTGTATCTACCCCATCATGCAGTAGTTAGACCAGATAAAACCACTACAAAAGTTAGAGTCGTGTTCGATGCCTCATGTGTTCTAAATAACGGGTCATCTTTAAATAAAGACATGATGGTAGGTCCAACACTGCAACCTGACATGAGACATATTATTATACGCTGGCGCTGCTTTCCTATATGTTTAGTAGCCGATATAGTGAAAATGTACAGACAAATAAAAGTGTCTGAGGATAATGTTGATTTCCAACGCTTGTTATGGCGCAGTGATTTAAATTCAGAACTTCAACATTTAAGGTTATTACGAGTAACATTTGGTACATCCTCAGCACCATACTTGGCTGTACGTTCACTTCAACAAATATCACATGAGGAAGGAAGTCATTTTCCTATGGCAGCTGATAGAGTTTTAAAGGAATTCTATATGGATGACCTTATGACAGGTTGTGACAGTGTCGCAGAAGGTATTCAAGTATACCATCAAGTCACTGAATTACTTGACCGTGCTGGCTTCAAGCTTCAGAAGTGGACATGTAGTGATGATAGTTTGTTGCGCGCAATAGAAAAAGGCGAGAAGGATACAAAAGAAAATTTAGAATTAAAGTTAGATTCGGTTATAAAAATACTTGGTTTATCCTGGAATCGAGCTAAGGATGAATTTCACTACACGGTTCAACTTCCTCCGCTTGAAATACCAGTTACTAAACGTAAAATGATTTCGGACATCGCAAAATTATTTGATCCTCTCGGGTGGATCGCGCCAGTTATTACAACTGCCAAAGGTTTCATTCAAAGGATATGGCTAACTGGCGTAGGTTGGGACGATGAGGTACCCTCTAGTATTTTGAATGATTGGCTTACATATCGTAAAGATCTTGTTCATCTAACTGATTTTACACTGCCTAGGTGGGTAGGTACAAGTAAAGATGATGTTCGTGTAGAATTGCAAGGGTTTTGTGATGCGTCCAACACAGCTTATGCAGCTGTAGTATACATTAGGTCTGTTGATAGTAATGGTAAAGTTTATGTAAATCTAGTTTGCTCAAAAACAAAAGTCGCTCCTGTTAAACAGGTCTCTATCCCGCGCCTGGAGCTACCAGAGCTGTATTGCTAGCGAAGCTTCTCCAAGAAACTGCTGAGGTATTAGATGTTTCTAAAGCTAATATACATGCTTGGACTGACTCTAGCGTTGTACTTGCTTGGTTAAGTAATCATCCAAGCAAATGGAAAACTTTTGTGGCTAATAGGGTTACCGAAATATTGGATATAACTGATACTAGTCAGTGGTGTCATGTAAAGTCTGAAGACAATCCAGCAGATTGCGCTTCCCGCGGCATAAAGCCAAGGGAAATGTTAGGCGTTAAGTTGTGGAAACAGGATAGTATTATTAATTATAAGAAGATAAACTTTAAGGATACGCATTTAGAAGAAAAAACACCTAAAGTTTTATGTAATTTAGCTATAGAAGAAAATGTTGAGGACGGTATTATTTCTAGATTCTCAACCTTAAAAAGACTAGTACGTGTCGTATCTTATTGTAGACGGTTTCTTAATCTAAAAACAAATGAAAATTCTAAACTATCAAGGCTTACTGCAAAGGAAATGAAAAATACGCTACTTACCTGTATTCGTATGTGTCAAAAGCAATGTTTCTCAAAAGAAATAGAAAGTTTGCGTAAAGAAGGTAAAATAAATAAAAACAGTAGACTTACCTCACTCAGTCCGTTCCTCGACAGCGATGGAATCCTCAGGGTGGGTGGTCGGCTGCAGATAGCTAACCTAGTTGAGGATATGAAGCATCCAATACTGATACCTCATAAATCGCATTTGACTAACTTGATAGTCGCAGATGCTCATGAGCGCACTCTTCATGGTGGGCCTCAGTTAATGTTGAACTATCTGAGGACTCAGTATTGGATCGTGAATGCTAAAAGTGTAGTTCGTCAGCATGTACGAAAATGTGTAGTTTGTGTTCGTTATTCGGCGCAAACTAATCAACAGTTGATGGGACAGTTACCATCAGCTCGAGTTACAGCTTGCCGTCCTTTCCAGCAGACCGGTGTCGATTACGCCGGCCCTGTCTCTGTAAGAGCCACTAAGGGACGCGGTTATCACTCCACTAAGGGGTACATTTGTTTATTCATCTGTATGGCCACGCGTGCAATTCACCTCGAAGTTGTGAGTGATCTTACTTCGGAGGCATTTTTGGCTGCTTTTAAGCGTTTCGTTGCACGTAGAGGTCATTGTGCAGACTTGTGGAGCGATAATGGCACTAATTTTGTGGGAGCAAGTAGGGAATTAAAGGCCCTGTTGCATTTGGAAAGGTCGCAAGTAGCGAGTGATATAGCTGACTGGCTAGCGACTAATGGCACTAACTGGCACTTCATCCCGCCCCACTCTCCTAACTTCGGAGGGCTTTGGGAAGCTGGTGTGAAGTCCACTAAGCATCACCTAAAACGAGTTATTGCCAATAGTACACTAACGTTTGAGGAGTTGACAACCCTTTTATGCCAAATTGAGGCGTGCCTTAACTCGCGTCCGATTTCTCAAATTAGCACTAATCCGGAGGATCCCTATCCACTCACTCCGGGGCATTTTCTCGTGGGTGAGCCTCTTTTACTGGCCCCGGATGCTAATTTTGAGAATTCGAATATGAGCACTCTCAAAAGGTGGCATTTTACCCAAAGACTGGTACAAGATTTCTGGCGCAGATGGTCCCAGGAATATTTGACGCAAATGCAGCACCGGTACAAATGGTCACATAAGACTCCTGAACCTAAAGTGGGAGACGTAGTCTTGGTCAAAGAGGAGGATCTGCCTCCGGCAAGATGGTTGTTTGGCATTATAACAGACAAACATAGTGGTAAGGACAATCTTACGCGTGTCGTTTCTTTAAAATGTAAGGGTGTAATTATCAAACGACCTGTGTCAAAACTTATAATTTTACCTGTTACAACCTAGTTTTATAAATATTAGTCTGTTATAATAATTTATGTGATATTAATAATTTGTGTGTTATAATTTGTAAGTAATTTATTTTTTTGAATAGCTGTGCCTACTTTGTTCATTAACTTGTAATTAATTGTCAATTGTTTAGACTCAATTTATTTTTGTTTTGTATGTAGTTTCATGGTGGGCGGATATTCTTGTATATGTGTTATTGATGGATGGAAATTCCATGGTGGGCGGAATGTTAAGTTTCCTGAAATGTATTTAGTTCACGTTTGAATTCATAGATGTCACTGTGCAATTTTGGTTGGAAATTAAAAGGCGGTGTAGAGATTTTCGCCGAGTTAATGACACTCTGCTTGCTATGAAAATTAAATGCTCTCGTCTTGACTAGGTGTTTTCTTTGGCGCTGCCATAAGTACCTAGGGCTCCTCGGGACATTTTTGGGAATTGTGCAATTCGTGTAATAAATTTGAATCCGTGTAATTCGCACGCGGGCGAAGCCGCTGGCGGAAAGCTAAAAAAAACTATATTTTTACAGCTATTAGGTATATGGAGGGAGGTAACGACTCAGGGTTTACTGAGGTGGAAACTAATGCTGGCGCTGAAAAGAGGCTGTTGAAGCTGTCTGGGTGTGACAACATGAGAATTGAAGAAGTAAGTCATATACACGCCCCCATCTTACTTATAAAATCCGATTATTTTTTATTCTGCTGATTAGCAAAATCTCACTCATAAACGCTGTTTAGCGTTAAACCGAACTTAAGTTAGTAGCTTAATCCTGGAGATTAAGATGTTAAGTCGTGTAATGTCGAGTATTTCATGCGGTCTACCCAAATGTCTTTTCTGGGGGTATTGTTCGTTGGATTGTAAGTTCCTAAGTTACTGTTGAGCTAACAAAGACCGACACTTACGTGCCAACTGAATGGACAGGCCCACTCGGATCTGTAATGACTCTTTCTTCAAAAGGTAATTTCGGACTCGAGCCTACGTTGTACATCCATGATGCAATTATATTATGTCTAAACGTTAAAAGAGACATTGACCCTTGAGTTTGTTTCGGTGTTTCTTCTCATGGTAGTCAGATAGGAGACACCGGCCTCATCTGGCTATAAACAAAAATATGTTTGACGTGTAAAAGTGTTATTTTATTAGGTACTTGCAGAATAAATATCATTTATCATCAAAATGGGTTCAACAATTTGGTGAAAACTGATGAAATTTGGTAAAAAGATAGAGGGGATTTTGGTGACGGTTAGAGTCTGCAACTACAGCTAGTAATATTATGTTTTACTAGCCGTTTCCCGCGGTTTCACCCGCATCCCGAGGGAACTACTTAGCGCACCCGGGTAAAACGTAGCCTATGTTGTTCCTCAGGGTCTATTCTATCTCTGTACCAAATTTCATTTATATCGGTCCAGTAGTTTTGGCGTGAAAGCGTAACAGACAGACAGACAGAGTTACTTTCGCATTTATAATATTAGTAAGGATCATAGAAATTTAATCTCGGTCTGTGATAATTAATTACTAGCGAGAATCAAATTATCAATATAATTTTATCATCATGCCACTGATTTAGAAATAATCATCGAAATATGATGATCAATGTTTGAAAACGACGGCACGTTTGGCGCAGTGGCTATCGCGGGTTCGATTCCCGCACGGGATAACTAAAATTGCTCCGGGTATTTGTGCATGTGTAATGTATGTTTGTAAACGCACCCACGATACAGGAGTTATTCCTAGAGGGCAACGTTTTTCGTTAAGAAAATCAAATCCCTCTTAGATTTGGACTTCTCTAACCTCACCGAAACGAAACTTTTGGGAGACCAAGAATAGACGATAACTTTTTTGTGCTGCGGTAAGGTGCAAATCGCACCTTATTTAAATATTGTCCTACTGCTGGGCACAGGCCTCTTCTCATATAGAGAAGGCATGAGCATTGATCACCACGTGCGCTCAAGGCGGAATGGTGATTTCAGACTTTTTAAGTCCAGGTTTCCTCACGATGTTTTCCTTCACCGTTAGTCAGTGACGTCTAAGATATACTTAGAAGGTACATAAATGACTTTAGAAAATCCACATTGGTACTTGCCAGGTTTCGACCACACTTCGTACACGAGAGGCAGGTGCCTTAACCATTAGGCCACCGCGACTTTAAAAAAATATAGGTAGAGATATATTTATCTGACAGATATCTCCGATGCTTTACTTCCTGTGCGTGTCCAGAAATAAATGCTTTTTCTTTCTTTCTTTCTTCTTTCTTTCTTTCTTTCTTTCTTTCTTCTTTCTTTCTTCTTTCTTTCTTCTTTCTTTCTTCTTTCTTTCTTCTTTCTTTCTTCTTTCTTTCTTCTTTCTTTCTTCTTTCTTTCTTCTTTCTTTCTTCTTTCTTTCTTCTTTCTTTCTTCTTTCTTTCTTCTTTCTTTCTTCTTTCTTTCTTCTTTCTTTCTTCTTTCTTTCTTCTTTCTTTCTTCTTTCTTTCTTCTTTCTTTCTTCTTTCTTTCTTCTTTCTTTCTTCTTTCTTTCTTTCGATGCTGTGTGAATCAACTTTCAAACCCATTTTTACTTGCAGGTAGAAGCTGATGCATCATCCCTGACCAGAGACCACTGCTTCATTCTGGAAGTAGACCATGATATCTTCGTGCTGATGCCAGAGGGGGCGAAAGCCACTCAGAGACGCAAGATCATCAGCGTCGCTAACAAGTTGAGAGATGAAGAGCATAATGGCAGGGCTACGATAGAAATTATAGGTGAGTGCAGCTTTGTAAAAACTTTTTAGCAAATATACTGACTGACTGAGTTGTTTCCCGCGGTTTCGCCTGCATCCCGAAGAACGTCTTCACGCACCCGCATCAAAGTAGCTTAAAACCTTCTCCAGGGTTCCCTCTATCTTCGTACCAAGTTTTATCCAAATCGGTTCAGCTGTTCTCGAGATTTGCGCTTAGCAACACATTCAGCGATTTTTTATTTGAGGTTTTTTCAGTTTCGTTCTTTTAGTTTTTTAAATTACCGTTTTTTTTATTTTGATATACCCAGTGTCACTCTCACAGTAAATACGTATCTAACGACACCTCTCAAGCTAAAATCCATCGAACCGTTCAGGCCGCTGAGCGTGTCAAACAATTATACATACATACATACATACTCTCGAAAAACATAACCCTCCTTCTGGCGCAGTCGGGTAATAACATAACGGGTATTTAACAGCTCCTTCTGAAGACAGGAAGAGTTAATGCCCTCCAGACTTTGTGAGATGTACAATTATTTATTTATTATGTTGAAACGGTTTACAGACCAATTACACGTAAAACATATAAAATTAAAATCAATAGACAAAACGAAACAAAATTATGTGAAATTAAAAATTAACAAACAAAACGAAATATAAAAGTCAAAAGTCAAAATTTTTATTTCAAATAGGCCTTTGCAGGCTCTTATGAAAAGTCACACTAGTTGCACGGTTCCAAAGAGTAGGTCCTATGAAGAAGAACCGGCAAGAAACTCCATGGATACCATAAACTTAAAAAATAAATTTCAATTATAATATAAATAATATAATATAAATAATATATGTAAACATATATTTATCAAACTATTAAGCTTTCGCAAAAGCTGAAGCAGACACACATTACCATTTACAATTTTATAATCTCGCGAATAATTATGAAATTGCAAACTCTTAATTGCAGTCGGCGTATCATTAAAACGATAATACCAATCACATCTACTTTTACCTACACGATACACCGATAATTCCGATAACAGCTTTTAGGGAAACATCCGAAAAACAATACTTTTTATCAGTGACTGGTATGAATATAAAAAACTTGTTATCTACACTTAAATTGAGGAAAAATATTAATACAAAGGCTACATCATCCGCCTAGCCTTTACCCAAATATATTGGATCCGCTTCCAGTCTTGGCTTGCAGCTGAGTACCAGTGTTTTACATGGAGCGACTGCCTATCTGACCTCCACAACCCAGTTACCGGGTAACACGGTACCCCTTGGTAAGACTGGTGGTCGGATTTCTTGGCTTCGGACTACCCGTAACGACTGTCAAAGATCTACAAATAACAGCCGGGACTAATAGCTTAACGTGCTTTCCGAGGCACGGAAGAGTCTCGCTATGACATAGATGGTCATCCACGGACCGAGCACGCCAAGCTTTGATCGATCGATCCCTGCCAGTAGCCAAAAGTATGACAACCAGTCTTACCAAGGGGTATCATGTTACCTGGTTACTGGATTGTGGAGGTCAGATAGGCAGTCTCTCCATGTAAAACACTGGTATTAAGCTGTCCTGGACTGAAATCTGACCCTAATTTAGTTGGAGAAATAGCTAGGCAGATGGCAGATGATGATGATATTTTTGTTCCGTTCACAGATGAATTCTCATCAGATGAAGATTATGACCTGTTCTTCACGGCTCTCGGTTCAGGATCTAAGGATGAAATCGCCAGCGACGATGGTGGATCTGTGAGTAATCTGTACATATAAAATGCTTTGTCCTGAATGACTGACGGATCAACGCACAGCCTAAACCGCTGATCGTAGAGACCTGAAACTTGGAGGGTGTGTTCTTTGTATGACGTAGGCATCCGTTAAGGAAGGATTTTCCGAAATTCTATCCCTAAAGGGATAAAAAGGGGGCAAAGTTTGTATGAAACTCTGACATTTTTAATTTGAATTCGTATAGTCCACGCGGGCGAAACCGCTGGCAGAAAGCTAGTCACATAATATATATCTATTGAGAGAGAACAAGCCTCTTCTCATACAGAGAAGGCACGAGCATTAATCACTAGGTTGCTATCAACAAAGCTTATCACAGTCCACTGCCGGTCATAGGGTTCTCTCAGCCTGGGCTACAACACCTGGTCTTCAGTCTTCCGCAACCAGTCCATCTCATGGACCTTCATAAGGTTGAGGGTATACCTGGCTGGATACGCGGTATCCACTCCAGGACTCGTTTTCCTCAAACCGGATTGTTGGCTACAGTCTTTTTAAGTCCAAATTACCTCATGTTTTCCTTTATCATTAGTCAAAGGTGTCTATCTGTACGCTTAACTTCAATGATCAGTAGGGCTAGACAAGTAGCAAAAACGCTAGTAGAATAGAATACAAAATGTATGGGAATGACATTCGTCTACGACTAGCTGCTATCTGTCATTCAATGTCATACATTTTGTATTCTATTCTACTAGCGTTTTTGCCACTTATCTAGCCCTACAGTGCTCATACCTTCGCCCCACAGTGAGACAATCTTTCTTCCTATCTATCTATGACTATCTTGTGGGTGCGCTTGCGCAAAAAAATGTTTTTTCTTTCTTTCTTTTTTTCTATCGTCTGCACTGCAGATTTTACTAACAACACAAACACTAGTGGCAGGTGCCTTAACCACTAGGCCACCACTTTTTAACTTTTTAACACAGTTGACCTTTTGTTTCAGATGTACTACCGAGATGACATATCTGCTGTGTACCTATACAGAGTGATGCTTGGTGATGAGTTGGAGCTGATCTCCTTGAACAAGCCGTACAAGCAAAAGCATTTATCCTCTGATGTGAGAAGAATAGATGTTATTTTATTTTAAAGCTGTTCCGCGGTGTGACTGGAAACCTGAGAGAACTACTTATCGTACCCGGATAAAAAGTATCCTTAAACCTTCTACATGGTCCACCTTCGTACTACGTTTCAGCCAAATTGATCCAGCCGTTCACGCGTGGTGCGATGGCCAAGGGAAATAGGGATTCATTTTTATAGATTTTCTTCTTCTAGTACCCCCTCTTATTTCTACCACTTTTTACAATCTTTTTCCAGGAGGTCTACGTGCTAGACACTCCATGCTCAGGAGTGTACGTCTGGATAGGATCCGAAGTCAGTGCTGATGTCAGAAAAGCCTACCAGGACATCTCCGACAAATACTTCGAAGCTAAGAACTATCCCACATGGGTAAGTATACTTTTTACTTCCATCATCATCATCTGCCTAGCCTATTCCCAACTATGTTGGGGTCGGCTTCCAGTCTAATCGGATGCAGCTGAGTATCAGTGTGAGCGACTGCCTATGTGATCTCCACAACCCAGTTACCGGGTAACACAATCCCTTGTAAGACTGGTTGTCAATCTTTCTGGCTTCCGACTACCTCTTACGACTGTCAAGGGTCTACAAATGACAGCCGGACCCAACAGCGTAACGTGCTTTCCGAAGCACGGAGGAGTCTTGCTATGACATAGATGGTCACCTATCCACGAATCGACACCGCCATGCGTAGTTTAACCTTTGATCGATCGACTGCGGCTGTTACTTAACCACGAGCTCTCATCTACAAGTTTTTAATGGATATGAAATTTTGACTCCTCCTACTGTAGGTGGAGCAGGAGGGAGTGTCAGACTCTTACTGACTAAAACCCATCCATGTTCCTTCCTCAGCTCTTTGCGTTCCGGGAGCGAGGCAACTCTTTCGAACATCCCACAGCCCCGGCAGGCTATGGCCCTGGGGGTGGGCCTCGTCACGAACGTGGAACACAAACGCGTCGCTTCTTTTGTGACCCTTAAAATTATGTCAAAATGTATATGTATTTTTAGACCTATTTTAATATCTCTTTTCATCTTCTTCCAGGTAAACGTAACGAAAGTGTCTGAAGGGGCTGAAAGTTCTACTTTCAAGCAGTACTTCCACAATTGGGAAACTATTTCAACCTTCTCCAAGGGTCTAGTCACAGATTCTGGTAAGTTCTGATAGATATATGAATGAAAAGCTTTCCACGATTTTTTTACACCTTGGGTTACATTATTCAAGTTTTAATATTGACCCCTCATTATTTCTAGAAATAAATATACCCTATGACACTTCATAAAGATGTAGCTTTCTAACAGTGAAAGAATTTTTAAAATCAGTCCAGTAGTTTTTGAGCTAAATCCCTACAAAGAAACAAATCTTTCCTCTTTATAATATTAGTATAGACTAGCAACCCGCTCTAGCTTCGCACGTGTCATCATCATCATCAGCCTATATATAGTCCCACTGCTGGGCACAGGCCTCTTCTCACACAGAGAAGGCATGAGCATTGATCACCACGTGCGCTCAAGGCGGATTGGCGATTTCAAACTTTTTATTCCGGGTTTCCTCACAATGTTTTCCTTCACCACAAATACTTCTACCTCTTCTTTATTACAGATGCTGGATACTACTCCGAAGATGCTGAGCATTCGGCTCAAGCTGCCAAGCAAATTGGGAAGAGTGCGGCTGCTAGGGGGTACATGCCGGACCAGGGAGATGGCAACCTCACTGTTACTAGGTAACTAGGCAACCGATTGCACCAAACTTTTGATTATTATGATACTTTTACGAATATCACAAAACACGATATTATCAATAATTAGCATACTTTTATTTTCTTTTTTATGTTATCTATACATATAGCTTTAACTAGCTTCTGCCAGCGACTTCGTCCGCGTGGAATAGTGGTGCTCCGCTCCTATTGGTCTTAGCGTGATGATATATAACCTATAGCCTTCGTCGATAAATGGACTATCTAACACTGAAAGAATTTTTCAAATCGGACCAGCGGTTCCTGAGATTAGCGCGTTTAAACAAAATGACAACATTTCCCTTCACTGCTCTGCTCCTATTGATTGTAGCGTGATGAAAAGTATACTATAACCAGCTCAGGAGTATGACAAATAATTGTACCAAGTTTCGTTAAAATCCGTTGAGTAGTTTTTGTTTCTATAGAGTTTATACAGACAGACAAAAATTTTACTGATTGCATTTTTGGCATCAGTATCGATCCCTAATCACCCCCTGATAGTTATTTTGGAAATATATTTCATGTACAGAATTGACCTCTCTACAGATTTATTATATGTATATATATATAGTCCTCCTTACCGATTTCGGTAACGGCGACTAGACTATTCTATCCTCCATTTTGACAGATCTTGAATGATATTCCGTTTCACGTATAAGTTAACCGCATATTTTTTGGTGTGGCTGTAATCTATACTTATAATAAATCTGTAGAGAGGTCAATTCTGTACATGAAATATATTTCCAAAATAACTATCAGGGGGTGATTAGGGATCGATACTGATGCCAAAAATGCAATCAGTAAAATTTTTGTCTGTCTGTCTGTCTGTCTGTCTGTCTGTCTGTCTGTCTGTCTGTCTGTCTGTCTGTATAAACTCTATAAAAACAAAAACTACTCGACGGATTTTAACGAAACTTGGTACAATTATTTGTCATACTCCTGAGATGGTTATAGTATACTTTTCATCACGCTACAATCAATAGGAGCAGAGCAGTGAAGGGAAATGTTGTCATTTTGTCTAAACGCGCTAATCTCAGGAACCGCTGGTCCGATTTGAAAAATTCTTTCAGTGTTAGATAGTCCATTTATCGAGGAAGGCTATAGGCTATATATCATCACGCTAAGACCAATAGGAGCGGAGCACCACTATTCCACGCGGACGAAGTCGCTGGCAGAAGCTAGTATTTTTTAAAAGCGTGAATTTTTGTAACTCTGATTTTAATTACCAGGATCGCAGGAGAACAAGAAGATGTCACCGAAGAGTTTGCATCGGGAGTCTCGGTGTTATACCAGACTGATGTTTACGTCGTAAAATACCAGTACAGCAATGATGACGGAGCTGATGCTTACATCATCTACTACTGGGTGGTGAGTACATGATAAAGGGCTGTGCACCTTTCAGTCTAATAACCCATGAAAGACTACATCATCTGCCTAGCCTTTTCCTAACTACGTTGGGGTCGGCTTCCAGTCTAACCGGATGCAGCTGAGTACCAGTGTTTCACATGGAGCGACTGCCTATCTGACCTCCACAACCCAGTTTACCGGGTAACACGATACCCCTTGGCAAGATTGGTTGTCAAACTTTCTGGCTTCTGACTACCCGTAACGACTGTCAAAGATCTAATGACAGCCGGGACCAACAGCTTAACGTGCTTTCCGAGGCACGGAGGAGTCTCGCTATGACATAGATGGTCACACATCCACGGACCGACCGCGCCAAGCGCAGCTTAACCTATGATCGGTCGACCCGTGCGGCTGTTACTTAGCCACGAGCTCCTCACCATCACTCATCACTTAGCCACGAGCACCCATGAAAGACTACGTTATAGTTTAAAAGCTGAACATATTGTAACGAGCTGGGGTTCGGGATATAAATAATTTTACACCAATTTACACAAATCACACAATAATTTATTCAAATCTTCACAAATACAAACACAATATCACTAATAAGAATCACACACTTATTAGATTCACTGATCACTCCTCACTTCGTTCACTCGAAGTTCACTGTATCGCGTTCAAAGAAGAACTCACTCGCAGCGCTGCCCACCCTCTATTTACATGTCGAGCTCAGGCTTCTAGAAAGTTCTAGGTAACCTACATAGTTCTAGAACATTCTTGTAGTTTCTGTTACTAGATTACTAGCTTTCTAGTAGGTGCTAAGAGTCTATGAGCGTAGTCACAAACAGACATACAGATATGGCGAAACTATAAAGCCACGTCCGCACAGACAGGCAGCTTGCTTAGCGCCTAGAGCTTAGCAAGTCATAGCGAATAGCTTAGTAAAACGAACGTTCTTGAATTTCGCGACCGGCCGCACTGCGCGCTTGACGTCTAGCTTGTCGCTAAGCGTGTAGCCAAGTTATCAAACGTGTTGGTTTTTGATCGCGAGGCGCGAGGCATTTTTGAACAAAAAAACAACAATCATGTGACATCTCGTCAACATGCCGACTAGCAAATCAAAGAGAATACAATACTACGTAAGAAATGACAAAATTAAGCAAATGACCAACACACCTAGCGACCCACAACGCCAACCACCTATCAGTGCGGCCACCGTGTATCCTAGTAAGTAACCAGAATGCAAGCCATTAGGCTCCAGGCGCTAAACAAGCCGCCTATCTGTGCGGACGTAGCCTTAGGGTTTCTTCTTCTATCCAGGGTTCTGAAGCCAGTGCAGACGATAAGCAGGCAGGCTTGGAGCTGGTCTCCCAGATCGAAGACGAGTTAGAAGGTTCAGCGACAGTCGTGAAGGTGCCCCAAGGGAAAGAGCCGAAGCATTTCCTGAATATCTTCAAAGGTGAGTCTATTTTTGACAAATGTCAGTGAAATTAGGGTTCCGTAAGCTTTTTTTTGGATGAGCAATCTTCAAATGACCTTCCACAATGTGGGCGGAGTGTCAGACTCTTACTTTTAAAGTCAGATTAATTTTTAATCTGCTGCTTACCGATGGATTAGCAAAAATCTCACTCATACTGCAGCGGTAACGTGAACTTAAATAGTTACTTAATCCTGGATTACGACGTTAAGTAAGGATTAGGTGAGAAATGGTTAAACTTCAGATTACAGGTTTATTATAAGTAAGATGGTTACTGACTAAATCACATCCATGTTCACTTCTCAGCCCTTTGTATTCCGGGGGCGCGGTATCTCTTTCGAACATCCCACGCATGGTACTGTAGGGATTGCGTAGTCAGAGGTGGAGGTATCGTAGATTAAATTAAAGAATACTTTAAAGACTTTTTCTTTATTTCATGATCTTGGATCGACTTGACTCTACTGACCTTCTATAATATATCAAAATCTGCTAACTAACTTTCCTTCATTCTAATTTCAAATGATTGTGTGGCCAGTTTACCCAATAAGGTTTAATTCCTATATATATTACATAGAACCTCTACAGTACCTACCTAGTGTATATCACCATAAGCTACCAAAAATATTAATGCTTCAGGTAACCTGGCCATCATGTTTGGAGGCAAGGAGTCGGAGTACAAGCCTGTGAATGCCAGGGGATCCTATGATGATGATAACATCAGACTATTTAGAGTAAGTCCATCACATACTAACTGAAAACCACTTGAACTTTAAATTCAGCCTAAAAATAAAACTAAGCTTACAACTTTTTTATTTAATAGCATATTATTTACATTTATTAACAATAATAAAAACATAAAAATAATAAATTATACTAATAAAATTAGGCATCAAAATATTCAACCGCATCGCTGTCAACGGGAATCGTGCTCAAAAGGTTGGCTGCACGTTGCCTAAAAATAAAATGATTAAATAAAATTTTGTATTAAAAATATGATTTTATTTATTAATTTTTATTTCATTTATTTCTAAATTTTTACATATTTTTTTTTAGGTTTTAAGTTAAACTACACTAATAATCTTCAAAATTATTTATGAAGAGGCATTTCTTTAAGCCTTAATAGATAACTCTATTCCGTAAAATTTGCTATTTTATATCATTATCTATACTTATAATAAATCTGTAGAGAGGTCAATTCTGTACATGAAATATATTTCCAAAATAACTATCAAGGGGTGATGGGATCGATACTGATGACAAAAATGCAATCAGTAAAATTTTTGTCTGTCTGTATAACCGTTATAGAAACAAAAACTACTCGACGGATTTTAACAAAATTTGGTGGTACAATTATTTTTCATACTCCTGAGCTGGTTATAGCATACTTTTCATCACGCTACAATCAATAGGAGCAGAGCAGTGAAGGGAAATGTTGGGAAAACGGAAGAAGTTACTCCATTTTGTTTAAACGTGCTTATCTCAGGAACTACGGGTACGATTTGAAAAATTCTTTCAGTGTTACATAGCCCATTTATCGAGGAAGGCTATAGGCTGTATATCATCATGCTAAAACTAATAGGAGCAGAGCACCACCATTCCACGCGGACGAAGTCACGGGCAGAAGCTAGTAATAAATATGAATTTATTTTTGCAGGTGGAGGGTACAGAAATAGGAGTTGATATGAGGGCTATCCAGGTAGAAGAGACGGCTGATAGCCTCGAAGACGATGACGTGTACGTTCTTGAGACAAAAGACACCATCTATGTGTGGATAGGCAAGGTAAGAAAGAAAACATAGCAGGCACTTACCTTCAGACTATTAATTAAGATTAGGACCAAAAAAAAAGAATAATTCAAAAGTCATTTATTCAAATTAGGCTGAAAATCAGCATTTTTTAACGTAAAATTTACAAAAGACAGTCCCCAAAATGCCCGCCCTTCACCACTTCCTATGTGTTGTTGCTGGGAAGAAGAAGTGGCACAACAAACTCCACAGCAACACATGTCTGTCTGTAAGGTTTGAAGAACCTTCGTGTATACAATATTAATAAAAAATAGGGCAAATATCATATCTAAAATAGTTTTGCCACCTGCTGGCTACAACACACCTTTATACCTATAATAACTAAATATTCAATCATTCAATTAGTATTACGAAATATTTGATTGTACAACCGACTTCCAAATATACTAAAAAGAGTTTTTTTTTTAATCTAAGCCTAGTCTAAGGTGACTAGCCAGGTACGCAGTTTGTTCGTATCCGCCGCATTGTTCGTATCAGCCGCATTAGTCGTATCGGCCGCCGGATACGCACCCTCCCAGATCAGTAAAATTCGCCGCCCGAGGCATACTCTCACCATACCCGATGACGCTATAACCCTCTTCCAAGAGAGCAGTAGGTCCACTAGCGCTCTATACAAGCACAGACCGCGTTCGTATCGACCTCGCCGCCGAGGTCCGTCGCGACGACCTTGTCTATGCCCTCCCGACCCTAGCTCGACGAGCCAGCCCGCGAGCTGAGCTAATTGCTTTAAATTCCCGATTATTATCTATACTTATAATAAATCTGTAGAGAGGTCAATTCTGTACATGAAATATATTTCCAAAATAACTATCAGGGGGTGATTAGGGATCGATACTGATGCCAAAAATGCAATCAGTAAATTTTTTATCTGTCTGTCTGTCTGTCTATCTGTCTGTCTGTCTGTCTGTATAAACTCTATAGAAACAAAAACTACTCGACGGGTTTTAACGAAACTTGGTACAATTATTTGTCATACTCCTGAGATGGTTATAGTATACTTTTTATCACGCTACAATCAATAGGAGCAGAGCAGTGAAGGGAAATGTTGTCATTTTGTTTAAACGCGCTAATCTCAGGAACCGCTGGTCCGATTTAAATAATTCTTTCAGTGTTAGATAGTCCATTTATCGAGGAAGGCTATAGGCTATATATCATCACGCTAAAACCAATAGGAGTGGAGCACCACTATTCCACGCGGACGAAGTCGCTGGCAGAAGCTAGTAATGACATATATTCTGATCCAGCCAAAAAAAAAACAGGTACGCAGGAGATATTATAGTGCACGCACGCTTGCGCAAACAGTTGCATTCTATATTCCCTCACTCTCACAGTCCTAAGGGACACAACCCGACACGACCGGCGAGAGATCAGGCGCAGAACTAACCTTAACTCTACTCTATGTCTATTACAGGAATCCAATGACACAGAGAAGGAAGCTGTCACTAATTTCGTTGAGAAGATTGTGCAGGACAAAGAGATCAATACTATAGAGCAAGGAGAGGAACCTGAGGAGTTCTGGGAGGCTTTAGGTGAGTTCCATATAGTCTTTGCAACCATCATCATATCTGTCTAGCCTTTTCCCAACTATGTTGGGGTCGGCTTCCAGTCTAACTGCGGTACCAGTGTTTTATATGAAGCGACAGCCTATCTGATCTCCACAACCCAGTTACTGGGTAACACGATACCCCTTGGTAAGACTGGTAGTCAGACTTTCTGTCGAATGCTGTTAGAAGCACCATGTAAGAGGGCATGTAGAAAAAAAACATACCACCCTAAAACCTATATGGAAACGTACGAAACTTCAATCGAATTTTCGCTTTCGTTGGTTGAGAGTAGACCCCGCCAGTTCTGGTACAGCAAAAACCATCAAAAGTCAAAAGTCTAAATTTTTATTTCACATAGGCCTACAAATAAAGCACTTATGAAAGGTCAAATTAGTTGCACGGTTCCAAGTAGTGGGTCTTATGGAGAAGAACCGGCAAGAAACTCCATGGATACTCTTTTCAAAAGTTGTGTTTACAATATTATGGTTACAATAGTTTCCTGAGAATTAAAAATTATCAAAAATCCAGTACTTATAACCCAGCTGTTTCTAGGTGGAGCGCCTGAAGAGAAGGAGGATCCATCAGGGTGGCGTAACGCCGTAAACAGGAGAGTGACCACGCCACGCACTCTGACAGCTGTCACTGTCAGTGTCACCAAGAAGATTGGGTTCGAAGACTTGGACACGGAGTATACACAGCAGGTAATCTCGTCTCATTATCTGCCTAGACTTTTTCTACATTATCTTGTGGTCAGCTTCTAGTCTAAACGGATTCAGTTGCTACCCATAGATATATATTACTAAAATAACTAGATCTGCAATCACTAAGCAAAATGCGTGCTATAAAAGTTCGAGCCCCCCGCCATAATTCATGTCATCTGTCAGCTTGACTTCAACTGAATATCTGGAAAAACTGACGGTCGCCGTCTTTGCCGAACAGATGTCACGTACATAATGTTTCGGTTAGTGTGAGAGAGATAGATAGAATGTTGCATCAAAGTGGTTACTAGTTTCAAAGCTACGTCTACATACCAAAAATTGGTTACGTTTTTTTTGACGCGTAATGTTCGGGATTGCATTATCTATTGTATATATCTCGATGTTTTTTGGGTGGAATTTATTTTTAACCGACTTAAAAAAAAGGAGGAGGTTATCAATTCGACTGTATTTTTTTTTTATGTTTGTTACCTCATAACTTGCGACTGGGTGAACCGATTTTCATGATTCTTTTTTTATTTTCCAGGATCTATCTGATGATGGAGTCTACATCCTGGACACAGGTGAAGAACTCTACTTATGGCAAGGGAAGAATATTCCTGAACGCGTCAAGATGGCTAAGAGAGATATCGTTAAGGTAGGTATTTTTAATCCCCGACGAAAAGAGGGGTGTTATAAGTTTTACGTCGATCTCTGTGTAACTGTCTGTGGCATCGTTGCCCTCAAACGGATGAACCGATTTCGTTGTGTTTTTTTAATTTGAAAGCCAGTTTCTTTGCGGCTTGCCAGCAGTGTAAGAGCATCAGCTCTTTTCCAAAATGATTGAAGACATTTTTGTGTAGGGGTTTTTCAAAAATTTTAATTTAATACTTGTTTAGAGATGGGATATCATCAAATGACCCCTCCCGCCGAGGGTGGGGTGGGTGGGAGTGTCAGACTCTTACTGACTAAAACCCATCCATGTTCCTTCCTCAGCCCTTTGTATTCCGGGGGCTGTAACTCTCTCGAATAATCTTACTCTACTTTGTAGTTAACAGTTAGTGCTAACTAATATTTTAAATGCAAAAGTTTGTTACTTTGTTTGTGACGCTTTCATGTTAAAATGGCTGAACCGTTTTGGATAAATTAGTAGAGAGATAGAGGGGACTCTGGAGACGGTTATAAGCTACTTTTTATTTGGGTACGTTATGAAGTTCCCTCGGGACGCGGGTGACACCGCGGGAAACAGCTAGTAATAAGTATTATAAATACGACAGTTTGTGAGGATGTATGTTTGTTAAGGCGCGGGCCCACCTCGGTGCACGGAGAGGCTGCGCACGTGTATGAAGCTTCGCTTTGTAAGAAAATGTATGTGGTTGTGTCCACTGCAACCCACGGAGAGGCTACGCATGAATTGACGTCATTGATACATGCGTGGCTTGCTCGAATAGGCGGTTACATAGCTCAACGCTGTCGACGTGGGTCTACGTTTCCACTGGAGTACACGAATATTATGACCCACGACTATGTACAGCTCACTTATCGCAGCCCGTGTCCGTGGATTGCAGTGGCACGTGCGTAGCCTCTCCGTGCGCCGTGCCACGCTATGCATAGTCGTGGGTCATATTCGTGTACTCCTTCAGGAAGCGGGTGAAAACGCGGGTAGCAGCTAGTCCTACATATAAAATGCTTTGTCCTGAATGACTGACGGATCAACGCACAGCCTAAACCGCTGATCGTAGAGACCTGACACTTGGAGGGTGTGTTCTTTGTATGACGTAGGCATCCGATAAGAAAGGATTTCCCGAAATTCTAACCCTAAGGGGGTGAAAAAGAGGGGCAAATTTTGTATGAAACTCATGACATTTTTTATTTGAATTCGGAGAGGCCACGCGGGCGAAGTCGCTGGCGGAATTATTATTATACTTTATTGCACACATATAAATCTTTTACAAATTGGATACATAAAATTCATGTACAAAGGCGAAATGTTGGTTTGACTATATTTTTTCTTTACTAGGAGTACATAGAAGATGACGGCTTGGACCGCACTGTGGACTCAGCTCTTGTGGTCTTTGTGAAGCAGGGAGAAGAGCCGAGTGTCTTCAAGAAACTATTCCCGGAGTGGGACAATGAAATGTGGGATGTAAGTTATCTGCCTAGCCTTTTCCTAGCTATATTGACCCGACCCTAGCTTGACGAGCCAGCCCGCGAGCTGAGCCAATAGCTTTAAAATTCCCGATTATAATAATCATATATATTCTGATCAAGCCTGTCCCTTGCTATCATCCCCCAGCGATGCCCTAAGCCGAGGCCTGTACCCCACTAGGGGGTGCCCTTAGCGTGTAGTCGCTTAGTTAAGCCCTGGCTGGAGGCACTAAATTCAGTTTAAGGCACTTCACAGGCAAGCCCGGTTACGCAGTCGACAACCTTCTAGGCTGAACTGCGAGATGCAATTAAAAAAAAAAACTACACTGGTGTCACCTTTTTGAGGAGCTCGTGGCTTAGTAGCTGTGCTTGGCGCGGTTGGTCTGTGGATGTGACCATATGTCATAGCGAGACTACTCCGTACCTCGGAAAGCACGTTAAGCCGTTGGTCCCGGCTGTCATTTGTAGATTTTTGACAGTCGTTACCATCGTAACTGATTGGTGTCGCCTCCCACTCATCATCATCTGCCTAGCCTTTTCCCAACTATGTTGGGGTCAGCTTCCAGTTTAACTGGATGCAGCTGAGTACCAGTGTTTTACATGGAGCGACTGCCTATCTGACCTCCACAACCCAGTTACCGGGTAACACGTAACCCTTGGTAAGACTGGTTGTCACATTTTCTTGTTTCTGACTACCTGTAACGACTGTCAAAGATCAATACATAGACTAATATGTGTATAACACTACATAGTATAAAACAAAGTCGCTTCCCGCTGTCTGTCCCTACATATGCTTAGAACTTTAAAACTACGCCAGGGATTCTGATGTGGTTTTTTTAATAGATAGAATGATTCAAGAGGAAGGTTTTAGTATATAATTTGTTAAGTTTTTGTATCCATTGGGTAAAATATCGCGGGCGAAGCCGCTGACAAAAAGCTAGTGATCTTTAAATGACAGCCGGGACCAACAGCTTAACGTGCTTTCTGAGACACGAGGTTTTTTTTAGAGATTGTTAATCATCAAATGACCCCTCCCGCCGTGAGTGGGGCGGGAGGGAGTGTCAGACTCTTACTGACTAAAACCCATCCATGTTCCTTCCTCAGCCCTTTGTATTCCGGGGGCGCGGTAACTCTTTCGAACAGGCATTAATATCCCTGTCTGACTTTCGGGGTATCAATTTATGATGACAATGATAATATTTTTTTTTAATATATTTTTCAGAATCAAACTTCATACGAAGACATCAAAAACGAGACCAAAGAAAAGAACTCTAAATGAAAATTAAATAAAAACATTTATTTATTTATAACTTAAACTATTACATATTTTTATTCACATAATTTTACACACATTGAAATAAAGCACTTTGATAATTAATATACATCTTTAATTCTATATACATATTTAAACGCACCCTATTTACTGTTTGTTCAAACGATTTAAAGCTCTATTACTAAGGTGACAAGACAAAAACAGATGCAGAATATATTTGTTATTGTAAACATTATTTTGCTTTCAAAAATCCATCCTTATCAGTAGGGAATAGAACTCAAAATCGGTTGAATAAGCTGCAAAAAGAGTTTTAATAATCTTATTGTAAATGAAGTATACATGTTTTTTTAGGGTTCCGTAGCCAAAGGGTAAAAACGGGAACCTATTACTAAGACTTCACTGTCCGTCTGTCTGTCTGTCTGTATCTCATGAACCGTGTTAGCTAGACAGTTGAAATGTTCACAGATGATGTATTTCTGTTGCCGCTATAACAACAAATACTAAAACCGGTCAAGTGCGAGTCGGACACGCATATGAAGGGTTCCGTACCATACATAGTTTTGTAAATCCTATACCATGGTACGAAACCCTTTTGACCGGTTTTTTTATTTTTAAAACAATACAATCTTTATTATCACGATTGTATTTCACAAAGATCGCTTCGGCGCTCTATGGTCGCTTTTTTAGGGTTCCGTAGTCGACAAGGAAACCTTATAGTTTCGCCATGTCCGTCCGTCTGTCCGTCCGCGGCATAGCTCCGATGTTATCTATACTAGAAAGCTGAAATTTGGTATGGATATGTATATTGATCACGCCGACAAAGTGGTAAAATAAAATTTTGATAAATATATTTTTAGGCATACCTATATATATTTTTCAAAATTTAATTCCCATACACGTAAAGTGGGGATGAATATTTTTTTATCATATATCCTGTTGAGTGGGATATCGTTGGATAAATCTTTTAGAGAAGTTGATTAAAAAGAAGGAAATATTACACTTAGAGCCTTGCTTACCGACAGATGGGTATATAATCGGCCCGTTAAACAAAAACGTTTTTTTAACCACGCAGCTGGAATTTTCGTGTCATCAACTTCTTGTTAAACCCCGGCTTGGTAATCGACCGTTTTAGGAAGAATAAAACTCAAATGAAAGGTGATCCATCGTTTGGTAGGAGTTTGAATTTATGGTAAACAGCCGTTTTCAGTTGATCGGACCGTTATCTTGTCGGTGAACTTGGGCCTAAATCACACCGCCGCAATGCACTGATTAATTATCTGCACCAGGTTCTTGTTC
The DNA here is from genome assembly GCA_963891755.1 of Pyrrhia umbra. Classification (NCBI taxonomy): domain Eukaryota; kingdom Metazoa; phylum Arthropoda; class Insecta; order Lepidoptera; family Noctuidae; genus Pyrrhia; species Pyrrhia umbra. Next base: position 6,016,243 of record OY982946.1, read on the forward strand.
TCTAAAGCGGCTGCAATCCTCTCCTTGTCCGCTAACTGCTTGTTGACCGCATTCTCAGACACGTGGGAGCCCTCCGACACTTCCACGCTCACTTTGAAGCGGCTCGGTAGAGCTCGTAACAGGCGTACACGGATCGATAGACCTGCAATTAATTATATGTAGACAGTTAACAGTTAAATGATATTTATTTTGCAAATCCTTACTAATATTATAAATGCGAAAGTAACTCTGTCTGCCTGTCTGTCTGTTACGCTTTCACGCCAAAACTACTGGACCGATATAAATGAAATTTGGTACAGAGATAGAATAGACCCTGAGGAACAACATAGGCTACTTTTTACCCGGGTGCGCAAAGTAGTTCCTTCGGGATGCGGGTGAAACCGCGGGAAACAGCTAGTAGGTTATAAAATAACACTTTTACACGTCAATTATTTTTTTAAAGCTAGATGAGGCTAGTATTTCCTATCTGACTACCTTGAGAAGAAACACCGAAGCAAACTCAAGGGTCAAAGTCTCTTTTAAGGTCCAGACATAATGTAATTGCCTCATGGATGTACAACGTAGGCTCAAGTTGAAGTTTACATTGAAATATCAAGAAAGAAAAACACTTCCCGTGACCCAAAGGCTGGCTTTTACTTTGGCCAAAGGCTAAGGCTATTGCCATCCAACGTGCCTGCCAGCCTCTTGGGTATGATGAAATGAAGATGAAATTTTATAGGATAAAAGATAGTACAGTGTTAGATGGGACCCTGGAGATAGTTACGGTATTTTTATCCACGTATGTGAAGAACAAGTTGTGGTGGCCTAGTGTTAAGGCACCTGCCTCTCGTGTACGAGTGTGCAGGTTCGAAACCTGGCAAGTACCAATGTGACTTTTCTGCAGTCATATGTACTTTCTAAATATATCTTAGACGTCACTGACTAACGGTGAAGGAAAGCATCGTGAGGAAACCTGGACTTAAAAAGTCTGAAATCGCCAATCTGCCTTGAGCAAGCGTGGTGATTAATGCTCATGCCTTCTCTGTATGAGTAGAGGCCTGTGCCCAGCAGTGGGACAATATATAGGCTGATGATGATGTGAAGAGGTTCCCCTAGGTGAAATAGCTAGTGCTTAAAAAACATTGATTGAGAAACATGATCAATCTCGGATGGGTGGTTAGTGGTGACTGTAGACCCTGAAAGTTTCTGCCAATGTTAATTACGATACAATGGTACACATACCATACTTATTACAATACTAGCTGTCCCGCGCGACTTCGTTCGAATGCAACCTCTACCCTACCCTACTCGTACCCAACTCCTACCTCTATCCTATCCTATGTCCGTCTCCTGGTTCTAAGCTGCCTCCCCTCCAATTTTCAGCCAAATCGGTTCAGCCGTTCTCGAGTTATAAGTGGTGTAACTAACGCGGTGTCCTGCGTGAGCGACGAATACAACGCGACGCGACGCAACACGTCGCGACGTAATGCGACGCGATGCTACACGCGACAAATGTCCTACGTGATTTTGGTCATTACTTCTCGAACCATGGAGAATAATGATTATGTTCCGATTCCTATAATGTTTATGTTTTTTGTCCCACAACAATCTTTGCTCCCGCACTGCGGCGATCAACGCTTCTGAATCAACCATTTCGAGTTCGTGGTGTCGCGTCTGGTCGCCCTCAAAACAAGTCCGCGTTACGTCGCGTCTTGCCGCAGACTGTCATATAGGCCGCAAGTAGGGTATGCCGTTGAGTTGATCGCGTTCGTCGCGTTCGCAGCGTCGCGTTGCGTCGTGTTCGTCGCTCACGCAGGACATCGCGTAACACAACTTTCTTTTATATATATATATAAGATGCATTGTCAAATACAAAAGTGACTATCTGTAATGCTTAGGCCTAAAGATAAGATAAAGATCATTTATTTGTAAAAACATGGGTGTACAGTACAAAATCATGGTTTGCAAAGTATGGTGTTAAAGAACATAGTATGGAACTAACATGTTTTGCCTATAATTGGCGTACAAAATATAGTATTTAGTTTTTCTGGTGAAATGTCATAATTTCAGGTATTATTTAAGAACTCATTTATATTGTAAAAACAATTGCTAATAAGAATTTTTTTAAATGTATTTTAAATTTTGTTAAAGGTAGTTGTGTTATAGATTTAGGTATTTTATTGTATATGACAGGTGCCAAACAGAATAAACTTTTGTGCATTAATGGTAATAATTAATGCATTAATGCCTAAGGTCAGGTAACAAGATAACGGTCTGATTAACTTAAAACAGCTGTTTACCATAAATTCAAACTTCCAACTTTCGATATAACATATTTTTATTCCTTAAATGGTCGCCTACCAAACCAGGGTTGAACCAGAAGTGGCTAACAAGAAAAGTCTTCCTGGTTAAAAAACCGTTCGTTTAACAGACCTATTATGAAACCTTCAGTTGGTGAACTTGGCCCTTATACAGCTAAACCACTAAGGGCCGGTTTTTTAATAGTCAAATACCTATTATCTGATGAATAAATGATGACAGATTTTGTAATGTCATGTCAAACTATGATATTTATTTTTTAGTTAACAGATACCTATCTTGGACTTTGGGGAGGAACATACGATATTTTTTATCCCAGTACATGAAGTAGTTCCTTTAGAATGGGAGTGAAACCACGGGAAAAAGCTATTATATACTATTAACCTTCTGGAACTTACCAATCAAAGTGGCCATGCTACAATGAGGAATAGTCGGCGTAAAATTGACAAATACAGTATTCTCCTTGTTATCCACTCTGATATTACTTTCTTCCACCACACGGAGCTCCTCCAACGTCAAAGGATGTTCGGGATCGTTAATATTTCGTATTAAGTCAAATATTTCTCTTTCATCAAACATATCTTCGATGTCTTCGTCATGGTCTGCAGCAGTTATTTCGCGCTCTGAACCTTTCTCGTAGATGTTGGGGTTCACGTTGTCAGCTAGTTTCGTCATTTTTAATGGTTAATTCGGTGTTTTTTGCGAAATTTATGTGGAAAATAACAACAACGCAACAAGACCCAGGTGGTGGTGTTATGACTTTGATGTATTCGTTCAGAAGTCTACTGTGATTTATTATCACAATAAAGTTTTTGCATTTTAATTCTCAGCATAATCTTCATTGGGTACCTTAAGATTCAACTAAAAAGTAATTTAATGAAAATATAGCTTCTGAATAGAACTATAATTTCAAAATAATAAATAGAATTTGTAAACAACACAAACAACTTTTATATTTCTAAACGAAACCCAACTGACATTCTCATCATTCCAAGCCACGGTTTCGCATAGTTACTAATTTCCAGCATAAAACTATCGCTTACTCTGTTACTCTTACTAAACATGATATAAGCTTTTCTCTCTCTTTACAAACCAGGTACGAGGTAGAAACGCGCTCTATGACAGGACATACAAGATCAATAATTACACCCAGTCTTCATAAAATCCGTGTTTTTGAAACTAAATAACTTGTGAGGGGCGTTTCACATTCTACACAGTCACTGAGGAACACAGCATATGTAAGTTATGACTTTAAAATCGGCCATAACACTATAACATTCGTAAATACACTACCATTTACAATTTAGAAAGTTGTTTTAGCTATTTCACTAAACATATGTAAAGTTATTTGTTTTCAGATTAAGATTCGTCATTGAGACTGTAAATTATTTGTTTTAGTGTGTGGTAAACGATTATCATTGACATGGGTATACTATGAGGTAGATATAAAGTATTATTTGTACATTTCCGTCTGAAATGTTTTGAGGGTGGTTACCAAGGGAGGAAATGACGTAATAAGGGTTTGTAGAGGGCTATCGGGTCGGTGGGTCATCTTAGGGGCGGATTTACTTTTAATACTTTTAAGTGAAAAAATTGCGTAAGTAGTTAATATTTAATATGTTTATTGTATTATACAATCATTATCATAATCTACCTAGCCTTTTCCCAACTATGGGGTTGGCTTCCAGTGTAACTAGATGGGCAGCTGTCCAATTACTAGTGTTTTACTTGGAGTGACTGCCTATCTGTAACTGGGTTGTGATCTCCACAACCCAGTTACAGGGTAACCCAATACCCCTTTGTAAGACTGGTTGTCAAAGTCAGAAGCCTATACAAGAATTTGGGTAAACTCTGACACTAGGGCTTGTTACATTACTAAGGCCCAAGTTCACCAACAGCTGGTTTCGTAATCGGCCCATTAAACAAAAACGTTTTCTCACCACAAAGAGAGAATTTTAGTTTTACCTGCTTCTTATTAAAACTCGGGTTGGTAATCAACTGTTTTAGGAATGAAAAGCTCAAATAAGGACCAAGTTCACCGACAAGATCAACTGGAAACAGCTGTTTAGTATAATTTCAAACTTCTACCATATGATGGATAACCTATCATTGGGGTCTTTTTTATTCTTAAAACGGTGGATTACCAAGCCAGGGTTGAACAAGAAGTTGACAACATAAAAATTCCTGCTTCGTGGTTAAAGAACGTTTTTGTTTAATGAGCTGATAATATAACCATCTGTCAGGGAACTTGGCCCTAATGGTGTTCATCATCATCAGCCGGGTTGGCGATTCCAGACTTTTTAGTCCAGGTTTCCTCACGTTGTTTTCCTTCACCGTTAGTCAGTGACGTCTAAGATATACTTAGAAAGTACATATGACTTTAGAAAAGTCACATTGGTACTTGCCAGGTTTCGAACCTGCACACTCGTACACGAGAGGCAGGTGCCTTAACCACTTGGCCACCAAGAGCCTAATAGTGTTACCCTTCGAAAATTGAATTGACTGTTAACAGCTGTTTTACATGATTGGACTGTTGTCTTGTCGGGGAACTTGGGCCTAAAACCTGTAGCCGACACTATATAAAGATGAATTTCTGGATACTGAAAAACAATAGAACTTAAAATAACCTTCCTCCTCAGCACAATGGCAGCAGATCCGTGGGTGGTGCAGCCCCATGAGCACGCCAAGTTTGCAGAACACTTCCGTAACTTAGGCCCCGTGAACGGGCATCTTACCGGAGAGCAAGCCAAACGATTCATGCTACAGGTATGTGATAAATTATAGTTATTATTTTCAAACCATTAACATCTGTCTAGCATTTTCTTAACTATGTTGGGATCGGCTTCCAGTCTAACTACACTTCATCCTTACTAATATTATAAATGCAAAAGTAACTCTGTCTGTCTGTCTGTCTGTTACGCTTTCACGCCTAAACCAGTGAGCCGATTTTGATGAAATTTCGTACAGAGATAGAATAGACCCTGAGGAACAACATAGGCTACTTTTTACCCGGGTGCGCTAAGTAGTTCCCTCAGGATGCGGGTGAAACCGCGGGAAACAGCTAGTTTACAATAAGAATAGAACAAATTCAAACACTATTTGCAGCTTATTGAACCGATTTTGAGTTCTATTCCGTACTAATAAGAATGGTGTTGAAGGCAAAATAATGTGTAAAATAACAAATAAATTTTGCATCTGTTTTTGTCATGTCACCTTAGCAATAGAGCTCGAAATCGTTTGAACTAACGGCAAATAGGGTGCGTTTAAATTTAAAATGGAGTATAGACAACGAAAAATGAAAACGTCGTAACCTATTTTGTTCTAATTCTGCCACAGAAATTAACAAAATGGCGTAAGGATGGCGCATGTATGTCAATTTCATGCTCTAAACATTATCATTTATCATTTAATGCCATTTTATTTTATCTATGTGAGAAAATTTGAACGAAATAGGTTATGATTTTGTTTAAATTTTTCGTAAAATCAATTGGAATATGACTATGGATGCAGCTGAGTACCAGTGTTTTACATGGAGCGACTGCCTATCTGACCTACAACAAAGTTAACAGGTAACACAATACCCCATTGAAAGTCTGGTTGTCAGTCATTCTGGCTTCTGACTACCAGTAACGACTGTCAAAGATCTACAAATGATAGCCGGGACCAACAGCTTAACATGCTTTCCTAGGCATGGAGGAGGCTCGGTTAAACATAGATGGTCATCTATCCACAGACTGACTGCAGCAAGTGCAGCTTAACATTCGAACGATCGACCCTTTTTCCTTTTTTAACCCCTGGCGCAAAAAGAGGGGTGTTAAAAGTTTGACGTCATGTCTGTCTGTGGTATTGTAGCTCTCAAACAGATGGGCCGATTTCGATGCGGTTTTTTTTCATTTGAAAGCCAGTTTCCTTGCGGTGGTTCTTAGCTATGTTTGGTTCTAACGATCCAGCAGTGTAAGAGTATCAGCTCTTTTCCAAAATGATGTAAGGCATTTCTGCATTGGGTTTTTTTAATTTTATTTTTTTTTTTCTTTTAATAATATGCTATTTATTTTCGCAGTCCCAGCTGCCGCCCCCGATATTAGGCCAGATCTGGTCGTTAGCGGATACCAACGCTGATGGAAAGCTGGACCTCAGGGAGTTCTCAATAGCTTGCAAGGTAATGTACACAATGCTGGGCTGGTACTGTCCGACTGCTGGGCCTCTTCTCACACAGAAGGCATGAGCATTGATCACCACGTGCGCTCAAGGCGGATCGGTGAACTTTTTAATTCGCTCGAGAACTGTGCTTGCGCGATGCAGGAATCTTGTCTTCATCGTTCTCATGTAGCGAGATAGGTGTCGCTACACTTTTATCATATCCTAACTCATCATCATCATCTGCCTAGGCTTTTCCCAACTATATTTGGGTCGGCTTCCAGTCTAACCGGATGCAGCTGAGTACCAATGTTTTACATGGAGCGACTGCCTATCTGACCTCTACAACCCAGTTCCCAGATCACACAGTACCCCTTGGTAAGACTGGTTGTCACACTTCCTGGCTTCTGACTACCCGTAACGACTGTCAAAGATCTACAAATTACTAACTAATATTAAAAATTTGAAAGTCTCACTGTCTGTGTGTACTTTGCCCAGCTGTGGGACGGTAAACCGATGATGATGGAAGATGTAAAAGGATTAGAAATTTATGTTGTTTTGTTTTACAGATAATTAACTTGAAACTTCACAACATTGAAGTTCCTAAAGCTTTGCCGCCATCCCTGCTTGCCTCGCTCAGTCCTACAGGTAAGGTATATACTAGCTAGTCCCTGCGGCATCGCCTGCATTTAACAAAGTCAATGGCCTTAATTTCTTTAGCGGGTATACGAGTATAAGGCGGGAATTTCTAACTATATTTTTCAAAATAAAAGCCTATCTACTAAGTAACTCCTTATAACATCAGCTATCTGCCAGTGGAAGAACCGTCAAAATCTGTCCAAACGTTTTGGAGTTAAGCAGACACAAAAATACAGATTAATAATAATAAAAAATTGTGTTTGTTGTAAATACCGCTTATACATGCGTTTAGTAAAAAAAAAATATAAATGGAATATAATTTTGTTTATTTCTATATGTATATATATCACCGTGAAACTGGGAATACCGTTAATCTTACTCGTAAGATTATAAACTACCGAAAATTATTCCGTAATATTGTAAACAGGTGGTACAGTTCACAATTTTTCGTCAGCTTATAATCTTACTAGTAAGATTATAAACCTAATGGTACTCGTAGTCTTACGATGACATGAGATATATTATAATACTACATTTTCTTTCCGCAGCCACTCAGAAACCACAATTCGCAGCCCCAACCCCAGCTCCTATAAAGCCTCCCATCCCCCCAATGCCAAGCCTACCGCCCCAACCACTAATATCCGGCAAATCAACCGCCCCACCCAGCAACCAATCACTTCTGGGCGACCTAGTAGGATCCCCTCTAGTCTCCCAACCCCCTTTAATACCTCCAATTTCCGCCCCACCAAAACCTATGGTACCTAACGTACCTGATCTGATATCTGGGGTAAAACCTGGTCAAGTTCCGCAACCGATAACCACCCAACCTCTGGTTGGTCAACCTTTGATTGGTGGACCGACACCCATGGTTGCCGCTCAACCAATAATGCCTTCGCAACCTATTGTCCCCTCTCAGCCGTTGGTTGCTACCCTACCCCAGCAACCTATCCTACCCACCCAGCCTATTATGAACCCTTTAATAGGCCAACAACCTCTCATCCCCAACCTACCAATGGATCAGTTTTCTACCATGAATAACCAGCCTCTTATTCAACCTATTTTACCACCTACCCAATCCAGGCCTTATGTGTCTCCCGATAATCAACCTATCGCTGTGCAGTCTCCGTTGAGTTCCCAGCCTATTCCTGGACCTACTACAATAGGCTCGCTGGTCAATAGTCCACCATCGGCTGTGACTACTATGGCATCTCAACAGCCTATCACTTCAACGCCTCTGACTGCTATGAAGAGTGATAGCATGTCGAAACCAGGTGAGGTCATCATTTGTATACTAGACTAGCTTCTGCCCGCGACTTCGTCCGCGTGGAATAGTGGTGCTCCGCTCCTATTGGTTCTAGCGTGATGATATACAGCCTATTGCCTTCCTCAATAAATGGGCTATCTAACACTGAAAGAATTTTTCAAATCGTACCAGTAGTTCCTGAGATAAGCGCGTTCAAACAAACAAACTCTTCAGCTTTATTATATTAGTATAGATTTTGCCTGCGTTTTCTGATATCATCATCAGCCTATAAAGGGATGCAGCTGAGTACCAGTGTTTTACATGGAGCGACTGCCTATCTTACCCCTTGGTAAGACTGGTTTTCAGACTTCCTGGCTTCTGACTACCCGTAACGACTGTCAAAAATCTACAAATGACAGTCGGGACCAACAGCTTAACGTGCTTTCCGAGGCACGGAGGAGTCTCGCTATGACATAGATGGTCACCCATCCACGGACCGACCGCGCCAAGCGCAGCTTAACCTTTAATCAGTCGAACCGTGCTGCTGTTACTTAGCCACGAGCTCCTCCACTCTCCCTCCACGATTTAATTAATGAAATAAATTATCTTAATTAAATAAAATGTTTTTGCAGGTTCCTTAGTGACCAGCCCCACCGAAATGCCAATGGGGGTGATGAGCCCCCCACCAGCAGTCGAGTGGGGTATACCACAACCCCAGAAGCTCAAGTAAGTAGCCAATCTAAACGAGATGAGGAGGCCAGAGGGGTTAGACAAGTGGCAAAAACGCTAGTAGAATAGAAAACAAAATGTATGGGAATGACAGATAGCTAGTCGTAAACGAATGTCATTCCCATACATTTTGTTTTCTATTCTACTAGCGTTTTTGCCACTTGTCTAACTCCCCAGGAGACACATAGAACATCCCCCTGATTACGTAAGCCAATATCTTTCAATTTCAGTTGCAATACCTTTCATTTTGACTATTAAATTATATATACCCCCAGACAAAAAATCTGCATCAAAGTTTTTGTATAAAAAAAATTTAATGGCCCTTTCCAGTATACAAACATACACTTAGGGATAATGATACTACGCTGTTATGAAGTCAACGAACCAAACTATAGGTTTCAATTTAAATTTGTATAAAAATTTGGAATACTTGGTTACAATGTTTTTTTCAAAGGTAGGTGCGTGTTGGACATTGATGCAGTTTATTAGTCCGTCAGTGTACATTGCTTCGTTGAAAGCGTCAATGAGATAAACCTCCAAACGTGTACAGCAATGTATATTTTGATGGGTATGTCAAGTGGATATCCGTTTTTTACGTAATAAGGAAGCAGGTCTTCACTTAGTATAGGTCCTGTCTCCCACTCCCAACCACGTAAACAGCTTACGTAAAGTATTTAAAAAAATAATAAATAAAAAAAATAAAAATAGTTTATTTCTTTAACTTTCTTTTTACAAAAATTATGCCGTGGCTAGAACCACCCAGGAAGCATTGGTAATGCTTGTGTTGGGTGGTTCCGCTCCTCCCTAGGATCTGTATACTTAAGGTGATTAGATAACTAAACTATTTTATTTATTATTTTAAGTTCTTACAAGTAAACATGAATGAAAAATAAAAAACAAGCATTAAAAACTAGAATAAGAGCACTGATATGATTCTTGTGTGTATGAGTATGAGTGTGCGTGTGTGTGTGGTGTGTGTGTGTGTGTGTGTGGTGTGTCTGTGTGTGTGTGTGTGTGTGTTTTATTATAGACTGTACCAATTTATACTACGAAAAATGTAAACAAAATCGTAACCTATTTTGTTCTAATTCTGCCACAGAAATTAACAAAATGGCGTAAGGATGGCGCATTTATGTCAAGTTCATGCTCTAAACATCATCATTCATCATTTCATGCCATTTTTAACCGACTTCAAAAAAAGGAGGAGGCTATCAATTCGACTGTATTTTTTTTTATGTTTGTTACCTCATAACTTGTGACTGGGTGAACCGATTTTCATGATTCTTTTTTTATTTGAAAGCTGGTGCTTCCCGTGTGGTCCCATATAAATTTTATCACTACCGGTTCAGCCGCTTTATAAATATATCAAAAATAACGATTTATCACTTGCTGATATGCCAAATACTTAGATGATTTGGTTATTTACGCTTATTACAACCTAAAAAAGTGGTGTGTTTATTTTGTTAAGATAGCAAGACCGAGACACTGAAAAGCGAAAAAATAAAAAAGCTTTTTACAAAAAAATTAAAACCGCCTTCCAAAAAAAAAACTGAAAAGTAAAAAATATTTTTTATTTAAACGCTTTACGACCAAAACATCGCTTTCGAAGTCGGTGGCGAAATACTAACAATAGTAACTTACAAGACACCGACTTCTAGGGAAAATTTGAAAAAACTAGGGTACGATTTGGTTTGTGTTTTTCGTAAAATCAATTGGTATATAGACTATAGTAAAATATGGGACATAATAAATAAATACATTAATATTTTGAAAAATATGATTAAATATTAAAGAAATAAAAAAAAGCAGAATACCTACTATTTTATTTATCTATGTGGGAAAATTAGAACAAAATACATTACGACTTTGTTTACATTTTTCTTTAAATCTATTGTTATCGACTATAGTATAAGCTACTTTCCCTGGTCAGATACACCCAGCTGTTCAACGCGACGGACCGCAGCAAGTCGGGGGCAGTCTCGGGGGCCCAGGCCCGCGCCATCATGTTGCAGTCGCGCCTGGCGCAGCAAGCTCTGGCTCAGATCTGGGCACTCGCCGACCTGGACTCCGACGGGAAACTCGGTGAGATACCATCAAGTGTATAGGTGTTCTATGTAGGGAATGCAAATCTCGCGAGATTTGGGCTCAAGCGAGATCTCGCGAGATTGGCAGTTATGTGTGTGTTTTAGCAAATAATCACAATATTTGGATAAATTAGGAAATAATAATAAGTATTATAAGATAAACATTAATTTTTATGATTTTTTTCAAAAGACTTATCCATCAAACATTGTGTGACGTATCTGTCTATAATTTATAATAAACTTCTAATTAGTAAACTTTGACATACGTATCTATCAAATAACAAATGAAAGAAACAACCAGTCTTCTCTTCTAATATCAAACAAAAGTATTTTAGTAATAAAAATATACCAATTAGTAAGACTATTATAAGACATTTTTATGCTCGAGTGCAATATCGTTAAACTCGCGAGATTTCGCCCCTTTTTTCGTCCGAGATTAAACTCGCTAAAAAAGGCCGAGATCTCGCGAGATCGAGATTGCATTCCCTAGTTTTTGTCATTGCTATCAACACAAACACCCGGTTGCATCAAAAAAATATCAGGTTACTTATACGTGAAACGGAGGATAAAATTAAATAATTTTGCTGTTATTTTCTGTTTTATGTCCAAATATTTATGACTAGCTTCTACCAGCGACTTCGTCCGCGTGGAATAGTGGTGCTCCGCTCCTATTGGTCTTAGCGTGATGATATATAGCTTATAGCCTTCCTCGATAAATTGACTATCTAACACTGAAAGAATTATTTAAATCGGACCAGCGGTTCCTGAGATTAGCGCGTTTAAACAAAATGACAACATTTCCCTTCACTGCTCTGCTCCTATTGATTGTAGCGTGATGAAAAGTATACTATAACCAGCTCAGGAGTATGACAAATAATTGTACCAAGTTTCGTTAAAATCCGTCAAGTAGTTTTTGTTTCTATAGAGTTTATACAGACAGACAGGCAAAAATTTAACTGATTGCATTTTTGGCATCAGTATCGATCCCTAATCACCCCCTGATAGTTATTTTGGAAATATATTTCATGTACAGAATTGACCTCTCTACAGATTTATTATAAGTATAGATATACTAGTAAGACGGTTAATGTATAATATTTCTTTGTCTTCCAGGGTGTGAAGAATTCGTCCTAGCCATGTACCTCTGTGAGAAGGCGACCCAAGGGGAGCCTGTGCCGGCGAAATTGCCCCCCGAATTGATTCCCCCCACTTTTAGGTAAGGTATTCGTGCGTTGTGGTGGCCTAGTGGTTAAGGCAAGAAACTTGGCAAGTACCAATATGACTTTTCTAAAGTCATACGTACTTTCTAAGTGTATCTTAGACGTCACTGACTAACGGTGAAGGAAAACATCGTGAGGAAACCTGGACTTAAAAGTCTGAAACCGCCAATCCGGCTTGAGCGCTCGTGGTGAGCAATGCTCATGCCTTCTCTGTGTGAGAAGAGGCCTGTGCCCAGCAGTGGGATAGTATATAGGCTGATGATGATGATTTGTGTATATAACTACATGTACCTCGTTTCAGTCTTTGTCCATACTAAATTTAATCTAAATCGATTCAGCCGATTACTGTGGCTTTCACATCTACACTAATATTATAAAGAGGAAAACTTTGTTTGTTTGTTTGTAATGAATAAGGCTCAAAAACTACTGGTCCGATTTTAAAAATTCTTTCACCATTCGAAAGCTACATTATCCACGAGTAACATAGGCTAAATTTTATTTTGGAAAAATTTGAGATATTTGGGTTTTTCGGACACAAGTTGTAAGAAATCAACCAGAAAAGTTACTGTTTTTGCGTACGCTACTAATCTCAGGAACTACTGGTCCGATTTGAAAATTCTTTCAGTGTTAGATAGCCCATTTATTGAAGAAGGCTATAGGCTATTTTATCACGCTAAAACCAATAGGAGCGGAGCACCACTATTCCACGCGGACGAAGTCGCGGGCAGAAGCTAGTACGTAATAACGATGTAAAAATATACGGCGGTATGTTTGGCATAGTGGCGTAGCAATAGGCTGCTGCGCTGCATGTTCGATTCGATTCCAAAAATTCAAAATTCAAATGTTTTTATTTCAAATAGGTCTTTGCAGGCACTTATGAAACGTCAAGCTAGTTGCACGGTTCCAAGGAGTGGGTCTTATGGAGAAGAACCGGCAAGAAACTCCATAGACACTCTTTTCAAAAGGAAATGTTTACAATAGTCTTTTTACAGTACAGGTTATCTCTGAGAAAGTTATACAATTCAAATGATGCTATACAAAAAAAAATGAAATTATTAAATTACAATTTAAATTAAGCAATATAAATAATGTTTCGAGTAGTTTACTGGTCGCCAGGGAAGCCACCTGTGCAGAAAATAAGTTATTAAAGAAAAAAAAAATACAGTCGAATTGATAACCTCCTCCTTTTTTTGAAGTCGGTTAAAAATTAGTTATTAATTCCCGCACGGGACAACTAAAATTGTTCCGGGTCTGGGTGTTTGTGCATGTGTAATGTATGTTTGTAAACGCACCTACGATACAGGAGTCATTCCTAGTGTGGGGCAACGTTTTTAGTTTTTTACAATTTATACTTTCCCCAGTTTCACAAACTCCTGATAAGGGGTCGTCCATTAAACATGTGATTTTTTTTAACCTCTCCTCCCGTTTGGTGATACATGGTGATGTTTAAAACTACCCCCTATATCACGTGTATTTCTGTGTACCTACAAATAATCTTTTTTTTTTTAAATATTTAGACATTTTACTGGTATAAGTATAATCTTATTTTCGGCGTTTGGCGAAAAAAAATATACACATGTGTAGGATGTGTGATTACTTTAGTAATTATATTATAATAAATGAAAAGACTTGTTGAGAAAAACGTAAGTAAAATATGGCGGCAAAAAGAACAGAGCACAGAGTATAAAATATAAAAGGGTAAAAAATATAAAAGTGTACAGTGGTGCCAACCTATTTACATGAACTACCAACTATATGGTACTATTGCATTCTCTATTCAACATGATATATTACTACCCTTTCGAGCCTTACGTGATTAATGGACAGCCCCTAAGTACCGATTAAACTTAACCGTTTAATCTGCCAGTTTATTTCAGAGTTCTTTTTATTAATTTATCTGGTAGATAATTCATATCAAGAAGTAGTGAAACAAGCTCTATATGTTTTTGGAGATGTTTTTTTTTTCTTCTTTTAAATTATATTATCTTTGCCTCCAGGCGCGACTCTGTCTCTTCGAACACTAGCGCCAAGTCCTACGAGGACAGGAGAAGAGAGAACATGGCGAGAGGACAGGCAGAGCTTGAGAGGAGACGGTCCCAGTTAGCCGACGCACAGCTCAAGGAAAAGGTTGGTTCCATTCACTCTTTTTAGGGTTCCGTACGGGACCCCATTGCGACGCCCTAAGCCGAGGCCCGTACCCCACTGGGGGGTGTCCTTAGCGTGTAGTCGCTTAGTTTTGTAAGTTAAAAACTTATGCAATTATAATTAAATAAAATAAAAATAAATAACGCCGATACCACCAATGCCACCTAGAGGCGAGTTGCTGAACTAAAGAGACAAGCGTGATATTTCTAAAAGTCATTAAAAGTTCTGCTATTCAACGATAGATGGCAAAACTAAAAAGTATCACCGCTGTGCCGGTCGGAGTGGGGGGTGTTAGGTTTTTTTTCGTTACGGAATTTCTGGATTCGGTCTCCACGCTCAAGGCCCGCGATAGAAGCTATGCAATAGCTTAATAAATAAAAAGATATAAATTGGTTTTTATTCAATATTAATCATGAATTATTTTTCTTCCTTTTAACGCAACTTAGGAAGCGGAGGTAAACATTACTTTATTTATTTTCATAGTCATAGTCATAGTCATTTATTGCAATCATGTAGTTTACAAGGTGTTACAAATATAAATTAAGGTACATACATGACCCTGCTTTATATTTATTTAATACTAGCTTCTGCCAGCGACTTCGTCCGCGTGGAATAGTGGTGCTCCGCTCCTATTGGTCTTAGCGTGATGATATATAGCCTATAGCCTTCCTCGATAAATGGACTATCTAAACACTGAAAGAATTATTTAAGTCAGACCAGTGGTTCCTGAGATTAGCGCTTTTAAACAAAATGACAACATTTCCCTTCACTGCTCTGCTCCTATTGATTGTAGCGTGATGAAAAGTATACTATAACCATCTCAGGAGTATGACAAATAATTGTACCAAGTTTCGTTAAAATCCGTCAAGTAGTTTTTGTTTCTATAGAGTTTATACAGACAGACAGACAAAAATTTTACTGATTGCATTTTAGGCATCAGTATCGATCCCTAATCACCCCCTGATAGTTATTTTGGAAATATATTTCATGTACAGAATTGACCTCTCTACAGATTTATTATAAGTATAGATTATAAATGCGAAAGATTTTGAAAATGTATGTATGTAAATCTTTCATGCAAAAAACACTGAATGAAATTTGGTACACACATTTTTTTTTTAAATTTTGCCCCACGCTAGGAATTACTCCTGTGTCGTGGTTGCGTTTACAAACATACATTACACATGCACAAACACCCAGACCCGGAACAATTTTAGTTGTCCCGTGCGGGAATCGAACCCGCGACACGCCGCGCAGCAGCCAATTGCTCAGCCACTACGCCAAACGTGCCGTCAAACGTCACACTACATAGTATAAAACCAAGTCGCTTCCCGCTGTCTGTCTGACGTTTAGATCTTTAAAACTACGCGACGTGAGTAGAGTGATTCCAGAGGAAGGTTTTAGTGTATATATTGTCAAGTTTTTGTAGCCATTGGCTAAAATATCGCGGGAGAAGCCGCTGGCGGGAAGCTAGTAGTTCACAAACTGGATTAAAATATAGGATCCTTTTTACCCGGAAGGAGGAAGTAGCGAGTTTTGTAATATACTATGTAGAAATTCGACAATTTTTTTTTTTGTTAAAAAGGACCATGGATGGAGGAGCTCGTGGCTAAGTAACAGCCGCACGGTTCGACCGATCAAAGGTTAAGCTGCGCTTGGCGCGGTCGGTCCGTGGATGGGTGACTATCTATGTCATAGCGAGACTCCTCCGTGCCTCGGAAAGCACGTTAAGCTGTTGGTCCCGGCTGTCATTTGTAGATCTTTGACAGTCGTTACGGGTAGTCAGAAGCCAGAAAGTCTGACAACCAGTCTTACCAAGGGGTACCGTGTTACCCAATAACTGGGTTGTGGAGGTCAGATAGGCAGTCGCTCCAAACATAACAACATAGTTGGGAAAAAGGCTAGGCAGATGATGAAGAACCATGGATGGGTTTTAGTCAGTATCCCTCTTACTTGTAAAAAAAACCTGAAATCTGAAGTTTAACCATTTCTCACTTAAACCTTAACATCATAATCCAGGATTAAGTTCTCACTTAAACCTTAACATTATAATCCAGGATTAAGCAAATATAACTTAAGTTCGGATTAACGCTAAACAGCATTTATGAGTGAGATTTTTTCTAATCCTTTGCTAAGTAGCAGATTAAATTAATTGGATTATGTAAGAGTGAATATTCCTCCCCATAGTGCTAGAAGTCATTTCATGATTTCCCATCCCTTATAAAAGCAGAGGTAAAGGGGTCATTTGAAACTAAAAGACCCCTATGAAATTTCGATTTTAAAATTATTGACAGTATTTTTTTTTTACCCTTTGGCGCCATTTTGAAATACGATTATACAAAACCTTTCACTCTTTAGGCTGAGAGGGAGCGAAAAGAGAGAGAAGAAGCAGAGAAGAGAGAGAAGATACGTCTAGAAGCTCAGAAGAGGGAGCAAGAAGAGTTGATGAGAAAACAGAAGGAAGAACAAGTGAGTTTTACTGTCTAAATATTTATGTGTTAGCTTTCCGCCAGCGACTTCGCCCGCGTGGGCTGTACGAATTCAAATTAAAAATGACAGAGTTTCATACAAACTTTGCCCCCCTTTTTCACCCCCTTAGGGGTAGAATTTCGGAAAATCCTTTCTTATCGGATGCCTACGTCATACAAAGAACACACCCTCCAAGTTTCAGGTCTCTACGATCAGCGGTTTAGGCTGTGCGTTGATCCGTCAGTCATTCAGGACAAAGCATTTTATATGTCTAGATTAGGTTTTAAACATACTCTAGGCTTTTAAATAATAAATAGATAACGCAAGTTCCGTCATTTGTATGAAAACCAAGCGTGTCGCTTTATGACTACTCTCTGTGACGTCACAAGAGCGTTTTACTGATTTTCTTTATACTAGCTAACATGTTTAGTACTTCTTACAGCTCAATACGGCACAATTACACATGTTTCTAGCTTTCGGTTGTCGTCTGGTGCCAATATGGTGGAGCGCGGACTAGTTCAGACGGCGTCGACTTAGGTGCACTGCACTCATCTGTCACACGCGACATACACACACTCGCGTCATCTATTTAGATAGACTTCTGTGGGTATACTAAAATATAATTGTCAAAGGAAAGAAAAGTTATAGTCTATTCAATTTTTTTTAAGAAAAATGTAAACAAAATCTTAACCTATTTTGTTCTAATTTTCCCTCTCATGTCAATAAAACGACATTAAATGGCGAGTGGTGATGTTTAGAGCATAAAATTGATATAAATGCGCCATCCTTACGCCATTTTGTTAATTTTTGTGGCAGAATTAGAACAAAATAGGTTACGACTTTGTTTACATTTTTCTTAAAATCAATTGGATTAGACTATAGTCTGTTTTTTCCAAGTCTGTGCCAGATATACACATAACTTCCAGAGCGATATATTAGTCCACAAGCGTATCAGGGGGGCTAGACAAGTGGCAAAACGCGAACGCTAACGCTATAGAATAGAAAACAAAATGTATGGGAATGACATATAGCTAGTCGTAAACGAATGTCATTCCCATACATTTTGTTTTCTATTCTATAGCGTTAGCGTTTTGCCACTTGTCTAGCCCCCCAGAAGAGAACAAAGTAATTTTTCACTTTTCAATTTTTTTATTTATTTTTTTAGGAAAAGCGTGAAGCGGCTCGCAAAGAAATGGAGAGACAGTGCCAACTGGAGTGGGAGAAAAAGAGGTTAGTTTTTAGGTTCCGTAGTCGACAAGGAACCCCTATAGTTGAGCTATGTCCGTCTGTCTGTCTGTCCGCGGCATAGCTCAGAGGTTCTTAATAAATGAATAAATATCTTTGGACAATTTCATACAGCGCCATCTAGCCCCAAAGTAAGCAATGCAAGCAAGCATGCTTGTGTTATGGGTGCTAGCTTAACGGATATACTACTTATATATTTTTATAAATACATACATATTATACATAGTAACACCCAGACCCGTTACAGAAATTAAAATTCATCATTTCAATTTCTGCCCGGCCGGGAATCGAACCCGGGACCTCTTGCGTGGCATTCCGGCATGTTGACCACTAAACCACTCAGGTCGTCAAACTGCCACTGAGGTACTAGAAAGCTGAAATTTGGTATAGATATTGATTATGCCGATAAAGTGGTAAAATTAAAATTTGAAAAAAAAATCTAGGGTAGTTCCCAAACACGTAAAGTGGGGGTGGAGTTTGTTTTTCTCATGCATCAAGGAAAACTATCACGGCTAAGTAGGCTTAACCGGTTACAGAGTTAAAAGTCGACTAAGGGCGGATTCGACCAAACTGGAATAAATTTTATTCTCGGCGTAGATCTCTTATTACTCGAGAATAAATCAATTTAACGTTTAACCAACTACAATTCGAGGAATAACGAGTCTATTCGGGAATAGTCGCTATACCACCATTTTGCGTGGAATAAGAAGTTTATTCAAGGAATAATAAAATGGCGTCCTATTGACTTATGCTGTCATTTTAATTCACTGACATTTTTATTTTTATTTTTTTAATTTATTTAAAGGGCTTTGTCGCTTGGCAGTTACTTTTCCACGCTATAATACGACAAATTAGAGTTGACATGAGTTATGCTACTGCACCCTCCCGTTTGTAGAGCAATTTTTTTTTGGCCGCGTATTACATTCGTTCACATTCACTTCGCTATTCGTGAGTAGCTTATCTAGCTGAACGTTAGATTGTATGAAAAAACGACTGATGATTTACTCGAGAATAAAATCGTGGTATGTATTATTTTCCGAATAATTATTCTTGTATAAATTCAGGTTTGGTCGAATCTACCCTAACTAAGACTACTACGGAACCCGACTGCGCGTGGCCTGACACGCACTTACACTTTTCATATCTTTGTTAATATTTGTAGTACCTGTAACATTTTCAGGGGAAAATTTCAGAAGCAATTTGCATGAGAATTAACAGATTATAACACTTTTATACCTACATCATCTGCCTAGCCTTTTCCCAACTATGTTGGGGTCGGCTTCCAGTCTAAACCGGATGCAGCTGAGTACCAGTGTTTTACATGGAGCGACTGCCTATCTGACCTCCACAACCCAGTTACCGGGTAACACGATAAGACTTCCTTGGTAAGACTGGTTGTCAGACTTTCTGGCTTCTGACTACCCGTAACGACTGTCAAAGATGTACAACTGACAGCCGGGACCAACAGCTTAACGTGCTTTCCGAGGCTCGGAGGAGTCTCGCTATGACATAGATGGTCCCACCACGGACCGACCACGCCAAGCGTAGCTTAACCTTTGATCGGTCGAACCGTGCGGCTGCTACTTAGCCACGAGCTCCTCCTTCTCTCTCTTATCTTTATCTCCTTCTTCGTCATATGATAAGGATGCTAAAACTTCCTTTTATTCATAGGACGCGAGAGCTAGAAGCCATGCGGACAGAGGAGCAGACGAAGGTCCTGAGCCTGAAAGCCAAGAGTCAGGCCATGTCGGCCGAGCTGAGCTCCGTGGTGCTGCGGGCCGGGAACCTGGCTAAAGACATCCGGGAGACCAGGACTGCCGTCGCCGCCGCCAAGTGTACTATCGATGGCATGAGGTGAGGTGCTTCTATTGACCCGGTGTGTCGATTGACCCCACAATAATAATAATAGGGTCTTCCACAACCAAAATTGCCCATGAGGGGGGGGGACAATTTTCAAAATTAAAATTAGTAGGATTAACGACCTACCAATCCGTAATTACAATGAAAATTTTCTTTTTTTTTTACATTTGTCAATTAGACTTGAACGATTTGGGGGGGCTTATGTCCCGTGTCCCCCGCACCGGCACTGCGAGTAAATGTGTCATTTGGCCCTAACATACACAACCAAGTGTAATTATACCCATCGTACCCCAATGTTTAATAGATGGTCGAATAACCACATACATATGACTAATCTAACTCAAAATATCCCATAGAACATAATAATAACAATAAAAATGGCCGGTTGCACAAAACTTTTTATCACTCATACTTTTACGAATATCACAAAACATGACATCAATAATTAGCATACTTTTCATATTATTTATGGTATCAATACATGGATAAATAAATTTAAAAAAATATATATCACGAAAAACATAAAATAATAGCAAAATTATTCAATTCTATCCTCCATTTTGACAGATCTTGAATGACAGTTCTTCCGTAACCGCATATTTTTTGACACAACTGAGTGACAGTCTGCTGTCTTAAATATAGGTTTTTTACGGATGGGAAATCATCAAATGACTCCTTCCGCCGAAGGTGGGGCGGGAGGGAGTGTCAGACTGTTACTGACTAAAACCCATCCATGTTCCTTCCTCAGCCCTTTGTATTCCGGGGGCGCGGTATCTCTTTCGAACATCTTACATTTAGGATAGCATAGACTATGTGTATGCTAAAAATCTATATTTTTTTGCTCTAGATCCGACCGGGACGCCAGTATGGCTGAGATGCAACAACTCAAAGCGAGAGTCAAAGAACTTAATGCCAAACAAATATCTTTGAATAAAGAGAAAGCTGAACTCGATGCCAAGGTAATTTCAATCTTAACTACATTGTTTTAAGGTCGTGTCTTAAGGTGCGTACAGATTTAGTGTTAGAAAAATGTGAACAAAATCATGACCTATTTTGTTCTTATTTTCCCACATAGATAAATAAAATAGAGGAGCTTGTGGCTAAGTAACAGCCGCACGGTTCGACCGATCAAAGGTTAAGCTGCGCTTGGTGCGGTCGGTCCGTGGATGGGTGACCATCTATGTCATAGCGAGACTCCTCCGTGCCTCGGAAAGCACGTTAAGCTGTTGGTCCCGGTTGTCATTTGTACAATTTTGACAGTCGTTACAGGTAGTCAGAAGCCAGAAAGTCTGACAACCAGTCTTACCAAGGGGTACCGTGTTACCCGGTAACTGGGTTGTGGAGGTCGGATAGGCAGTCGCTCCATGTAAAACACTGGTACTCAGCTGCATCCGGTTTAGACTGGAAGCCAACCCCAACATAATTGGGAAAAGGTTAGGCAGATGATGATGACTGTTCTAATTTTCCCACATAGATAAATAAAATGGCATTAAATGATGAATGATGATGTTTAGAGCATGAAATTGACATAAATGCGCCATCCTTACACCATTTTGTTAATTTCTGTGGCGGAATTAGAATAAAATAGGTTACGACTTTGTTTACATTTTCGTCGGCACGTAACTCGGCAAGAATCGTAAGTAGTTTTTCTCTTTTCTCTATCTTCTACATATAAATGTTTAAAAGTAAATTAATACAATAGACGATAGTGTAATGACAAGCATTGGTGATAAATGATATTTATTTTGCAAATAGGTTATAAAATAACACTTTTACACGTAATTTTTTTCTTTTAAATCTAGATGAGGCCGGTGTTTCCTATCCGACTGCCTTGAGAAGAAACACCGAAACAAACTCAAGGGTCAAAGTCTCTTTTAAGCTCCAGACATAATGTAATTGCATCATGGATGTACAATCAACAAATTTGAATCATGACCCACTTTGACGATAAATCGTTTGAAACCGTCAAAATAACAAACATTCCCATCTTTTACAGTGCATGCCGCACTTAGGACGTTTAAAATATTAAGCAGGCTATGTCAGTACGGGTTGGAGATCTATGCAAATTTAACTTTTGTTATCACTACAATAGATAATATTTTCTATAAAGCATTAATAATCATATTTTGAATCCAAACTCTTTGGAACAACTTTTTTCTTTTTCAAAACCATGTTCAAACTCTTTCGATTATAAAATGACAACGTCAAAAAGTCACTCAGAAATTGGTGTCAAATAATAATTTCTATGAGAGTAAAAAGTAATTTGTTACCATGGAAACGTATGTTTAAGCGAATGTCGACCTAATTGTATTTGAATGTATGTAACAATATAACCTTATGGTGGGTCATGATTCAAATTTGTTGACTGTACAATGTAGGCTCGAGTCTGAAATTACCTTTTGAAGAAAGAATCATACAGATCCGAGTGGGCCTGTCCATTCAGTTGGCACGCTAGTGTTGAAAGTGTTACTTTTGGATTACACTGGGTGTATGCGCAAACTTGTTCCAACTACCAGGGCTGTCCCACTCCCCGTGTAGGTATCAATAATGTCCGAGACGGCTAGTCACTGGGGCCTCACGCGCGATTTTTTTTTTTGTGTACGGCATCTCGCAGGTCAACCTAGAAGGTTGTCGACTGCTTAACCGGGCTTGCCTGTGAAGTGCCTTAAATAAATTTAGGGCCTCCAGCCAGGGCTTAACTTACAAAACTAAGCGACTACACGCTAAGGGCACCCCCTAGTGGGGTACGGGCCTCGGCTTAGGGCGTCGCTGGGGGAGGACAGCGAGGGACAGGCTGGATCAGAATATATTATGATTATTATAATCGGGAATTTTAAAGCTATTAGCTCAGCTCGCGGGCTGGCTCGTCGAGCTAGGGTCGGGAGGGCATGGACAAGGTCGTCGCGACGGACCTCGGCGGCGAGGTCGATACGAACGCGGTCTGTGTTTGTGTAGAGTGCTAGTGGACCTACTGCTCTCTTGGAAGAGGGTTATAGCGTCATCGGGTATGGTGACCTCACGCGCGAGCCGTGAGTGACTTACGCGCAACATTTGTTCCTTTGATTATATACGTATCTACTTCATTTGTTCGTTGCATTGTTTAAAACATGGAGAAAAAGAAGGCAAAAAGATACTGTGCAGTGTTTAATTGTTTTGCACAAATGTATTAGAATTAAAGTACTGTTAACACCTACCTTACGTTTTTATTTTGAAAGTCATTTGTTCTCTAGAGTACTACAAAAATGGTAATTCAGTATTTACATTCATTTATTTTTTAAAAGGAGACAACCCTGTTTTCGTCAGAAAAGGTAAGAGTTACGCGCTAGAAAGAGACGCAACTTCTAGGTAACTATAAGCGTAGGTAATTACGCGCTGCGCGATCTGAATTGAACTTAATCGTATCGTAGCTAAAGTCTATATTTCTTTACATGACTTTTCAAAGTTGGTCTTCTGTACTTGTACTATGTATTCTGTGCAAATAATTTAAAATGTTGCCAAGTTATGTGCCGGCGATTAACAGACTAAAATACCAAGTTTTTTACAGGCTAAGGCGTCTGAAGGGGCAGGCGAAGACGGGAAACTTAATATGATGGAAATCACCCTTAAACAACTCCGTGACAAGGTATTTTTGATATCTGTGACCAATTCAATTCAATTCAAATCGCTTTATTTCACGACCTGAGTGGTTTAGTGGTCAACATGCCGGAATGCCACGCAAGAGGTCCCGGGTTCGATTCCCGGCCGGGCAGAAATTGAAATGATGAATTTTAATTTCTGTGACGGGTCTGGGTGTTACTATGTATAATATATATGTATTTAAAAAAGTATATAAGTAGTATATCCGTTAAGCTAGCACCCATAACACAAGCATGCTTGCTTGCATTGCTTACTTTGGGGCTAGATGGCGCTGTGTGAAATTGTCCAAAGATATTTATTTATTATTTCAATTAGGCCTAATAACAAGCACTTTTTAACCGACTTCAAAATAAAAGAGGAGGTTCTCAATTCGACTGTGTCTTTTTATGTTTGTTACCTCATAACTTTTGACTGGGTGAATCGATTTTGATGATTCTTTTTTAATTAGAAAGCTGACCCTTCCCGTGTGGTCCCATTTAAATTTATCAACATCGGTTCAGCCGTTTTATAAATATATTAAAAATAACGGTTTATGTCTACTCGCGCATACGCCAAATACTTAGATGATTTGGTTATTCACGCTTATTGCAACCTAAAAAAATGGTGTGTTTATATTAAGATGACACGATCGAATCACTGAAAAGCGAAAAATAAAAAAACTTTTTTTAAAGGCAACAGAAAAAAAGAATTTAGCTGCCCATTCCAAAAAGTAGTTTCCTATGGAGAAGAACGGGCAAGAAAAAAGTCCATGGTTACCCTTTTTAGATAAGTTTTTACAATTTTCTTGTATACATAAAATAATGATATGTGAAGATCATGTAGAATTGAAATTGAAAAAATGGCATGGTAGGAAGTCTATTTGGTAGCTACATGGTATTCACATTTTAAATTTTTGTGTCGAAGATAAATGCAATCAACAACCTAAAGTAGAAATGAAGAAATATTTATATTACATATGATTTCAAAATTGGCAATCAATTTGATATTGTTCAAAACCTCCAGTGCCAGTTAAACTTATCCGGTAGATAACACCTTAAGCGACGTTATAATTATGATAGACTAGCTGTTTCTCGCTGTTACACCTAAGACCTACTCAAGGTTTCTAAGGGCCAAGTTCACCAACAGATGGTTACGTAATCAGCCCGTTAAACAAAAACGTTTTTAACCAGGAAGCTGGAATTTTCGTGTTACCCACTTCTAGTTCAACCCTGGTTTGGTAATCGACCGTTTCAGGAAAAACTGCAAATAATAGGGTAGACTAGGTACGGTTGAAACATTTTTGCGTTTATCCTCCATTACATCGGCATTAGTTAAGCTAGCGATGACGGAAATATATTAAATAAAAGACCATATATCTGTCTACTAATGGACAATGTTACTTGAGATCACTGTATTGTATGTTATGTATAAAATGAAATTGAAAAAAAAAAGAAATTTGTTTCAACCGTCCCCATGCCAGGGTCGGTTGAAACAGTGCCTGGGGTCAATTGAAACACATGCAAATAATACAAAATATAATAAATAAACATGTTTTATTCATCGTCTAATAATGAACGACTCGTAATGACACAGTCAAACATCACAAATATTTTTAAGTCGTACTTGACGGTTAGTTCGTATGCCAATGTAATAACATCCTTCTTAGTTAGGCCAAAATATGTGTATGCACATCTAATTAAATATTTAGATAGCTCACGCTCTTAAAAATTTATTCCTGTTAAAACACTCGATTGCGAGCCTTATATCCCATTTTAATCGCCACCATTCGCATTTCGTGTACGTACCACCTCAGTAGGGAACAGTGGTTCAGTCCATTCTGACGAAAATCCGGCTTTTAGATCTTCATAGGCTTGTTTGTACGTTGATAAGTCGGCCAGACCTCTCGTAGTCTTCCTTTGGCGTACTCTTGGTATCTAAGATACAAGAAAATTAAATAAAGAAATTGTTTCAACTGTACCCACAAAAAATGTTTCAACTGTCCCCAACCCCCATCCTATGTATAAAATAGTTCACAGTAAGAATGATAATAAATTTGAATAAAAACTAATCATACAGCCATATTCTACAAACTTCAATTAAAACGATACAAAACTCTCAATACTCTAACTTTAATAAAACCATAATAATTAAAAAAATATACAAACAAAAATTACTTACTTTTCCGCCAAAAAACACAATGGGCCCTCCTATACACAAAACCAGCGCGCGAAGAGCAAATTAACACTAAAATTCGTGTTTCGAATTGTCACCCGCTTCTTTCTCCCCTTGTACCCCTCATTTCATCACGCATGGTATCGGAGATATTCGCTTTGTTTCAACCGTCCACCGTTTCAACCGTACCCAGTCTACCCTACATGACCCATCGAAAGTCGGAAGTTTGAATGGTAAACAGCTGTTTTATGCTAATCGGACCGTTATCTTGTCGGTGAACTTAGGACTAAGTATCTATATAACAAACTAGCTTCTGCCCGCGACTTCGTCCGCGTGGAATAGTGGTGCTCCGCACCTATTGGTTGCGTGATGAAATATAGCCTATAGCCTTCTTCAATAAATGGGCTATCTAACACTGAAAGAATTTTCAAATCGGACCAGTAGTTCCTGAGATTAGTAGCGTACGCAAAAAAAGTAACTTTTCTGGTTGATTTCTTACACCTTGTGTCCGAAAAACCCAAATATCTTAGGGAACCCTATTTTTTCCAAAATAAATTTTAGCCTATGTTACTCGTGGATAATGTAGCTTTCGAATGGTGAAAAAATTTTTAAAATCGGTCCAGTAGTTTTTGAGCCTATTCATTACAAACAAACAAAGTTTTCCTCTTTATAATATTAGTGTAGATTTCTTTTAGATCGATTCAGCCGTTTTGCCGGTTATCATACTTTTTAAACCGATGAGTGAAAAGCTAGTATAATATGTTTAAAATTTATGTTTTAACCTACAGGTCGAAGCCGCCAAAGCTTTGGTAGAAAGCAAGAAACAGGATCTGGAAACCAACACAGCGCAGCTGTCAGAACTCACCAACACTGTGACGGAGCTCGGGGAGAAATGCAGTAGAGTGTGGAAGCTGTACGAAGAGAGACGAGAGGAGTACCTGAGCAGGACTTCCGCGCCCGCTGAGAGCGCGTGGAGTAATGCCGGTGAGTTTTTTGTTTGCGCAACTTTTGCGCAATGGTTGCGCAATTGTTGCGCAGTGGTTGCGCAACTTTTTTGTAAATGTGATATGATTTTGGTGCTATTGGACCACTCTTGTGCAACCGTTGCGCAACTTTTTTTTAGTAATTGTTCGTGGATGATGTGTGGTGTGATGGTTGAGCCATTCTTGCGCATCTTAGGCGGGGTAATTGATAATTGCGCTACTGTGGCATTACCGCTGCACATTTGTATTGGTAAATGTTTGCTGATGATATGTGGAGTCATATAAGTGAGATTCTTGCGCGAAAAAACAAAAAAATGAGATCAAGTCAGGCTCAAAACCTGGCACCAATGTGATATTTCAAAATTCATATATTATGTACTTTCTAACTGTATTTTAGACACCACTGACTAACGGTGAAGGAAAACATCGTGAGGAAACCTGGACTTAAAAGTCTGAAATCGCCAATCCGCCTTGAGCGCACGTGGTGATCAATGCTCATGCCTTCTCTGTGCGAGAAGAGGGTTTAGCCCAACAGTCTATCCCACTGTGCCGATGATGAATTATTTTTTTACAGAGACGGAATGGGGAGGCTCTACCGCTGACGCGTGGGGCGAAGCGCCCGCCGCTGACGATGCCTGGGGTGACGCACCTGCTACTACAGGTCAGTATTTTTAACCCCCGACGCAAAAAGAGGGGTGTTATAAGTTTGACGTCGATGTCTGTCTGTGTGTGTATCTGTCTGTGGCATCGTAGCTCTCAAACGGATGGAGCGATTTTCGATGCAGTTTTTTTTTTCATTTGAAAGCCAGTTTCCTTGCGGTGGTTCTTAGCTATGTTTGGTTAATATCGGTCCAGCAGTGTAAGAGTATCAGCTCTTTTCCAAAATTTTGTAAGGCATTTCTGCGTAGGGGGTTTTTTTGTATTTTTTTATGTACATATAAATCAATATTTTCACCGTAAAAGCGTTATAAACAAACTTACTTTCGCATTTATAATATTAATTAAGTTTTGTATAGTTTTATTATACTAGCGTTAGATTGGCAATAGAGTCAGTAGGGCGAGACAAAAAGTACACTAGTGTGCGTGTAACGTGCATTTTCTTTCCTAGATAAATTACAACCAGGTACTGCACACGTAACCATAATTGTTTGCGTCTATTAACACCAAGATTACACTTTTAAACGCGAGATTAAATAAAAATAAGCAGGATTTGTTTCGTTCACAACTGGCGTTGGGCCGATACAGGCCGCTAGCGTGTTCGTGAAGTCTAGTGACTTTTTTTTTACACCTTGGGTTACATTATTCAAGTTTTAGTAGGGTCCCTAATTATTTCTGGAAATAAATATAGCCTATGACACTTCGTAAAGATGTAGCTTTCTAACGGTGATTATAAAGATTTTTAAAAATCGGTCCAGTAGTTTTTGAGTTAAATCCCTACAAACAAACAAACAAAATTTTCCTCTTTATAATATTAGTATAGATAAAATAATAGCAAAATTATTCAATTTTACCCTCCATTTTGACAGATCTTGAATGACAGTTCTTCCGTTTCACGTATAAGGGCTAAGTTCACCGAGAGATGAGTATTATATAATCGCCCCGTTAAACGAAAACCTTTTTTAACCACGAAGCGGGAATTTTAGTATTGTCAACTTCTTGTTCAACCCTGGCTTGGTAATCGACCGTTTTAGGAATAAAATACCCAAATGATAGGTTATCCATCATATGGTAGAAGTTTGAATTTATGCTAAACAGCTGTTTTTAGTTGATCAGAGGAGCTCGTGGCTAAGTAACAGCTGCACGGTTCGACCGATCAAAGGTTAAGCTGCGCTTGGCGCGGTCGGTCCGTGGATGGGTGACCATCTTTGTCATAGCGAGACTCCTCCGTGCCTCGGAAAGCACGTTAAGCTGTTGGTCCCGGTTGTCATTTGTACATCTTTGACAGTCGTTACGGGTAGTCAGAAGTCAGAAAGTCTGACAACCAGTCTTACCAAGGGGTTCCGTGTTACCCGGTAACTGGGTTATGGAGGTCAGAAAGGCAGTCGCTTCATGTAAAACACTGGTACTCAGCTGCATCCGGTTAAGACTGGAAGCCGACCCCAACATAGTTGGGAAAAGGCTAGGCAGATGATGAGCTGTTTTTAGTTGATCGGACCGTTATCTTGTCGGTGGACTTGGGCCTTAGTAACCACATAGGTTTTGGTGCAATCAGATGTAGGTGTGCTGCGAGCTACGATCTCTACTAATACTAAAATATGTTTGTTTTAATGTATTCGTACAACTGTTCTAGAAGGTCAATTCCACACTTTTATAGGTATAAAGAACACTTTAATTTTTTTTGAAAAAACTCAAATACACGTGTTTCTCAAACTTCTGGCATAGTAGAAAAATGCCAGAAGTTTTAACCGACTTAAAAAAAACCGGCCAAGTGCGTGTCAGGCCACGCACAGTAGGGTTCCGTAGTAGATCTTACCCGTACCCCACTAGGGGGTGCCCTTAGCGTATAGTCGCTTAGTTTTGTAAGTTAAGCCCTGGCTGGAGGCCCTAAATTCATTTAAGGCATTTCACAGGCAAGCCCGGTTAAGCAGTCGACAACGTGCTAGGTTGAACTGCGAGATGCCTTACAAAAAAATAGTAGGTCTTAGTTAGTCGACTATAACTCTGTAACCGGTTAAGCCTACTTAGCCGTGATAGTTTTCCTTGTAAGTTCATTACATGTGCTACGTCTGTGATTTTTTTTACATTTCTAGAGACAGCCATTCAAACTTAGAGTGTCTTCACACACCCATAATATTTTTGAATGATCTATCTAACGATACCCCATACGAAGGGGTACGCGAGAAAAAAAATTTCATCCCCACTTTACGTGTTTGGGAGCTACCCTAAAAAGGTTTAAAAAATTCAAAAATCTAGGTTAACCGTTATAACTTTGAGAAAGCCGTAAAGATTTTTTTTAACCTTTTTTCCCCCATTGTTCTATTATCGGTCACTATTCATAGGTTGGTATAGCTATACAACTTTAAATTTAACCCTCAAATGTACTAGTTTACCAATATTTCGAAACTACGCGTTAAATACTAGCTTTTTCCTGCGGCGTCGCCCGCGTTGTCCAATCAAGTGTGTTAATTTTTTACGTGGAACCCTTTCTTTTTAGGGTTCCGTAGTTCGACAAGGAACCTTTATAGTTTCGCCATGTCCGTCTGTCTGTCTGTCCGCGGTATAGCTCCGAGGTTCTTGTGACTAGAAAGCTGAAATTTAGTATATATATTTATTTCCTCGCATACCGACTAATCTAACGACCCACGAAGGGATACGTGAGAAAAGAAAAATAAAACATAATTTTATTATACCACTTTGTCTGCGTGATGAATATACATAAGATCTATACTAAATTTCAGCTTTCTAGTACCAGAACCTCTGAGCTATGTCGCGGACAGACAGACAGACAGACGGACAGACAGACATGGCGAAACTATACGGGTTCCTTGTCGACTACGGAACCCCAAAAAAAAATACTGTATATTTGGAGGGTTTGAATTGAAGTGGTCGTGCTATAATATTAGCTAAACTTTTTTATACCTTATTGCATTGCAGTCAAAGTTCCAATCGGCTTATTATAGTTTTGTAGTTAGTGATCAAATTAATTTTTATAAACTATTTATTATTGTTTTTTGTGTTAAATTGAACTTTATTTTATGTGTACTATGGATGTTTTTTGCGTGTCTGTGTTGTTGATATTAGGTAGGTATTGACTTTTATCATATATTTTATTTTATATTATTTTATTTCTTTTATGGTATTAGTCGTGGTGGCCTGGTGGTTAAGGCACCTATCTCTCATGTACGAGTGTGTGGGTTCGAAACCTGGAAAGTACCAATGTGACTTTTCTGAAGTCGTATGTACTTTCTAAGTATATCTTAGACGTCACTGACTAACGGTGAAGGAAAACATCGTGAGGAAACCTGGACTTAAAAGTCTGAAATCGCCAATCCGCCTTGAGCGCACGTGGTGATCAATGCTCATGCCTTCTCTGTATGAGAAGAGGCCTGTGCCCAGCAGTGGGACAATATCTAGGCTGATGATGATAACCACAACATGACTACTGTTTTCCGCGGACCCGCGTCTCGACTATTTCAAGCACCCGGATAAAATAGCCCATGTCTTTCTCTAAGTTTATGTTTATCTCCGTACCAAATTTCATTCCGATCGGTTCAGCAGTTTAAACGTGAAGAGGTAACAGATAGACACGCTTTTGCGTTTATTATAATACTAGCTTTCTGCCCGCGGCTTCGCCCGTGTGGATTTTTTTAAACCTTGGTTTACATTATTCAAGTTTTAGTAGGGATCCCTAATTATTTCTGGAAATAAATATAGCCTATGACACTTCGTAAAGATGTAGCTTTCTAACGATGAAAGAATTTTTCAAATCGGTGCAGTAATTTTTGAGTTAAAACCCTACAAACAAACAAATCTTTCCTCTTTATAATATTAGTATAGAAGTATAGATTCGTTACTTATTGAGTTTATTGTCCACAGCCACTGAAGTTGTGACTACCGCTAGCGCCGCTAGGTGGCGCTGTGTGTACGAGTTCACTGCTAGAACAGCTGATGAGCTGAGCCTGCAGCCAGGAGACCTGGTAAGTAGACCTTCGAGTAGACCAACAGCTAATTGCACCAGAAAAATAGACGGTTACTTATACGTGAAACGGAAGAACTGTCATTCAAGATCTGTCAAAATGGAGGATAAAATTGAATAGTTTTGCTATTATTTTATGTTTATCGCCTATACTCCATTTATGATAACATTAGAAATTTAAACCGCACCCTGTTTACCGTTTTTTAGGGTTCCGTACCTCAAAAGGAAAAAACGGAACCCTTATAGGATCACTTTGTTGTCCGTCTGTCCGTCCGTCCGTCTGTCAAGACCCTTTTTCTCAGGAACGCGTGGAGGTATGAAGCTGAAATTTATATCAATTACTCAGGTCTACTGTCCCTTGAAGCTGTGAAAAAATCAAACTTCTAAGCCAACGCAATCAAAAGATACAGCCGTTTATGCCGCAAATTTTCGACACTTGCAAGGGAATCAAAACCTACAGGGTGCTTCCCGTGAACTCAGAATCTTGAAATTTGGTACGAAGCAACGTCTTATAGCATAGATAAAGGAAAAATTACGAAAACCATAAATTTTTAGTTACATCACATAATATATTTTTTTTTAATAATTTTAACCTTACTACCCATTTCCTCATAAACGCGTAGAGGTATTAAATTGAAATTCATACCAAATACTCAGGTCTATAATACCTTTAAGCTGTAACAAAATCAAACTTCTATGTCAACGCAATCAAAAGAAACAGCAATTTAAGCTGCATATTTTGAAACTCGCAAGTACTCGCAAGGGAATCAAAACCTAAAGGGTACTTCCAGTCGACCTAGAATCTTGAAATTTGGCATGAAGCAACGTTTTATAGCACACATAAAGGAAAAATTCCGAAAACCTTAAATTTTTAGTTACATTACAAAATATATATTTTTTAATAAATATAAACTTATTACTTTTTTCCTCATGAACGCGTAGAGCTATCAAGTTGAAATTCATATCAAATACTTAGATCTAATTGCCTTTAACCCGTGAAAAAAAAAAAAAATTCTAAGTCAACGCAAAAACGCAAAAGTACAACCATTGATACCGCATATTTTGAAACTCGCAACTACACGCAAGGGAATTAAAACCTAAAGACCACTTCCCGTTGACATAGAATCTCGAAATTTGGTTTACATATTATATGTACGGAACCCTCGGTGCGCGAGTCCGACTCGCACTTGGCCGGTTTTTTTCAAACGATTTTGAGCTCTACTGCTAAGGTGACATGACAAAAACAGATGGAAAATATATTTGTTATTTTACACATTATTTTGCTCTCAGCACCATCCTTATCAGTACGGAATAGAACTGAAAATCGGTTGAATAAGCTGCAAAAAGAGTTTGGATTTTTTCTAACCTTATAGTAAATGAAGTATAAATATGTATGATATATTTTAACTTAATTATTATATCTATGTATTGGTATCATGAGAAATAATAAAAGTAAGCTTATTATTGATATCATGTTTTGTGATATTCGTGAAATTATAAATGATAAAAAGTTTAGTGCAACCAGCTAGTCTTTTATCACCATCTGCCTAGCCGTTTTAAGGTTCCGTAGCTCTAAAGATACATAAAGGAACCATTGATTTTTTGCATGCTTCATATATCCAGCATTTTCCCAACTATGTTGGGGTCGGCTCCCAGTCTAACCGGATGCAGCTGAGTACCAGTGTTTTACATGGAGCGACTGCCTATCTGACCTCTACAACCCAGTTACCGGGTAACACGATACCACTTGGTAAGACTGGTTGTAAAGTGACAAGATAGT
Source organism: Pyrrhia umbra (assembly GCA_963891755.1). Lineage (NCBI taxonomy): Eukaryota > Metazoa > Arthropoda > Insecta > Lepidoptera > Noctuidae > Pyrrhia > Pyrrhia umbra. The sequence continues at coordinate 6,049,498 of OY982946.1, forward strand.
CAGTCGCTCCATGTAAAACTCTGGTACTCAGCTGCATCCGGTTTAGACTGGAAGCCGACCCCATCATAGTAGGGAAAAGGCTAGGCAGATAATATGTGTACAAAGATAAAGATTTGATATATTTTGTGTAGGTAAGCGATGCCCCACCACCTAGAGGGGACGCAGAACCTGGCTGGAGATGGGGTACCGCCCGAGGTAAGTAATATAAAATCTCCTTTTTGAATAGACCACAGAAATTTATCTAAATAGATGACGCGAGTGTGTGTATTTCGCGTGTGACAGATGAGTGCAGTGCACCTAAGTCGACACCGTCTGAACTAATCCGCGCTCCACCGTATTGGCACCAGACGTCAACCGAAAGCTAGAAACATGCATAATTGTGTCGTATTGAGCTGCTTAAACTACTAAAAATGTTAGCTAGTATATAGAAAATCAGTAAAACGCTCTTGTGACGTCACAGAGAGTAGTCATAAAGCGACACGCTTGGTTTTCATACAAATGACGGAACTTGCGTTAGCTATTTAGATATACGTGTCTGTGAGTGAAAATAAATAAAAACTTGTAGGAGTATACTATTCGACTTTGTATATTAGTGTAGACTAGCTTTTCGCCAGCGACTTCGACTGCGTGGGCTATACGAATTCAAACAAAAATGACAGAGTTTCATACAAACTTTGCCCCTCTTTTGCACCCTCTTAGGGAGCAGAATTTTGGAAAATCCTTTCGTATCAAATACCTACGTCATACAAAGAACACACCCTCCAAGTTTCAGGTCTCTACGATCAGCGGTTTAGGCTGTGCGTTGATCCGTCAGTCATTCAGGACAAAGCATTTTATATGTTCGACGAGCCAGCCCGCGAGCTGAGCCAATAGCTTAAAAAATCCCGATTACAATAATCATATATATTCTGACCCAGCCTGTCCCTTGCTGTCCCCAGCGACGCCCTAAGCCGAGCCCCGTACCCCACTAGGGGGTGCCCTTAGCGTGTAGTCGCTTAGTTTTGTAAGTTAAGCCCTGGCTGGAGGCCCTAAATTCATTTAAGGCACTTCACAGGCAAGCCCGGTTAAGCAGTCGACAACCTTCTAGGTTAACCTGGGAGATGCCATACACAAAAAAAGCCTTTTATATGTATAGATATAAAAATATTTTTCCAGGCCAATCGGGATGGTTCCCCGAATCGTACGTAGAAGATATCAACGCTCCCGCCGCCTACGCTGAGGTTGTTGAACCAGTAGAGACGAAGACTCAGCTGGAGGGCATAGCCGAGGTGCCGGAAGCTGAAGTCGCCAACGACCTGGGAGGCGCCATGCCGGTTGTCGGTAAGTTATATATAGGCGACTTCCATTTTATTTATTTACTAGCTTCTGCTCACGACTTCGTCCGCGTGGAATAGTGGTGCTCCTCTCCTATTGGTTTTAGCGTGATGATATAGCCTATAGCCTTCCTCAATAAATGGGCTATCTACCACTGAAAGAATTTTTCAAACCGTACCAGTAGTTCCTGAGATTAGTGCGTTCAAACAAACAAACAAACTCTTCAGCTTTATTATATTAAGTATAGACAGATAATTTATGTACGCACTAGGATAACAAATAGTAATATTAGATAATACAAAACAGTTGAGTACAAAGTCACAGGTCTATTTTTATTATAGACGACTTCCATTTTTATTATATTCCCCTTCCCCCCGGACCTCGAAGACGAGCAGACGTGTCTCAAGACCCTCGCAGTTTTTTATTTTATAAATTTAAAAAAACAATTACCCAAAATTAAGACTAAGCAAATAATAGGAGTGCATAACTTGAGCGCTGTTCTCTCGCGGCCGTTATACACGCACGTCTTCCCTGCGCGTGAGCAGGAGTAAGGTGTATTGCCGTCTTCTTCTTCGTGCGCCGAGCCACGCCCCCAGCGCGCTACAGGTACACGCTCACTATAATTGCTGTCTCTGTCTGTGCGCGCTGCGTTACTACTAGTGCTGTTCTCTGAGCGCCTAGTACTAATAGTTTATGTGGTCGCCACCGTACACGGAAGGATATCACGCAGTGCCTATACCAAACCTATGTTATTAGAAGCTTACCCGGAAAGGGGAAAGGCCCGCAGAAAATAAAAGAGGTGCCCGCTGCTGCTCAACGAACGGAGCTCATAACTCACACACAAGTAAATTGTCGCAGTGAGTCACGCCAACAACAATAATATTTATTAATAAATAAGCTTTACGTTGCCGTTAATTACTTCCTACGAGCTCTGCTAGCCTGGTACTTTGCCACTGAGAGACTCAACAATATGCAACGCACTCCTCCCGCCTCTCCGCTCCCGTCACCTATGACAACCGCCGATAAAGAGACAACAGCTACGTCTACGTCTGTGCGCTTTACTCCATATGAATCATCGTTACCGCACTGCGCATCGGCGCCTAACCTGTCGGTTGACTCGAATATTACTGAACGCAAAAAGAGGAAGTGTGACGGAGAGCCGGACCATGCCGCAAATCTCAAGACCGGAGCTGCGCCTGCCCATTTTACTAGTACTCAGTATGAAGACTTGATGTTAAAAATTAATAACATAATTCTCCAAAACAATGAATTAAAAAATACGGTTGAACTAATGTCGGATAAGTATGACGAGTTCCTTAGTCGCATATCATGTCTAGAAGCCGAGAAGAGAGAGGACAAAAAGCGAATTAGTCAATTGGAGGAGAGATTAGAGCACCTAGAGCGAAGTTCCAAAGCTTCGGAAATAGAAATACGTAACGTCCCGAGAACTAAAGATGAAACGAAAGACAACCTTTGTAACTATGTTATGAACTTGGCCGATACATTGAACTTAAACATCAATCAGGCCGATCTAAAGGACGTCTACAGAATTAAATCCAAGGGCGACTCTTTCCCAATTATTGTGAATTTTAACTCCGTTCTTATTAAAGAAAAGTTGATTAAAGATGTAAAAACTTTCAATAGGAATAGGGGAAAAGGTGATAAACTCAATACTACCCACTTAAAGCTCAAGTCTAACCAGCCGGTGTTCGTATCTGAAAGACTAACATATAAAGGGCAGAAGTTATATTACCTAGCAAGAACGCATCATAAATCCTGCGGCTTCAATTTTTGTTGGACATCACGCGGCATAGTCTATGTCCGTAAAAATACTGGTGACCCACAAATAATAATAAATTCGGAAGAAGATATTCAAAAGCTCAAACCTTCTAGTTTAATATGACTATTGGTAATTAATTGGAACTGTAAACTTAAATACTCAAGCATTCTCCGTCTCTGTTATCATTGTTCGCATGTTATTATCTTATTTAAAAAAGTTTTAATTTTAATTGTATATTCCACACTATACCTTCACACACACACACTTTTCAATTGCCTCATAATATATAATCTACACACACCTAGATACATCCATACACTATCACTTGATATTACATATAAATTTCAATGTTTTAATAGTTATAAATTTGATACTGCAACTGACTTCCATACCCCTGAAATATACTCATTTTTTATACTTGGACCGAAAACTAGTGACTTATTTATCTGCAAATCTTACAAATGGCTTCTTTAGATCAAATTGTTCAGGACATTGATAATGTTTCTGTAGCAAAATCTTATAAATGCGACCCAGAAACTTGTAATACTCTTATTAAAGCTAATACTAATACGCTTAATATCATAACACAAAACATCCGAAGCATTTACAGGAACATGGATGGTTTTGTTGCTTTCTTGGCTAGGCTCGCATTTCAACCGGATGTTATTATTCTGACTGAGTGTTGGTTGAACGAAAACAAACCACCTCCAGCTTTGAACAACTATTCCTGTTATCACTCCCAAAAAAGCTTGAACAAAAATGATGGGATTGTTGTATATGTCACAAATGATGTCAGATGTACGGTAGAGGAACCGGACCCAATTGGAGCAAATTTTCTATTGATAACCATTAATTCGGAACTCACTATTTTAGCTACCTATAGATCTCCGTCTATACATTGCATTGACGGTTTCCTAAATTCTATCGATAAACTGTTCCGGCCCTGTAAGTGCAAACATGTTATGATCATCGGTGACGTCAACATTGACATAAAGCCAAATAATTCTGATAGAAACAGTTCTGCTTATTTGGATTTAACTGCTGCTCTGGGCTTTCTACCTGGACACACTTTTCCCACCAGGCTAAATAACTGTCTCGATCATGGTATGATTAAAACTACTGGACCGGCCACTGTTGTGGTTCTGGACTCTACGGTTACGGATCATGACTGCGTTCTTATCAGTCTGTCTTTCATACGAAATCGCACAGGAAGAAATAACGTAGTTACTAAGACAGATTTTGACTCAGCTCTGAAGCAATTGGAATGTGCGGACTTATCATTTGTGTCTTCTCTGCCGGATGCTGAGGAAGCTGCATGTCTCTTTACTGAAACGTTGTCTGGCATAATAAGATCGAATACTACGACGCACGTCATTGCTAGTCGGAGGAGAGTATTAAAGCCGTGGATCACCCCCGGATTGTTGCGATGTATTCGGAACCGTGATAAACTTCATATGAAATTAAGGAAGAACCCTAACAATGCAACTTTGGAAATGACCTATAAGCGTTACAGAAATTATTGTAATACTTTGCTAAAGAAACTCAAAAGAAATTACGAAAAATCTCTCTTACAAAATGCGAGAAGTAGTAAAGAGACATGGACAGCTATCAAATCTATCACTGGTACCGCAAAAACAAACATCCCAGCCACTGACTTGCTAAACAATAATAATAGTCCTGAGAATGCCGTTCAAGAGATTAACTCTTTTTTTGCAAACGCTGGTAAGCTGCTAGCGGATAAAATAAGAGACTTGAACAAATCATGTGGCACCCAATCTGCAGTAGCTAATTCTCACATTCCCCGTGTTACAAACTCTATGGTTCTGCTTCCACCCGACGAACATGAAATTGAATCCCTAATCATGAACCTAAAAAATGCTTCCGCCCCTGGGTGGGATGGTATACCAAACAAATTTCTCAAGATGGCAAAAAACATCATTGTCCCCCATCTTACCACTATCTTTAGACTATGTTTCGAACAAGGGGTTTTCCCGAGTGCTTTCAAAAGAGCTCTCATCACTCCTGTCCACAAGGGTGGTAGCCGTGACAGTGTTACAAATTACAGACCGATATCTGTGCTGCCTGCGCTATCAAAACTACTCGAAAAAGCATTAAATAACCGTCTTACTAAATATTTAAACCAAAATAACATTTTATCGGGCTCACAATTTGGCTTTAGGGCAGGAAAAAGTACAGACGAGGCTGTAACTTCCCTAGTCGACTATGTCACGGATAACCTTGACAATAAACTAAAATGTATAGGTGTTTTTATTGATCTTGCCAAGGCATTTGACACTGTTGCGATTTCTACTCTTGTGAACAAGTTGGAGCGTTATGGCATAAGGGGAACAGTGCTTAAAATATATAGGGACTTTCTCTATGGTCGCGGACAGAAGGTTAAAATAGGAAATGTAGTGAGCACGGAAAATTTGGTCACCTACGGTGTTCCACAGGGGAGCATTTTGGGTCCCAGTCTCTTCCTCATTTACATTAATGATCTTTGTCAGATGTCACTAAATGAAGGCAAAATTTTCACGTATGCTGATGACACAGCATTGGTGTTCTGTGGAAGGACATGGGACGAAGTCCAAAAAAACGCGGAGAGCGGACTGTATGAAGTAAGTTTATGGCTCAGACGTAACCTTTTAACTCTAAACGCTTCCAAAACATCTTTCATTCAGTTCACAAACGCACGCATTAAGCAGCCTGAAGTAGTTGTACGGCTTCATACGTGTGAGGTGCCATCAGCTGCAAACTGCTCCTGTCAAGCCCTGAACCAAGCCACGGTGGTGAAATATCTGGGTGTTATTCTGGATGAAAAGATATCTTGGCTACCTCACATAGATATGATCACGAGTCGGGTGAGGAAACTAACGTGGGTTTTTAGAAATCTGAGGTTTGTGGCTGATCTTGAGGTCCTCCGTAGCGTTTATTTTGCATTGGTACAATCAGTGATTGGATACTGTATTAGGGTATGGGGAGGTGCGTGTAAAACACATCTACTGCGGCTGGAAAGGTCACAACGGTCCCTGCTCAAAACAATGGCATTCAAACCATTTAGATTCCCCACTAAAGCCCTATACGAGCTTTGTCGCGTTTTAACAGTCCGACAGCTTTTCATGTATCAAGCTATTATGAAGCTACATGTGTCCACGCCATACAAACCGGACAAGCTTCGACCAAAGCGAACTGTTACTAATGTAATTAATTCCATCCGTTGCAACACGGCGTTGGCTAGAAGACAGTATCGTTTCCTGTCCATTTACATCTACAATAAGATAAATAAAATCTTAAACTTTTATCCGCTCTCACTTAAAGAATGTCAATTGAAGCTAAAGAGCTGGCTAGTTGCATTAGATTATGAAGAGACTGAGAAAATTATACATTGAATTGACTAAATCACACAACTCACAAACGCACACAGCACACATAACCTTCAGTACACACAACTCACACACCTACATACACAGAACACATACACTTTCACAAACACATCCATATTCTTATAGACATTCTACTCGTTTGTATCATATTTTTTTTTTATTTTTATTAGTAACTTAAGTTAATAAACGTCTGCTTTATAGATAACTTCTATGTTGACATAGATTTTAAGTCATTTATCTGGGAGAAGGCGCTGACTTCTGACATACAGGATCTACCTAGTTTGGGAGTCAGAGGCTTCATTTATTTTGTGAAACTTTATATGTCAATAAAGAATTATTATTATTATTATTAATTATTATTATTATTATAGGCGACTTTCTTTTTTTATTATAAACAACTTCAATTTGTATTATTGCCTACTTGTCTTTTATTTTCTACTTAGTATTACAGCCGACTTCGAAGTTGGTCTTCGCTTTGCGTTCGAAAAGTTACCTTAATGTTCGAGAAAGTTACCGCGCCCCCGGAATACAAAGGGCTGAGGAAGGAACATGGATGGGTGTTAGTCAGTAAGAGTCTGACACTCCCTCCCGCCCCACCCACGGCGGGGGGTCATTTGATGATTTCCCCGTCAAATAGTTGCCGCCTTAGACGTAAAAATCTTTCTTTTCACACAACAGAGGGGGGTGACTTCTACATAGCAGCCTACCCTTACATTTCGGCCGAATCAGGGGATCTGACCTTCGAAGCCGGTGAGAGGATCGAAGTCATACGAAGAGATGGAGACTGGTGGACGGGCAGGATAGGCATCAGGTGAGAATGACGTCACGAAGGCTTTTACCCGACTAGTAAACTCAAAAGGAAGGGTAATGATTTTATTAGTCTAACAGCGGCTTCGCCCGCGTTGGCTATGCGAATTCAAACAAAAAAATTACAGTTTCATACAAACTTTGCCCCCCTATTTCACCCCCTTAGGAGTAGAATTTCGGAAATCTTTTCTTATCCGATGCCTAAGTCATACAAAGAACACACCCTCCAAGTGTCAGGTCTCTACGATCAGCGGTTTAGGCTGTGCGTTGATCCGTCAGTCATTCAGGACAAAGCATTTTATATGTATAGATCAGCCATTATCATCTGCCTTTTCCTAACTATGTTGGTGTTGGCTTTTAGTCTAACCGGATGCAGCTGAGTACCAGTGTTTTACACGGAGCGACTGCCTATCTGACCTCCACAACCCAGTTGCCGCGTAACACGATACCCCTTGGTAAGACTGGTTGTCAGACTTTCTGGCTTCTGACTGGATCTACAAAATGACAGCCGGGACCAACAGCTTAACGTGCTTTCCGAGGCATGGAGGAGTCTCGCTATGACATAGATGGTCACTCATCCACGGACCATCCGGGTGTGTGATGGACGGTGTCTCAAAAAGCACGTTAAGCTGTTGGTCCCAGTAGTCATTTGTAGATTTTTGACAGTCGTTACGGGTAGTCAGAAGCCAAAAAGTCTGACAACAATTCTTACCAAAGATAACTGGGTTGTGGAGGTCAGATAGGCAGTCGCTCCATGTAAAACACTGGTACTAATCTGCATGCGGTTAGACTGGACCCACCCCAACATAGTAAGGAAAAGGCTAGGCAGATGATGATGATTGTAAACCATCTATAATTTACTTATTAATAGTAAAATAAATTTAATTTCGTTTGTATATAGGACCGGGATTTTCCCCTCGAATTACGTGACGAAAGACACGACAACCACAGCGGATGTGATTGCTCCCATACCCGAGGCGGCGGAGCCAGGCGGCGGGGCGGAGCCCGAGCCCGCGCCGGCGCACCCGCACGCCGCGCAGCCGCAGCCCTACTCGCCGCCCGCACAGGTACAGCGGGCCAAAGATATGCATACTCACTTAAGAAAAAAATGTGCGGAAGCGCAAGGGCTGAGGAAGGAACATGGATGGGTTTTAGTCAGTAAGAGTCTGACACTCCCTCCCGCCCCACCAACGGAGGAGGCATTTGATGATTTCCCATCCGAAAAAAAATGGTGGGGAGCAAAATCTTTGTGTTGTGTTATTAGAATGCTTGTTTGGTTTGGCAAACTTTAATGAGGATTAGAAATGGATGGGTGGGCATTGAGTTTGATGGGAATATAATTTGTAAGGTTCAATATTTTTTTGGGGATTCGAAAGTGTTAGCTAGTAGTTAAGTAAATTAAGCTGAGGTTTGGAAATTGATGGGTAAGCTTGAAATTTAGAAAATTTATTGTAAAATAATATAAAAATTAAATTATTCAAATTAGGCTGACAATCAGCACTTTTTGAACGTCAAATTTACAAAAGACAGCCCCCAAAACGCCCGCCCTTCACCACTTCCTATGTGTTGTTGCGGGGAAGAAGAAGTGGCGCTACAAACTCCCCAGCAACACATGTCTGTCTGTTAGGTTTGAAGAACCTTGTTTTATATAGGTAATTTGATTACTAATACCTGACGGCCTGAGTGGTTTAGCGGTCAATATGCCGAATAACACGCTAGAGGTCCCGGGTTCGATTCCCGGCCGGGCAGAAATTGAAATGATGAATTTTAATTTCTGTGACGGGTCTGGGTGTTACTACGTATAATATGTAAGTATTTAAAAAAAATTGTATAATATGAGTGTTATATCCGTTAAGCTAGCACCCATAACACAAGCTTGCTTGCATTGCTTACTGTGTGAAATTGTCCAAAAGATATTTATTTAGTTCCCTTTTAAAAAAACCTACATTATTCTCCCACCAGGAACAGAAGTCTTCGACTCCTATATCCTCGGAGGTAGCTTCCATTACCGAAAGCGCGTCAGCCGCCGGAGCCCCCCGGCCTGCCTCCGCGGCCCGGCGGGACTCCGGCCGGGACTCCGTCACCGGGCGACGCAAGAACGAAATAGCACAAGCCATTGCGAACTACACTGCTACTAGGTGAATATTGAAATTCTAGAATTTAATCATCATCAGCCTATATACTGTCCCACTGCTGGGCACAGGCCTCTTCTCACACAGAGAAGGCATGAGCATTGATCACCACGTGCGCTCAAGGCGGATTGGCGATTTCAGACTTTTTAGATCCAGGTTTCCTCACGATGTTTTCCTTCACCGTTACTCAGTGACGTCAAAGATATACTTAGAAATTAAATATGACGTAAAAACGTCTAATCTAATTGACAAACCTCCAAAAATAAACAATTTATAGAAAATAAAAAATCGTAATAGATCGTTAAATTTTGGAGCTCGCTTGAAACCTCCGGCTTCGGCCAGTATTGGTTGTAATTTACCCCCCCCCCCTTCCCCACGGCAAGTTTTGGTTTTTGATTGCCCCCCCCCCCCCTACAAATATTTGGCTGCGACCGCACCTACTTGGGAAAAGGCTAGGCAGATGAAAGCTTCAATCACAATGTAACTGCCAATATTTTGTTCAAGAAATAAACCATTTTGTATTTGAATAACTACTTATCTTATATCTGTCTCTTTCCAGCTCGGAGCAGCTGTCCCTCTCTAAGGGCCAGCTGCTAGTCGTGAGGAAGAAGGCAGACAGTGGCTGGTGGGAGGGAGAGCTGCAAGCTAAGGGCAGGAACAGGCAGGTGGGCTGGTTCCCAGCCAGCTATGTCAAGGTAAGACTTTGTGTATTGGACAACATGATATTCCTCGGCGTATAATGAAACGGCACGATTTTTTTGGATGAAATTTAGTAAGGATACTGATATTAACAAACAAATAAACTCACTTTCGTATTTATTATATAATAGTTAGCCGGCACCAACAGCTTAACGTGCTTTCCGAGGCACGGAGGAGTCTCGCTATGACATAGATGGTCACCCATCCACGGACCGACCGCGCCAAGCGCAGCTTAACCTTTGATCGGTCGAACCGTGCGGCTGTTACTTAGCCACGAGCTCCTCCTGTGACATACAGACAGACGAAGTCACTATTTGGACTGTACAAACCTTAAATTTTCCCCGTTTCAGATCCTTCAGTCTTCAGGCCGCACTTCCGGGAGAACAACCCCAGTTCTGTCGAAGATGGACACTCTGCCTGCTGAAACTGTGATTGACAAGGTATTGTAGATATTTCACACTAGCTTTCCGACCGCGGCTTCGCCCGCGTGGACATTTTTTTTTACACCTTGGGTTACATTATTCAAGTTTTAATACGGATCCCTAGTTATTTCTGGAAATAAATATAGCCTATGACACTTCGTAAAGATGTAGCTTTCTAACGGTGAAATAATTTTTAAAATCGGTCCAGTAGTTTTTGAGTTAAAACCCTACAAACAAATCTTTCCTCTTTATAATATTAGTATAGATTAAAAAACCCCTTTTCAGCATCTGAATAATCGAAATCTAGGTTATATATATCCTGAAAATCTGACATATAAAAATACTTTTTAAAGTCCTACGTACTTTCTAAGTGTATCTTAGACACCACTGACTAACGGTGAAGGAAAACATCGTGAGGAAACCTGGACTAAAAAGTCTGAAATCGCCAATCCACCTTGAGCGCACGTGGTGATCAATGCTGCCTTCTCTGTGTGAGAAGAGGCCTGTGCCCAGCAGTGGGACGATATAGGCTAATGATGAAATATGTCTCACGATGATTGTATGTAAATATAATATTGTTAGTTTTTCATCAAAGAAAAGTCGGTAAGACTTGTGATGTAGATAGCCCTTCAATTATATTTTTTAATGAATTCTAACTCAAAAATTGTGATAAAATTATTATATGTTTATAACACAGCTTGCTTTTTTAATGCTTTTGCTTGTTAACTTAACAACACAACTGCAAATCATACTAATTTCGACCTTAAAATTAAAAAAGCATGGTCGATTTTGGAATGAAAAAATAATTTTACCCATTTTTATTTTTATTTTTTGCATGTTGACACTTTTCTTATGTATTTTTTTTATATTATCAAATGATCTCATCAAAATGTCGTTTTAAAACACAATATTAATTATCACAAATACATTTTTTTTTAACATAACATCAATTTTGTTTATACATTTTCTTTGACACCAATTTTCAATCGAAAAATATTCGAGGAATTTTCAAAAAAATAAAAACCAATTATCATTTTTTTCTTTTATTTTAATTCGTTTTTTAATCAAAATCATATTTTTTTCATATAATTTCAACAACACCAACAAAAAAAATTGCAATCTTTCTCCTAACTTTAATCTCTCGGTGATGGCTTAACTATACAGTTAAAATAACTGATAGTTAAACACTAAACCTTGCAGGTAATCGCACTTTACCCCTACACGGCACAAAACGCAGACGAACTCAGCTTTGAGAAAGACGATATCATAGCGGTTACAGATCGCTCACAGGATCCCGCTTGGTGGCAAGGTAACTAACAATTACTGTTAACGCGAGGATTAGAGTGGCCTTGTTTTATTAGAAAATTGACCTTGACCTCTTGTTTTAAAATTCAAAAAATATTTTTTAAAATTTGACTGAAAACCAGCACTTTTTTAAGGTCAAATTTACAAACGACAGCCCCCAAAACGTTATGTTGACGCTCTAAACATGACCTTGACTCATCATCTGCCTAGCCTTTTCCCAATTATGTTGGGGTTAGCTTCCAGTCTAACCGGATGCAGCTGAGTGTTTTACATGGAGCGACTGCCTATCTGACCTCCACAACCCAGTTACCGGGTAACACGGCACCCCTTTGTAAGACTGGTTGTGAAACTTTCTGGCTTCTGTCTACCCGTAACGACTGTCAAAGATCTACAAATGACAACCGGGACCAAAAACTTAACGTACTTTCCGAAGCACGGAGTATCTGACCGCGTCAAGCGCTTAACCTTTGATCGGTCGACCCGTTCGGCTGTCACTTAGCCACGAGCTCCTCTATGACCTTGACTAACGGTGAAAATATTGCTCTAATCTTGACATTTAATTTAAATGATTGAAAATTATTACAAGGCCGATCTTATCCTCATTATGATTGCATTAATACTCGCTTTAAACCTGTGCACTATATGAAATCAAATAGACAAAAATCATGTTAAAATATTGTGCTAATTTTATTATACTATGTCTCTAATATTTTACAGAAGTTTCTAGATATTTCCACCTCTAAACCCACGTGAATGCAAATTCTAGATTTAAGAATTACCGCCTTATTCATAATAACACCATTCGTATTTCTTCAAACTACACTGACGGACTAATATCAATGTTCAACACGCACCTACCTTTGAAAAAAACATTTTAACCAAGTATTCCAACTTTTTATACAAATTTAAATTTAAACCTATAGTTTGGTTCGTTGACTTCATAACAGCGTAGTATCATTATCCCTAAGTGTATGTTTGTATACTGGAAAGGGCCATTAAATTTTTTTTAAACAAAAACTTTGATTCAGTTTCTTTGTCTGGGGGTATATTTTGACAGATGGACTAAACTTTTTATTTATTTTAGGAAAACCAACAGGTATACAAAAAAAACTAGTGTCTAAAATAGGAAACATTAAGCCAATTATTAGCCACGGATAGTAATATAAAAACACACTTATAGCTATTCCAGCCATCTTATCCTAAACCCCTAGACAAAGAAACTGCATCAACGTTTTTGTTAAAAAAAAAATGAATGGCCCTTTCCAGTATACAAACATACACTTAGGGATAATGATACTACGCTGTTATGAAGTCAACGAACCAAACTATAGGCTTCAATTTAAATTTGTATAAAAAGTTGGAATACTTGGTTAAAATGTTTTTTCCAAAGGTAGGTGCGTGTTGAACATTGATGCAGTTTATTAGTCCATCAGTGTAAATACTACAGCTAACAAACGTAAAATAAAAATTTAAGATCTAAAGAAATCAAATCTTTTGATTTTGATCTTTTTTTTACAAGAGACTTATTGGACAGATGGTGCTATTATGAAAAGTGTTTTTTTAATATGAGATAGACAACCATGAAGCCATCAAATATTCTTTAAATAACTTATAACCACAATTATAAATAAATAACCACATTTCATTGAAAAATTTATGCTGAAAATGATCACTCAGCTAACTAAAACTAATATTTCGAAAAACTGATCTGGCAACATTCATCTGTTCTAACGAGTGAGAGAGATAGACCTACTAAACAAATCCTATCCTTTTCTCTCAACGTAACCATGATGGCGTAAATATTTCAATATATAGTGTGACCCAGTCCTGGATTTGTCAATAGGCAGTATAGGCCGCGGCCTAGGGGCGGCAGCGTCCTAGGGGCGGCAGATTTCAGATTCAGATTTCAGGGCGCTCACTGGTTTTCTCATGGTTTTTTATACTAATACGTTAAATCCCTATAGAAACTCATACCTATCGAAAATTATTAATCCTAGGTACCTACTGTTATGTTATTGTACCTATTTTATCTATATTACTGCGTGAGTGTTGGATGAGAGCGGGGGGCGGGTGGCAGTAGCATTTTTCATTGTTTTCGTGGAAAAGCAACATACGCTTTAATTTGTTACAGTTATCACTTACATAAAAGCGTGAGCAGAGACTTAGCTACCCAGGGGCTAGGCGGGGCAGTGCCCCGGGGCTCCCAAAACCTGATAGGCCAACTTGAACTTAACCTTATAGAACTAGCGAAAAATTCTCCCATCTTCGGAAACTAAATAAAATAGGTCGCAACATCAACAATCATTGCAACCCATGAAAAAAATATTATTCCCCATAATTTACTTGCTAAAAAAGAAATTCGCGCTCGTTTCGCTCGCGTTATCAATTACATATTCTTATTTCTTTTCAGATTCTGTTTTCGTTACAATTTATTGAAAAATATAATTATCCTGTTAAAAAAAAGTTTGCGCTCGCGCTTCTGATTACGTATATTATTTATGTTCAGACTCTGTTTTTGATACAATTTACTGAAAAATTTTATTCCCTATAATTAACATGCTAAAAAAATTCGCGCTCGCTTCGCTCGCGCTATCGATTACATAGCTATTTGCATTTCTTTACAAGCTTTGTTTTTGTTACTATTTATTTTAAAAAAATATTCCCTATAATTAACAAGGTACAAAAAAATATTTGGTTGCTTCGCTCGCGCTATCAATTACGTATGAATTACTTTTCAAGCTCTGTTTTTGTTACTATTTTTTGGAAAAATATGATTCCTAATAATATTATCATGTTAAAAAAGTAAAACATAGTGTTTATTTATTTTATTAAAATGCAAAAGGTTTTGTTTCTTTTGTGAAAAGTCTACCCTCCATTTGGACTTCGCCCCAGTCTGTTACAAGGGCCCCGAGCAAAAGTTGATATGGTGCCCCTAAAAGGCTAGCTACGCAACTGGTAACCACCTCCGCTTCCCACCCGCACTCAGCTGCCTGCGCCTTAGGATTTCACTTCGTCTGTCTGTCTATCTGTCACAGCTGATTATTTCAGAAACTACTCAAGCTTGCAACAGTTATGAAGAACGATTGTGCATGCGTATCGTAAATGAAAAAAGTTGAAAAGACATCTTTTATAGAAAAAGTGGGAGTTAGTGGGGGTTTAAAATTTATTTAGGCATCATATGAAAGGTCTTAAATTATTTACACATTCGAATATAATTTTAAGTTTTCTGGTATGTCTTTTAATTTTGGAATTATAATAGAGTCCGCATAAAAAAAACATTCTTATCTCCGTATCTCCAAAGATTGAGAACAGAAAAATCTGAAATAATTAGGGCTGATAGACATTAGCCTAAATATTACAGTCAAAATAAAACTATGTATGATTCGTATCGTATTGCAGTTTTTAAGTAATCAGCTATTTTCCTCAACAAACTTAATTATGCGGTCGAAAAAAACAAGATCCCGACTCGCACTTGGCCGGTTTATTTTATTTAACTTTAGTGTTTTCCTTACTACAAATGTAAAATTATTATTTTAGGAAGTTACATGGGCGGCGGAAATAAAGTGGCCTATACTCATAAAAAATATAAATCCGGCACTGGTGTGACCTGGTTTACCAACCTAACAAGCCCTAGTGTCAGAGTTTGCTCAAACCCGCCTGACGGCCTCTGACTTGGAATTTTATTAAAATAATGAAAGTCTATTTCATAATACAGTTTTCCATGTTTTTCCAACCTAACAGACAGGCATGTGTTGCTGGGGAGTTTGCTGCGCCACTTCTTCTTCCCAGCAACAACACATAGGAAGTGGTGAAGGGTTTGGAGGTTGTAATTTTAATTATGTAATTTTTATTTTCAGGCGAACTCCGAGGAATGACCGGCCTCTTTCCCAGCAATTATGTAACGAAATTAGTTAACTAAATCATGTTTAGTGCAACTTAATCAATATTAGTCGACTTATTTTAGCGTGACTAAAAAATTAGATTTTAGTTCGGCTAAAAATCCAAATATTTAAACTAAAACTATGTACTGTTTATTGTAGTTGCTTTTTTTAAAAATATAGCATGTTTAATAGTAAACTGACTGTGAAAACCGTGTATGTGGGAAAACGCAAAAAATAATAATTTTAGTAGCATCCCTGTCTAAAGGTATGCGAATAAATGAGATAGATATAGCTCGATTTCTGTCGGAAGATAGATTTCGTGAAAACAAATTGTTTTGTTTGATTCACTCATTTTGTAGCTAAACAATAATAATCTGTCAGTCTATTATTAAATGCGATATTTATTTAATAGAACAATTTATTCATAGATGATTCAATTTTGATTAAAAGCTTAAAAAAATAGAAAAATATCCTCAATAAATTACTCCTTTAATAAATAATTAGTATGTAATAGAAAACGTTAATAAAAAAAATATTAGTAAAAATGTCACTTACCACGTGCTTACGCTGAGCAGTATCGCTGTCTCTATCACACTTCACCTGCTAGAGTGAGATAACAATATCCACTAACCAATACACAAATGTAATATTACTCGGAGCAGTTACTGAGATATTCCATGTTAAAACTGAATTACAATTTAACTGACTTGGGAATCGACCCAGGTTATCATATTTAGCTGTAGCGCTTGTCCACTAGCCTAACAACACGTTGCACCAAAAGTTTTATCTAAATATATATAAAACTCAAAAGTGACTGACTGACTGACTGACCGACTGACATAGTGACATTTTTTTTTTTTTGTGTATGGCATCTCGCAGGTCAACCTAGAAGGTTGTCGACTGCTTAACCGGGCTTGTCATAGTGACAACGCACAGCCCAAACCACTGGAGGGATCGGGCTGAAATTTGGCATGCAGGTAGATGTTATGACGTAGGCATCCGCTAAGAAAGGATTTTGATAAATTCTACCCCCAAGGGTATAAAATAGGGGATGAAAGTTTGTATGAAACTTTGTCAATTTTAAACCGATCGGGCTGAGATTTCATATAGACTACGCGGGCGAAGCCGCGGGCGGAAAGCCAGTCATTTATACTTTTACGAATATCACAAAACATGATATCAATAATTAGCATACTTTTAATATATTTTTTGATATCAATACACAGATATAACAATAAAGTAAACATATATCACAAATGTTTAGACGAAAAACATAAAATAATAGCAAAATTATTCAATTTTAATCCCCCATTTTGACAGATCTTGAATGACAGTACTTTCGTGTCACGTATAAATAACCACATATTTTTTGGTGCAACTTGGTGTAATCTTCATTTTTTTAAATAGAAAAATACAATTTTAAAAAACTACATGATTCGTTAAAAGTTACAGGTTTAGGCCCAAGTTCACCGATAAGATAACGGTCTTAACTTAAAACAACTGTTTAACATAAATTCAAACTTCCAACTATCGATGGGCAACGTATTATTAGAGATTTTTACTCCTGAAGCGGTCGATTACCAAACCAGGGTTGAACTAGCTAGAAGTGGATAACACGAAAATTCTAGCTTCCTGGTTAAAAAAAAGTTTTTGTTTAACGGGCCGATTATGTAACTCTCTAGTCAGTGAACTTGGCCCTTACTTATATAATAACTCCATTCGTCTATTGAGCCTATTTCAATTATCTGTCTTGTCCTTTCTATCAAGTTAAAACTAGGTTTGACAGAAAGAGACAGAATTAGTTCGATAAATAAAATAGGTTTAATAATAATGACAGACAAATCCAGTTCTTATGAACACCTGTTTAACAATAGTTATTTCTATGCCAGCATAAATTGTTGCCATTTCGAATGAAAATTTTAATTATTTTTAAAGTAATCGTATTTAATCATGTATGTAGTTGAGTTTAGTAGGAATAAATGTTACAATCTTTATTTTGGTGTTTTATTTTTACTGTACCTTGGAGTGGGTTGTCTGACATGTCAGACTAATGACTACCCATTGACATCTGCCTAGGTTTTCCCAAATAAATAGGTGCTCGACTCTCAGTCAGTGTAATTTAATTTATTTTGTATAGCATCATTTGGATTGTATAACTTTCTCAGAGATAACCTGTACTGTAAAAAGACTATTGTAAACATTTCCTTTTGAAAAGAGTGTCTATGGAGTTTCTTGCCTGTTCTTCTCCATAAGAATCACTCCTTGGAACCGTGCAACTAGCTTGACGTATCATAAGTGCCTGCAAAGACTTATTTGAAATAAAAGCTTTTAAAACCACATTAATCGAAATACCAGTATTTATATGTAGCGACTGCATACCTGACCCCCACAACTCTGTTGTCAGATAATATAAGTTGAAGGCGAATGATACCAATCAGAATCCCGGATGTAGATGGGCTCGACTGTGTCAGTCTTGCAAGGCGCATATTCGAGATTTTTTCAGGATGCTGGTGAAATGGGAACAGCCAAGGGCATCTTAGACCACTTTGCTGTGAGACCGGCGTCAAAAATAAGGTAAAACATAGAAATAAAACACAGTGGAACAATTTTTCAATTTTTTTAAATAATTTTTCACTATTACTTAATCCAACAATATATAAAAAGTATTACTATATACTCGACTCCAAATATCGACATTAGATGTAAACAGAACCGTATTACTGATATTTAAAGTTCAATTTTGAATGATTTTCATTTATTTCCAAAGATCAGAAATTTTATTTGTATAAAAACATTTACAGATTATAACTATCAGAACGGATCTCCACAGTAGATCAAAGTTAAGCTGCTCTAATCAAGGTCGATTAAAAGATTGCAGACCAATGACTTCTTATGCCAAAGATCACGTCACAGTCCCAGTTTTCATACAAATATCTATGACAGTCATTACGTGTAGTCAGAAGTCTGACGATGGTTCTTTGTACCATATAGCAGTATGGTTTCTAACTTACCTGGTATACCACAAAATAAGTTAGAACTTAAGCAGTAATATTGAATTTTTTGAACAAGTAGCTGAAAAATTGGTAGACCCTTCAAAAATGATCCAGGTTATGTGTTTAAGAGGCCTATGCCCAACAGTGGATATCTATATATCAATTTCAAAATTGAACATTAATTATCAAAAACAATACAGTCATTTTGCAAGTTACATTTTTGGAGTTTGGAAAAAAACTAAATTTTTTATAGGAAGAAAAGAAAAAACAATGTTTTTTTTTGGATTTCAAATCGAAAAACAATATAAATACATAATTTTGGAATTCTTATGTCTCGGGTAAATTTTTGACTGTTCTTATGTTGATACAGATAAAATATAGGATGTTTGGGAAAGCGATAACAAATTTTGGTCAAATAAAATACATGATGCATACACAAATTATTTTGATTTGTTTAAAGATAAAAATTAAATAAATTAGAAACTCCTCAAGAGACTTTATTATGTTGCGTCAAACTAACTTGTCTACACTCTGTATATATTTGATATCGCCTTACCAACCACCCTGTATACGTATAGTATTAAATATTTTATTTGTATCAATATGTCATTTGATTTTATTAAAACAACTGATTTTAAATACAGGTATTATCATGCATGAATTACTAAATGTAGTTTGTTTAATTGTTCGAAATTATCTCAAAAAATACTGGATGGATTTGCAAAAATCTTTCAATAATCAAAAGATAGACTATCCCTGAGTGACATAGGCTATGTTTAATGTAGATATGACCAAAGATGGCTTAGCTGTGAGCGTTTCTGTGACTCAAGTCAGCTTAAAAAAGAAAACTTTTTTTTTTAAATAATTTAAATGACTGATCTTTAACACAGGCCTAAAATTAGAGCAGAAACTCTACCAGAATGGATTTGGGTAAAGGATAAGGCAGTTCCCTCAAAATTCGGGTAAAACAAAGGACAACAGCGAGTATGATCACTACATAGTATAAAACAAAGTCGCTTTCTCTGTCCCTGTATCCCTGTGTATGCTTAAATCTTTAAAACTACGCAACGGATTTTGATGCGGTTTTTTTTAATAGATAGAGTGATTACTGAGGAAGGTTTTAGTATATAATTTGTCAAGTTTTTGTATCCATTAGCTAAACTATCGCGGGCGAAGCCGCTGGCGGGAAGCTAGTATATTATAAAAGCTATATTTTTCACCAGGTTCTATTAAAATATTGATATTCAAAATCAGTTGTTTCAATAATACAGTAAATACATATTTGGTGGTGATATCAGTTTGAACTGAAGAAAATTTACTTGTGAAAACGCCACATTGAAAAAATATATTCAGATAATTGGCAAAAATAGAGAAACATGACCAGGGTTTGATTCATAGGTTAAAAACAAAGTTATTGGATTGAATTTCTGGAGTCTAAATATTTGCTCAATTGCTGTGGACTCGACTTCCCGTTCACCGTCCAGGGAAAGCCAGCAAAGTGTATCTTAGACACCACCAACTAACGGTGAAGGAAACCTGAACTTAATAAGTCTGAAATCGCCAATCCGCCTTGAGCGCACGTGGTGATCACCTCTCAAGAGGCCTGTGCCCAGCAGTGGGACAGTAAAAAAGGCTGATGATGAAGTAACCAGCAATGGATCAACACAACTTCTTGTATAGACACAAATAATTGGATATAGTACCTTAAAACAGTTTTCATGGTCACAAAACGGTAAGTTTTTAAAACATTTTCAACATGGCGTCTCCACAAGGCATAAATAAATACACAAGTCTACTGGTGTTGGCTCGAGTTAGGGCCGGCGTGCTCGCGGTGGTCACGCCAATGCCGTTCCACAAATTTCTTTATATAATTGTAAGGTTTAGAGTCTTTCTCGCCTATTACATTGTCGACCTGTGGGAGAAAGAAAGTAGGATAATAATTACACTGCATCTGCCTAGCCTTTTCCCAACTATGTTGGGGTCGGCTTCCAGTCTAAACTGGAAGCAGCTGAGTACCAGTGTTTTACATAGAGCGACTGCCTATCGGACCTCCACAACCCAGTTACCGGGTAACATGATACCCCTTGGTAAGACTGGTTGTCAGACTTTCTGGCTTCTGACTAACTAACGAACTAACGAAAAATATAAACAAAATTATACCCTAATCTAAACTAAATCTTCTTCTAATTTTCCCACATAGATAAATAAAATGGCATTAAATGATTAATGGTGATGTTTAGAGCATGAAATTGACATAAATGCGCCATCCTTACGCCATTTTGTTAATTTCTGTGGCAGAATTAGGACGGAATAGGTTAAGACTTAGTTAACATTTTTCGTAAAATTAATTGGCTACCCACTTTTTTCATAAAAGTAATATTATTTTCTCTTTTTACTATTTTTTTTTTACTCTGGATGTGCGTGAAAGTAATTATAAAAAAATACATAAGATAATAATATATTTACCTTGTATGGAGGTGTAATAATAACTTCATTATATACTCGGATATTCTGTCCGGCCCAGGAGACGTCATCGATGACCCGAGCGATGGCCATGAACAGCCTCTGACCCTCAGGGTCTAGGCAGGCGGATAGTGCTGATACCTGGAAGAGGATGGGTCGTTTGTTAAGTCGGTATCATCATCATCATCTGCCTAGCCTTTTCCCAAGTATATTGGGGTTGGCTTGCAGTCATACCAGATGTAGCTAAGTGTGAGTGCTTTACATGAAGCGACTGCCTATTTGACCTCCACAACCCAGTAACCGGTTAACATGGGATTTAAGATTAAATTCCGATTAGAAGAATACATATAATTAATTCAAATAAATCTGAAATTTTCAGCCCCCGAAACGCCCGCCCTTCACCACTTCCTATGTGTTGTTGCTGGGAAGAAGTGGCGCAACAAACTGCACAGAAACACAAATCTGTTTGTTTTCTTTTTGCTCGGCAGACCTCTTCTCTATATCTTTTTAGTCGTGGTGGCCTAGTGGTTAAGGCACCCGCCTCTCGTGTATGAGTGTGTGGGTTCGAAACCTGGCAAGTACCAATGTGATTTTTCTAAAGTCATATGTACTTTCTAAGTATATCTTAGACACCACTGACTAACGGTGAAGGAAAACATCGTGAGGAAACCTGGACTTAAAAAGTCTGAAATCACCAATCCGCCTTGAGCAAGCGTGGTGATTAATGCTCATGCCTTCTCTGTACGAGAAGAGGCCTGTGCCCAGCAGTGGGACAGTATATAGGCTGATGATGATGATGACCTCTTCTCATACAGAGAAGACATGAGCATTGACCACTATGTGCGCTCAAGGTGGATGAGCAATATCAGACTTTTAAATCTGGCTTTTGTCGCAATGTTTCCACTATGCCATTTTAGCCTAAGATATATTCTCAGCAAAAGCTCAGTATTTAGGCAGACATAGACGTGTAAATCTTTTTCTTTAAATTTCCAGTTAAAATCCTTTATTTATTTACACTATTATTTCTATCAACATTTTAATGCTACAAATACTACTACAAGGAAATCAAAATTGATTGGTAATCTATACTAATATAATAAAGCTGAAGAGTTTGTTTGTTTGAACGCGATAATCTCAGGAACTACTGGTACGATTTGAGAAATTCTTTCAGTGTTAGATAGCCCATTTATTGAGGAAGGCTATAGGCTATATCATCACGCTAAAACCAATAGGAGCGGAGCACCATTCCACGCAGAAGAAGTCGCGGGCAGAAGCTTATGAGATATTGCACACAGCGGAATTAGGCATTTGCAAGTAATTTTTATATGTCTAAAAGTAGGGTTGCAAGATTGCCAAACCTAATAGCTGGACAGACCAGCCAGTTTGGCTAAACATTTGGGTAGAAAAGCCGTACACCCTACGTTATTGAGGATTTTGTGTCTCAGTATTAATAGGTACAAAAAAAAAAAGAATTTAAAATCAAGCTTTTTTGGATTACTGTCATAAATAAATCTATACATATGGCGCAGAACCGGACCGAGTGGAGAAGATTGACATACAGTCACGGTCCTCAGCATTGAGGGAACAACCAGAAAGAAGATCATAAATTTAATAATATGCAAAAAGCTTAACAAAAGCTGGACAGCATTTATTTTGCTACCGATGTCCGGCTTCATCTGATGCCTAGCAGCGCTATCTACAAGTGTGGATGGTAACCAGGGTATGTAGAGAATGTCACATACATGCTTTTTACTTAAGGTAAGGTATACAAAGTTGGTGCTTAATGACCTAACGAACACATATGAGTTATGTAGGTTGTAAAAATTAAGAGTTTCATTACAATCTCTGTAGATTGCATTATTCCACTATTTATACAGTATTATGACTAGATTTACAGCAGATATTAGTATGAATTCTAGTTTAAATAGATGTAAGTATTAAATTGAGGCCAAATTATATAAACAAAAAAATCTCAATTTCATCACCCAAAAAGGCCACGTTTTTTTTCGCAAAATAAAAAAAATTACCGCGAAACACCAAAGAGGCTGAATAAAGAGGTTGCATACTCACTAATCTTCTCTTATTCTCTATTGAATTGCGAACTCGAGTGTTTAATCTGTGTAGATTGAGAGATTGTGGTGGTTCTGGCGCCGTGGTCACTTCTCTCTTAATTTGCACATCACTGACCAACGATAGGTTCACAATATTCACGTCATGGCGTTTTGGATTACCGCTGGAAGATGGGCATTTGAGGATCAGCATCTTCGTTTGAGGATCAAAAGCCAGAACTTCTCCCTCAATATTTTCGTTGTAACACGTCCGCGTTGCAACTATACTGCCAATAGTGAAGCAGTCCGACACGACAGTGGACATTATACCCCGCTTTTGTTGTTCACACGGTGGAAATTAATTTCATGAAGCGTTTGAGTTCTATTCGATCGGTAAAATGTAAAAATATGTTTTGTTACGATCAGAATACGAGGTCGTCCGCCATTGAAACTTTGACAAGTGCACAGATTATTGAAGTTTGAAGTTTATGGTTTTGCGTTTCGTTATATTAAGTGCGTTTTATTTGATAAATTGTATTCAAAAATTAAGAAATAATCAAGCAAATAATCGAAGCCAATTATCTTAATACAAATCTCTGAATGTTTTTGTTATATTTTTTACATGAAATAAATATTTGAAATGTAATGACCATAAATTAAAGGATTTAAGAAGTAATAATTTTAACTAAAGGCCAAAAATCTAAATAATACTTTAGCATTAAGTGTAACTAACAACAATTATAAAGCTATATTTAATTAACTATTTTCATAAATCTTACCTGTTGTCTCGTTCAATCCACGACGGCACAAGATTACATTCAAAAGCAAACAGATGAAAAAATATCTCATAGGCATTGATTTTTTTCCAGCCCCACTGTAACAAAGAAAGGGTATTTAAAACTGCCTAGTGTGCGGCTATTATTAAGTCGGTTTAGTTCCATAAACTGACGTTATGACCAAGGCCCACTGACCTTTTAGGCCCAATGATAAAAGGATAAAAGCTTGTAAAACCTAGGATGCGAGATCAACTGTAATGCGGCCTGTTAATTGCCTCACTATTTTGCCTGTTAAAATGTTGTCTAGCAAAACATAAATACACTAATCACTATAACATGGCAAAGAGTGGTTAGAAATGCAATTTTCTTCCATCCCATTGTGGTTCTAGCTGGACTAGTTAACTGGTCTATTGATTGGTCTGTAATTCCTGTCTGGTTACTGGTTTTGCGGTGGATTTGAATAGAAATAACGGTCTTTTGTGGTTTGGTTGACGTTTTGACTGACAGGAGTGACAGACAAACGTCATAGGATGTGACTTTTACAATAATATTGTCACTTTATTATCTTATATTATGAAAGGAGAACTTTTTCGGTGTATGAAAATTGTCCGTCGAAATTCAGTAAATTTTGGTGGCGCCACAATAGCACCAGGGTAATTTATAAAAAATATTATGCTACATTCATACCATACCCTGTAAACGCACGAGCGCCATAATGGAGGGTTTTTGAGCTATCATAAATTTACAGCTTTTATCTAGACATTAGATTCTTCTCATTAGAGATGTAGTCCACCAGTTCTAAGTGGCAATGCTGCCAGTCTTTTGGGTTCACTGGTTACTCCCAGTTGACGGTGATGAAAACTATTTTTGTAACACCACATATTTTAATTATACAAGGTTCTTTTTCTAATACTCACTAAATTATAGTCTACTGCCGACGGACATCCACATCACCAGAGGCTTCGTGGGTTAACATTGCCATTTCCTATTTTATGTTCGAAACCCAGCCTAATCAAATACAATAAACCTATACTACCATTACATTTTTACGTCGAGTAGGATAGCACTTTCTATTGACTGGTATCACCAGAAATGACATTTCAAGATGGTGGCTAGCGTTTAGTTCTCCTGTCCGCCACATTCATACCATTGGCGTTGCTGGACTGTAGTCAATTTCATGACTTAGGACTTTTTAAAGTTCATTTCCCTCATAAGATGTTTGGACCGATTTTGATAGAACTTTCAAAGGCTATCTGTACCTTAGTTATTAAGAGTAGGGCGTTTTTTATTTAATACTAGCTGTTTCCCGCGGTTTCACCCGCATCCCGAGGGAACTACTTAGCGCACTCGGGTAAAAAGTAGCCTATGTTGTTCCTCAGGGTCTATTCTATCTCTGTACCAAATTTCATTTATATCGGTCCAGTAGTTTTGGCGTGAAAGCGTAACAGACAGACAGAGTTACTTTCGCATTTATAATATTAGTAAGGAGTAAGGATAAGGAAGTAAGGATACTTTTATTTAAGAAAATGTATAGTTCCGAATAAAATTTTAAAACCCTTGAAATATTATATCGCGGACCACACCGCGTGTAGCAGCTAGTTAAGATAAAAGTGAGAATAGTTATCAGAGACAAACTATTCAACATGTAGAGAACTCAGAACCAACTCAAATCACAACCGCAAACCACTAAAAAGGTCAAGGAAAAAAGGTTACAAAATAAAACAAAATTCTTAATAAAAATGCATATCCTTATATTTTAAGCGCCTTAAAATTAATGATTAAAATGACACAACATATATATTTACAATTTTACGATAGTAAAATAAAAAACACGAACGAAAACCGATGATACACGAAGGTTTCCGAACGACTACCAATATGGCCGAAATTAAAAAGCGCGCGAATATTTTTTATTAGAATTCCTTTTCTAATTTACTATCAACTTATTCGTGGAGTTGACATTTTAGCGTATGCAATATATATATATATATTCATAAACCTTACTTTTAGGGGATAATCTTTAAACCTAATAGAACGAATCAAAGTGTTCTATAATAAAGATCTACATGAATAGAATATATAACTTAGATTCTCTACCATGTACGGTACTACAGAGTCCCGGACCTTTAGTGGAAACCCGGAACTTTAATGAATTTATTAATATATATACTGCATCGCTAAACCGTACACCACAATTAAATAAAATAAAAAATCTAGCCAATCCTTCTAAACAACAAAAAAAAACATTATTACACCAATATTTATAAACTAAAAACTTTTGACATAGTAAATCATAAATAAAATAAACTACGAGTGTTGTTATAACGAAAATCAATTTTCCGACATATGGCAACACAGTCGCAGATAATAAATAAGTTTTCTTTTCAACCAATCACAGAAACAATGACGTGATCTTTTTTTTTTCAAAATGGCAATTTCTATGAAGTATTATGTTGTCATAATACTTAAATTAAACGAAATATGATGAAAAATTGTATTTGTAGATAATTTTATAACGAACAAAAAGATAAAAGAAATCTTTAGATTTAAACCTGTTTCACAACGCCTTCAAAGGAGCTATCTACCAGATAAATTGGCAATTGGAACATTAATTTTATTAAATTATCTGGCAGATACCTACTTGTAGGGGGTGATAAAACTGGCCATTAAAAGTTACAACCGATATTTTTTTCTTACGCCAATGGATGAATTGACATCCAATTTAAGCAGTAACCGAAAGTTTTTACCCAAAACGAGAGAATTCCAACCGAAATTCCTATAGATTACCTAGTCTCCGCGTCGCTCCGACTAGACACCGCGCTTCCTAAAAACAATAGCTCCGTGAATGCGGCAACTTATTACTGTAGTGTGTGTAAGTGAACCCAGTGTTTTTCTTATTCTTCTAGTATTATTTTCACACAGTCCCACTACAAAAACTGGCATTTTACTTCGGATTATGTCTGAAATTATTTAAATCATTCGGGACGCCTTCCTTGCAACGGGATTGGCTTCTGGCTCGGGTAAGCCGACTTCGGCATAGTATTTGTTGCCGCAGTTTACAAGTACACTGGCGGTATCTAGTCGGAGCAGCGGAGACTTTCATTAATCTATTAGAAAATCCATTAAAAATTATCTTCAAATACAACAGAAAATTAACGTAGTGTTTTTTTTTCTTACAAACTACTATAATATAAAAAATATTCATAGTTTATAGATAAAATAGTTGTAGGTTTGTTCATTATTGCCTGAGATAAGGTACCGCTTGGTAAGTGGTCAATGCCACTGTTCAGTTCATGTGTTGCCAACTCTGGGGGTTTTCTCCCTAAATCTAGTGGGAAAAAATTGAGGGAGATTTTCGGGGGTTAATTGTTTGGGGAGTTTTTTTTTTAATCTGATATGATATGGGTTAGCTCTTGACTCCAGTCTAGGTTGACGATGGAGCGAGCTTACCCAGACGAGGCCTGTTCACTAACTTTGAAGAGATTAGGGTTGAATGCGTTCGGGAACAACATAACATACAAGACGAAGAAGAACGTAAAAGACGTTTCAAAACGCTAAGTGCGAATTAGGAATATATTTTATCTAATTTTTTTTTATTTTAGGGAGATTTTCAAGTAACTGTGGCGATTTTAGGCGTTTTTGACTTTAGCGTTAGGGGGAATTATTTTTGACAATTGGTAACACCGACACATGTCCCACACGCTGACACAGCGACGCACACGTGTGCGAGTTAGTAAGTACGCACACACACCAGCTAGGCGACTAAATCTAGTACTAAAACTCATTCCTAGACTGTATTTTAAGTCTAGACAGTCCACCACTTGTCCACCTACCTCAAAAAAAGCAATAAAAACAAACCTAAAACCAAAGTTTCTTTTTTTTTTCGAAAAAGTGTAAGAAAAATACAAAAATGTACCTAGAAAGCTACGAGATACAATTTTTTTTGTTTATTTTGTTATTTTCAAATTCTCTTTCCCAATACATACATAAGACAGTCTGGATACTGGTTAAACTTAGATAATCTTAACTTCATTTTCAATTTCGCACACCCATCATTTTCTATACCCCGTCGATGTTAGCTTAACCTCGGTGTTACATTATCTAATTCTAACAGTACATCGTTTCTATAACTAGCATATGTGGTTTAATATTATTATGCAGTTTGGACGACAAAATTATATTTAAACGCCACTTATAAGTGGTGCTTAGATTTTTTATAGAGCGAGATTATCAGTGCCACTAATAATTATGTGATTAATAATTTTGGCAGTTTCTTAGGCCCAAGTTCACCGACAAGATAACAGTCCGATCAACTCAAAACAGGTATCGATATATATAAAAATCAATGCCACTTTTCGTTGTAATTTGACAACTCAAGAACGGGCTCACCTATCCAAACCAAATGTTTAGGCTTTGTTCGGACTATTTAGTAGATGGTTTATGTTTAACTTGCACAAAATCGGTCGAGCGGTTCATCTTTAATTTGAATTCATATAGCCCACGCGGGCGAAGCCGCTGGCGGGAAGCTAGTCTGCCATAAATTCATGCTTCTGTCTTACGATGGATACCTTATCATTGGGTTTTTTATTACCAATCCAGGTTGAACAAGAAGTGGATAACACGAAAATTCCCGCTTCGTGATTAAAAAACGTTTTTATTTAACGGGGCGATTAGTTAACCATCTTTCGGTGAACTCGGCCCTTGAGTGTTTTTATTTTTTTTTAAATGTTTACATTATATATTTGAAACCCAAGTATAAAATATTGATATGCATTTTGATATAAGTATTTTACACAAAAGCTTAATTGCAATGCGTATTATTTTATCAAGATATAACTTTGACATTAGGTACCACTTCTTCTTCCCAGCAACAACACATAGGAAGTGGTGAAGGGCGGGCGTTTTGGGGGCTGTCTTTTGTAAATTTGACGTTCAAAAAGTGCTGATTTTCAGCCTAATTTGAATAAATGACTTTTGAATTTTGGTAATTTTAATTTAAAAATTCAACCTTTAGAAATACATTTTTTTTGTCTAGTACTAAACACTACAGCCTGTCTTTCTGTCAGTCAATATGTCACACGAGACCACCTCAAACATTTGACATCAAAAATATTTTTGTTTGTAGTACAACCAACTATCGCTTCCCTGCTAACCGTCAATCTATCTGTCACAGGCGAAAACTCTGAAACTTGGACAAACATTTTTTTGTTTGTAGTTTAATTACCTACTAATACAGCCTGCAATTCTGTCCGTCTGTCACAGGATAGAAACTCGGAAAGTTGTCACAATTATTTTTATTGGTATGTCTGTGTAGTGCAGTCGTCCAAACGCATATCTAATAACAAACCAGTCGGTGTGTCCCTCAGTCTTGTTAGTTCAGCACAATGAGCCGGGGCGGCAGTATGCCTCGCTTGCTCAGCCACATCCTGGGAAACAACACATGTATGATTAGGTATATCTATAGAAAAGATTTATCAAAATCCATTCATAATTAGCGGAGTTATCTATATCTATACTAGCTGACCCGGCAAACGTTGTTTTGCCATATAAATAATTTCCTAGTAATTAAAAAATAAGGGTTGATCGTAGAAGGGTGAAAATTGAGGATTGTATGTATTTTTGTATGTTGTATCATAAAAAAATAGAAATTAAAAATGTTGTCTAAAAAATAAATTAAAAAAAATTAGGGGTGGACTACCCCTAACATTTAGGGGGATGAAAAATAGATGTTGGCCGATTCTCATAGATACCGGATAAGCACAAAAAATTTCATCAAAATCGGTCAAGCCGTTTCGGAGGAGTATGGCAACGAAAACTGTGACACAAGAATTTTATATATTAGATTATAAAGAGGAAAGATTTGTTTGTAGGGTTTAAACTCAAAAACTGCTGAACCAATTTCAAAAATTCTTTCACCGTTAGAAAGCTTCATCTTTACGAAGTGTTTCTGGAAATAAATATAGCCTATGACACTTCGTAAAGATGAAGCTTTCTAACGGTGGAAGAATTTTTAAAATCGGTCCAGTAGTTTTTGAGTTAAAACCCTACAAACAAACAAACAAATTTTACTCTTTATTAGTATAGAAAAGGCTAGGCAGATGAGATGATGTACTCACCCGATGCCAGCGCCGAGCAGCAGCGAGACCACGTTGGTGAGAAGAACTGCCGCGATAGCGCCCCGACTGAACAGGCAAGTGCGACGGACGGACAGACAGTGGCTCTGTGAATATAACACACTATTGTTATAGAAATAATTTATCCCCCCCTCCACTTAGGCTCACCTCGGAGGGGTAAGGACTTTTATGTTTATCTCGGTCCTAAACTTTCTGCTTTCGACTTTTCCATCCATATTCCACTTGTGAGGACTCACAGACCATTCTACTGTATCTACGCAGACGAAAAACACGGTGAAGGAAAACATCGCGAGGAAACCTGGACTAAAAAGTCTGAAATCGCCAATCCGCCTTGAGCGCACGTGGTGATCAATGCTCATGCCTTCTCTGTATGAGAAGAGGCCTGTGCCCAGCAGTGGGACAGTATATAGGCTGATGATGATGATGATGGCAAGATAATCACCTGCTGCATGACGGGAGCGGCGAGCTGCTGCTCCAAAACTTCGATGGAGGAGGTGGCGGAGGGGGGCCCGCGAGCACTCGTTGGGTGCTTAAACCGCCAGTCCCTGAGAGATACACAATTACATTACGACCATGGTTTTTTTTTCGGATGGGAAATCATCAAATGATGTCTCGCCGTAGTGTCAGACTCTTACTGACTTAAACCCATCCATATTCCTTCCTCAGCCCTTTGTATTCCGAGGGCGCGGTAACTCTTTCGAACGTCCCTCATTTACGACCAAAGCATGAATCTTCAGATTTTTTAGATCAATATTTGTAATCATTACTAAAAACCCTTTCAAACGAGACCCCATACGATATATTTGATTTTGGAAAGTGGTAATAGGGGAGTCGACGCACCCCTCCCCTCTTGTTAGTGGTCAGTCATCGACTACACATTTAAACCAAGCATTAGTAGTTTTTACGACAGTTCTGCTGTGATCCTATGAGGAGTTCCGTTCAATATCTCCGAAGTTCATGATCAGATTTTGACATTTCTATGGGACTACCTACGTATGCCTTTTCTCAGATGATCCCTCCCGCTGTGGGTAGGACGGAAGGGAGTACCAGACTCCTACTGACTAAACCCATCCATGTTCTTTCCTCAGCCATTTATCTTCCGGGGGCGCGGTAACTCTTTCGAAGCTTTAAGCACGATAAGCCGTTGGTCCCGGTTGTCATTTGTAGATCTCTGACAGTCGTTACGGGTAGTCAGAAGCCAGAGAGTCTGACAACCAGTCTTACCAAGGGATATCGCGTTACCCAGTAACTGGGTTTTCGAGGTCAGATAGGCAGTTGCTCCATGTAAAACATTGGTACTCAGCTGCATCCGATTTAGACTGGAAGCCGTTAACATAGTTGGGAAAAGGCTAGGCAGATGATGATATTTTTGGAAAGTGGTTTATCAACTTACTTCGGGGGAAGCTGGTCTGGTCTACTGCTCCACTCCCAGACCCAGTCGTTGGAGTCATCCTGGAACATTCAACATACGTCTTAAAATAACTAACAAAAATTCGGAAAGTTGGAACGGGCAAATAGCTTCAATTTTTCTTTTTTTTGACTAACGGACTGACTTGTATTTATTTTTTTTTATTTTATTTATTATATGCTTTATTGTACACATGAAAACAACAACAAAAAAAAAAAAAAACGTTCATTTTGGTAAAGGTACAATGGGCGGCCTTATCGCTAACTGCGATTTCTTCCAGGCAACCATAGGATGGACAAAAAAGAGTTGGACAAGAAATGGGTTCGTTTGCAGTGTTGAAATATTAACTTAATTTATTATAAATAATATATACCTAGATAATATATATAATATATATATAGATATATAATAATACATAGATATAAATATATATATAAATAATAAATATATATCAAAATATATATTTATTTATTTATTTGACAATTCAAAAGTGCCTGTAAATGGTCTAATTGAAATAAATGATTTGAATTTTGAATTTTTGGGTTCGAAGCCTCATATTTAATAACTAGCTTTCCGCCCACGGTTTCGCTCGCGTGGACATTTTTCTTTACATCTTAGGTTACATTATTCAAGTTTTAGTAGGGATCCCATATTATTTCTGGAAATAAATATAGCCTATGATACTTCGTAAAGATGGAGCATTCTATCGGTGAAAGAATTTTTAAAATGGGTCCAGTAATTTTTGAGCTAAAACCCTACAAACAAACAAATCTTTCTTCTTTATAATATTAGTATAGATAACAAACTCCAGACAGACTTCCGGACACACCAACATTGCGGTGGTGTGATCTCTCCCCGGTCGTATCGGATTGCCGACCCATCGGACTATGAGAGTGAGGGAATAGAGAGTGCACCTGTGTCTACGACAATATCTCCTGCGTACCTGGCTAGTCATTGACATTGGCCGCCGTGACCGAAATTGGTCTGGAGATTATATCATGCTAAGGGCTGAGATGATAAAGAACTTCAAGCTGTTACTCACTCTCCAGCAGTTGATGTAGACTCCCTTCAGCTCATCCTCAGTGGAGGGTTCCAAGTTTGGACTGTTGGGCGGAGATTTCGGACTGCAACAGAACAGATAGGACTCTTCAGATTATTGCTATTACCAGCAGCTTTGCCCGCGTGGGCTAAACGAATTCAAATTTAAAATAACACAGTTTCATACAAACTTTGCCACCCTATTTCACCCCCTTAGGGATAGAATTTCGGAAAATCCTTTCTCATCGGATGCCTACGTCATACAAAGAACACACCCTCCAAGTTTCAGGTGTCTACGATCAGCGGTTTAGGCTGTGCGTTGATCCGTCAGTCATTCAGGACAAAGCATTTTATATGTATAGATAAGTAACTTTTAGAGCGATGTATTGGCCCACAAGAATTTCAACAGAAAGTAAATCTATTTTTCTCTTGCTTATTTTTGGAGGTCAGTTGTATTTTTTCTTAAAAAATTTTTTATTCGTCTAAATCGTGGTGGTCTTGTGGTTAAGGCACCTGCATCTCGTGCGGTGCGGTTTTGAAACCTGGCAAGTACCAATGTGACTTTTCTAAAGTCATATGTACTTTCGAAGATGTTTCCCTTCACCGTTAGTCAGTGGTGTCACTGACTAACGGTGAAGGGAAACATCGTGAGGAAACCTGGACTAAAAAGTCTGAAATCGCCAATCCACCTTGAGCGCACGTGGTGATCAATGCTCATGCCTTCTCTTTATGAGGAGCCTTTACCCACCAATGGAAACGACCTTGTTTTTTTTACTTAAACTGAAATAAAAACGAGATTTATTTGTCAGAACAATCTTCACACGCTTTTCAAGATATACTTTAAAATTATTAACACAAGCAATATATTAATTAGTGCTAATTAAAACAGGCTGTTAAAAACAATTGCAGTTATTACGATAACAGAACTTGAGTGCCTACACTTGAAAGATACCGAAATGCTCTTAAATTTACTGAACCAACGTAATTCGTGTTACGGTCAATGTATTTTCTCTCCCAGCAAAAATATAAATGGAAAATGGGAGCGAACTTTAAGGCTACCATCAGTCCGGATTTGTCCGGGCGTCCGGGGTGCGTCCGGCGGGGTTTTCCGGGAAAAATCACACGGAAGGTATGAGCATTGAACACCACGCTTGCTCAAGTCGGATTGTCCGCGTGGAATAGTGGTGCTCCGCTCCTATTGGTCTTAGCGTGGTGATATATATAATATATAGTGCCTATAGCCTTGATTTCTGTGCAGCTTTAACCATTAAGGTTGAACACGCGACGGAAGCTTAAAAAATGGAGTAACTTCTCCCGTTTTCCCAACAATTCCCTTCACTGCTCTGCTCCTATTGA
The DNA here is from genome assembly GCA_963891755.1 of Pyrrhia umbra. Classification (NCBI taxonomy): domain Eukaryota; kingdom Metazoa; phylum Arthropoda; class Insecta; order Lepidoptera; family Noctuidae; genus Pyrrhia; species Pyrrhia umbra. The sequence continues at coordinate 6,083,437 of OY982946.1, forward strand.
TTGTAGCGTGATGAAAAGTATATTATAACCAGCTCAGGAGTATGAAAAATAATTGTACCAAGTTTCGTTAAAATCCGTCGAGTAGTTTTTGTTTCTATAACGTTTATACATACAGACAGACAAAAATTTTACTGATTGCATTTTTGGCATCAGTATCGATCCCTAATCACCCCCTGATAGTTATTTTGGAAATATATTTCATGTACAGAATTGACCTCTCTACAGATTTATTATAAGTATAGATATAGACAATATTACTAGTAGGATTGAAGACTAGAAGGGGTTATCCGGAAAGGTTTTTAAAAGAATACCAAGAGCTACCTACAACTACTTACTAATCACTACATAGTATAAAACAAAGTCGCTTCCCGCTGTCTGTCCCTAAGTATGCTTAGATCTTTAAAACTACGCAACGGATTTTGATGCGGTTTTTTAAATAGATAGAGTGATTAATGAGGAAGGTTTTAGTACATAATTTGTCAAGTTTTTGTATCCATTAGCTAGAATATCGCGGGCGAAGTCGCTGGCGGGAAGCTAGTCTAATACAAAGTATCGTATGTCTTGCGGTCTGTCTGTTGGCGCCGGAGGCATTACAATGGCTTTACGTTTTCATATATATAATGCTCGTAACTTGAGTAGATCGCAAACCGTTAGGGCATAGACACACTGTACATTAATATAAGTACGTTTACAAGATCAATTCATCATCATCTGCCTAGCCTTTTCCCAACTATGTTGGGGTCGGCTTCCAGTCTAAACTGGATGCAGCTGAGTACCAGTGTTTTACATGGAGCGACTGCCTATCTCACCTCTACAACCCAGTTACCGGGTAACACGATACCGTAATGAATGTCAAAGATCTACAAATGACAGCCGGGGCCAACAGCTTAACGTGCTATCCGAGGCAGTGCCGGATTTATATTTTTTATGAGTGTAGGCCACTTTATTACCGCCGCCCATGTACCTTCCTAAAATAATAATTTTATATTTGTATTAAGGAAAACACTAAAGTAAAATAAAAAAACCGGCCAAGTGCGAGTCGGGATATTGTTTTTTTTTTCGACCGCATAATTAAGTTTGTTGAGGAAAATTGCAAAATCCTTGAAAAATTGCATATTGAGAAAAAAGCTTTTTTAGCATGATAATTTGATTAGAAATAATATTTTTCAATGAATAGTAACAAAAGTAGAGCTTGAAAAGAAATATAAATACGTAGGTAATCGATGGCGCGAACGAAGCGAGCGCAAATTTTTTTAGCATGTTTATTAATGGGAATAATATTTTTAAATAAATGGAAACAAAAACAGAGTTTGTAAATAAATAGAAAAATTCACGTAATCGAAAGCGCGAGCGAAGCGAGCGCGAATTTTTTTTAGCATGATAATTATAGGGTATAACATTTTTCAATAAATTGTATCAAAAACAGAATCTGAAAAAAAAATATATACGTAATCAGAAGCGCGAGCGCGACCTTTTTTTTAACATGATAATAATATTTTTCAATAAATTGTAACGAAAACGGAATCTGAAAAGAAATAAGAATATGTAATTGAAAACGCGAGCGAAGCGAGCGCGAATTTCTTTTTAGCATGATAATTATGGGCATGGGTAATAATATTTTTTTAATATGTTGCCATAATTGTTGATGTTGCAACCTATTTTATTTTGTTTCCGAAAATATGAGAATTTTTCGCTAGTTCAGTAAGGTTGGCTAATTAGGTTTTGGGGGCCCCGAGGCACTGCCCCGCCTAGCCCCTGGGTAGCTACGCTTCTGCTCACGCTTTTATTTAAGTGATAACTGTAAAAAATTAAAGCGAAAGCAATGAAGAATTCTTCGACATCCAGGCTTACATTCTGTGTGATTTATGCAAACTACTCAAAATTTTTACTTTGTACAGAACAGAAAACAAGGGGTTCGCGGACGGTACCCTAATAGAAATGTTGAATCTATCCATTGCTACCAAAACTTGGGCGCCTGCTTTATTAAGCGTTAAGCATACGTCAATATGATGTCAGAAACTTGTCGGGGCTCCCATACCCCCGGGGCTCCGTAACATTGATACGCCCCTGGTGGTTACGCTGAGCCACTGCCGCCCGCCCCCCGCTCTCATCCAATACTCACGCCACGCAGTAATATAGATAAAATAGGTACAATAACATAACAGTAGGTACCTAGGATTGATAATTTTCGACAGGAATACGTTTCTATAGGGATTTAGCGTATTAGTATAAAAAACCATGGGAAAACCAGTAAACTTGTTTGACTTTTATCCTCTGAAATCATGTGAGTGTCCTCTGAAATCTGCCGCCCCTAGGATTGTGCCGCCCCTAGGCCGCGGCCTATACGGCCTATTGACAAATCCAGGACTGATCCGAGGCACGGAGGAGTCTCGCTATGACAAAGATGGTCACCCATCCACGGACCGATCGCGCCAAGCGCAGCATAACCTTTGATCAGTCGAGCCGTGCGGCTGTTACTTAGCCACGAGCTCCTCAAGTTTACAAGATCAATTAAAAAAATTAAAAAACCTACGTAAAAATGAATTACATCACTTTGGAAAAGAGCTGATACTCTTACACAGCTGGACCGATATTAACCAAACATAGCTTAGGACCACCGCACGGAAACTGGCTTTCAAATGAAAAAAAAATCGCATTGAAATCGGTCTATCCGTTTGAGAGCTACGATGCCACAGACAGACATAGACGTCAAACTTATAACACCCCTCTTTTTGCGTAGGGGGTTAAAAATGACTGGAATTATCGCCGAGGCGAAGGACCGATTTTATTTTGATATACCCAGTGTCTATCTCACAGTAAATAGGAATCTAACGACACCTCTCAAGCTAAAATCCATCGTTCGAGGATCATCATAACACATCGATCGAGTCGTTCAATTGACAGAGCGTGCCAAACAATTCTACATACATACATACTCTCGAAAAACATATCCCTCCTGGCGCAGTCGGGTAAAAAAGTAGCACGTTAAAAGCATTCCCCTCCTTACTGGTTCTGCGTAGTCGGTTAAAAATTTTGCGTTGCACACGCGTATTCATTACGCCATCGTCCGTGCATCGTCAGCCGTTTCATAATAAGTAACTTCAATATGGCTTCTCAATTGCATACAATAGTAATTAGCCGAGCATTTTAAATCAATACTTTGTTTAGTTGAAGAAAATTGTATTCTTTTTAAATGATGAATTATATTTATTTTGTAAGTAGGTTATAAAATAACACTTTTACACGTCAAACATATTTTTGTTTATAGCTAGGTGAGGCCGGTGTTTCCTATCTGACTACCTTGAGAAGAAACACCGAAACAAACTCAAGGGTCACAGTCTCTTTTAACGTCCAGACATTTAATAACCATTGCAATATGGGAGAACAATGTGGACTCGTGTCTGAAATGACCTTTTGAAGAAAGAGCCATACAAATTTGAGTGGACCTGTCCAATCAATTGGCACGCAAGTGTTGGTCAAAGTGTCGGTGGTGAAGGGAGTGTCAGACTCTTACTGACTAAAACCCATCCATGTTCCTTCCTCAGCCCTTTGTATTCCGGGGGCGCAGTATTTCTTTCGAACATCCCACAGCAACCTAACAAGCCCTAGTGTCAGAGTTTCTTCAAACCCGCCTGACGGCCTCTGACATGGAATTGTAACAACAACTGCCAGCTATCAAGACAGCAGCCAGAGTCGACGGCTTAACGTCCCATGGGGGTGTAACACCACCAACTTCCAGACTCCGGGCTGCTTTGTGAAATTTTCTAATACTCACAAAGTGATTTTGGCTCGATCCGGAAATGGAATCAGAGACCAACAGTGAGCACAGCATTCGCGTTATACGACCACCAACGAGGCTATAGCCTCTTTACAATGAGAATACAAAATTGGGAATTGATTGAACCTAGATCTACGTCATTGGTTAATTACCATCGCATCGGATCACCATCAGGAAGTGGCCTAAATTCTTTGGTAATCTATACATATAGAACGCTTTGTCCTGAATGACTGACGGATCAACGCACAGCCTAAACCGCTGATCGTAAAGACCTGACACTTGGAGGATGTGTTCTTTGTATAACGAAGGCATCCGATAAGGAAGGATTTTCCGAAATTCTATCCCTAAGGGGGTGAAAAGGGGGGCAAGGTTTTTATGAAACTCTCGTCATTTTTAATTGGAATTCAGATGGCCCACGCGGTCGGTCCGTGGATGGGTGACCATCTGTCATAGCGAGACTCCTCCGTGCCTCGGAAAGCACGTTAAGCTGTTGGTTCCGGTTGTCATTTGTAGATCTTTGACAGTCGTTACGGGTAATCAGAAGCCAGAAAGTCTGACAGCCAGTTTTACCAAGGGGTACCTACCCGGTAACTGGGTTGTGGAGCTCAGATAGGCAGTCGCTCCATGTAAAACACTGGTATTCAGCTGCGACTGTTTAGACTGGAAGCCGACCCCAAAATAGTTGGGAAAAGGCTAGGCAGATGACGATGATACATAATATGTAATTTGACATCTATACTAATATTATAAAGAGGAAAGATTCGTTTGTTTGTAGGTTTTTTAACTCAAAAACTACTGGGCCGATTTTAAAAATTCTTTCACCGTTAGAAAGCTACATTTTTAAGTGTCATCCTTACTAATATTATAAATGCGAAAGTAACTCTGTCTGTCTGTCTGTTACGCTTTCACGCCTAAACCAGTGAGCCGATTTTGATGAAATTTGGTACAGAGATACAATAGACCCTGAGGAACAACATAGGCTACTTTTTACCCGGGTGCGTGAAGTAGCTCCTTCGGGATGCGGGTGAAACCGCGGGAAACAGCTAGTAGGCTATATTTATTTCCAGAAATAATTAGGGATCGACACTAAAACTCGAATAATGTAACCCATGGTGTAAAAAAAAATGTCCACGCGGGCGAAGCCGCGGGCGGAAAGCTAGTATTATATAAAACAGCTTAGAAGTCGAGTAAAAACACAATTTCCTGTCGCTCTGCTGTCCGTCTATAAATAGACTGGTCTAGAAACTAGACAGACTTGTTAGCTCAGTAGAACCATCTCATAAGGGAACACCTAGATATAGCACGAGGTTTTTTTTCTAGAATTCTAAAGCTTACTTTAGAAAGTAACATATCATCGCCAACTCCGGACTAAAACTATAACCAAGTGCGAGTCGGACCCGCAAATGACGGGTTCCGCACCATACATAGTTTTGTAAATCCCGTACCATGGTACGGAACCCTTCATGAGCGCGTCCGACTCGCACTTGACCGGTTTTTTATTTTAATTTTATTATTTACTAGCGGCCCGTCCCGGCTTCGCACGGGTAGCCCATGTTACTCAGGGTGAATGTAGCTTTCCAATGGTGAAAGAATTTTTGAAATCGGCACAGTAGTTTTTGAGTTTATTCATTACAAACATACACACAAACATACAAATCTTTCCTCTTTATAATAGTAGTGTAGAAGTGTAGATTATGAAAGTAAAAATACAACTGAGTATTTTGTGAATATTTCAAGCGCCTACCTGTTGCCAATAAGATATCGATTTTGTTGTATGGGAGCCCTCTTAAATATTTATTTTATTTTGTTTTTTAGCATTTGTTGTTATAGCGGCAACAGAAATACATCATCTGTGAACATTTCAACTGTCTATAACGATTCATGAGATACAGCCTGGTGACAGACAGACGGACAGACAGCGAAGTCTTAGTAATAGGGCCCAGTTTTTACGCTTTGGGTACAGAGCTCTAAAAAACCGCGAGCGCACGTAGTGATCAATGCTCATGCCTTCTCTGTGTGAGAAGAGGCCTGTGCCCAGCAGTGGGATAGTTTTTTTTTGGGACAAGCCCGCCACACTATTCCCAACCACTGCAACTCCTGAAAGCCAGAATCAACAGTGACGACCACAAGAAAACGCCGAGGCAATGAAACTCGACGAGTCCCAGAGTTTTTTTTTTTTTACTGTCTTGGAACCCGCAACGAATTTAATCAGAAAACAATAGTGGAGGAGTAGGAATAATCATAGTTTCCACTTCCCTCCATATCAAGCAGGAGACAGATGTAAAGAGTTAGGCCATTAGCACAAAGGGACTTTTTACAACTGGGTGAAGTCCAGTTGCCTAGCACCACGGATAATAATTTACATTTAATGGGATAGTATATACTAACCTTCCTTTGACGCTGGACGCTCGTGAATGTCTCACGGAGGAGTCCCGACTCTCCCGCTGAGCCTCACGTAGGAGTCTGATGTACTCGTTCTCAACGGCTGCTAAGCCTCCGCCTGAGTTGAGTTCCACCCAAGATTCTGGAACAACAGACGGAGAACATTATTATTACCGTAAATATGCTAAACTAGTTTTCCACCAGCTGCTTAGCTCGCGTGGGCTATACGAATTCAAATTACAAAATAAATCAAAAATTAAAAAAAAAAACGCCACTGGTAACTATAAATCCTTTGCGAGTAAAACAGGCACGATAGTTAGGTGTATTTTTAACTGATTCGCAAACAACAATCTACCAGTAAACAAATCGCATAATTAACTATGATGTCGGTACATCCGGCCGACCAGCACAATGGAAGCCACGCGAACATTTTTTTACTACATCCATCTATTTTTAGATTATTTACGAGAATAGATCATCTTTTTTCACATATCAGGTACAGCCATTTAAAAACAAAAAAAGAATTATCAAAATCGGACTACTATGTAAAGTTATGCGTGATCATACATAAAAAAATATATACGCTTCGACTTGAAACCTCCTCTTTTTATTCGTCGGTTTAAAATTAGAGGGGTTCGCTCGTATCGAACAAAAATGAGCACTTCAAAGCTAGATATTTCGCAAATGGGTCTCTTAACCGAAAAATGGTCATCGCACACCTACAATAATTTCGAAAGACTTAACGGTACCCCACACCCCACTAGGGGGTGCCCTTAGCATTTAGTCGCTTAATTTTGTAAGTTAAGCCCTGGCTGGAGGCCCTAAATTCATTTAAGGCACTTCACAGGCAAGTCCGGTTAAGCAGTCGACAACCTTCTAGGTTGACCTGCGAGATGACATATCCTATGGAACCTTAAAAATACAAAACTCTAAATAACCGACTGAAAATTAGGCATACTTAAACTCTGTCGCATTCTTTTGGAAAAACTTCAGTGACGTCATACCCGTTTTAAACTGGATACTTGGAACCATGATCCACAAAGGTCGTATGTCAACACTATCTTTAATGCAACAATGGATTGATAAGATTCGCAGTTGCAGCGACTTATGACCTTACGATAGTGGACTTTGATATGCGACGTCATGATGGGCGGGCGTGGAGACAACGTGAGATGGGCGGGGTATAGTTTATTACTTGCTTTCCGCCAGCGGCTTCGCCCGCGTGGCCATGCAAATTCTGATTTAAAAATTACAGAGTTTCTTACAAACTTTGCCCCCTTTTTCACCCCCTTCGGAAAATCCTTTCTTATAGGATGCCTAAGTCATACAAATAACACACCCTCCAAGTTTCAGGTCTACGATCAGCGGTTTAGGCTGTGCGTTGATCCGTCAGTCATTCAGGACAAAGCATTTTATATTTATAGATTTAGCTAATCATTCGCTAGTATATCTTAAACCGTCTAGCCTTTTCCTATGTTGGAATCTGCTACTATTCCAACTAGATGCAGCTAAACACCAGTGTTTTACATGGAGCGACTACCCATCTTAGCTCCACAACCCAGTTACCGGGTAACACGATACCCCTTGGTAAGACTGGTGGTCACACTTTCTGGCTTCCGACTACCCGTAACGACTGTCAAAGATCTACAAATGACAGCCGGGACCAACAGCTTAACGTGCTCTCCGAGGCACGGAGGAGTCTCGCTATTAAACAGATGGTAATCCATCCACAGAACGACCGCGCCAAGCGTATTTAAACCTTTGATCGATCGACCCGTGCGGCTGTTCTTAGCCACGAGTTTGCAAACAATTTCATATCATCATCAGCCTATATACTGTCCCACTGCTGGGCACAGGCCTCTTCTCACACAGAGAAGGCATGAGCATTGATCACCACGTGCGCTCAAGGCGGATTGGCGATTTCAGACGTTTTTAATCCAGGTTTCCTCACGATGTTTTCCTTCACCGTTAGTCAGTGACGTCTTAGATATGCTTAGAAAGTACATATGACTTAAGAAAAGTCACATTGGTACTTGCCAGGTTTCGAACCCGCACACTCGTACATGAAAGGTAGGTGCCACTAGGCCACCACGACTTCACAATTTCATATATCTATGCAAATTATTTCTGAACAGTATCATTGTTCTCTAAACACATACAAAAGTGTAAATAGCATAGCACAATCTCGTTAATGAAGGCCAATGAACTAACACACAAAGAAATGTTATTTTCATCACAAATGTGCTGGGAAGCTGAGTCACATTAAGACCGAGACTTTCGGCAAAACATGTTTTTTTTTTCTGGAAAGCAAACACCAAACTTGTATTCAAGAACAATGGAATAGAATAGAAATATTCTTTGTTATGTACACCAAAAGAAAAGTCGCAATTACCTTGTATTTATTTTTTTACTAGCTGTCTCCCGCGGTTTCACCCGCATCCCGAGGGAACTACTTAGCGCACCCGGGTAAAAAGTAGCATAGTAGTATGTTGTTCCTCAGGGTCTATTCTATCTCTGTACCAAATTTCATTTATATCGGTCCAGTCGTTTTGGCGTGAAAGCGTAACAGACAGACAGACAGACAGAGTTACTTTCGCATTTATAATATTAGTAAGGATTAGTAAGGAAGTAAGGATTTGTAATTGTCTTCTTCCTGTGCGTGTCCAGAAATAAATGCTTTTTCGTTCTTTCTTTCTTTTTTTCCGACCGCATAATTAAGTTTGTTTGCAGTGGAAAATTACTAATTTTATTTTATATGTAACCTTTTGGGCACATCACCCATTGACGAAAACTTTCTTGAGCATCAAAAAATTCGTCCGCAGCTGCATTACTGACTTCAACAACCCGGTAACTATAGTCTATACCAATTGATTTTACAAAAAATGTAAACAAAATCGTAACCTATTTTGTTCTAATTCTGCCAAAGAAATTAATAAAATAGCGTAAGGATGGCGCTTTTATGTAAACATGTTCTAAACATCACCATTTAAGGCCATTTTATTTATCTATTAGCTTCTGCCCGCGACTACGTCCGCGTGGAATAGTAACTTTGGGCTATCGCTAACTTTAACCCGCGATTTTGAAACATCCTTCATTCGTGATGATATATAGGCCTTCCTCGATAAATGGGCTATCTAACACTGAAAGATTTTTTAAATCGGTCCAGTAGTTCCTGAGATTAGCGCGTTCAAACAAACAAATCTTTCCTCTTTATAATATTAGCATAGATGTGAGAAAATCAGAACAAAATCCTTACTAATATTATAAATGCGAAAGTAACTCTGTCTGTCTGTCTGTTACGCTTTCACGCCAAAACTACTGGCTGGACCGATATAAATGAAATTTGGTACAGAGATAGAATAGACCCTGAGGAACAACATAGGCGGGAAACAGCTAGTAGGTTATAATTTTAGTTTACATTTTTCTTAAAATCAATCGGAACAGACTATAGTCCGAACTTTCTAGCAATGATAACGTATACAAACAAAAATATGATTGTTTTCTGCAATAAACATATTTTACATATTATTTCGCAATTTAAAGAGATACGGTGCTGCGTTGTTATCTTGACCAGTGCAGACGTTGAGATAGGTGAGAGCGTTGAACTTTCAAAGTCAGGGTTCGTCTGGTACAAGTATAGGTAGTAAAGTACAGTCTAGTCTGGAAGCGTTTAATGTCATACTGTGATAACAAAGAAATGAACTATCTATTTCGTCGTAAATCGGGGTAAAATTGGTTCCTTTTTTTTTTTCAAAGTGCGTGTCGGGCCACGCGCAGTAGGGTTCCGTAGTAGGTCTTAGTTAGTCGACTATAACTCTGAAACCGGTTAAGCCTACTCAGCCGTGATAGTTTTCCTTCAAGTTCATTACATGTGCTACGTCTGTGATTTTTTGATATTCTAGGGACAGCCGTTTAGAAGTTGAAGGGGGTCTCGCATCTAACAAAAATAGCACTTAAAAGCTTGATAATTCGCGAACGGATACCTACATCGAAAATATTAGGGTATACACACACCTGCTTTAGTTAAAAAAAAATATCCTATGGTACCTCACACGAAAATTACTCAACTTTACGTGAATGACAGCTACTCTGATTTTTTTCCAAAATATTAATTTACGGACTTTCTTCCATATATATAATCCGTACCTACTAAATTTTAGCTTTTTAGTACCAAGAACCTCTGACTTATGCCGCGAATAGACAGGCGGACATGGCGAAATTAAAAGAGTTCATTTTGGACTACGGGAGCCCTTAAAACCCGCAAAGCGATTTCGGCACGACACAGGAATCGGATCAGAGATCCCGTTTCACCAGGGCTGTTAGACTGGAAGCCGACCCCAATATAGTTGGGAAAAGGCTAGGCGGATGACGAGTCTAGGCAACAATTCTACACGACTGGCCTGACAAGAACGCCAGCTCATTATACATACGTAATGTTCAACCATTTCCGCCGATTGAGCATACACACTCATTTAGAATATTAAACTGTGAATACTCAACTTTTTAGGAGCCGTCTAGGCTGTGAGGTAACCTTCTCAATTCCTTAGAGTTTAGTCATGCTGAACTGGATCTATTTGTCACAACGGGCACACAGTATGATACTCAAAAATCACTCTATCTTTCTATATATTATACTCAATCACAACATAGTATGAAACAAAGTCGCTTTCTCTGTCCCTATATCCCTATGTATGCTTAAATCTTTAAAACTACGCAACGGATTTTGAAGCGGTTTTTTTAATAGATAGAGTGATTAATGAGGAAGGTTTTAGTATATAATTTGTCAAGTTTTTGTATCCATTAGCTAAAATATCGCGGGCGATGCCGCTGGCCGGAAGCTAGTTGAGTATAATATTCTTTCCAATGGTGGGAACAACTCGAACTTGGCCGATTTTCTTTTAATTCGTATAGCCCACGCGGACGAAGCGGTGAACGGAAAGCTAGTTAACTATAAAATTAAATGATCGTGAATTACTTAACCTTGACTGTGCAACCCACCAGACCAAAGCGAAAAGGTAAACAAAAACGCCTTTCATTTCATTTTATTGTACAAATGCGCAAATTATGCTTAGCACGAATCGAGGAGCTCGTGGCTAAGTAACAGCCGCACGGGTCGACCGATCAATCGTTAAGCTAAGCTTGGTGCGGTCGGTCCGTGGATGGGTGACCTTCTATGTCATAGCGAGACTCCTCCGTGCCTCGGAAAGCACGTTAAGCTGTTGGTCCCGGCTAACATTTGTAGATCGTTGACAGTCGTTACGGGTAGTCAGGATCCAGAAAGTCTGACAATCAGTCTTACCAAAGGGGTATCGTGTTACCCGGTTACTGGGTTGTTGAGGTCAGATAGGCAGTCGCTCCATTTAAAACGCTCAGCTGCATTCGGTTAAGACGGGAAGCCGACCCTAACATAGTTGGGAAAAGGCTAGGCTTTAAAGTGAATAATTTTAAACTCAATATTCTGTGATTATTGTCTACCTGTTGCTGTTATCAATATCAAGCAAAAACGAGCAAAAAAAAAACCAAACACGTTTGTTGTATGGGAGCCCCGGAGTCTTAGTAATAGGATCCCGTTTTACTTTGGTTACGGTACCCTAAAAAGACATATTTTTCTTCTACCATTATGATTAAGTAAAACGAAAAAGCATATTCCTATCTACTTAGATAATTCACAAAAACAAAAACTAAGATAAAAATCCAAAATAAAAACCAAACAATAACGTTATCAGTCCACCGACAACATGTCCGGTCGTAGTTGTATTTTGACATTTCCAAACCACGATAACAGATGTCATTCTATTTTCGTCTGACCACACAATGATTTTGTGCTTAAAACAGTTTATTAACATTTAATTAATTAAGATAACAATTCTACTATTGAATTTTAGGAGTATTATTATCCAGACTACAACAAAAATGTTGATGAAAGAGATTTAATAAAAAATAAAAATCTAACAAAAATATGGCGTCAAAAAATTCTTGCTCATCACCGTTAACTGGGAGTGTACTCAAAGAGGCTTTGCCACGTGGAATAGTTTTGCTTAATCTTTATCTATATCTATCTATACTTATAATAAATCTGTAGAGAGGTCAATTCTGTACATGAAATATATTTCCAAAATAACTATCAGGGGGTGATTAGGGATCGATACTGATGCCAAAAATGCAATCAGTAAAATTTTTGTCCGTCTGTCTGTCTGTATAAACTCTATAGAAACAAAAACTACTCGACGGATTTTAACGAAACTTGGTACAATTATTTGTCATACTCCTGAGATGGTTATAGTATACTTTTCATCACGCTACAATCAATAGGAGTAGAGCAGTGAATGGAAATGTTGTCATTTTGTTTAAACGCGCTAATCTCAGGAACCGCTGGTCCGATTTAAATAATTCTTTCAGTATTAGATAGTCCATTTATCGAAGAAGCCTATAGGCTATATATCATCACGCTAAGACCAATAGGGGCGGAGCAGCACTATTCCACGCGGACGAAGTCGCTGGCAGAAGCTAGTCCAAAATAAAAGCCAGCCTAGAGATCCGATAAGAAACGATTTTCCGAAATTCTAACCTTAAAGGGATGAAAAAGAGGGGCAAAGTTTGCATGAAACTATCATTTTTAATTCAAATTCGCATAGCCCACGCGGGCGAAGCGCGACGAAAGCTAGTCTATAAATAAATAAAAAAAAACACCGTCTGAATATTAAATAAACCAAATCACGATAAACCGGTACAAAACAATTTATATTTAAATCGACTACGAGTCTACGAAAGTGCGAACAACAAAATCCACGTGTAAAAAGTACTTTACAGTCAATAGAGTACAAATAGTTAATAAATCAATCATTTAAATTGGAGATGAGCCAAAAAGTAGAATAATTAAAACCATCGCCGAATGCCCATGTATTACGGAACCGACTTTCAATTTCAATGGGAGTCAACACTCGCTGAAATAAACAAAGGGAATATTTACCAAGTTCGTCCACCGGCACAGTGGTCAGCGGCTCCATAGCCATTGTTACCGCACAATAAAACAACACACACTAAAAACAACAAAAGGAATAATCCAAAAACAATTAAAACACTTGGAAATATCAACTGCGTAAAAGGCACTGCAAATTCCGTGCGGTACGACCGTCCGCCGTGACGGTCTGCGCGTTACTGGTATAAAATTTTCAAATCGAGAACGCGTGGACTGGTGAGTAAACAAAGCAATGTTGCGCGGGCGCACGTCGTCGTCCTATCGCACAAAAGATAGTCACAGAAGGTTGATTTTACGGAAAATTATAGGTCTGTATGACGTAGTAAACAAAACAAAAATATCGTTTATGCGATAGTGCAACTGGTTCTGATTAGTGGTTATTTTGAAGATAAATTAGACTGTCTGTCGGTTACGCTTTCACGCCAAAATAGCTGAACGGATTTTGGAGTTACGGAGATAGATAAGAAATCTGAAGAAGGCCATACTATATTCTTTATCCAGGTGAGTGAAGTAGTTCTCTAAGGATGTGGGCGAAACGCGGGAAACCGGTCGTCTAAATATATATAAAACTCAAAGGTGACTGACTGACATAGTGATCCATCAACGCACAGCCCAAACCACTGGAGGGATCGGGCTGAAATTTGGCATGCAAATTTGATGTTATGACGTAGGCATCCGCTAAGAAAGGATTTTGATAAATTCTACCCCCAAGGGGATAAAATAGGGGATGAAAGTTTGTATGAAACTTTGTCAATTTTAAACCGATCGCTTATTAAATGTAACTTAGGTTTAATGACTAGTCTTTTTCGGTAGAGATGGGAGGAATTGTCTCTTACTGACAAATACCAATCCATGTTCCTTCCTTCGCTCTTGCAAAGAGCCTGGGCTCCTGGGGGATTCCGGGGCTGCGGTAACTTCGAACAATGGTGCAGCCCGTCAGAATGTATCCTCCCTCTCGCCTTCTGCCGTTTCCTATCCAACAATTTTATCGACAATAGGTGTTTGCTCTGTGTACAAACCACTCGATAAGTAGGCGACATTCTAATTATCTACCATTCTAAATTTAGTTGCACTGCAACTTGTTTACATCCATCGACTTTGTTGATGCTACCGTTTATGTGTAAGGAAGCAATAAATAGGGTATTATATGGTTAATATACACGAGATTTTATGTGATCACCACTATAATAACTAAAATTATTAAGCTGTTTATTTGTATGAATAAGACTGCTACAGTTATGTTCAAAAAATCTTTGACTGATCAAAATCATCTAGACATATAAAATGCTTTGTCCTGAATGACTGACGGATCAACGCACAGCCTAAATCGCTTATCGTAGAGACCTGAAACTTGGATGTGTTCTTTGTACGACGTAGGTATTCGATAATAAAGGATATCCAAAATTCTGGGCCTAAGGGGGTATAAAGGGGGGCTATGTTTGTATGAAACTCTGTAATTTTTAATTTGAATTCGTATAGCCCACGCAGAAGCCAAAAGGGTAAGGAAGAAAACATCCTATTTATTATTACTTCGTCACAATCAGAACCATTTAATATATTTGTGTAGGTGGTTTATATATTTGTATGCTGCTAAATTAGGATGCCTGTGTTTTGTCGGAACATTTAGAATTTTAGAGTTACTGCGTTTAAAAGATCTAAGAATTTGATTTTTTTTGGCAAAATGTCACTATCACAAACTTATCTTTAAAACAAAGGCTACTTTGGAGTAATTTGTGCATTTATGTCCCCCCTTGTTCCATATAGAAAAAGGGAGGTGAAAATGCGTATATCCTCCCTTTGCAGTAGGTCTGCTAAGGAACCACCTAAGCGTAGCTTTTATCCAGGTGCGTGTATTATCCCTGACCATTAAAACCGCGAGGAACAGCCAGTTTGAAACAAAATTGACTTTGACTTGACAAAAACAAAACAGGTGTAAGTTATGCTCATAGCTACAAAACGTGCGAAGATTCTGGCCCCACCAGACAACAACGAGCAAAGGATACGATCATTATTTACTCAAGAGCAGATGAACAAACGACTGGCAGACAGTGAACGATCGAGGTCAATCTTTCGAAGCGTATGTCCAAAATAACGAGGCAGGTGACCCGGCGACAAGGCCTTGGTCACGTACGTAAAGTTATCACGCTTTTAAATTCGCACGGATAAGCAGAAGTATGCATAAAACACCCACTTTATCTATATTTGACCATCTTTACCTATACTAATATTATAAAGAGGAAAGATTTGTTTGTTTGTAGGGGTTTAACTCAAAAACTACTGGACCGATTTTAAAAATTCTTTCACCGTTAGAAAGCTTCATCTTTACGAAGCGTCATAGGCTATATTTATTTCCAGAAATAATTAGGGATCCCTACTAAAACATGAATAATGTAACCCTTACATATATTATCATACTAGATTTGGGCTGAACCGAAGATCATGTGGTGAAAAGGCCAAAAGACCTCCTTTTTCACGATGGAACGGCATGGACAAACTATGTACTTAAAGAAGAAAATCTACCTGACCCGACAGCCTTGGCGCAAAAATATTAGGGAGAGACCCCACCAAAAGTGGAAAAGGGCAAAGGAGAAAATATTTAGATATGTTATCATCTGCTCAGATTTTTATTAAAATATATTGTGGCTAGCTAAAGGGAGGATATCGTGGCTAAGTAACAGCCGCACGGATCGGTGGGTCAAAAGGTTAAACTGCGCTTAGTGTGGTCTGTGTTGTGGAGGTCAGATATGTCGCTCTATGTAAAACACTGGTGCTCAAGTGCATTACACTGGAACATTTGCCTAGCCGGGACCAACAGCTTAACGTGCTTTCCGTGGCACGGAGGAGTCTCGCTATGACATAGATGGTCACCCATCCACGGACAACCGCGCCAAGCGTAGCTTAACCTTTGATCGGTCGAAACGTGCGACTGTTACTAAGCCACGAGCTCCTCTCTCAGTTACACTGGAAGTCAGCCGATTAATCTTTGGACCACTAGACCAAGAAAGCGATAACCCTTTTTTGATGCATTTTAGGCCTGTAGTTCCCAGATGCGTAAAGAAGTTTGTGTTTAGCGATTTTTTTTTGAATTTCGCCAAATTGCCATCAATCTGGTACAAGTCTAGACGAGGATAACGAGTTCTTCCATAATAGGTGTATTACACTGTACAATACGTGTTTGATTGGACTAGTTAATGGACGGGACGAGTGTTACATCACATAGTCTCAGTTATATACTTATCTAAGTGTACGTGACCTACGCTAGAACTAGTCTAGTACCCTACATTTTTGAGCTTGCAAAAAATATTTATAGAGATTTTTTTCTCATCAGTATTATGATCTTCTACAAGGTAATCCATTTATAATAAGATAAGACATTTAGACGCGCCCTATTTACCGTTTGGTCAAACGATTTAAAGCTCTATTGCTAAGATGACATGACAAAACAGATACAGAATATATTTGTTATTGTAAACATTATTTTAGCTTCAACACCATTGTTATCAGTGCGGAATAAAACTCAAAATCATTTGAATAAGCTGTAAAAATAGTTTGGAAGTTTTTCTAATAAGTATAGTAGAAAAAAAGACACCCTAAGTTAGGAGTCTTCAAGGCACTATTTGAGCTTGCGTGATCCATCCTCATCATCATCACTCAACAATTTCATCACAACCCAATCCGCCGTTCTCCCTCGCTAGTTCAAGGTATCTCCATACATTTTTTTATATTTTTTTCGGATGGGAAATCATCAAATGACCCCTCCCGCCATGGGTGGGGCGGAAGGGAGTATCAGACTCTTACTGACGAAAACCCATCCATATTCCTTCCTCAGCCCTTTGTATTCCGGGGGCGCGGTAACTCTTTCGAACGTCCCGCAGCCCCGGAAGGAATCTCCATATTAAATTTCAATTTTACTGTGAAAGCAGACAGATACACAGACAGACAAGCCCCAGTGTCAATAAAACGAATGCACTAAGTAGAATTTCGCTGGCACGTGTCCGGTGCAATCACTTTCGTTACGACGTCACCGATGCAGGAATAGCGATTATATTTATAGTTCGAGCGAAGTGAGATGAAAATAACCATGTGCGTGATACAGTTCTTTAGGAAGTAGAAAGGATATTTTATGGGACAAGCTAACCATACTATTCCCAAGGATTGCCTACTCCTGAAAGCCAGAATCAACAGTGGCGACCACCAGACACACCATACATGTAGACAGGCATACTGATACTTCAGTGGCCGGAAAGCATGATAAGCCGGTCGTTAAAGACTTAGAAGCAAAGTCTGATGACAATTCTTATCAAGGGGTATCGTATTACCTAGCTCGACAAGCCAGCCCGCGAGCTGAGCCAATAACTTTAAAATTCCCGATTATAATAATCATATGTATTCTGATCCAGCCTGTCTTTGCTGTCCTCCCCCAGCGACGCCCTAAGCCGAGGCCCGTGCCCCACTAGGGGGTGCCCTTAGCGGGTAGTCGCTTAGTTTTGTAAGTTAAGCCCTGGCTGGAGGCCCTTCATTCATTTAAGGCACTTCACAGGCAAGCCCGGTTAAGCAGTCGACAACCTTCTAGGTTGACCTGCGAGATAACATACACAAAAAAAAGTATCGTGTTACCCGGGAACTAGGTTGTGGAGTTCGGATAGGTATTCGTTCCATCAGCTGCATCTGGTTAGACTGGAAGCCTCTCCATAGTTGGGAAAAGACTAGGCAGATGATGATGTAGATAAATAATAACTCCAGTATCTTGATAACTTAACAATGGCTTCAAGTAATTCTAAGAAATAATTAATATCATAATTGTCGACGGAAAAACTATGATCACAGACGAAGCAAGTGCTTGAAACTAATATTACAAATGCAATTGTGACTTTATTACGTTTTTACACTGAAACCGCTGAACTGATTAAGATAAATGGATGGTATGGAGGTAGGTTCAAACCTGGGGAAAGACATATCCTTCCCCAGCAGACCTCCAGAGCACAGGGGGGGGGGCACCCTAGGTATAATGAAATTTCAAAAATGAAATTTATTTTACAAATAGGTTATAAAATAACACTTTTACACGTCACTTTTTATTTTTAAGCTAGATGAGACCTGTATTTCCTATCTGACTACCTTTAGAAGAAAACCGAAACAAACTCAAAGGTTAAATTCTCTTTTAAGGTCCAGACATAATGTAATTGCACCATGGATGTACAATGTAGGCTCAAGTCTGCTTGTTCTATACAAAGAGCGGAGAAGACATGTTTTTTCATCCCATTATTTTCGAAGGGGAAATCACCAAACGCCTCCTCCCACAGTGGGTAGGGCGGGAGGGAGTATCAGACTCTTACTGACTAAAACCCATCCATGTTCCTTCCTCAGCCCTTCGCGAGGACGCGGTGACTCTTTCAAACATCCCGCGACATGTTTTTTCAACCCTACACGAGGGGCTGCAGGTTTCTTCAAATTCCAAATATCCTACGGTATAGTTTTCATTAAGTATCTCCCTCAGAATGTGGTTAAAGCCATGAGGCAGACTTATGCATCAATATATTTAGAATCAAATCATAAAAGTAGTCTTAATTGAGTGGGAGACATTTCCATATGGCGTGATTCTAGTGGGCGTGGCATGAGATGACGACACCAGCGATCGACGCCATTATCTTCTATACTAATATAATAAAGCTGAAGAGTTTGTTTGTTTGAACGCGCTAATCTCAGGAACTACCGGTACGATTTGAAAAATTCTTGCAGTGTTAGATAGCCCATTTATTGAGGAAGACTATAGGCTATATATCATCACGCTAAAACCAATAGGAGCGGAGCACCACTTTACATATAAAACGCTTCGTCCTGAATGACTGACGGATCAACGCACAGCCTAAACTTCTGATCTTAGAGACCTGAAACTTGGAGGGTGTGTTTTTTTTGTGACGTAGGTATGATGACTTGAAGATGTGACCTAAGCCTCAGTCTGAAATACTAACTTTCCGCCAGCAGCTTCGCACGCGTGTACTATGCGATTTCAAATTTAGAGTTTTTTACAAACTTTGCCCCCCTTTTTCATACTTAGGTGCAGAATTTCGGAAAATCCTTATCGGATGCCTACGTCACACAAAGAACACCCTCCAAGTTTCAAGTCTCTACGATCAGCGGTTTAGGCTATGCGTTGATCCGTCAGTCATTCAGGACAGAGCATTTTAGATGTACAGATAGACAGATAGCACCAGCTGTGGTACCACTGATTTTATCACAACAAAATCATTGTTTATTGCATGAATTGCATCAGAGCTGTGTACATACATGCACGTTCTCACAACCGGTTGGCGTCCTTCGATACGATTAGCTAACGGTGAAGAGACCCGGGCGCGTTGTATACAAACAGACATACATGTAGACCTAGCACGAACACACTTTTCATCTGACGACCTGAGTGGTTTAGGGTTCGATTCCCGACCGGGCAGAAATTGAAATGATGAATTTTAATTTCTGTAACGGGTCTGGGTGTTACTATGTATAATATGTATGTATTTATAAAAGTATATAAGTAGTATATATATCCGTTAAGCTAGCACCCATAACACAAGCATGCTTGCTTGCATTGCTTACTTTGGGGCTAGATGGCGCTGTGTGAAATTGTCCAAAGATATTATCTGCCTAGCCTCTTCCCAATTATGTTGAGGTCGGCTTCCAGTCTAACCGTATAAAGCTGAGTACCAGTGCTTTACAAGAAGCGACAGCCTATCTCGAAACCACATGCAAATCGGATCTGTAGTTTTTGAGAAAATCGCGGACATGCAAAAATATAAATAAATCATCATCATCAGCCTATATACTGTCCCACTGCTGGGCACAGGCCTCTTCTCACACAGAGAAGGCATGAGCATTGATCACCACGTGCGCTCAAGGCGGATTGGCGATTTCAGACTGAAGTCCAGGTTTCCTCACGATGTTTTCCTTCACCGTTAGTCAGTGACGTCTAAGATATACAAGTACCAATGTGACTTTTCTAAAGTCAAAGGTTCCGAATCCGCACACTCGTTCACGAGAAGCAATTGCCTAAACCACTAGGCCACCACGACTTTTTTGCAAATAAATACATACGGGTCGAATACAGAACCTCCTTTCTTTGAAGTCGGTTAAAAAGGCAGCAGCCACTCTTTCAAATAACACAAAAAAGCATCTAAAAATACAGTTTGTCAAGGCAACACCTTCGAAGGACGCGAACCGGTTCCGGCGTCCGACAGCTACCTACATGACTAGTGACTCACGCGCAGCGCGACCTACGTGCGCCTGCGCATACCTTTGTTAAGAAAACGAGAGCGCGGTAGGCGTTTTAAAGTTATTGTTTAAAAGAGCCAAGGGACCACTGACTACTTTATCATTTTTGGAACGAAGTTCCTTATCGCGCGTTGCGAAAGGGAGCTAGACGGAAAAAATTAAGACCAAAAGTTGTAACGACACTAATTAAGACCAAAAGTTTTTCGACGACACTTTTTGCTATAGTTGTAAGCCGTGCGGCGTGCGCGTGCTTCTCTGTCTGTCTCTCTCTCTCTCATAGAAAGCAATAAAAAAAATATTATTATTATAACAAAAAAAAAACAATTCCTTCACTAATTAATCGAAAGGAACTTCGTTCCACCCGGACCCATGACACCTCTCAAGTTTTTTTTTATATTTTTAACCGACTTCAGGAAAGGAGGAGGTTCTCAATCCAATAATCTCACTTTAAACATCATGTTACGGCTGCTGGAGCGATCAGAAGTTTTCTTAGGACACGAGTGCTACCACGGGAGGTAGCTAGTATTGATTGCAGCCGACACAAGGACCGTAGTCCGTAACTCAAGTAATATTAATTACCTAATTACTGACAACGACGACGTCATCGCGCGATCTAGTTACATATCCGGGATATAGATGACTGATTAGCATTGTCTGTGACAGACAGACACGAATTTAATTAAATGCAAATCTAAATATATATAAAACTCAAAGGTGACTGACTGACATAGTGATCTATCAACGCACAGCCCAAACCACTGGAGGGATCGGCCTGAAATTTGGCATGCAGGTAGATGTTATGACGTAGGCATCCGCTAAGAAAGTATTTTGATAAATTCTACCCCCAAGGGGGTGAAAAAGGGGGGCAAATTTTGAATGAAACTCGGTCATTTTTTAACTTACGCGGGCGAAACCGCTGGCGGGAAGCTAGTATAATATATTTACCAGTAGCTTGTATTAATATTATTTATACAAGCTTCTGCCCGCGACTTCGTCCGCGTGGAATGGTTGTGCTCCCCTCCTATCGGTTTTAGCGTGATGATCATTGATTGGAGATTGATGATCATTGAGGAGAGATTGGGCTATCTAACACTGAAATATTTTTTCAAATCGAACCAAACGGAGTTACTTAGTGCATCCGTGTAAAAAGTATCCTATATGTTAATCCAGGTCATAAACTATGTGCGTACCAAACTTCATCCAAATCCGTTCAGTAGTTTTTGCGTAAAAGAGTAACAAACAAACATACATCCATACATTCTTACCAAGTTCGCGTTTATAATATCACTAGCTTCCCGCCAGCGGCTTCGCCCGCGATATTTTAACTAATGGATACAAAAACTTGACAAATTATATACTAAAACCTTCCTCATTAATCACTCTATCTATTAAAAAAAACCGCATCAAAATCCGTTGCGTAGTTTTAAAGATTTAAGCATACATAGGGATACAGGGACAGAGAAAGCGACTTTGTTTTATACTATGTAGTGGCCATGTAGTGATACTTTGTACCAATAGATATTATGAAAAATGTAAACAAAGTCGTAACCTATTTTGTACAGACTATAGGATAAGGACGCAGGCCTACCGTATTGTCCAAATAATCAATAACCAGGTACACGCACCTACTAACTCCTAATGATAGTGTTATCTCCCTTATCAGTCGCGTGACGGGCTTGAGCAAATGGTACGTTTCGTTAGACGATAAGCTAGAATTATCTACGCTCTATTGTTATCCCCTAAAACCCTTAATTTCTTATCTATACTAATATTATAAAGAGAAAAGATTTGTTTGTAGGGTTTTAACTCAAAAACTACCGGACCGATTTTAATGACTTCTTCCACCGTTAGAAAGCTACATCTTAACAAAGTGTCATAGGCTATATTTATTTCCAGAAATAATTAGGGATCCCTACTAAAACTTGAATAATGTAACCCAAGGTGCAAAAAAAAACTGACTTTTTTTAACTAAAAAGCTTACTAACTAAAACCTATCCATGTTCCTTGCGTTCGAGAGCCGCGGTCCTTTCTAACAATCCATTCAGACATTGCCAACACAATTACACTCACATTGATATCAACTGATCATCAACTTTGTCTGGACTTTAAAAGAGACCACAACACCTGAGTTTGTTTCGGCATTTCTTCTCAGAGGTAGTCAGCTAGGAAATGCCGGCGCCAGCGTTCTCATAATAACAAAACTATTGACGTGTAAAAGTGATTTAAATATCCTAGTTACAAAATAGAGTTACCCCCCCTCCCTCCCTAAGTTATAACATTCCGTAATCATTCTATTTAATCTATGACCTAAGTCAAATTCGCGCTTTAAAACAATAAACCAGCATTCTAACGGATGTGTTTACCAGGGCTCATTAAACATATCTTCAAAACAGCACATGGTTAAGTAGTCATCATGACGTCATTAGGTATGTCAAGGTTGACGACACAATGACCTATTGACATTGTTTGATTGTATTTATTTTACTTCTTGAAGTGGAGCAAAATTTTTTTGAGTGGAATAATCGCTGTTAAGTTCTCAAGACAGATTTCTTCTACGGCGGCCAATCTCCGTCAGCAATCTTCTTCTTTTTTTTTTATAAATATGGCATCTCGCAGGTCAACCTAGAAGGTTGTCGACTGCTTACCCGGGCTTGCCTGTGAAGTGCCTTAAATGAATTTAGGGCCTCCAGCCAGGGCTTAACTTACAAAACTAAGCGACTGCACGCTAAGGGCACCCCCTAGAGGGGTACGGGCCACGGCTTAGGGCGTCGCTGGGGGAGGACAGCAAGGGACAGGCTGGATCAGAATATATAAGATTATTATAATCAGAGGCAATCTTCACGCGCATACGCTGACCAATGGTTAGCTTGCCATATGGTAAGTCAGGTCAGTAGTTTTTGAGAAAAATCGCGGACACACAAAAATCAAAATTCAAAAATCGTTTATTCAAATTAGAATGAAAATCAGCACTTTTTGAACGTCAAATTTACAAAAGACAGCCCCCAAAACGCCCGCCCTTCACCACCTCCTATGTGTTGTTGCTGGGAAGAAGAAGTGGCGCAACAAACTCCCCACCATACATATATAAGTACGGATCGAATCCAGAACCTCCCTTTTCGAAGTCAGTTAAAAACAATTCTAGATTGCATCCTCCAATCATGTATAACGACTGAAATATTCAATACATGTTGTGCCTGTGATAGCTGAATGGCTTCTGTGAAGACATCGTGAAAGTATTGATGGCATCTCGCTTAGAAAACGCATGAATGGTTCGATGATATCTATCTACAACAAAGACGAAAAAGTCACGTAGGTGGGAAGGAAAGTTCTAGGTCGAACATTCTAGAACGAATGTCCTAGCTAGAGCTATGACCTGGAATGATCGAGAACAGGGTTTTCCAAACTTTGAAGCCTTGGGGCCATAATATTTTTTTCTGTATGTTCCAAGGGCCATAACAATTTTATTTTTTCTGCCCACCTAAGCAAACATAATCAACTTATCACAGCAATAGTAACAACAGTAAAACATTGGCTGTCGTGGGCCAGATTGATGACACTGGTCATAAGCTGTCGCGGGCCGTATTGATGGCAGTGGCAGGCCGGATTTGGCCCGCGGGCCGTAGTTTGGAGACCCCTGATCTAGGACATACTACGCTACCACCATCTATTATCGAGTAGCAGATCTACTAGAATGTTCTAGAACTATGTAGGTTACCTCGAACTTTCTAAAAGGTTACATTATCCCCATGATCCATAATTATTTCTGGAAATAAATATAGCCTACTAGCTGTTTCCCGCGGTTTCACCCGCATCCCGAGGGAACTACTTAGCGCACCAGGGTAAAAAGTAGCCAAGTTGTTCCTCAGGGTCTATTCTATCTCTGTACCAAATTTCATTTATATCGGTCCAGTATTTTTGGCGTGAAAGCGTAACAGACAGACAGACAGACAGAGTTACTTTCGCATTTATAATATTAGTAAGGATAAGGAAGTAAGGATGACACTTCGTAAAGATGTAGCTTACTAACGGTGAAAGAATTTTTAAAATCGGTCTAGTAGTTTTTGAGTTAAAACCCTACAAACAAACAAATCTTTCCTCTTTACAATATTAGAATAGATGACGGTTCTGCATCCATTGTACCTCCAACCTACGGCTTGCAAACCAAATAAAACAACGGACAGACAGACAACATTTATCGCTCAAGGATGCACCCACGTGCATTCCTGTCGCGAATCCGATACAGAACTATAAAGTTCCGTTTATTTCTGCACAAAAACATATAAACGAAAATACACACATTCAAACTTTATCGTTTATATATATAAAAGTAGAAACTGATTGGCTGACTGACTGATCGATCAACGCACAGGTCAAACCGCTGGTAACATATCGGAAAATCCTTTCTTATCGGATGCCTACGTCATAAAAAGAACACACCCTCCAAGTTTCAGGTCTCTACGATCAGCGGTTTAGGCTGTGCGCTGATCCGTCAGTCAGTCAGGACAAAGCATTTTATATATAGTCCAACATGGCTTTTTATGAATGTGGGCGACAGGTGAACTAACGCTAGCCACTATCTTGAAATGTCATTTTTGGCGATACCGGCCAAGGGTTTTTTTTACCCCACTATATAATAAAGCTGAAGAGTTTGTTTGAACGCGCTAATCTCAGGAACTACTGGTACGATTTGAAAAATTCTTTCAGTGTTAGATAGCCCATTTATTGAGGAAGGCTATAGGCTATATATCATCACGCTAAAACCAATAGGAGCGGAGCACCACTATTCTACGCGGACGAAGTCGCGGGCAGAAGTTATTTAAAAATATATCTGAATTCGATAATACTAGATCTTGTCCTCGAACTAGTTAGGAAAGGGCAATGATGATCTGCGATGCCTCTAGAAAGTATAGATAACACCTTTTATCTTTAAAGCCTCTTTTAGCTATTAAACTGTTTTAACCACTGTCAAGTTAAAATGAAGTTTGGCAGAAAGGGACAAAACATTTCGATAGCTAAGAGACTTTTAAGACAAAAGGTGTCATTATGAATAAGAGGCTTAAATACTGAAAGCATATATAATATCAATAAGTATTGTTAGGGAGTCGTGAAGCACGCGGGAGAAGATGTAAATATATTATTGTCCTATTTAGTTAGCATGGTTAGAAAACGTGTGTTAATTTTAATACAATAACACCCGCCCTGGCGTCGAACGGGTACAATGTAGATGTTATATAGATCCTCTACTATAATACGCAGGTATATATGATATGACAGATAATCATCATCTGCCTAGCCTTTTCCCAACTATGTTGGGATCGGCTTCCAGTCTAACCGGATGCAGCTGAGTACCAGTGTTTTACATGGAGCGATCGCCTATCTGACCTCCACAACCCAGTTACCGGGTAACATGATACCCCTTGGTAAGACTGGTTATCAGACTTTCTAGCTTCTACCTACCCGTAACGACTGTCAAAGATCTACAAATGACAGCCGGGACCAACAGCTTAACGTGCTTTCCGAGGCACGGAGGAGTCTCGGTATGACATAGATGGTCACCCATCCACGGACCGACCGCGCCAAGCGCAGCTTAATCTTAGATCGGTCGAACCGGGCGACTGTTACTTAGCCACGAACTATAATATGCATGTATCTATACATATAAAATGCTTTGTCCTGAATGACTGACGGATCAACGCACAGCCTAAACCGCTGATCGTAGAGACCTGAAACTTGGAGGGTGTGTTCTTTGTATGACGTAGGCATCCGATAAGAAAGGATCTCGTAAGTTACTGTTAGTATTTTGCCACCAACTTCTAGAGCGATGTTTTGGTCACAAAGTTTATGGAATTATTTTTTTGTGTAAAGTTTTATTTTTTCGCATTTCGCCGTTGAACCACACGGGCAGCTTTCAAATAAAAAAAAAATCATGAAAATCAGTTCCCGTAACAAACATAAAAAAAAACTATCGAATTGAGAACCTCCTCTATAGAAGTCGATTAAAAAGTGAATCCTACGAACTGGTAACAATACGACGAAGTCTTCCGACAACCCGCTCGAACAATAATCTGCTTTTATTCGGAAAAACAACAGAAACATTAGAAGGAAACTACAAGATTCCAGGTAAAGATTCCTTGGGAAACCGTGTGCAAAGTGTGTGTCAAAAAAGGATTTTCCTTTCATCGTTTCAATCAAATCAAATCACCTAATTAATAAACCTAATAACTACCTAAGCTTAAATTACAATTGCATTATTAACATCTACATTATCTTTACCTACACACGTATAAATTCAACAGTATACAAATCGTAAACAAAAATATTTACAATCATACCAAAACAAATAACAAAAGCATTTAACTCGCAACTTTTATCTCAACCCGCCATCGACACGACCGCACGCGACAACGCTTGTAAACAAAATGAATTTAACAAATCAAATATCGAAGAACGTTGACCTTAGCGGAAACCGTTTTAAAACGTTAGCGGATATTGTTAGTTTTTTTTTGTTTTGTAATTTAGGTGTAAGCAGGAATGGTAATTGAATTATTTTTTTATTCTTCTAGTTTTTTTTGGTTCCGACAAAAATTGATTTCACTTCGTCTGTCTGTTCGTCTGTCGCAGATGATTATTTCAGGAATTAATAAAGTTATCGAATTGAAATTTGGAACATTTATAAAGAAAGTTTGTCTACGTATATTGCAAATGAAAAAAACCGGCCAAGTGCGTGTCGGGCCACGCGCAGTAGGGTTCCGTAGTAGGAGTTAGTTAGTCGACTATAAGTCTGTAACCGGTTAAGCCTACTTAGCCGTGATAGTTTTCCTTGTAATTTCATTACATGTACTACGTCTGTGATTTTTTCACATTTTTAGGTACAGCCATTCAAAAGTTAGGGGGGGGGGGGTAACTCGTATCGAACAAATATTTGCACTAAAAAGCTAGATATTTCGCAAATGGCTCGCTTAACCAAAAAATGGTCTTCACACACCCATAATATTGTTGAAAGACCTATCTAACGATACCCCACACGGAGGGGTAAGCGAGAAAAAAAATATTCATCCCCACTACGTGTTTGGGAGCTACCCTAAAAAAAATATTTTTCAAAATTTTATTTTACCACTTTCTCGGCGTGATCAATATACATATCCATACCAAATTTCAGCTTTCTAATAACAAAAACCACGGAGCTATGCCGCGGACAGACAGACGGACAGAGCGAAACTATAAGGGTTCCTTGTCGGACTACGGAACCCTAAAAAACATAGTTTTAGATGAAATTTAGTATAGAGATGCATACATGGTGGCATGGCAATGGAGATAAGATAGTCTCATCTGGTACGTTTTTCCCGGATGCTGGTAAAACTAGTTCCATCTAAATCGGTACAGCCGTTTTAAGAGAAATTGTAAAGAATGTCCACATTATTCGGATCGTATTGACAAACAAGTCTATCAACCTCTTTTCGATATTTAGTATCTCGACTAACTCTTTTGTCGTGTTATTAATTTTAATCAGCATCTGCTAAGATACTAAGTCAAGACAAACATATTTGGGAAAAACTAGCGTTGATACCGATACGGCAAAACAACACTACTGCGCAGATCTATTGCGCAGGTACCTATGTTATGAAATCTCAAGGTTATCTAAATCTAATAAAAAAATAAAGATACGTCTCAAATATGGCGAAAATTTTAAAGTGGAGATGCTCGGATTTTGTCAACAGTCTATATATTGTCCCAATGCTGGGCACAGGCCTCTTCTCACACAGAGAAGGCATGAGCGTTACATGCCAAATCCTCTGCTTTTTTGTGTATGGCATCACGCAGGTCAACCTAGAAGGTTGTCGAATGCTTAACCGGGCTTGTAATATCCTCTACCTAGTCAAAAACCACCTGTAAAAACACCTGAAACATGGGTATTTTTGTGAAATCCTTATATTTCTAATTCTTAACACAATAGAATCACTCAAGTTTATATAAACACTAGCTTCTGCCCGCGACTTCGTCCGCGTGGAATAGTGGTGCTCCGCTCCTATTGGTTTTAGCGTGATGAAATATAGCCTATAACCTTCCTCAATAAATGGGCTAACTAACACTGAAAGAATTTTTCTAATCGTACCAGTAGTTCCTGAGATTAGTAGCGTACGCAAAAAAGGTAACTTTTCTGGTTGATTTCTTACACCTTGTGTCCGAAAAACCCAAATATCTTACGGAACCCTATTTTTTTCCCAAAATAAAATTTAGCCTATGTTACTCGTGAATAATGTAGCTTTCGAATGGTGAAAGAATTTTTAAAATCGGTCCAGTAGTTTTTGAGCCTATTCATTACAAACAAATAAAGTTTTCCTCTTTATAATATTAGTGTAGATTAGTTCCAATGGGACTGAAAAACCTCAAATAAAAAAAACCGACCGCAAAAAAAGCGAAAATTCAGTTTTTATTCAATTTAAATTTTTACGCACTTTTTTAATATACCCCCATACCAGACAAAGCAACTGCATCAAAGTTTTGTTTAAAAAAATTGAATGGCCCTTTCCAGTATACAAACATACACTTAGGGATAATGATACTACGCTGTTATGAAGTTAACGAACCAAACTATAGATTTCAATTTAAATTTGTATAAAAAGTTGGAATACTTGGTTAAAATGTTTTTTTCAAAGGTAGGAGCGTGTTGAACATTGATGCAGTTTATTAGTCCGTCAGTGTATTTTTTTTTTTAATTTTCACTTTTTTTGCAGTCGGGTTTTTTGTTTTTTATTATCGACTTTACAATGTTTTAGTATTAGATGTTACCTTTTCTAAAAAAAACTTTTTTGCTATACAAGAGCCAAGGGCCTTATTTAAATTGGCAACGATGGCAACGATGGCAACTGATTTCTCTATCATCCATTGAATTTCTTCACTCATATCAGTCCACACACCCCCCACCCCCCCCTCGAAGGTCACGTCAGGTCAGATCCCAGACGTCTGAAGCCCACGTCGTTGACCTGCATGACCTCACACTCACCAGACAAAAGAGATTTTTATATATGAACATCAGAGGACATTGAGACTTGGAACGTTTGAAATCGATGAGAGATTTCTTCGTACAATTAGTTTAAGAAACATTAATTGAGAATTTGAGTTGAATACTAGCCAACATGTATATTATACTAGCTTCTCTTCTGCCCCCGACTTCTTCCGCGTGGAATAGTGGTGGTAATATCTTTTATTATCAGATCCCCCAGTCATACAAAAAACACGCCCTCCAAGTTTCAGGTCTCTACGATCAGCGGTTTAGGCTGTGCGTTGATCCGTCAGTCATTCAGGACAAAGCATTTTTTATATATATGTTTAGATTTAGGATTAGTGTCATTAACCTAATTTATCTATATCTATACTAATATAATAAAGCTGAAGAGTTTTTTTGTTTGAACGCGCTAATCTCAGGAACTACTGGTACGATTTGAAAAAATATTTCAGTGTTAGATAGCCCATTTATCGAGGAAGGCTATAGGCTATATATCATCACGCTAAAACCAATAGGAGCGGAGCACCACTATTCCACGCGGACGAAGTCGTGGGCAGAAGCTAGTCTATACTAATATTATAAAGAGAAAAGATTTGTTTGTTTGCAGGGCTTTAACTCAAAAACTACTGGACCAATTTTAAAAATTCATTCACCGTTAGAAATCTACATCTTAACGAAGTGTCACAGGCTATATTTATTTCCAGAAATAATTAGGGATCCCTACTAAAACCTGAATAATGTAACCCAAGGTGTAAAAAAATATGTTCACGCGGGCGAAGTCGCGGGTAGAAGCTATTCTTATTATAAATAGAGTATAGTAGAATATGATGATGTTATAATTTTAACAGCATATGGTCATCCACCTCGTGTCCACATGTTTGGCAGAAAATGCATGTACGTCATAGCTGCAAGTAATTCTGAGTAATGCTTGTGGTGCCATCTAGACATAGTGAGAATATTACTCATCGATAATCACTACATAGTATAAAACAAAGTCGCTTTCTCTGTCCCTATATCCCTATGTATGCTTAAATCTTTAAAGCTACGCAACGGATTTTGATGCGGTTTTTTTAATATATAGAGTGATTAATGAGGAAGGTTTTAGTATATAATTTGACAAGTTTTTGCATCCATTAGCTAAAATATCGCGGGCGAAGCCGCTGGCGGCAAACTACACTTCTCATCAAAAAAATCGAAACACCTCGCAGTTTATGATTTGATAAGGATTATCAGAAAAATGTGTATATTTAGGAATAAATGTAAAATGTCATTTAATAGTGAGTAGTATGAGGTTTTTAAATCCTAATGTTATTGTTCTAAATTCAAATTAAGTCTTCATAGATTTCGTATTTTGTATAATGAGTAATTTTTACCCTGTATGGAATATGAAGGAAATGGGTAAAACAACACGCGTAAATGAAAAAAAAAATTAAGAAACGTTTATTTAATAACTTGTATTCCCTCCGCGAGCTCTTATTACTGCTTCCATACGGTTCTTCATCGATCGGATGAGAGTCACGATCACATGTTGTGGTATATTATCCCATTCCTCTTGGATTGCATTTTGCAGCTGGCTAAGTGTTTCTGGGGCTGGATCTCTTGCTCGAATTCGTCTCTTTAATTCATCCCATAGATGTTCAATGGGATTCATGTCCGGGCTTCTTGCTGGCCATACCATAATGGAGATACCGACTTCGGTAAGATAATCTCGTACGACGCCCGCGGTGTGAGCTCTAGCATTGTCGTGCATGAATATGAAGTCGTTGCCAATAAAATGTGCATAGGGCATCACATGAGGTTCAAGACACTGTTCGATGTACCGATGAGAGTTTAGTGCAGGCAGCCGTGGCCCAGACACAAAGGCAAGTTCTGTCTTACCGTCGGCGCTGATTCCTCCCCAAACCGTCCACGAACCGCCACCATAGCTGACCTTTTCTTCAATGCAGCATTGTGCAAAGCGTTCTCCATCTCTTCTGTAGACCTTGTTCCTTCCGTCGTTACCATACAGCATAATTTTACACTCATCAGAAAACAGTACTTTGCTCCACTGAAGGTATGACCAAGTTAGGTGCTCGCGTGCAAAGTTAAGGCGCGCTCTTCGATGGTCTGCAGTTAATTTCGGCCCATTCGCTGGCTTATGCGGTGCCAATCCGCGTTCCTTCAACCTTCTTCTTATTGTAGAGTCACTTACAGCTACTCTTCGTACAACGCGAAGCTGCTGCTGCAGTTGAAAAGCGTTAAGGCGTCGATTTCGTAAAGAAGTTGTTACAATAAATCGATCATCTCGCTCAGAAGTGACCCGATTCCTGCCAGATCCTGAACGGCTCGTGAACGAACCAGTCTCCCGATAGCGTTTGTAGACTCTATGAACAGATGATAAGCTTAGATGCAATCTTGCAGCCACAACACGCTGACTAAGTCCAGAATCCAGCAATGCCACCACTTGGGCGGCTTCTGCGGGCGAAGTATCCATATGTTTTAGAAAAAAAAGTTTTTTCAGACGTCCCAAAGTCACAGTAAATGAAATAAGAAACAAAAAGTTTAAAGACAAGCGCTAATTTTTAGTTTTTAAACGAGAAACGTACTCCAACCCTAAATACACATTTGTCTCAAAACAGTGATTAATTTCATTTATAGGATAAACAAATGAAATTCTAATTTCGAATTTTGATTTTTTTCTTCTTACTGTAATGACCAAACTGCCAGCTACACAATAATGTTTTTTTTTTCATGGAATTAATTCTCTTTTGTAAAAAATTAGGACAAAAACAATAAAAACGAAAGTGTTTCGATTTTTTTGATGAGAAGTGTAGTTTGTTCGTTAGCCTGTACTCATTGATACTACGAAAAATATAAATAAAAATGTCGTGGTGGCCTAATGGTTAAGGCACCTGCCTCTCGTGTACGAGTGTGCGGGTTCGAAACCTGGCAAGTACCAATGTGACTTTTCTAAAGTCATATGTAGCTACTTTCTAAGTATATCTTAAATACCACTGACTAACGGTGAATGAAAAACATCGTGAAAAATCGCCAATCCGCCTTGAGGAAGCATGGTGATCAATGCTCATGCCTTCTCTGTGTGAGAAGAGGCCTGTGCCCAGCAGTGGGACGATATATAGGCTGATGATGATGTATTTTTAAGCCTGTTTAAAATGGGTTAAGCACCAGTCGGTTATACACTTTGCATTAGGCATTTGTATAGTTGTTATCAGCGATATTGAGCAACCTTGAGTACTGTTATCGGCCGCGAGCGTAACGGCAACCACTCTTAAACAACACACGTTTATATTATTTACCATATTTCCGCCAGCAGCTTCGCCCGTGTGGGCTATACGAATTCAAATTAAAAATGGCAGAGTTTCATACAAACTTTGCCCCCCTTTTTCATACCCTTAGGGATAGAATTTCAGAAAATCCTTTCTTCTCAGATGCCTACGTCATACAAAGAACACACCCTCCAAGTTTCAGGTCTCTACGATCAGCGGTTTAGGCTGTGCGTTGATCCGCCAGTCATTCCGGACAAAGCATTTTATATGTATAGAAGACTAGCTAAGCTTTCCATCATCATCGTCATTTTTTATACACCTTGGGTTACATTATTCAAGTTTTAGAAGGGATCCCTATTTATTTGTGGAAATAAATATAGCCTATGACGCTTCGTAAAGCTGTAGCTTTCTAACGGTGAAAGAATTTTTAAAATCGGTCCTGTAGTTTTTGAGTTAAGAGCGTTTACGCATAGCGCACGATGTCAAGTATAGGTATTTTAACGCAAGTTTTAGTCACATAGAAGCGAATGTGACTGTGTGCGTAGCGCTGGCGCGTTCTCTCGCGCTATAGGCAAACAAACCCATTTTGATCCATCGAGTGAATTATTTTAGAAAAAAAAATTAACGGATGCGAGTAAGTACATAAAATAAGTACTCAGTAATAATATTGCAAGTGTAAAACAACATGGTGCAATAAATAAATAAACATGAATTTATAGATCGAAATTTAGACATAACTAAATTCTGCAATAATTTATTGAACCTTCCTAATAGTAATGATTTATAGATATATTTTTTTTTACCGATTGCGACAGGAGGGTTATGTTTTTAGAGCGTACGTATGTATGTGTGTATATATATGTATATTCAGTGTCATTAATTTGTCTTGATCGTGACAGTGACACTATAGGGTAGGTATTTAAAATTATAATCGCAGTCGAGTTTTTTTATTTTTTTTATTAATTTACTTGTTTTAATTTTATTAAAATAAAACACTTTATACGGATCTACTTATGTTTATTATTTTCTTTTAAAAGTTTCAAATTGTTTGCCTTCTTTTTACAATTTTTGAATTAGTTTTTCTTACAATAAGTAACCATAGGTTTTGATTCCCAAGCTTGATAGAGTGATAGACAGACAGATGGACCAAGGAAGTGTTCCTATAACATATTTAAAACAGTGTGATCGCCTATATAAACGTGAAAAGTAAAACAAACTGTTTTAAAATGCGTTCAAAGTACCTCTTCTTCATTTTGGTGTTCACACTCAACTCTTCCCATAATTTATTCATCACTTGATTTTTTTTTACTTTGCCTGAAGTTAAACCATATACCAGTAAGCGCACAAGCCTTGTTATCTGAAAGGAAGCAGTAATTAAATAAAAGAAAATATTGTAAATAAAACACGCTTAGGAAAAGAGAATTCATAAATAATAGTTTGATTACAAGCTTGCCATTTGATTGGGCTGAAAGATCTTCTCAAAAACAATATTTTGTCTGTCCTGTAAATATCGAGATATAAGCCGAAAGTTGATGAAGTAAATACTGTTTTTTCAGGACTGATTTTTGGGCTATATCTTGATATCTGGCAGGATTCATTATAATTATTTTATTTTTAGCCCAAGCCCCATAGCCATTGTCCATTTTAAAGCAACATAAACTCGTTTTTTTTGCATTTAGTAGTGGGATTCTTTTATTAGTATGTTATTTACATTTATTACAACTCGATTTTAAATACAGTTATATATTATAGTTATATGTATGGTAGGTAAAAAATAAAAGTAGGTTTATCTCACGAAGGCTCGTTATGAGACATTTATGACATGGAAATAAAGTTTCAATTGTCCTGATTGACAGGCCTTACCGAAATAAAACCTTGCTCAGGTGATCTAATAGTGTATTCATGCATCACGACACAAATCAAAGATATTTGCCTTACCAAGAAAACTGTTTGTCGAATACGTGATTAGGTTAAACTAATTATACTAACATCTATAATATATAGTATAATTAGTATTAATTCGAATAAATAATCATTTATTTCAAGTAAAAAACCCATATTACATTACCCCCAATATGCGAAAATATGTGTTATAACCGGGTGCCGAAGCCGATCGTTGAATTAGTATAACATAGATATACCAACCTTTTAGCTCTTGCTTTTTCCATATTTTCGTCATTTTTAGGTTGTCGTTTTTTCGCTAAAAATAACTTGGTTTTGTTTCCCATTACGTCTGAAATATAATTTGTTGTCACTAAAAAAGTGTATCATCGAAAATAATAATAAAATATTTTACTTACCAAAGTAGCAAGACTTTTCTATCACACTATAAACGTCCGCTATCCTTGTACGCACGGCAAAGGTCAACGCAGGTCAGATGGGAGCATCGAGCGACACGTCCTCACTCTGGAAAGCCTCGTGGCGGTCTGATTTGAATTGATTTGCGCGCAGTGTTTTATAATAGATTTCAAATATTCATAGAAAAATAATTACACTAAATTATTTAAAATTTCAAAGCAGATGTTTTAAAGAAGACTTTATTCTATAATAAAAAGCCATTATGATAATAAATTAAAGAAGATATATCAATGAAAAAATCCTCTGAATTTCTGGATATTTGTCATTATTTGACTTTTAATTTCTTCTTGTTTGATCGCTAAATCGGAAACTATTTTCAACTAACTATTTACTTGACGATTTAAGTAATTGATTATTATTTTTTTTAAACTACGTTTCCCTGTATTTTCATAAGTTTTAGGCATCGAAACATACGCTGTATGGGGAAATTAAGAAAACCTCTGATCAGTTATCTTGATAGAATTCATAAATACTCTATAAATCGAAATATTTTCTTAACTAACTATTTAAACAGTGAAATTTCCTAAAGTTATTAGTAACTAACATATTTGTAGTACAACTGGTTGATGGTATTAAACACGTTTGAAATTACTGTTTTTGCGCATGGACAGCGTAAACGCTCTTAAAACCGTACAAACAAACCAATCTTTCCTCTTTATAATATAAGTATAGATAGAAAGATAAAAAAGTTTTTCGTATAGGTACCAAGTAACACCAGTTGAAACTAACTCGTTACTAAAATAGCTAGCAATTTTCCAATCTACCCGCGAATTCAGCTATATTTAGTACAGGGTCTATGGACGCAGCAAATTGCTCCAAGCGTTCTGATTGGAAGATGGGGGCCATTTGACGCGGTGACGTCATCAAGAATGCTGCGTAGGGTTACCATTTCGAGTAGAGTCCTGAGAAAAACTCGAACAATAATAGTTATGTCATCATCATCTGACTAGCTTTTTCCCAACTATGTTGGGATAGGCTTCCAGTCTAAACCGGATGCAGCTGAGTACCAGGGTTTTACATTGAGCGACTGCCTATATGACCTCCACAACCCAGTTACAGGGTAACACGATACCCCTTGGTAAGACTGGTTCGTAACGACTGTCAAAGATCTATGAATGACAACCGGGACCAACTAACGTGCTTTCCGAGGCACGGAAGAGTCTCGCTATGACATAGATGGTCACCCACCCACGGACTGGTCGCGCCAAGCGCAGCTCGGTCGACCCGTGCGGCAGTTACTTAGCCACGAGCTCCTCAATAACAAAAACAGTTATATACAGAAAAAGAAACCCGTCTGTAAAGTTTAGCTTCGCTTTTCAAATAGTGCTTGAGTTTTTTTACTAGTCCACAGTTTCGACGATGAGTTACAAAACGGGACGTGTCCAGAAAAATACGGAAGAATGTCCACCCTATTTGGAGGTCGATAAAAGTTAATTTCAATAAAACTTTCAATTGACGTCTTAGCAACGGGAAAACTGAGAGATGTCGTGCTATCTATTGGGAGAGGTCCACCTAAATCCTTACTAATATTATAAATGCGAAAGTAACTCTGTCTGTCTGTCTACTGGACCGATATAAATGAAATTTGGTACAGAGATAGAATAGACCCTGAGGAACAACATAGGCTTTTTACCCGGGTGCGCTAAGTAGTTCCCTCGGGATGCGGGTGAAACCGCGGGAAACAGCTAGTTGTTCATATCTCTAAGCTGGGTTTAACAACCAAAATTAGCCGAAGTGTTGGCCAAAGCCGGAGGTTTCAAGCAAACTCCAAAATTGGACGATTTATTACGATTAACGACCCACCAATCTGTACTACGAAATAAAATTTTCAGAAATTGTTTATTTATAGAAGGACTA
The DNA here is from genome assembly GCA_963891755.1 of Pyrrhia umbra. NCBI lineage: Eukaryota > Metazoa > Arthropoda > Insecta > Lepidoptera > Noctuidae > Pyrrhia > Pyrrhia umbra. The sequence goes on from OY982946.1 coordinate 6,120,330, forward strand.
GCTGTTTCCCTCGGTTTCACCCGCATCCCAAGGGAACTACTTAGCGCACCCGGGTAAAAAGTAGCCTATGTTGTTCCTCAGGGTCTATTCTATCTCTGTACCAAATTTCATTTATATCGGTCCAGTAGTTTTGGCGTGAAAGCGTAACAGACAGACAGACAGACAGAGTTACTTTCGCATTTATAATATTAGTAAGGAAGTAAGGATAGTAAGGATGGTCAACTAGGCATGTACGATTTGGGGGGGAGTCATGTCCCGCCTGTGCCCCCCCCCCTCCCCTCGGACCACGCACGACACATATCACGGAAAATGACAATACTCTTTTTGAATCTAATCGTAATAAGAAAGGCCAAAATGATTTAAATACATACTTAATATCTTATCAGGGATTTTAATGATAACAAATAGCTTCCTTATTGACTGTAAAGTTATCAACGATTTCAGATTAAATGCACTTTTAAATTGGCAAAGAAATTCATTATTTACTGCTTTCCGCCCGCGGCTTCGCCCGCGTGGACATTTTTTTACACCTTGGGTTACATTATTCAAGTTTTAGTAGGGATCCCTAATTATTTCTGGAAATAAATATAGCCTATGACACTTCGTAAAGATGTAGCTTCTAACGATGAAAGAATTTTTAAAATCGGTCCAGTAGTTTTTGAGTTAAAACCCTACAAATAAACAAACAAATCTTTCCTCTTTATAATATTAGTATAGACTAGCGGACGGCAGGGGGGGGGGGAAAGGGGGGCAAAATTTGTATGAAACTCTATCATTAGGGTTCCGTACCAAAAATGGTAAATTCAATTCAATTCAAACTTTTTATTTCGGATTAAACATTTTACAATAATTTATCCATATTTTAAGAGGAAATAAAAACAAAAAAATAAAATAAAAATTAATAAATAATACAAAGAGAACAAATAAATAAAATTGAAATAAGAATACATACAATAATACAATAAACATAATATAAATAAACCAAAAAATAAAAATTACACACACATTCTTTTCGACATAAAGCACCTGGTAAACAAATGAGTGTTTACCCAGTGCTTCAATATAGGGCTGTCTGGTTTTTCAGCCATAACCCTCATAATAGTGTTAGGACTCCCACGCACTCTGCCCATCATAGATGCAACTCTCTTACGCATAATGGCATAGAAATCATCCGTATGTGCAGCTGCAAACATAGTAGATGCGCTACAGTAGCGTAGTAGTAGTAGCGTAGTAGTAGGTAAAGAGGAACCCTTATGGTTTCACTTCGTCTGTCCGTCTGTCACAGCTGATTATTTCAGGAACTACTCATGCTATCGACTTGAAATTTGGAACAGTTATAAAGAACAATTGCTTATGAGTATTGCAAGTGAAAAAAGTTGATGATGATGAAGATGGAAAAAGTGGGGTTTTAAAATTTCAAAATATAGCTACTAAGCCATTTGGAGGATCGTATAAAAGGTCTTGATTTGCACATTCTAATATACTTTTTGTTTTCTTGCATACCTTTTAATTTTCGAATTATAATGGAATAAGCACAAAAAAGCGGTCGGTCCGTGGATGGATGACCATCTATGTCATAGCGAGACTCCTCCGTGCCTCAGAAAGCACGTTAAGCTGTTGGTCCCGGCTGTCATTTGTAGATCTTTGACAGTCGTTACGGGTAGTCAGAAGCCAGAAAGTCTGACAACCAGTCTTACCAAGGGGACCGTGTTACCCGGTAACTGGATTGTGGTGGTCAGATAGGCAGTTGCTCCATGTAAAACACCGGTACTCAGCTGCACCCGGTTTAGACTGGAAGCCGACCCCAACATAGTTGGGAAAGGAAAGGCTAGGCAGATGATTGACTTCTTAAATTTTCAAGAAATATGTTTATTTCAAGAAATACGTTTTCATGCCTATGTTATCGTACGATTTGTAAGATAAAGAGCTTATACATTTGTGCGTACAAGTAAGATGATGATTCACGAACTGTTTTTGTTTTTACATCAAGACATTTTGTTTACACATAAAAAGAGCTGCGTATGTTTTAGATAGATAAAGAACTTCTATACAACTCGTTTCAAGCGGTTTCGCTCGCAACCCGAGGGAAATAAGTCACGTACCTAGAAAACGGCCAAGTGCGAATCGGACTCGCGCGTGGAGATTTCTGTACCATCTATACTTAATATAATAAAGCTGAAGAGTTTGTTTGTTTGAACGCGCTAATCTCAGGAGCTACTGGTACGATTGAAAAATTATCTCAGTGTTAGATAGCCCATTTATTGAGGAAGGCTATAGGCTATATATCATCACGCTAAAACCAATAGGAGCGGAGCACCACTATTCCACGCGGACGAAGTAACGGGCAGAAGCTAGTTATCTAAAAACGGCGATAAAAAAAAATTGGTTGTATGGGAGCCCCTTAAATATTTATTTTATTCTGTTTTTAGTATTTGTTGTTATAGCGGCAACAGAAATACCTACATCATCTGTGAACATTTTAACTGTGTAACTATCACGGTTCATGAGATACAGACAGACGGACGGACGGACAGTCGGACGGTCCCGTTTCAACCCTTTGGGTACGGAACCCTTGGACAAATGGGTCATCTTAGGGGCGTATCCTATGATCTTGCTCAAGTTTCAATCTATATCTATAGCAAATTTTACTTAAATCTGCGCAGCTGTTTAACCGTGACAAACATACTTTGGCATTTATTTTAATTCTTTAGGATATTAAACAATTGTTGTTTTGCATTAAGATTTTGTTTCTAATAATAATATTGATGATAATTTACATTGAAAATAATGAGTAACGTATTTTTCTACGTAATACGATGTTTTCGAATGCTTATTTACTTGTCCAAAGATATTTATTTTATATATTTATTTATCCCCTAAGTCTTTGTAGGTAGGAGGTGATCACAGATTTTAGGCGACTAATTCTCTTAAGAAAATGATTTTTATGTACGTAGGAACTAAATAGGTCATGCATTTAATGCCTAGGCTAGGATACAAGTCCACCACCATGTTAACCTGAAGAACAAAGAGCTACCAACAGAAAATTGTAGAAGCAAATCAATGTTCACTCACTAGTTAGTACCAGGCTCGCATAAGACTGAAGAGATTATTTTCAATCTAAAAGTATAACCCGACCGTTAAAAAAAGTCGTGATTGTAATCAATACACACGCCAGACGGGGTATCCATTAAAAATGTCGGTTAATCAAAGCTCGCATCACGTACGCAATTACATTTTATGACGCAAATTAAATTATTAACCTCGCGAGTTCAAGACGCCATATTGGATGTTTTGATACGTGTATTTTTAAAACGTAAACATTGAGTTGTGTATCTGCGTCGTACTTTTACAACTGGTTTAACAACGAGATTTATCAACAAATAAACTTTGTTTCGCAGCTATAAAAGAAAATAACGCGATTAGAAACAAGTAAATCGTGTTTCGTCACGCACTAATGTTTGTTGACATACAAATTCTTTATTTATTTATGTGCGAAAAAATGTACTCACCGCTCAAATCTTCGATGGTGTTCAGTTTTCGAGTCGTCATTTTCACTTTTAACGTATTCACAACACGATAAAACAGTTACCACGTCGAAATATCGCACTTTCGACGGAAAATAGTCGAGATAATTCCAAGTTTTCACAAAGAGAACAACCTTTCACGACGGTCTTTGTTTTCTTTTTGTGTTATGTTTTGATTTCGTTCCGCTATGACACAAGGCGTGCAAATCGCAATCTCCGCTGATTGGTTGGACCGTGATTACTTTTATCCAATCCAGGATGCGTACGTCACTGTAAAACTGTTTGATTGGTTGAAATATGTCAACAAAAAAATAATGCTGCCAAGGAAAAAAAATTAAAGGAAACTTTCAAGGACATCACTTTCGCTACGAAGTTTGGGGTTTTCTTTGTTTTTGTAAAGTATCTGGTTAAATTTAAATCAACTCATTGCAAGGTTTTGATTGCAAATAAATTATTTGGCCACCCCTTAAAATTGTTTATCATGGTTAATAGAATATTGCTCATAGCCATTGTTACTTGCTCCTAACGTCACATCTTTTCAGGATAATAGATTTGTATTAATTAATCCTAATTAATGTTGGGAAGTCATAAAATGAACATTATTTCCAGAAAAAATATATAGGTACTAAAAAAATATATTTTGGAGGTTATTAACCTATATTCTTTTTTTTTCCACGGCAACATTGAATAACTGTCAATCTTTGCAAAACTTCAATCGTTTCATTCATTCTTTTAGTTTTCAAGGTTACCAGCTTAGGGAGAATACATACAATTAAAGGAAAAGTATTTTCTATTCAGTTCTATAAATTATACTAAAAACGTGAACGAACTATCTACGTGAATAACAAATGAAAAAAATGTGATACCTTATATATTTTACCATCCGTGAAGACATTTAAAACCGACACTGTCCGTTATAATGATAATACTCCATCAGGGTAACGTGAACGGTAACATTAGTGTCCATCTACACGTTAGTTAAGTTCATTAAACTAACACGTTAACCTAAAAAGCAGTGTAATTGGGGACTACTTTTTATTTTTTTATTATTTGTACCTATTTAGCACAGTTAACGTGTCCTAGTTTAAACCCATCTGATGTCTTTATTGTATCTTGCCAATTATTGAACTTATTTAATGAAACCTTATTTATAATCTAGGTTAGGCTTTTAATATTCTTATATCACTGGAAACAACAAAGACTAGATGATAATTTCATCATGCATTTACTTGCTGCCAAGCAAATTACTGTGTAATTGCTGCTCTAAATTTTTAAAGGCATAATTCTGATTGCAATAACTACAAAAACTCTACTTGTTTTGCTTCGACAATTCTATTGTCATTAGTTCCCGCCTAAAAACAAAGTACACTCATCCTTACTCTTACGCGGGCCCTGCGGGAAAACGGTGGTAACGTAGCTAAAATCAAAGCCAGCAACCCTACACGCTAATTGTTGTGTAAAAAAACTGACAACCGAGCTGTAGGTTATCGTTTTGTACCATTGGTTTTTATGCCGTTTGAAAACTAAGACGTTGGCCAAATTTTAATACCTTAATGAACGTGTTGATTTACGCGTTATAATGCGTTAAGAGAACAGGATAAAAAAACAGGTTCCACGCGTTTTCTTGAAAAATGTTTCGGGTTTTTTTTTGCATAACTTATTTTTTTCCCAACGCGACACTGGCAGAGTAGTCGTCAATGACTGTAGCCAAAAAAAAACTTTTGTTTTTATTAGAAATAGTGTTTTTTATTAATTGTCTCCAGTGTAACCTATTAACCTGTCAATCTGAACTTTTGACCTTTCTCATAATTAATAATAGTTTAATTTAATGTAATGCAATAGAAGTAATTTTTTTTATTACTTAAATTGCGAGGTAAGTTTATGTCTGCGCTGGTAACCCACTCTGTCATCCACGAATTACTTCCTCTGAATGAACCAAACTAAACTGAATGCACGAATGACGAACGGCCGATCAAAAATTATTTCATTCATTCAATTTCTATGATTTCGTTTTGTGTGTGTGAACTGTGATGTTATTAGTTCAAAAACCGCTAATTTACCGTTAAAATATTAATAAAAAATACAATTATGAGTGTAAATAAATCTGAAGAGGAGAGCCCTTTATCTATTAACCCGGATGTAGCTGAAAGTCCTCGGTAAACACTGAATTAAATCGTAAATCCTGTGCTATGCGAATGTTGTAGTCTGACAGCTGATTGTCCCGCGGGAAAGTTAAATGGCGCGAAACGATATGGGCGTTAAAAGTGTTTATTTTACGTAAATTTGGTTCTATGTACTACAAAAAGTCCATATTTCGCAGGAAGAAGATGCGTTTGGATGGTTCGGGCCGTAAAAGTTGGAGTTTGATGGACCGGAAGACGGATCATGAGGTGAGGTGAAACTGATTCCCGCTTTTTTTTCGTGTACTTTTTTGGTTATGACTTCGATTTTAATGTGGGAATTTTACACGTCAACATCCCGAATAGAGTGTTAATAACCTTCTTAAGATCTCAAAATAGCTATTACAGCATTAAATTGATGGTAAATACTGCCTAGCAATCGCAAAATTTCAGTTACAATACCGTGTTATCTATGCCTGTAAAAGACGATTTTTAATCGTTTAAAGCGTTGATTATCTCTTGCCTATAATTTTATCGATATCCTTGTGATATTTGACTGAAATCTGACCTCAATCTTGTTAAAAACTGATCATTTCGTGTTTTGTGCACAGGGTTCATTGACCTTATATTAAATATGATTTCAAGTACCTAGAAATAACTTTCAGTGTTCTACCAACTTTAAACTTAGTAACCATTTCCTGTTTACCTGTTTAAGAGGTATTTAATAGCCCAGGGTTAAATACTACCCTTATACCCTTATTCAAAGCAATACTATTTTAAGTAAGGAGGAGCTCGTGGCTAAGTAACAGCCACACGGGTCGGTCAGTCAAAGGTTAAGCTACGCTCGGCGCGGTCGGTCTGTGGATGGGTGACCATTTATGACATCACGAAACTCCTCCGTGCCTCGGAAAGCATGTTAAGCTGTTGGTCCCGGCTGTCATTTGTAGATCTTTGACAGTTGTTACGGGTAGTCAGAAGACAGAAATTGTGATAGGAGCTTGCCAAGGAGTACCATATTACCCGGAAACTGGATAAAGGAGGTCAGGTCAATATGTTTGACACAAATTAAGGATTCAATGGTCTCATCATTTATTTGTTTAAAAAGCCAGGCCAACAATAAATGAACATGTGTAACGATTAAAAAAATTGCACTTATGCATTTTTGTGAACTAGGTTGAATTTATGCTTATTGCTTAAAAACACTTACAGCCGGTTGCATAAAAAAAATATCAGGTTACTTATACGTGAAACGGAAGAACTGTGACACGGACTGAGGCACGGAGGAGTCTTGCTATGACATAGATGGTCACCCATCCACAGGCTGACCACGCCAAGCACAGCTTGAGTTTTGATCAACCCTTGTGGATGTTACTTAGCCACGAGCTCCTATATTGGTGATAAATAAATATTAATTCTACCAGGTGCTACAAGAGATGGGAGTCAGTCTCCTAGAACCAGATGACAATGAGATATTATGCGACCCTGGAGCCTCGGGGATGGTGAGTTATCAAAAATGGCCAAGTTTTTTTTAAATCTTTATTTTTAACAAGGCTTCAGTCACTCTAAGTAACTATGCCAGCCTCAGTGGGAATTACATATTATCTATACTTATAATAAATCTGTAGAGAGGTCAATTCTGTATATGAAATATATTTCCAAAATAACTATCAGGGGGTGATTAGGGATCAATACTGATGCCAAAAATGCAAACAGTAAAATTTTTTTCTGTCTGTCTGTCTGTATAAACGTTATAGAAACAAAAACTACTCGACAGATTTTAACCAAACTGGGTACAATTATTTGTCATACTCCTGAGCTGGTTATAGTATACTTTTCATCACGCTACAATCAATAGGAGCAGAGCAGTGAAGGGAAATGTTGGGAAAACGGGAGAAGTTACTCCATTTTTTAAGCTTCCGTCGCGTGTGCAACCTTAATGGTTAAAGCTACACAGAAATCAAGGCTATAGGCTATATGTCATCACGCTAAGACCAATAGGAGCGGAGCACCACTATTCCACGCGGACGAAGTCGCTGGACTAGTTGGTCGGACTGTTATCTTGTCGGTGACCTTGGGCCTAAGAAGGCTTTAATGGTTACAGAGTTATATTCGACCAAAAACCATACCACTAAAATGTATTAACCCTGACGAAAAAAGAGGGGTGTTATAAGTTTGACGTCGATGTCTGTCTGTCTGTGTGTGTATTTGTCCGTGGCATCGCAGCCCTCAAACGGATGGACCGACTTCGATGCGGTTTTTTTCATTTGAAAGCCAGTTTCCTTGCGGTGGTTCTTAGCTATGTTTGGTTAATATCGGTCCAGCAGTGTAAGAGTATTAGCTCTTTTCCAAAATTATTGAAGGCATTTTTGCATAAGGGGTTTTTTAAATTTTAGATTATTATACTATACATTATTTACATTACGAAAAATAAAAAAAAAGTAAGTATAAATATATTCTAATATAAATCTAACTAAAATATTGCGTCAAAAAATTCTTCCTCATCGCCGTCTACTGGAAGTGTACCCACGAGGCTGGCGGCATTGCCACGTTGGATAGCAATGCTTAGCCTTTGACCAAAGTAAAAGCCAGCCTTTGGGTCACGGGAAGTGTCAACAAGCCGCTTCGCTAATTCTATATTATTATACTTGTATTTATATAGATATTCTCTTCCAGACCCACAAACAATTGAAACGCAAAAGAGACATAGAAAACGTGAATCCTAACGTGAATTTAGTGACGTCACCACGATCTAAATTTAGTCCCAAAAGTCCGAGAGTCAAGCCCTCCCATAGCAGTTCTGATGCTGGACCGTCCAGGATCAAGAGCCCCAGGAGCTGTGAGAAGCGTGAGTATCCGTGCATTTAGCTTGAAGCTGCGGGAGGAAGCTCTATGCAAACACAGACTGCGTTGGTATCGACCTCGCCGCCGAGGTCCGTCGCGACGACCTTGTCCATGCCCTCCCGACCCTAGCTCGACGAGCCAGCCCGCGAGCTGAGCTAATAACTTTAAAATTCCCGATTATAATAATCATATATATTCTGATCCAGCCTGTCCCTTGCTGTCCTCCCCAGCGACGCCCTAAGCCGAGGCCCGTACCCCACTAGGGGGTGCCCTTAGCGTGTAGGCGCTTAGTTTTGTAAGTTAAGCCCTGGCTGAAGGCCCTAAATTCATTTAAGGCACTTCCGGCAAGCCCGGTTAAGCAGTCGACAACCTTCTAGGTTGACCTGCGAGATGCCATAGAAAAAAAAAGACGCGTTTTAGAAGTAAATGATTAAGTTTTTTCTGACTTTATATATTGATATATTTTTACAGAAAAACCCCTACAACCAACAGAACAGCATCTATTAGAAACAACCCTTATTGACGAGTATTTAATTGACGAAGAAACTCCCCTGGCCCAGTCAGTGAGTGCCGGGTACCTGCCGACCCCCGCGGCGCAGTATAGCGGCTCCGCCAGCGACAGCAGTGATGGAAAACACCGATATACACGTGAGATTTGCTTATCTGCTTACTAATTGAGATGAAAAACCATGGGGGTGCAAGGGGGTGCACATGCACCCCGTTGTTTTGAAGAAAAAAAAGTATTATAAAAACTGTTTCTACATATATACCCCCAGACAAAGAAACTGTATCAAAGTTTTTGTTTAAAAAAAAAATTAATGGCCCTTTCCAGTATACAAACATACACTTTGGGATAATGATACTACGCTGTTATGAAGTTAACGATCCAAACTATAGGTTTCAATTTAAATTTGTATAAAAAGTTGGAATACTTGGTTAAAATTATTTTTTCAAAGTTAAGTGCGTGTTGAACATTGATCCAGTTTATTAGTCCGTCAGTGTAAATACTAAGACGTATAAGTTGTAGTTAAAAGGGCAATCGGCATAATTAATTTAATGCATTTTAATGCACCTACATGTCATTTGAAGATCTTTGACAGTCGTTACGGGTAGTCAGAAGCCAGAAAGTCTGACAACCAGTCTTACCAAGGGGTACCGTGTTACCCGGTATCTGGGTTGTGGAGGTCAGATAGGCAGTCGCTCCATGTAAAACACTGGTACTCAGCTGCATCCGGTTTAGACTGGAAGCCGACCCCAACATAGTTGGGAAAAGGCTAGGCATGATGATGATGATATTTTTTTTTATTATTTTCAGCGCTAGGCTTAGAAGATGAGCTAATAATTAGTCGGCGCCACAAGTCAGAACCGGTTGGAGCGGTGTCCTTCAACATATTGTCTGATGAAATGATACTAAGCATCTTCAAGTGGCTTCCGAAGAGAACTCTGGCTCACTGCATGCTGGTGTGTAAAAGGTAAGGAAGATTTAACGCAGATAGAGATAGACCGTTATTTTTAAGATATTTACAAAATTTAAAAAAAAATACAAAAAAAAAATAATTTAAAATTTATATGGGACCGCCTCTGGAGTATGACTTACCGAACAAAAAAAGAATCGTTAAAATCGGACTACTCTGTAAATAGCCCTTTTTTTCGTCGGTTAAGGACAAAGTCCTCCGCCGCGTCTGTCTGTCTGGTCGCGATGAACTCGAAAAATACTGCACCGATTTTCATTCTTTTTTTTACCAATGGACAGAGTGGTTCTCGACGCGGGCGAAGCTGCGGGCATCAGCTACTATATAATATGATTCTTCTGTACGTATGTTTGTCACCTAACTCCTCTTAAACGGCTTGACCAATTTGAATGACATGTTGTGTGTACATTTGAGTGGGTCCCTGGATGGGGCTTCGCCCGCGTGAGCTATACGAATTTAAATTAAAAATGACAGAGTTTCATACAAACTTCACCCCCCTTTTTCACCCCCTTAGGGGTAGAATTTCGGAAAATCCTTTCTTATCGGATGCCTACGTCGTACAAAGAACACACCCTCCAAGTTTCAGGTCTCTACGATCAGCGGTTTAGGCTGTGCGTTGATCCGTCAGTCATTCAGGACAATGCATTTTTAACCCCCGACGTAAAAAGAGTTTTGTTATAAGTTTGACGTCGATGTCTGTCTGTCTGTGGCATCGTAGCTCTCAAACGGATGGACCGATTTCAAAGCGGTTTTTTTTAATTTGAAAACCAGTTTCCTTGCGGTGGTTCTTAGCTATGTTTGGTTAATATCGGTCCAGTAGTGTAAGAGTATCAGCTCTTTTCCAAAATGATGTAAGGCATTTTTGGTCTGGGGTTTTTTTTTTAATTTTAATTTTCTTGTATATATATAGATAAGTAAGGATCAATATATAATTTAAACTATTTACAGATGGAACCGAGTGGCCTGTGACGAGACGCTATGGCAGAGGCTGGAATTAGGCAACAAGACCCTATCGAGAGACGCCGTGGGACGAATACTAGCTAGGAAACCTATCATTGTCAGATTGGCTAGCTCCGAAGTAAGTCACTAGGATGTCCACTATCTGGGAAACTGTTTTTTTTTCTTTTGTATGGCATCTCGCAGGTCAACCTAGAAGGTTGGCGACTGCTTAACCGGGCTTGCCTGTGAAGTGCCTTAAATGAATTTAGGGCCTCCAGCCGGGGCCAGCCCTGGATTTGTCAATAGGCCGTATAGGCCGCGGCCTAGGGGCGGCAGCGTCCTAGGGGCGGCAAATTTCAGAGGACGCTCACTCGATTTCAGAGGATAAAAGTCAAACAAGTTCACTGGTTTTCTCATGTTTATTTTACACTAATACGTTAAATCCCTATAGAAACTTATCCCTATCGAAAATTATCCATCTTAGGTATCTACTGTTATGTTATTGTACCTATTTTATCTATATTACTGTGTGAGTGTTGGAGAGAGTGTTGAATGGTGTGGGGGCAGGGGCATTTTTCATTGTTTTCGTGGAAAAGCAACAAACGCTTTAATTTGTTACAGTTATCACTTACATAAAAGCGTGAGCAGAGGCTTAGCTACCCAGGGGCTAGGCGGGGCAGTGCCCCAGGGCCCCCAAAAGCTGATTAGCCAACCTTACTGAACTTAACCTTATAGAACTAGCGAAAAATTCTCCCATCTTCGGAAACTAAATAAAATAGGTCGCAACATCAATCATGGCAACCCATTAAAAAAATATTATTCCCTAATTATCTTGCTAAAAAAGAAATTCGCGCTCGCTTCGCTCGCGTTTTCAATTACATATTCTTATTTCTTTCAGATTCTGTTTTCGTTACAATTTATTGAAAAATATAATTATCATGTAAAAAAAAAGTTAGCGCTCGCGCTTCTGACCACGTATATATTATTTATTTTCAGATTCTGTTTTTGATACAATTTATTAAAAAATGTTATTCCCTATAATTATCATGCTAAAAAAATTCGCGCTCGCTTCGCTCGCGGCACGATTACATGGGTATTTGTATTTCTTTACAAGCTCTGTTTTTGTTACCATTTATTTAAAAATATTATTCCCTATAATTAACATGCTAAAAAATTTTCGCTCGCTTCGCTCGCGCTATCGTTTACGTACGAATAACTTTTAACCACTGTTTTTGTTACTATTTTTGAAAAATATAATATTCCTAATAATGGTTCAGCTGATTATTTCAGGAACTACTCATGCTGGCAACCATTATGAAGAACGATTGTGCATGCGTATTGTATTGTAAATGAAAATAGATGAAAAAACATCTTTTATAGAAAAGTGCGGGTTTAAAATATATTTAGGCATCATATTATATTAAATTATTTAAATTATTCTTTACACATTCGAATATAATTTTAATTTTTCTGGTATGTCTTTTAATTTTGAAATTATAATAGAGTCCGCAAAATTCGTTCTTATCTCCGAAGATTGAGAACAGAAAAATCTTAAATAATTAGGGCTGATAGACATTAGCCTAAATATTACAGAAAAAATAAAACTATGATTTGTATCGTATTGTAGTTTTTAAGTAATCAGTAATTTTCCTCAACATACTTAATTATGCGGTCGAAAAAAAAACAAGATCCCGACTCGCACTTGGCCGGTTTATTTTATTTAACTTTAGTGTTTTTCTTACTACAAAATTATTATTTTAAGAAGGTACATGGGCGGCGGAAATAAAGTGGCCTATACTCATAAAAAATATAAATCCGGCACTGGCCGGGGCTTAACTTACAATACTAAGCGGCTACACGCTAAGGGCACTTTCTAGTGGGGTACGGACCTCGGCATAGGGCGTCTGCTTAGTCTTTTTTCCAACCATGTTGGGGTCGGCTTCCAGTCTAAATCGGATGCAGCTGAGTACCACTGTGTTACATGGAGCGACTGCCTATCTGACCTCCACAGCCAGTTACAGTGACTGGTTGTTAGACTCTGGCTTCTGACTACCCGTAACGACTGTCAAAGATCTACAAATGACAGCCGGGACCAACAGCTTAACGTGCTTTCCGAGGCACGGAGGAGTCTCGCTATGACATAAATGGTCACCCATCCACGGACCGACCGCGCCAACCTTTGATCGGTCGACCCGTGCGGCTGTTACTTAGCCACGAGCTCCTCTATCGTATCTATGTATTGTATGATGATGGCGTCCAAAAAAAAGTCTGATAATGATGATATTTTTTGTTACAGATAGGCGAATGGCACCCACCCTCCCTGCCCACGCCGTCTCGTATACAGTACCTAGACTTGAGTATGTCTACTATAGATATTCCAACGCTTAATAACTTGTTGGAAACGTGTCCTAGTTTAAAGAAATTAAGCTTGGAGAGTGTTCAAGTAGACGATAGTACTTGTAATTTAATTGGTGAGTTCCTATAATATTTTTAACAATATAAAGGAAAAAAAAAATGTAACCAGTGCGCAAATTTTGACAAAATAAACTTAAACTCTTTTTAAAAAACCGGCCAAGTGCGTGTCGGGCAACGCGCAGTAGGGTTCCGTAGCAGGTCTCAGTTAGTCGACTATAACTCTGTAACTGGTTAAGCCTACTTAGCCGTGATAGTTTTTCTAGTAAGTTCATTACATGTGCTACGCTTGTGAAGTTTTTCACATTTCTAAGGATAGCCATTCAAAAGTTAGAGGGAGGGGGATGCTCGGATCGAACAAAAATTTGCACATTAAAGCTAAATATTTCGCAAACGGATGCCTAAATCGAAAAATGGTCTTCACACACCTGCTATATTTTACCTACTAGAAAGACCTATCCAATGATACCCCACACGATGGGTCCCGACGGCAGTTTCGCCAGGGAAGAACCTTCTCCAGGGTCCCCCCTATCTCCGTACCAAATTTCAGCCAAATTGATCCAGCCGTTCACCAAGGCCACCAGACAGACCAAGACCAAGGGAAATAGGGATTAATTTTTATATAATAGACTAGCTGTTTCCCGCGGTTTCACCCGCATCCCGAGGGAACTACTTAGCGCACCCGGGTAAAAAGTAGCCTATGTTGTTCCCCAGGGTCTATTCTATCTCTGTACCAAATTTCATTTATATCGGTCCAGTAGTTTTGGCGTGAAAGCGTAACAGACAGACAGACAGACAGAGTTACTTTAGCATTTATAATATTAGTAAGGATAGATTATATATATTTTTCTTTGTTTTAGGTAAATGTAGCAATTTAGAAACTTTAAACTTAACGATGGCTCAAGGCGTGACGGCTGAAGGGCTCCAAGCTATACTGGAAGGATGTACAAGGTAAATATATCTATTGCTAGCTATTTCCCGTGGTTTCATCCGCGTTCTGGTCATAAATAGTCTTTCAAGTTTAGAATGTCCCTTTCCCAAAATGTCCCTTGGTTTTAAATAGTCCCTTTCCCAAAATGACCCTTGGTTTTAAATAGTCCCTTTCCCTAAATGTGTCGTGGTTTCAAATAGTCCCTTTCCCGATATGTGTCTTGGTTTCAAATAGTCCCTTTCACGATATGTGTCTTGGTTCCAAATAGTCCCTTTCACGAAATGTGTCTTGGTTCCAAATAGTACCTTTCCCAAAATGTGTCGTGGGTTCAAATAGTACCTTTCCCAAAATGTCTCTTGGTTTTAAATAGTCCCTTTCCCGAAATGTCCCTTGGTTTTAAATAGTCCCTTTCTCGAAATGTACCTTGGTTTTAAATAGTCCCTTTCCCGATATGTGTCTTGGTTTCAAATAGTCCCTTTCCCGAAATGCCCCTTGGTTTTAAATAGTACCTTTTCCAAAATGTCCCATGGTTTTAAATAGTCCATTTCCAGAAATGTCCCCTCCCTGAATGCCCGACAAAATGTCCCTTTCCAGAAATGTCCGCTCCCCAAAATGCCCATTTCCCAAAATGCTCCCTCCCAAAATGTCCCTTTCTCTAATTTTATATGTATACTTCATTTACAATAAGATAAGAAAAACTTCCAAACTCTTTTTGCAGCTTATTCAACCGATTTTGAGTTCTATTCCGTACTGATAAGGATGGCTTTGAAAGCAAAATAATGTTTACAATAACAAATATATTCTGCATCTGTTTTTGTCATGTCACCTTAGTAATAGAGCTTTAAATCGTTTGAACAAACAGTAAATAGGGTAGGGTGCGTTTAAATGTCTAGTCTTTTCCCAACTATGTTGGGGTCGGCTTCCAGTCTAAGCCGGGTGCAGCTGAGTGCCAGCGTTTTACATGGAGTGACTGCCTATCTGACCTCCACAACCCAGTTACCGGGTAACACGGCACCCCTTGGTAAGATTGGTTGTCAGACTTTCTGGCTTCTGACTACCCGTAACGACTGTCAAAGATGTACAAATGACAGCCGGGACCAACAGCTTAACGTGCTTTCCGAGGCACGGAGGAGGCTCGCTATGACATAGATGGTCACCCATCCACGGACCGACCGCTCCAAGCGCAGCTTAACCTTTGATCGGTCGACCCGTGCGGCTGTTACTTAGCCACGAGCTCCTCCGAGTATTGATGATAGATGCTGATGATTATTTTCCAGCTTATTATCACTAAACATATCATGGTGCAACCTATCGGAGGAGGCTTTGGAAGTGCTGGTGACGAGCTCCCCCCAGAGACTGCAGCGGCTCAACATGGGGGGGGCGAGGATCATGACTGATGACAGTAAGTTTAGTTTATGGATAGCTTCTGCCCCCCAGGGTTGCCAGGTCGCCAAACCTAATAGCTGGATGGTGGTTATTAGCTATGTTTGGTTAATATCGGTCCAGCATTGTCTTTTCCAAAATGATGTAAGGCATTTTCGCGTAGGGTTTTTTTTTTTTAATTTTTGCTTGTTAAGACATCATCATCAGCCTATATATCGCCCCACTGCTGGGCACAGATCTCTTCTCACACAGAGAAGGTATGAGCATTGATCACCACGTGCGCTCAAGGCGGATTGGCGATTTCAGACTTTTAAAGTCCAGGTTTCCCCACGATGTTTTCCTTCACCGTCCTACCTAGTCAGTGACGTCTAAGATATACTTAGAATAACATGTTAATGTAATATGTTTTAAATCTTTCACAGTAATCGACCGCCTAGTCTGCCGCTGTCCCCGTCTGCTAGAGTTAGACATATCAGACTGCGGGCGTCTGACGTCGCGATGTGCCCTAGCACTCGTCACTCTACAGAGGCTGGAGCACCTAGCCCTTAGCAGGTGTTATCTCCTACCTGCCACCGCTTTAACGTAAGTATACAAATAAAAAATATTTATTCAAACTAGACTGAAAATCAGCACTTTTCGAACATCAAATTTACGAAAGACAGCCCCCAAAACTCACCCTTCACTACTTCCTATGTGTTGTTGCTGGGAAGAAGAAGTGGCGCATCAAACTCCCCAGCAAGTGGGCCTGTCCATTCAGTGGGCAGGCAAGTATCTTCGTTAGCTGAAAAGTAACTGAAAAAGTCAACAATTCTAATGAATTTCCTTGTATTTGTCCAGACAATTAGGCAGCATGCCGTCACTACAGTATGTAGATGTATGGGGCATGTTGCACACACATGCACTGACCGCGCTGCGGGCTGCTTTGCCGCATGTGCAGATAAACACTTTCAAATTCAGGTGAGTACACGTTTTTATCTTTAAAAACTGTGTGGAAGTTTTGCGCAATGTGTGTAGGGTTAAGCGCAGTGGGTGGAAAAATTTGCGCAGTGGGTGTAAAATTTAGCGCAGTGGGTGGAATGTTTAGCGCATGGTATATAATGTTTAGCGCACTATATTAAAACTTGCGCAAAGGTCGTATCATTAGCGCACTATGAGTGAAGTTTAGCGCAATGTACGAAAACATTAGCGCAGTGCAAAATAATTTTAGCGCAACGCAGCAAATATGATAAAAAAATATTGTGGATAAACTCTAGCTCATTTCATTATTGTTTTACTCATAATAAGATGTTCCACATTTAAATTTTATCTGGTAGATAATTTCTATCCGAAACTAATACAACAGACCTTTAATTTTATTTGTATGTTTGTTACAGCGCCATCGCCCGACCGACAGTTGGGACCCGCCGCACTTCAATATGGGGATTAAGAACGAGAGACTGATTATATGGATAGCTTACCGCTTGCGGCTTCGCATTCGTGGGCTATACGAATTCAAATTAAAAATTACAGAGTTTCATACAAACTTTGCCCCCCTTTTTCACCCCCTTAGGGGTAGAACTTCGTAAAATCCTTTCTCATCGGATGCCTACGTCATACAAAGAACACACCCTCCAAGTTTCAGGTCACTACGATCAGCGGTTTAGGCTGTGCGTTGATCCGTCGACAGGACAAAGCATTTTATATGTATAGATTTTCCTTAAGAAAACATTTAGTATATTAAACCTACTAGCTGTTCCTCACGGTTTCACCCGTATTCTGAAGGATCTTCTTCTCGCACCCGGGTAAAAAGTATCCTATATGTTAATCCGGGTTATAAACTATGTATGTGCCAAATTTCATCCGAATCTGATCAGCAGTTTTTGCGTGAAGGAGTAACAAACATGCATACTTCTTCAAACATGCATTTATAATATAAGTAGGGTATAAGATAATACCACAGCTAGGAATAGTTTGTGAGAAAATAAATAAAAATAAAAATAATTTATTGTGTTTCGTTTAGTATATAAATGATATTTAATTTAGGGTGATTTTTTTAATAGACAGATAACTTTTATCTGATGAATAAATGTGTCAATTATACAGATTTTGTATAAAAAATAAATGACAAAACTATTATACGGGAAAAGTTTTTAACCTGTTCACAATTTTTTGTTGGTGGTTCAGTATCAGTAATAGAACACATTTCAATGTTCTGTTAAAAAAATATATATTTTGAAATAAGTTAAATTAGGCAAAACCTATTCGTAATAGCACTGCACCGCGACATGCGAGAGCGAGCACCACGCGCCGACTGGCGAATAATAAATAAATAAAGTTTTTAAGTGAATATATTTCATAAACGATAACTTTTATTTTAGTACTGAGACCTAACAAACTCAAAAATACGTGTTTATTAAAAAGTGTTTAAGTTTATTTTGTCAAAATTTGCGCACTGGTTAAAAACTTTTCCTGTATTTATTCTTCAATTAAAAATTATTTGAGTATTAGAAAATCTGCCCTTGAGATTGTAAAACTTATGAGACAAGAAGAAATTTGATTTATTATCACTAAATAATTATATTTATGGTTTGAAATTGTTTTGGTAATAACAAATTATCTTGTATTATAAAATACTAGCTGCTACTTAACGCATCCATTAAAAACATTAATCGTCTTACTTATATTTTAGATAATCCATCGCTAAGCAGCAGATTAAAAATTGATCAGACTTTACATGTAAGACGGCAAAAGTTCAATCTATCTTCCTACCAAATTTTATCCGAATCGACTTCACCTTGATAGCGTGACAAACAAGCTCACACTCGCATTTATAATATTAGACACGCACAGTAGAGGTGAGGTAAGGGTCAATTTATACTAGCGCAGAGTCGAAGCGCATCGAAGCGTCTATCCAAACCTGAACATAACAAATTCAACCTTAACTCCACAGCGTAACGCACACATTACTTCTGAGATTTTAAAAAAACCACGCGGATTCTTCGGAATTCGCGCGTCTGCGCGTGCACAACGCTGATTGGTGCGCGCGCATTCGCGCGTACCCATGCGCCAACTAGCGAACCTACGCGTCATCAGTCGGAAATTGGCCTGCGTCGCTGTTGATCACGACGCATATTATGGCGTATACGCGCGCATTCGTGCGGCTTCGCTTTAGTTGTAAAGAATTTGACGCTTCGATGCGCTTCGACTCTGCGCTAGTATAAATTGACCCTAAGCGAGCGTCATGCCGTACTTCGTCACGGCGTATGTGTCTGAGTTACACTTGATTAATAAGCGTGATTTGTTTCGTTCACAATTGGCGTTGGGCCGATACAGGCCGCTAGCGTGTACGTGAAGTCTCGCCTATCTATCTCGCTCTAACACATGAGTACATGCTCTTTCTCTCTCGCATTGCCGATCTAACGCTAGAATAATAAATATATTGTAACAGACGGACAGGAGTTATTTTTGATATATAAAGATGTAATGACCCGAATTCAGTCAGTCAGTTAATACATAGTGTTTTTTTTTATTTTATCAGCTCAAAATCAATTTGAGAATTTTAAGTGTTAATATTATAAAAATTAGTATTACAGGTTTTTAGTTAATAAGCAAAGTTATAATAATTGTAAAAATCAATAAAAATAGTTTTTTTTTAAATAAACGTTTTTAAATTAATAATTGTTTTTTTTTTTTTCAATCATTTGGTCGTCAGAGCAAACAATCTGGCTTATATGAACATAGGTTTATTATTGTCCCACTGCTGGGCACAGGCCTCTTCTCATACAGAGAAGGCATGAGCATTGATCACCACGTGCGCTCAAGGCGGATCGGCGATTTCAGACTTTTTATTATTTCTTCAAAACATATTTTCGGGTCAGCTGAAAAATATAAATAACATGGAGCGACTGCCTATCTGAATCTCCACAATCCAGTTACCGGGTAACACGATACCCCTTGCTTAGACTGGTTGTCAGAATTTCTGGCTTCGACTACCCGTAACGCCCGTCAAAGATCTACAAATAACAGCCGGGACCAACAGCTTAACGTGCTTTCCGATCCGAGGCACGGAGGAGTCTCGCTGTGACATAGATAGTCACTAATCCACGGACCGTGCCAAGCTGAGCTCAAACATTGATCGATCGACCCGTGCGGCTGCTACTTAGCCACGAGCTCCTCTCCTTTCTTAGTTGCAGAAAATTTTCACAATATTCATAAAAGTGATTTAATAATTTCATTATTAATATTTTGTGT
Source organism: Pyrrhia umbra (assembly GCA_963891755.1). Lineage (NCBI taxonomy): Eukaryota > Metazoa > Arthropoda > Insecta > Lepidoptera > Noctuidae > Pyrrhia > Pyrrhia umbra. The sequence continues at coordinate 6,140,182 of OY982946.1, forward strand.
GATGTGTGATAGCTGCCTACATTATATTGTAAAAGCAATTCACTGAAAAGTACTACACAAAGTATTCACGGCTCGACCGCACCAAGCGCAGCTCAACCTTTGATCGATCGACCCGTGCGGCTGTTACTTAGCCACGAGTTTTTCAAAATGAAATAAAACAAACATATTTCCAAAACGGTATATTTAATCAGTCGAAAATGGTTTTATTTTTAATACCCGAAATGATATAATGATAACAGTCAAGAATATAATAGGGCTAGAATGTACCAGTTTTAGGTTATAGGAATTAATTTCTTTAGTTTAAGAAAAGAAAGTAAGACTTAGATACAAAAATGTAGGTATTAATTTGAGAATTCTTTTTAAAAATGTTAAAAGGTATGTATTTCATTAATTTCAATTATAAAAAAAATATCTATTTTTGTTAAAAACTTTTTTTATGCAAAAAAATACTTAAAAATTGCTTCAAAAATGAACCTAAGAAAAAATAAACTATTACCTGCTACATAAATACTTTTTAAAAAATTCTAGAAAAACAATATATGTAAATATAAAACCTAGTCTTAATAAAAAAGTAGATAAAAAATTGCTAAGATAGTTAAAAAATACTTTAGTTATTACCAAGTATCATTAATGACCTATTTAGATAAAAGTAACTAGACTAGATGTTTACTAAACTTTAAATTAAATAAAAATATAAATTTTCCTAGTGATAAGGTAAATATTGCACAATTATCTTGAATGTATGTTAAGTATTTTTTTACGACGAATATGCATAAAAAAAGAAATTCTTCAACTTTAGTAAAAATACTAAATTCAACAGTGAAATAGAAAGAAAAAAATAATTATTTTGGAGTAAGTAAAAATAAAAAAAGATTTTTTCTTATCTTCCTACAATCTAAAACTGTTACATATTGATATGAACACGTTTTTGGGATCACAGATTACAATCAAAAGGCCATTGCAATGCGATGGCTTTCAAAAAACAATTCAATTTAATAAAAAAAAATACAAAAAAAAACACCGACAAATTTTGTTTTTCACGTAAAAATTTTAACCAAAAATTTTTTTCAAAAAAATATCGTGAAAATATAAAAAAACCATTGGTCTTTAAAAGCCACCGCAGAATTAATTCCAACAACTATTTTTTAACAATGTTTTTTTTTTCCTAATAACAGTTTCGATCACAGCAGTGCTATTTTCACAATTAGTTTAGATTTCACTAAGTATCTATGGAACACATTTTTACCTCAGCGCAAAGGGCAGTTTATTGTATCAATGATTTTTTCATTAATCATTTGTAAATAGTTACAGTAAGAAGAATTATTTTATCTTGAACCGAGATTTTGATTGGTGTAGTCAAAAATCGCCCATGAGAATCTGTCCAGACTAGCCAAGTACGCAGTAGATATTATAATAATGCACGCACGCTTGTGCAGACACAGGTGCACTCTCTATTCCCTCACTCTCATAGTCCGATGGGTCGGCAATCCGACACGACCGGGGAGAGATCAGGCGCAGGACCGACAGCTGTACGTGCCCTCTCCTCTCAAGAGAAAACAACAAATAAAAACCATCTCAAAAATGCTTTGTCTTACTATAACCATTTACATTGAATCTTACAATTTGTGGCACATTTTTTTATTATTATTTAAAGGTATTGTTTCTTTACTAAACACTAAAATGAGCTATCATTTTGGACCAAAAATTAAATAGGTTTTTTAGCTTCTAATGCTAGAAATAGGTAATTGACAAAGATTTAGAACGAGTATTTTTTAGACAGATAATTTCGGTTGATAATTAAAATTATGCTTGATTATTTTTTTGTGAATTTTAGTGCGATTTATTGTAGTTATTTTGCTATATGTAAGTAAGCTTCCGACTTAGATTGGGACTGACTCAACTAAGAATCAATTGCCGTTTTATAATAGGACCGTAAAATAATGCACCTTCATGTATTTTTTAAATGAACTGTTTATATTGTTCATGTTGAAAACTGCAGTAATTTTTTTAAATTAAAAATGAACTAAGACTAGATTGGTCTTCCTGTGATGTTTTATGACACTTAAGATTAAGACCAATGAACGGACATGTCATTTATTAAAATCGGTTTTTCAGTAGTTTAGGTTGTGTGAGAGAAAACTTACATTATTATGTAGCTGGTACGATTAGTAACCTACCTTTTCTTATCTGGTAAAACATTTCTATTGATCGCATTTTTGTCCTAAAACAGCAATTAGATTTTTAGTTCCGTTTAGTCACAAAAGAAGAATCAGCGCCCCTTTAAGAATGCTATTTGAGTTACATATTTTTATTAAGTTTTTTTTATTTACTTGCGTTAAGATATACATGGCTAACTTACCTAGACATCTAGAGAAGATATGCCTTACAATTATTATTTTTTTATTGTTTTTTTAATGATTTTCGTTTAACTTAATCTAAGTTAGCATACACGAGTTTAACTTGTTAACTTACAATTAAGTTGCAATGGGAATATGTGTTTATCTAAACGTTAAAATTTTCACAACTGTATTTTTTTAGAATTTCATCAACATGGTGCAGATTTTTTAACTCTGGAGTTATTATGTGACAAAAAGTGTCTTTTTTAAGTAATCAATGTGTGTAACAGTGAGTTTTTTAATTCAATTCATCTATTATAAGGTAATTCTGACCTTCTACGATGCTTTTATTAATTAAACACGATTATATTTAATTAAAATCACTAATTTATATCTAGCTTAGCATAGGCGGTTGCGTAATGGCGTAAAACACGAAAAAAATCGAGTAAAAATAAGAAAAAATATCGAAAAATCGATTTGGTTTTGCAATTAAAATAAAAACTTTAATTTTATCACAGCGATGTATATTTTTTATGTCGTTTAAAAACATCAGTTACTTGGTGTAAGCGAAAAAATACCCAATTTTGTATCACAGAACGGGAAAGGAGGACTTTTTTCTTATTTTTACCAAATTGTTATTTATTTTCCTGGATAACAATGTTCATTTGGATAATAAATGGCATCAAAAATCAGTCTTTTGGGTTAGTTCTTTCTAAATTGAGGCGATTTGAGATCAGTTACGATTGCTATTGACTAAATACGATGTTGCTATATTACTTAAGGAGGAATAAAGAAGAACACGAAAAAAAAAACATAGACAGACAGACATTTTATAAAATTAAAGTAAAAAGTCAAGTTCTTGTAATTATATCACTGGTGTTGGAGATTTTTTTTTTTAGACTTATTGTGTGGCACCAACGCAACATTTCGGGATTCATGAAAGAGGAATTTCGGCCGAAAGGTGTGTATATATCGTTGTATTTAAGTATATTATTTAGGCAAGTATCTTGATAAAATAAAGGCAATAATTTTACAGGTGAACATTAACATGCATGTTTTTATTTATTCCTCATTAAGTAAAAAGCTTTAAACAAACCTACAGTTATCTTAGACACTATTTGATTCGATAAATGACTTCTAGTTTTTAACAAATTTAAAAGGTTTCAGTTCATTCGCCGTAGCTAATATTAAAAAGTAAACTTGAATAAATCACTCTAATTGTAACTAAAATAACAATTTTAAAACGAACTAAGTCGAATTTTCATTTTTTTGGAAATTAACACACAAACAAAAAATCTTTCAAAAAATATTTTTTGTTAAAAAAATTTGTAGAAAATGAGAAAAAAAAATCAGTCCATAATACTATGCAAGGTATTAGCTATTTTCCTCTTAAAATTACGATTATTATAGAGGCATTAGTTATAAATGTGCTTAATTAATTCATTACAAAAGAGCTAAGTTACGCTAATTAAAAAAAATGTAAAAGTCTTCTAATAACACCCTGTTTTTGAGGATTGCTTTCATAGTTGTCGCTTTTTCGTTATCGAAACATGATATATTGGGTTTAAACTTAATTGGCTAAATAAGAGTATGTAAACTTCTGCTTATTAATTAAAATTATCAGTGCCTAATTAACTAAAATAATGTATATAGAAAAACTAGAGCAGATACACCTTTATTTAAACGGTTTAACTAAGCTGTGGAATCCTGTTTGCTTTTTTTTGGGTCTAAAATAATTGAACTTTTATTAAATTTTAAGATTAAGATTTTCCAATGCGGGATTATAATATTTCTTGTTAGTCATAGTAAATATCATACGATAAAATATTATTACCATTTTTCGTACACAACGCCAGATTAAAAAAAAATAAAAAATGGATAAACAAAAATGTAAAAAAAAACATAAAATTTAAACTTGGGCCAAACTATGTCAAATTTATACATACATTCATAAAAAAAAAATACCAATCGAATTGAGAACTTCCTCCTTTTCGAAGTCGGTTAAAAAGCGACAACTATTAAAAGCAAACGGCTTTTTATTTCGCTATAACTGTTACAACGGACAGACAGAACATTTTGAACACAATCTGCGCTATTGTAAGTCCATGAGCACCTTTTAATTTTCAATTTTCACTAATTAATAATATACTAGTCGTCCATTTTTGTGAACACAAAAAAGACAATGAATTAGGTATAAAAATACGAGTAAAGATCTCATTTTGTGTAAAAAGAAAAGAATAGTTTAAAAAAAATATAAAGATAGATTTAAAAATGTCATTTTCTATGATTATTAATTGCAAAACAGCTGCTGCTAATTATTATTTTTTTGTATATTTTTAACCCATTTTCCTATGCAACTAGAAATGAGCGATTTTTACTTAGTTCTCATATTTTCCAAATAATAATTTCAACAACTGGCTGTTTTGCATACTTCGCTACAAAAACACATGCATGCATGCAAGTCCCTCAGAAATTGAAATGAGAAAGAAATAGAGATTGAGATACACACTTACGTTAAATGGAAGAGAAAGAGTTAGTAAATAAGACTTTTTTTACCCGGTCCTGCCACGTAAACCACTCCATTTCATTCAAACATTTCATACATTTTTTCTTTGCGGTCTGCATGTATCTCTTCAGCACAGTGAGCCATCAGAATAGACTCACCCACAATAGGATTTTCAAAGCACAATGAGCAAGCATACACAGCATCTCCGAAGCATACAATCTTATTATCATCCCTATACATAGTCATCGGGTTTAACACCGTACTCGGCTGTATCTCTTTCCCTGAAGCGACACACTTCTTGATATAAACGCTCTTGTATAAAAAGTGTATCTTCTCACAATGTTTCTGACTAAGAATATGTTTGAGCAAGCCGTCTTCTTCAATCTCTGTCATGTCACAAGCGGGACAGAAGAATGATATACAATTCTTTGTTTCAGTACTATCGTTTGAGTCACAGCGTATTTGTATACTGTGAACTTGAACGTAGAATGTTATGCGTTCCACTGCTGGCTTTTGCTGGAGAGAATTAAAGAGCGTTGAGTCATCGAAGCTATTGTAGCTTATGACTTGATCTAGAGACTCGGAGTAGGCAGAGAGAGTAGTAGAATCCAAGCTGAAGTTACCGATAGAAGATGTAATCGATTGATTGGACAGATTGTCTTTTGTTGTGAGACCGGAATCCGATTGGCTGATGGATTGATTGTGGCATTGGCAGCCACATTTGTGAGCTGACCCATCATCGGTCCGGTCCAACTGTGTATCAGTCTCATCAAAATCAGTTTCTTTAAATAAATTGAGTAAGGCATCTCTGTAATCAGGAAAATCGAAATGTTTAATCCGTTTCTTGTTGGAAATCTTCATGTTCTTGTGGATACGCTTGCCTTTATGAAGATCAAAGGTGATGCTGCGTTTGATTACCGGCTTGATTCTTGTCTTGGGCTCCTGATTCTGTAAGTAATTGCCTGTGAAATTGTCCAGGCAGTGTTTAAGAGACAGAAGTTGCTTCCGAAACTTGTGTTTTGTAGCAACATCTTCTTTCTCCATTATGATGTTCCACGATTCTGTTGGACTGTCACGTTTGACATTATCCATGTACGTGATTTGTCCCAGCATCTTCGGTATATTAGAAACATCTGTTCCAGGCAAAGCAGTGACAATGGACCTGCCGTTGAAAATCTTGGACACTTCAATGTGGAATTGGAATTCAGAAAGCAGTTTCTTTAACACACATTCAACTTTTTCGAATTTCATTTGGTAGTTTAGAAGTAATGAGATCCGTTCTTCCTCGTTACGGTCTAATTCAACATCGCCAAATGATTCTGGTGTAGCTGAAGGCACCATCTGGTTTTCAAACCGAGATTCAACTTTGCGGCACATTTTGATATCAGCCTTATCATCTTCCTTTACAGAGATGTCGGTATCGGAACATTCAGACAGTGATTCTATGTCTAACTCCTCTTCGGACTCCGATGAGATGTCGAACTCAAAGGAACGGCTGAAGTTTAACTGTTTAAACTTCTGACTGAATAAATCAGCGCTTTTGCAATCTAGAGAGATGTGTTTTGGAGTATTCTCAATGTACGGATTGTCAGTTTGGGATAAAGAGTCAGTCATGGACTGGCTGGCTTTCCGTATATCCAATTTTAAATTTCGATTCTTAGCCCTATAGTTCTTCGAGCCCACTTCATTGATGCTAAGAAGATCTGTATCAGATAAAGAACCTTTTTTGGCAGCAAACTTTTTAACGGATTCCGGTAACTTCAAACTGGTAGCGTACTGCTTGGATGTGGAATCCGGTTCGATGGACTGGAAATCCATACTCTGGGATGACTCGCTTATATAGTGTTGATTTTTCGAATCATTTAGTCTATAACCATCTGGACTGGTTTGCTCGCCAGATTTTGAAAAGTAAGATATATTTGAAAACATTTTTCGTATAGAAAACGACATAATGACAGCGGTCTCTCGATCTTCGACGGCAATTTAACGTGTTCTCAGTTATCAGTGCTCTAACGACCTGATAAAGAACAAAAAATCTTTTCTCATAATTATCATAACAAAGAAATTGTACTCTCTATTTTAATAATTGATTAATTTACCTTTTTCGACGTCTAAACGGCCGGGTAACCACTGTCCTTCAGCTTTATGTCATTTTGGGAGAGATTAAATACATTTTTTTAACAAGATTACCCTCGGATTACGATTAAAATTATAAATATTTTGGTTAACAAAAACTTACTTGACAAATTGTAAAACTACTTGTGTGTATAACCTGGATGAATTAAACAATACATTAATTTTAGTGTGTTATCTAATTTTGGCGCTAGTAGTAATGTTAAATTGTATGGATTGTTGAAAAAATGCGATTTTTCTATGGACTTTTACGTTTGGTGAGGTAATATGTCAATATTAATGTTGCTACTTGCTAGATTGAGAAGTAAAACTACAGGTGGAAAAAAATCTTTAATGTTAAATTTATTCTTGATGTTGGTTCATAATAACAAAATAACATTTGTTATTAACTAGTACTAGCAGTGCTACTGCTATCATAAGTTTTGGTTTACGCTTTATTGTAATAAAAACTTTTTCCTTTTAAATTTTTACAAACAGTAACATTACACGACGTTTCGTTATGCGCACAAATTAACACTATATTAATTTGAAATTGCTATTTATAATTTGATCCAGGAGCTAAAACCGTCTTCTTGACAAGAATTCAGAGTTTTTGTATAAATATGTAATTCCATTCTTCCATTCTAAAGTCATAAGTAAACTAACTAAATTAGCAGCGGATGGATGCAAGCTGCCCAAGACCGGGATGGTTGGGGCTCTTTACGGGAGAGGCCCAGAGGCCTACCGACGTTCAGCAGTGGACGATGATAGGCAATAATATATATGATGATGAAACTAAATTACAACATAAACATCGTAGTATCTATCGACTAGTAGTCTGTGGTATACGTTTTAATAATTTTGCTCTCTCTCTGTAGTTGTTCCCTCATGACAGGATCGTGATTATCATCGGGTTGTCCACATTTGGATCTAATGATCTGCCTCCATCGGTTTTTATCTAATGCGTCTCTGTATCTATAATTTTGCGTATAACGGAACGAAAAACACAAATGTCAAATCGATGCACACACAAAATCTGTCAAAAAACATCTGAAATTCTGAAAAAGACTTATATTTTCGTTAAAAGCGCCATTTAAGTGCGATAAATAACAATGAAACCTACAATAGATATTGACGCGCTACGTACGGAGCACGAATCTGACGAACAATGGGAGGTGAGACGCAATTTCATGGAGGAACACAAGGACGATTTCGAAGAAGGGGAACTTATTACATTAGCTCAATTGTTTACTAACATTGAATTTTTGGGATGTCGGTACGTATTAAGGGCAAGGGCTTATACGGGTACGCCACCACACTCAAAAATTCTAATCATTTATTTCAATTAGATCATTTACAGGCACTTTTGAATTGTCAAATAAATAAATAATTACGAGTCAGTCCGTTAGTCAAAAAAAAGAAAAATTTACACTAAATCAGGGTTCCTAAACCTAAACTAAGGGAAGTGTAATAAGAGACAAGCATCTAACTGTATAATCTGTACTAATTGATTTTACGAAAAAATTAAACAATATTTTGTTTTAATTTACCCACAAAGATAAATAAAATAGCATTAAATAATGATATTTGGAGCATGAAATTGACATAAATGCGCCATCCTTACACATCATCATCTGCCTAGCCTTTTCCCAACTACGTTGGGGTCGGCTTCCAGTCTAACCGGATGTAGCTGAGTACCAGTGTTTTACATGGAGCGACTGCCTATCTGACCTCCACAACCCAGTTTACCGGGTAACACGATACCCCTTGGTAAGACTGGTTGTCAGACTTTCTGGCTTCTGACTACCCATAACGACTGTCAAAGATCTACAAATGACAACTGGGACCAACAGCTTAACGTGCTTTCCGAGGTACGGAGGAGTCTCGCTATGACAAAGATGGTCACCCATCCACGGACCGACCTTGCCAAGCGCAGCTTAACCTTTGATCGGTCGAACAGTGCGGCCGTTACTTAGCCACGAGCTCCTCGCCATCCTTACATCATTTTGTTAATTTCTATGGCAGAATTAGAACAAAATAGGTTTTTTTTTTTATGGGACAAGCCCGCCACACATTCCCAACCACTGCAACTCCTGAAAGCCAGAATCAACAGTGGCGACCACAAGAAAACGTCGAGGCAATGAAGCTCGACGAGTCCCAGAGAGTTTTTTTTTTTTTACTGTCTTGGAACCCGCAACGAATTTAATCAGAAAAAGATAGTGGAGGAGTAGGAATAATCATAGTTTCCACTTCCCTCCATATCAAGCAGGAGACAGATGTAAAGAGTTAGGCCAATTAGCACAAAGGGACTTTTTACAACTGGGTGAAGCCCAGTTGCCTAGCACCACGGAATATAATTTACATTTAGTGGGTCCTAGTGAGCTGTTACACTTGATTCCAATAATAGGTATGGCAAAAACGCTTGAACGCACGGAAATTTGTTCTAGTTTCCACAAGGTCCGTATAGTAAACAACTCCAGATGTAACTTGTAAACAAACTTGTAACAAAATAGGTTACGACTTTGTTTACATTTTTCATAAAATGTATTGATACTGATTCTATATGTCTTTATAACTTTTTCGTTTTATTTTTTTAGATACCCTCCAGCGACAATGAAGAGAATAGCCAAGCTTTCAGAAAAGGTCTCGGCTAAATACAGAGAGAGCAGGAAGAATAAACTCAAGAGAACATTTGTGCAAGCCAGTGATGCCGCAGAACAGAAGGCGAAGAGGACTTTTACGAAATAAATAAAACTATTAATAAAACCTTCTTTATAAAAACTTTGGTTTAATTAGTTTTTTTTTTGGTACCTTTTTGGCGGGAAGGTAAAAAGGGCTCCAGAGACAGGAACCTCTTCACTGAACTGCCTCCTGAATCAGGCCCTTGATCAAGCCATTCACTATTATCGTCCATTCATTTATTTATTTAACATATATTTACATTTTTAAATATTAAATTATAAAGATATATAAAAAACATTTAAAAATATAAAAATAGTACACCACTGGCAACGGGAACATGGTCCAAGCTACCGGCGGTCAGGACCCCAGAGAGAGAAACCTCCTGACTATGCGTGCCGTATCCAGTAATACCGCTTTCTGTATCAAGCGCTTAATCCAACCATCTAACGAGAGCCTCTTTAGATGTAGATCGAGGCTCTTGGCTATCAAACCATTGGCTGAAACGACTATCGGCACAATGACTGCAGAGTCCACATGCCACATGTCGACAACCTCGTGAGCCAAATCAAGATATTTAATTTCTTTTTCTTTTTCAGCTTTCACAAGGTTCTCATCATGGGGCACAGTGATGTCAACAATCATTGTGCGGCGCTCTAATCGATCTATTACCACTATATCAGGCTTGTTAGCAATAACAGTCCGATCAGCCATTCACTATTATTATTATAAATGTGAATATTAGTTTGTTTACTTTCTTTTGTGTTTGTAACACTTTCCTAGGAAAACTGCTGAACATATTTAGATACAATTTGGTATGGATATAGATTGAAACCAGATAGATATAGATAGGCAGTCACTCCATGTAAAACACTGGTACTCAGCTGCATCCGTTTAGACTGGAAGCTGAATCCAACGTATTGGGAAAAGGCTAGGCAGATGATGATGATATAGATTGAAACCTGCGGAAGGACAAAGCATAGTTTTTATGCAAGTGTGCAGTACTTTTTTTTTAAGAATCATTTAAACCAGAGGAAATTACTAGTGGGTTTAGGTTGAGGCGGGCTGTTATCCGCAACTCCACGACAAAGCGCGTATTTTGCGTGAAATTATCTACACTAATATTATAAAGAGGAAAACTTTGTTTGTTTGTAATGAATAGGCTCAAAAACTACTGGGCCGATTTTAAAAATTCTTTCACCATTCGAAAGCTACATTATCCACGAGTAACATAGGCTAAATTTTATTTTGGAAAAAATAGGGTTCCGTAAGATATTTGGGTTTTTCGGACACAAGGTGTAAGAAATCAACCAGAAAAGTTACTTTTTTTGCGTACGCTACTATCTCAGGAACTACTGGTCCGATTTGAAAATTCTTTCAGTGTTAGATAGCCCATTTATTGAAGAAGGCTATAGGCTATATTTCATCCTAAAACCAATAGGAGCGGAGCACCACTATTCCACGCGGACGAAGTCGCGGGCAGAAGCTAGTTATATATATTATTAATATGAAAACAACTCTGTTATACTTTCACACTAAAATGGCTGAACCAATTTAGATGAAATTCTCTACAGAGGTATATTGAAGTCTGGCGAGGAATATAGGGTAGTTTTAATCGATATGTGGAAGATAGTTTTAGCAGGATACATGTGAACTGCAAGAAAAAGCTTGTATAAAAATAAACTATGATTATGATGTGCCATCTTTAATATCTTTCAAAATAGACAAACAAGGTCTCTTAAAAGGCGATTTATGCCTTTCTAAAATCCCTTCAATTAATATACAGTCGACATTACTTTTATTCAGTTTTTCATATTGTAAATAAGCTAACATTAGTTTTCCATAATTTTTATCACTTGAACAGGAATCTGAATAATTTTTTAAACTATTTAGAATATAATTCTGTATTAAATCTGTCTTGTCACAAGTTTTGTATGCTGTTAGTATGATAAATAAGCTATGAGTAAACTCTTCGGCGCTAAATTGTATGTCAGATAAAAAATCCAGAAATTCCGTCTGATTTTTAGAGTTTAAATTCAAAATTAAGTCGTTTACCACATTATTTTGTACTTCCAAGTCTTTTAATATTACTTTTAAAGCTATTTTTAAATGTATAGGATATTTTTTGTGCGTTTGAAGTAATATTTCAGTGCAAAAACGAGAGTTCTCACGTTTTACATAGTGTGGTAAGAAATATTTGTAGAATATGGCTAAAAAATCCGTATTCAAAGTTTCACTGTTCAAAATATGATGGAAAAACTTCTCTGCAGTGACTGCAGGTAGGTTTTCAGCAAGTTTTATTAATAATTTCGGAGTTTTGATGCAAGTTTCAACTAAGTGAGTGAATTTTGAAAATATGTCTATTTCTGGGTCTAAAAACTCTTGTGCCGCGTTTGAAACTTCTTCGTCTTGATTTTCTTGCGTTGCTGGGTTGTCATCGATTTCAGGGGAATCGTTAACAATTATCGTTTCAGTAGTTTTATTCATTATGTCCAAGTTTTGTGGTCCGAACTTTTGTAACCATTTATTGGACTCATCCGGAGGGCCAGCAGCATTTAAACAGCACTGTAATAGTGCTTTAGATTCTGGCGCAAATGTCCAAATGTAAGACATTGTTATAGATGTTTATTTTTGTAAACTTGTTTTCAAATTTTCTGCAACCAATGAAAACATTGGAGGAAAACGAACGAACTACAAAGCAAATATCAATGTCAATGTCAGTGACGTTTATAGAGTTGAACGAAACAGAAACTTAGTCGATAGTCGATCGATTATGATAATTGAAATGTTCATATTCTCGATATTTAATAACTTGATTTGACTAAATAATACAAAGCCTTCTTTTCTGAAGTCAGTTAATACAGTCCTCATTAGCAGCTAACATAACTTTTGAGCTTCTTTGATCCTTCCTTAAGTATTGTCTGGTTTTAAAAGAAAAATAAAAGCACATAAATACTTGGCATAGAAACGTTTTATTCTTAAAATATTCTTAGAACTAAAAGCACGAGAAAATAAAGTCATTAAAATTATAATCCCGAAACAATACAGTTCAGAATAGTAAAAATAATTGCAATGTGAAACAAAAGATTTCTTGGAGGGATTATAAATCTTTTGTTTAAAAGGATTTTACAATCCTATTCAATTATCAGGTGTCGTATTATGACATATTAAAGTGAGCCTGGTACCAGTGTAAGAAAGAGATGGTATTATTATTTTCCCGCATAGCTTTCTTTTCTCTCCATCACACTGGTATCGGGGTAATATTCATATATCACATAATACGGTACCGGCACACGATGTTTTCCTATTTACATTAAAAAAAAACTTATTCTAAGAACACATAATAAGTTAAGTTGTTTTATAACACAAAATAATCAAGTTTTATCAAGTACAATTTATCTAACGTGGTATTACATTACATTTATATCAGGTAGAATTAAACAATTTAAATAAAAAATCACCACTTGAATTACTTATACACTAGACTTTAATTGCACATACATCAATGGAAAGTTTTATTTCAGTTAAGTATTTTTTTTAATAGCAGTACGACTAACAGAATAACACATAATCCGTAAAGTAATTTCATTAACTTTTTGAAGATTTATGTAGGTATTTAATTTATTTTTGCTTCTATAATTGAAAATTTTCAGTTGGCCTGGGAATAACAATTCTGGGACCATCTTGAAAGTTAAGCTGCAAAGCAATGATTTCCAATACAAATTTCTCTAGAGCCGCGATGCATAGCGTCTTGAAATATGTACAGTGGTTCTCAGACATTCGTTTTAGAACTTTAATTCTAACATTAAAACCTGTTAAACTTTGAATAAAGTACAATAAAAATCGCCCAAAATTTATATTGTAAGAACAGTATAAGTTATACATATCCAAATTTGTTAGAATATACTGAGTTATGTTGTCATTTTTCTCACATTTTTTGTACATCAAGTATAGCGCAGGTAGATTATGACTGAATTCTTCAGGTGTCATTTGAAATTCAGCTAAGAATTTCAATAAATTAGTACAGTCCTTCTGGTTTCGAGATTCAATATAATCTTGTAGGATGTTAATCGGTACATGTGTATCTTTCATCATAGCCTTAATTGTTATTCCAAAACACAGCGGGTATGCCTTGCTGGCTTTTATCAGCAAATGCAGCGATGACCATGAATAAACCCTTTTAAAATAAGCAACAAAGAAATACTTGTAAAACAGTTCAACAAAATTTCCATCAATATTTTTCTTTGAAAAAATTCTTTCGCATAGTATTTCAATTGTTTTCGGATTTAAGTTGAACGCCATTCTTGGTATGAGTATCGGAGTTTTAATAGATTCTTGTTCTATATAGCTGTAGCTACGAATGGGGTCGTCTTCTATAATGTCAAAGAGACTTCTTTCTAGGTCTTGTGGGACTGAGAATGCCAGTTTTCTCGAGCAAATAAGTCTTTGTTCCATCTGTCTTCGATTCCAATTAATATCTTCATTTTTTAAATAATTTAAGTTGATAAACCGGTGGCCGATTCTGACGAGCCAATCGTCTCTGGGAGCTATGGTTTCGATGCAGCAGTATTTTGATTCTTCTTCCGAAATATTCATTTTGGTGTTTATTTTGGTCAATGAATTCACGTCTTTTAAAATTCACTTCACCTTCACACAAATCGTACGCACACAAAAAAACGTAAGCTCAATTATCAAACTGTTTTACTAATATTTTTTTTTTATTTTAACTAAAATTTAGTCTAGGAGTTTTAAACAGATATTTTGACAACCTTCCACAGTGGTGTTCAGTTATATACTAAATAAATATAACGCCGTTCGTTCACTTTTTTATATTTGTCAGGTAAATGAGCCCCCCCTGAGCATCTATTGTTTTAAAAACCCATTGTCAACTCGTGGTAATTTTAAATGACACCATTAAGTGATTTAGCCAAAGGATTTAAATTGTGAAAGGAAAGGCATTTTGTCTTATTTCAGCGTACTCTACAATAGCTAATTAGATAAAACGTGTTGTTAATATTACACCTCACTAATACGAGTAATTAGTCACCTTTTATTACTTAATCTTATTCCAAGTAGTATTTTTACTACTAAATTATAAGGTGCAGTAGCGGTGTTTGTTTGTGTTTTGCTACTTGTTACGTACAGCTTGGCAAAAAAGTCTAGAAACGGAACTAATTTTTTTTATTGCTGGCAGCCGCTGGCAATTAATGTCGTTCTGTGTCGTTCGATGTAAACAAAGTTCGCGAGTTACTTATTTTTTTATTTCGACCATCAAAACGTTAATAAAACCACGTTATAATAAATAAAACCATTCGGAGTACTAGCAAGGAAACAATTTATAATGTTTATTGGCCATATCTGGTCGAACATGAGGCTTAAACTCTTCTTTCCGATCTCGACGATATTTACCAAAGTACCGCCATTATGACAGGTATGTAAGAGTTTGTTTTGTTGTATTTAGTTGTATCAAGTGTTAATTTATGATCTCTATTTTGTTTTTAATTGCTTGAATACGAAATAAGTGAAATTTTGAACAATAAACATCGAGCATATAGGTTATGTTTACGTTTTGTCTTTGACACTTTGGTATAGCGCGACTAGATTAAAATTGATACTTGAGTGGCATGAGCCCTGATACTCTGCAATATGTAAATTCGATTTCTACATAGCTTTATCTATGAGTGTGATCACAAGATAATATAATACTTGTTATAACTAGCATTTAAAAATCACAAAAAAAAAATAGATAGGTACCGTAAACTTTTTACGTTTAATATTGATAGAGGTTTAATAATGTTTTATCTTTATAGGAAGCACCGAACGTGCATTTCAATCTATAATCTTACGTAGTATTGTATTCTCTTTGCTATAACCGAGTAGGAGTTCAAAAGAATTCATGCCAGCATGTTAACAAAATAGAAAAGGAGTATTATGAATTTATGAGAGGGCTCGTACTTGGACATAAAACGTTTAGGAATCAATCTCCAACATGATAGCGCAGTACCTTTGAATCTGAGTGTGACTCAGATGAGTTTATGGCTAGCTCTAGCCAAGACATGGATTTGGCGGGCGTGGAATATTTAGAGGAAGATTTATTGAAATCAAATATAATAACGCTATATTCATACGCCTTTTTTATACCCAAAAAAAATTGAAAACACAGGGGTGCTTACATTATTAGTGCTTATAAGTAATTTGTATTCAGTTACATGACGTGAATACTTGTTATTACATTTTATTTATACTTACTGATTTTAATTAATTATAGAAATACAGCTTAGTATCAAGACGATAGCATGGTACGCTATACGGCCGCAGCGGGTTGCCACACGAACGGTAAAGTGGCGCCCCTATTAATTTCTACTCTTTTTTGCCAAGCTGTATCAATGGCCACTAATAGATAAATAGCGAGCGGTGTATGACATTACTATAATTTTCCAGCCCAGAAATTTGCAAATGTTATGGCGGCAAGAGACGACCGCCTGTTTTGTGTTTACGAATTAGGTCTGCAGTTGTCATTTATTACACCTATTTAAACAAGCTTAGTCAGGGGATACAAATGGCAATAAATCATAATTTGTATAAATTTACGTTAACATTGTCTTTCGATGGCAATAAATTACAATATAACTGAATGCAAATAGTGTAAACAAAATACGTAATTTTGTTAATTATTAAAAATTCGGTAATTCTTGTGTTAATTTTGAACGATCTGATATCTGACGGATATTATATTCGCATATTTTTTAACGTTTGGATTATCATGGAAGTAAGTCAGACGTCATTTTTGCATCGAGTTCCTTCATAGAGCGAAGACTACAGTTATACTAATGGGCTTGGTGTATACCCAGACTGTCAAGTATCGACTACTGGCCATCACAATCGATCGACTATGTTGAAGTTCTACTTCAAGCTTCCACTCATATCTCTAATGAATGAATGCGTTCAAGTCTAGTTTCTTTCTTGGTCATTCATTTGTTGTCAATGTCTTGTCAGTCATTGTCAGTTTGATTTTGTTTACTGGAGCGTAGAGTCGTACGAAAAATTTAATACAAAATCAATAATTAAATATTTCGTGTACATTACGTTAGTGTTATTTTAATTACATGTAGAAGAACACAGAAGATAGTGGTGAGTATTTTACTGCTTAAAACAAATCATCTATTACTAATATTAAATAATCCTAAACGTAATGAATTTAATATGATCTTAGTTTCGCTATTATTTTAATTTTTGTATTTACACAGACTGTTTACATATAAACATAGGCTGATATTGTTGTTAATTAACAGTTTATTAATATATTTTCCTTGTGCAAGCATAGTTTTTGCGATAATAATTAATTTAAGCTTGTTTTTACCGCTTTAAACCGCAAATCATGTTTACATACCTAGAATATTAACGGTAGGTATTTTTTACTTCTATGCCTAAATAGGTACTTATTAAGCTTGCTCAATAATGTTAGGTAGAACTCTAGTCTAACATGAAGCCAATTTAAACATTATTCAATCAAATTTGCGTACATACCTACAATGTGACAATTTTACAAATTAAATACAGTCGGAATAAAATTCTTAACTATTACCCGCGTTCCGAAGTAACTAGCTTATCGCGCCCGGATAAAAACCTATAACCGTCTCTAGGTCTCTGTATATGTCTGTATCAAATTTCATCTAAATCGGTTCAGCCGTTTTTACCGTGAAAGCGTAACAAACAAACTCACTTTCGTATTTATAATATTTGATAGAATTGGTTTTGAAGTTCGGAACGTTTTTATAAGATGGTAATTCGAACTTGACCGGTTTATTTTTAAACGTGGGTGATGCCACGGGCTGAGAATATAGCTATCATGGCATGATAAGCATCTATTCAATCATGCAATGGCGTTTTTTACAGAAATTCCCATGAAATTATTAATACGCTCACGTAAATATTTATTCTTATACCTACCACTAGCTTTCCGCCCGCAGCTTCGCTCGCGTGGACATTTTTTTACACCTTGGCTTACATTATTCAAGTTTTAGTAGGGATCTCTAATTATTTCTGGAAATAAATATAGCCTATGACACTTCGTATAGGTGTAGCTTTCTAACTATGAAAGAATTTTTAAAATCGGTCCTGTAGTTTTTGAGTTAAACCCTACAAACAAACAAACAAATCTTTCCTCTTTTTAATCCTTACTATCCTTACTTCCTTACTAATCCTTACTAATATTATGAATGCAAATGTAATTCTGTCTGTCTGTCTGTCTGTTACGCTTTCACGCCAAAACTACTGGACCGATATAAATAAAATTGGGTACAGAGATAGAATAGACCCTGAGGAACAACATAGGCTACTTTTTACCCGGGTACGCTAAGTAGTGCCCTCGGGATGCGGGTGAAACCGCGGGAAACAGCTAGTAATAGTATAGATATAGAAACTTCGTACTTATACTGCCTCTGTGGTTTAAATGTGGCAAACGCGACTGCCGTGAAACCGTGCACTCTCTCGGGTTCAATACCCAAGTCCGGCTAAAATTGCTTTTAAAACTTCACAAAGCAGCCCGGAGTCAGGAAGTTGGCGGTGTTACACCCCCGTGCCTGGCACGTTAAGCCGTCGTCCCCGGCTGCTTGATAGCAGTCGTTGTTACAATTCCATGTCAGAGGCCGTCAGGCGGGTTTGAGACAACTTTGACACTAGGGCTTGTTAGGTTGGTAAACCGCAGCCCACACGATTAGAAGATTATAGTAGGTACAATATACCATATGCCACCCAGTATGGCACTGAGATGAGACAGGATTTGAATAACAAAATTAAATTAATATAATTTTAACCGTAGGCACCTACATACGTAGAGGTTTCGTACCAAAAAGACTGCTTATTTTTAGGGTGCCGTATCCAAACAGGTGCAAAATAGATCCTACTGCCAAGCCTCTTCCCCGCCGGGGGTATTGTTCGAAAGAGTATCGCAGCCCTGTAACACAAACGGCTGAGGAAGGAACATGGATGAGGAAGGAACATGGATGGGTTTTAGTCAGTAAGAGTCTGACACTCCCTCCCGCTCCACCCACGGCGGGAAGAGCCATTTGATGATTTCCCTATCCCTAAAAAATAACAATTCTATCTTCATCAAAATTTCGTCATTTATACCGTAACCGTAAATAAATAAGGGTAGATTCGACCAAACCTGAATTTATACAAGAATAACTACACGGAAAATAATATATACCACGATTTTATTCTCGAGTCATCAGTCGTTTTTCCATGACACTCACGAATAGCGAAGTGAATGTGAACGAATGTAATACGCGGCCAAAAAAAGTTGTTCTACAAACGGGAGGGTGCAGAAGCATAACTCATGTCAACTTTGATTAGTCGTATTATAGCGTGGAAAAGTAGCTGCCAAGCGACAAAGCCCTTTAAATTAATTAAAAAAAATAAAGATTAAATGTCAGTGAATTAGGCTGTCATTTTATGACAGGATAAAACAATAGGACGCCATTTTATTATTCCTGGATTAAGCTTCTTATTCCATGCAAAATGGTGGTATAGTGACTATTCCTGAATAGACTCGTTATTCCTCGAATTGTAGTTGGTTAAACGTGAAATTGATTTATTCTCGAGTGATAAGCGATTTACGCCGAGAATAAAATTTCTTCCTGTTTGGTCGAATCCGCCCTAAGATTTATAAAAAAACCTGTAAGCCTAATCTTTACTTAACGTCGTAATTCAGGATTCAGCTGCTTACTTAAGTTCGGATTAACGCTAAACAGCATTTATGAGATTTTTTGCTAATCCGTTGCAGTAATAAGTAGCAGATTTAAAATTAGTCGGACCATATAAGTAAGAGGTAAAAGCGTAGCAGACAGACAGATTTTCATTATTAGTAGGTAATAAGGAGTCGTATCAACGAAATGAAAGATGAAGAACTTTTTTTTTTCATTTTATTGTACAATTTGTAAATTTCCGGCTTCGAAGCATATTAAGTGTTTTGTAAACAGAGATTATAGGAAAACTCCGAATAAAATTCTTACACTTAGGGTGGATTCGACCAAACCCGAATTTATACAAGAGTAACTAATACGGGAAAAAAATTATACCACTATTTTATTCTCGAATAAATCAATAGCAGTTTTTCCATGCAGTCTAGCGCAAGCTATACTTGGATAAACTACTCACGAATAGCGAAATGAATGTGAACGAATGTAATACCCGGCAAAACAAAGTTGCTCTAAAAACGGGAGGGTGCAGAAGCATAACTCATGTCAACTCTGATTTGTCTTATTATAGCGTGGAAAAGTAGCTGTCAAATGTCAGTGAGTTAAAATGACAGCATAAAACAATAGGACGCCATTTTATTATTCCTGGAATAAGCTTCTTATTCCATGCAAAATGGTGGTATAATGACTATTCCCGAATAGACTCGTTATTCCTCGAATTGTAGTTGGTTAAACGTGAAATTGATTTATTCTCGAGTAATACGCGATTTACGTCGAGAATAAAATTGATTTCTGTTTGGTCGAATCCGCCCTTAGTTGCACCAAAAAAATATCAGGTTACTTATTCGTGAAACGGAGAAAATTTCTATAAAACTCTGTCATTTTTATCCCTCAACAGCAAAAGAGGGGTGTTATAAGTTTGACGTCGATGTCTGTGACATCGTAGCTCTCAAACGGATGGACCAATTTCGATGCTTTTTTTTTTCATTTGAAAGCTGTTCCTTGCGGTGGTTCTTAGCTATGTTTGGCTAATCTGTCCAGCAGTGTAAGAGTATCAGCTCTTTTCCAAAATGATGTAAGGCATTCTACGTAGGGTTTTTTTTTATTTTTCTTGTTAATTTGAATTCCTATAGCGGTCTCGCTTATCTATCTCGCTCTAACAAAAAAGCATCTATGTTATTTCTCGCATTGCCTATCTCACGCTAGTATAATACATCTATGTTGGGTACCAACCGTCCACTAGGATCTGACCTAACTAGACTAGACACAGTTAAACGACATACATTTTTTTGTTCACAATCCCGTTTTAACTGGTCGCTGGCACTTTATAAATTGTATAGAAGTCACACTTAAAGGTACTACTTATATTAAACTAGCTTTCCGCCAGCGTGGGCTGTACGAATTCAAATAAAAAATGTGAGAGTTTCATACAAACTTTGCCCTCCTTTTTCACCACTTTAGGTGTAGAATTTCGGAAAATCCTTTCTTATCGGATGCCTTCGTCATACAAAGAACACACCCTCCAAGTATCAGGTCTCTACGATCAGCGGTTTAGGCTGTGCGTTGATCCGTCAGTTATTCAGGATACAGGCAGATCTACTGCAATCGCCGAATACAATGCGAGCCATAAAGGTTGAGCCCACAGACATAATTCATGCCATTTTTTTATGTGGTACGCCACACTGTATTTCTTGGGAGTACTATTGCCATCCTTATCATACAGATGTCATGAACATTATGTTTCGGTTACTGTGAGAGTGATAGATATAATTTTACATCAAAACCATTACTAGTTTCAAAGCTACGTCTGCATTCTAAAAAATGGTTCCGTTTTTGTGACCGCGTAATGTTCGGGATTGCATCTCTATTGATATATCTCGATGGTTGCTAAGCAACGGGCTTCAGTAGCCACTTAAGTGGTTATAATGCAAAGATTAAAAATTAACTAAATGAACTACTCAATTATATTGCAACTGCTGATAAGTGATAAGGTCTATCGGATTAACTGAAGTGTTTTGTCGACCTATATTTCTTGTGACATTGATTTTGTAACTAGAGTTGCTAGGTATGACAAAAGCTAAAGTCAAATAAAGCACTTATGAAAAGTCAAATTAGTGGCACGGTTCCAATTAGTGGGTCCTATGGAGAAGAACCGGCAAGAAACTCCATGGATACTCTTTTCAAAAATTGAGTTTACAATAATATGGTTACAATTGTTTTCTGAGAAATTATACAATACAATATGATGCTATTAAGGTATACAAGAGAACAAAAAGTATTCTGAATTGTCGTAGACCTAATATAATCTTGGTCGCCAGGGGAAGCCACATGTACAGAGATGGACTAACACCAAACATAACATTAGCCTTGCTACAAAAAAAAAACCAGCCAAGTGCGAGTCGGACTTTCGAGATTCATTAAAATTCGAAAATTAATAGACATACAAGAAAACAAAAAATACATAAGAATGTACAAATCAAGACCTTTCGTATGATACCCCACATGACCTAGTAACTATACTTTGAAATTTTAAACCCCCACTTCCCCCCACTTTTTCCATAAAAGCAATATGATTTTTCAACGTTTTCCATTTGCAATACGCATGAGTAATCGTTCTTTATAACTGTTCCAAATTTCAAGTCGTTAACATGAGGAGTTCCTGGAATAATCAGCTGTGACAGACGGACAGACGAAGTGAAACCATATGGGTTCCTTTTTACCATTTTTGGTACGGAACCCTTAAAAATTATCATCTGCCTAGCCTTTTCCCAACTATATTGAAGGTTGAAGTCAGCTGCCAGGCTAACAGATCTTCACTGCCTCATTGTCAAAACGCGACTGCTGTGGGCGGGGTTCCGATTTTGATTCCCGAGTCTGGCTGACATCGCCTTGTGAGTTTTTAAAGTTTTAACAAGCATCCCGGAGTCAGATAGTTGGTGGTGTTACACCCCCGTGCCTGGCACATTAAGCCGTCGTCCCCGGCTGCTTGATAGCAGTCGTTGTTACAATTCCATGTCAGAGGCCGTCAGGCGGGTTTGAGACAACTCTGACACTAGGGCTTGTTAGGTTGGTGAACTTGCAACCCACACGATGAGAAGATATTTTTAACTGAATATTTTTCTTAATCTAACTGAGATAAGAAAATGCATTGTATTTAAAACGTAAACTATTTTAAAGTTAAGCTATTAACATGCTTAAGTTATCTTTAAAAGTCATTAGAAGTAATAAACAAAGCAATTAAGATTTCGTTCAAATTGTTTCGATGGTTAAGATAGACTAATGTGTTTAAAAACAAAATTAGGTTTGTTTTGTGCCGGACTGCGGGATGTTCGAAAGAGATACCGCGCCCCCGGAATATAAAGGGCTGAGGAAGGAACATGGATGGGTTCTAGTCAGTAACTGTCTTACTTATAAAAACCGGCCAAGTGCGTGTCGGGCCACGCGTTGTTAGGGTTCCGTAGTAGGTCTTAGTAAGTCGACTATAACTATATATATAACTCTGTAACCGGTTAAGCCTACTTAGCCGTGATAGTTTTCCTTGTAAGTTCATTACATGTGCTATGTCTGTGAATTTTTTCACATTTCTAGGTATAGCCATTCAAAAGTTAGAGGGTTGCTTGTATCGAACAAAAACTTGCACTTAAAAGCTAGATATTCCGCAAATGGCTCACTTAAGCGCAAAATGGTCTTGCAACACCTATAATATTTTTGAAAGACCTATCTTACGATACCACACACGAAGGGATACGCGAGCAAAAAAATATTCATCCTCACTTTACGTGTTTGGGAGCTAACCTAAAAAAAATTGTTTCATATTTTTATTTTACCGAGGCTTCCGGCGACTGGGACCGCAATTAACTGATCCGCGGTGTGAGTCGCCGGATGGATTTAATTTGAATATTTTTCTTCCGGCTACTGGGACCACTCATAAAATATAAGGTTCAAATCAAAAATAGTACAGTCAGACAAAAAAATCTTCAGTGCACTCTATAATATATATTAAAAGAATCAAATGGACATTGAACATTTGAAATGTTGCGTCATGAAAAGTACTAGGACATCATAGAATGAAAGAGACCGCAGTGTGGAATTGATTTATTCTCGAGTGATAAGCGATCTACGCCGAGAATAAAATTTATTCCAGTTTGGTCGAATCCGCCCTAAGGCCTCCAGCCAAGGCTTAAAACTAAGTTTAAACTAAGTGACAGCGCGCTAAGGGCCCCCCTTAGCGCGCTGAAACTAAAACTTATTCTCGGCGTAGATCGCTTATCACTCGAGAATAAATCAATTTCACGTTTAACCAACTACAATTCGAGCAATAACGATTCCATTCGGGAATAGTCACTATACCACCATTTTGCGTGGAATAAGAAGTTTATTCAAGGAATAATAAAATGGCGTCCTATTGACTTATGCTGTCATTTTAATTCACTGACATTTTAATTTTATTTTTTTTAATTTATTTAAAGGGCTTTGTCGCTTGGCAGTTACTTTTCTACGCTATAATACGACAAATTAGAGTTGACATGAGTAATGCTACAACACCCTCCCGTTTGTAGAACAATTTTTTTTGGCCGCGTATTACATTCGTTCACATTCACTTCGCTATTCGTGAGTAGCTTATCCAAGTAAAGCTATACGCTAGATTGCATGAAAAAACGACTGATGATTTACTCGAAAATACAATCGTGGTATATATTATTTTCCGCATAGTTATTCTTGTATAAATTCAGGTTTGGTCGAATCTACCCTTAATTTAATTAATTAAATTAGGACCTCGCCACATTGTTCGGTTAAGCAGGTCGAATGCTGTTAGAAGCACCCTGCAAGAGGTCATGTAGAAAAAAAAAACTCACTAAAGTTCAGTGACTCACCGATAATGACATTGTACTTAATTAGCTGGTTATTTTTTTTTAAACACTAACCGTCTTCCTTTTAATTTTAAAGTTCGATTATTTTTAATCTGCAGTAACGGATAAGCAAAAATGACACTGAAATGCTGTTTAGCGTAAATCCGAACTTAAGTTAGTAGTCTAATCCTGGATTACTTTAACTAAGGATTAAGTGAGAAATGGTTAAACTTCAGATACAGGTTTTTTATAAGTAAGGGCCTCCCGTGGCATCGCTCGCGTTATAAAATTTCAAGTTTTTTTTTTCACATAACTCTAATAAGTTTTTAGGGTTCCGTAGTCGATATGGAACCCTTATAGTTTCGCCATGTCCGTCTGTCTGTCTGTCTGTCCGCGGTGTAGCTCAGATGTTATTAGTATTAGAAGCTGAAATTTTTGATGGATATTATGATGCCTATATATTCATCACGCCGACAAAGTGTGTGAAATGTATTTTTTGGAAAAATATCTCCCATCCACGTAAAGTAGGGATGAATATTTTTTTCTTATATATCTCGCCGTGAAGGGTATCATTAGATAGGTCTTTCAAAAATAATACAGGTGTGTGAAGACTATTTTTCAATTTAGGGCGCCTTTTGCGAAAT
This sequence comes from Pyrrhia umbra, assembly GCA_963891755.1. Classification (NCBI taxonomy): domain Eukaryota; kingdom Metazoa; phylum Arthropoda; class Insecta; order Lepidoptera; family Noctuidae; genus Pyrrhia; species Pyrrhia umbra. The sequence goes on from OY982946.1 coordinate 6,165,010, forward strand.
ATCAGGCTTTAAAATGCATTTTTTTTAGTTTAGAGCGTCCCATCTAACTTTTGAATGGCTGTATCTAGATATGTGAAAAAAATCACAGACGTAGCATATATAACGAACTTAAAAGGAAAACTATCACGGCTAAGTAGGCTTTACCGGTTACAGAGTTAAAGTCGACTAACTAAAAACTACCACGGAACCCTGTGACGCGTGACCTGACACGCACCTGACCGGTTTTCTTTGCTGTGGTCTGGTAAAAAGTAGTACCGTTCGTCTTAGGTCATTGGGTATCGAGTGTAAAGTCTAGATTTCTTTTAATTACTGCCTTAGTCATTGTAGAGTGACCGATATGTGTGAATGAGTTTAGTGTTGTGTTACTAACTAGCTTCCCGCCAGCTGCTTCACCCGCGATATCTTAGCTAATGGATACAAAAACTTGACAAATTATATACTAAAGCCTTCCTCATTAATCACTCTATTTATTAAAAAAAACCGCATCAAAATCCGTTGGGTAGTTTTAAAGATTTAAGCATACATAGGGATATAGGGACAGAGAAAGCGACATTGTTTTATACTATGTAGTAACTAGCGTTGCCTGCGTGGGCTATACGAATTCAAATTAAAAATATCGGAGTTTCATACAAACTTTGCCTACCTTTTTCACCGCCTTAGGGGTAGAATTTCGGAAAATCCTTTCTTATCGGATGCCTACGTCATACAAAGAACACACCCTCCAAGTGTCAGGTCTCTACGATCAGCGGTTTAGGCTGTGCGTTGATCCGTCGGTCATTCAGGACAAAGCATTTTATATGTATAGATAGATTACTAATAAGCTTCTGTACAGCCCGGAGTCAGGTGGTGGTGTTACACCCCCGTGCCTGGCACGTTAAGCCGTCGTCCCCGGCTGCTTGATAGCAGTCGTTGTTACAATTCCATGTCAGAGGCCGTCAGGCGGGTTTGAAAAACTCTGACATTTAAGTCATGGTGGCCTAGTGGTTAAGGCACCTGCCTCTCGTGTATCAATGTGACTTTTCTAAAGTCATATGAACTTTCTAAGTGTATCTTAGACGTCACGGACTAACGGTGAAGGAAAACATCGTGAGGAAACCTGGACTTAAAAGTGTGAAATCGCCAATCCGCCTTGAGCGCACGTGGTGATCAATGCTCATGCCTTCTCTGTGTGAGAAGAGGCCTGTGCCCAGTGGGACGATATATAGGCAAATGATGATTACACTAGGGCTTGTTAGGTTAGTAAACTTGCAGCCCTGCGATGACATTGTACTGATGTTGATACTAAAAATTATTTAAAAAAAAGAGGGGTGTTATAAGTTTGACGTCGATGTCTGTCTGTGTGTGTATCTGTCTGTGGCATCGTAGCCCTCAAACGGATGGACCGATTTCGATGCGGTTTTTTTCATTTGAAAGCCAGTTTCCTTGCGGTGGTTCTCAGCTAGGTTTGGTTAGTATCGGTCCAGCGGTGTAAGAGTATCATCTGTTTTCCAAAATGAAGTAAGGCATTTTTGCGTAGTAGTTTTTTCAAAATTTTTGATTTAATATTTTCTTGTCATTCTTTTCAGGTAAAATGCAGGTGTTACTGCTATTTCTATGTGCAGTAGGCAGCGTGTATTCAATACCATTGGATGATTTTCTACTGCCAAAAACCGATACCTGTGGCTATGAGGTTAGTAATAAATAATACAAGAATTTTGTGTATCCACTAGCTTTCCGCCCGCGGCTTCGCCCACGTAGGCTATATGAATTCTAATAAAAAATGACAGAGTTACATACAAACTTTGTCCCCCATTTTTCACCCCCTTAGGGGTAGAGTTTGAGCTCTAATTTCAGCTCTCTAGTACCAAGAAACTCTTAGCTATGCTGCGGACAGACAGACAGACGGACATGGCGAAACTATAAGGGTTCCTTCTCGGACTACCGAACTCTAAAAACAGAATAAAATAAATATTTAATGGGGCTCTCATACAACAAACGTGTTTTTTTATTTTATTTATTTATTTATTTGCTTGAAATATGGTATACAAGTTGTTACATTATACAATTAGACCAAGACATATTTCACCTGTAATATAGGCATGCAAATTATTACAATGATAATTTAATTATAATTAAGATGAAATGTCAAATGAAATTAAAATTACAATTAAATTAGTAAATTATAAAAATATAAATTAATAAATTAAAATGAATATAAATTAATTAATTACTTGACATTAGATAATTACCTAACAGCTATATTCTGACTGCATGACACAAGGTAATTCAATAAGCGCAGAAACGACAAGAGTTATTCTTTAAAAAATCTGTAGTGGAGTAAAAGCTTTTTTTTGCCGTTTTATAGATAATGGTACGGAACTCATCGTGCGCGAGCCCGACTCGCACTTGGCCGGTTTTTTATCTCAACCGTCAACTGTATAATGTTATTTACAAGTTACAGTTAAAGTAAATACTGCAGTCGATAACATGTTGAGCTTTGAACTCGAGATAAATTTAACTATGATACGATAACAATGATCTCTTTATATTATTATAGAAAGCGTGTTTGCAAATTACCAACCAACTGATTTTAAAGTCAATTTACGCATATAATATGTAAGATAATTATCATTTGTAGATCTTTGACAGTCGTTACGGGTAGTCAGAAGCCAGAAAGTGTGACAACAAGTCTTAACAAGAGGTACCGTGTCACCCGGTAACTGGGTTGTCAGATCAGATAGACAGTCGCTCCATGTAAAACACTGGTACTCAGCTGCATTCGGTTTGGACTGGAAGCTGACCTTATTTCGCCATGTCCGTCTGTCTGTCTGTCCGCGGCATAGCTCAGAGGTTCTTAATACGGTTAATAGCAAGCTGAAATTTAGTATGGATAAGCATATAAATTACGCCGACAAAGTGGTATAATAAAATGGAAAAATAAATTCACAGACGTAGCACATATAACGAACTTACAAGGAAAACTATCACGGCTAAGTAGGCTTAACCGGTTACAGAGTTATAGTCGACTAACTAAGACTTCTACGGAACCCTTCATGCGCGAGTCCGACGCGCACTTGCCCGATTTTTCGTGTTTTGGTAGGCTGTTGTATATTTTAACCTCCGACGTAAAAAGAGGTGTGTTATAAGTCTGACACCTGTGTGTGTCTATCTGAGGCTCAAACTCTAAAACGGGTAAACCGATTTAGGTGAAGTTTTTATTTAAAAGCAGCTTTTCTAGCGATGGTTCTCATCATTCATCATTCGTCTGCCCTTATCCCAATTTATTTGTGGTCGGCGCAGCATGTCTTCTTCTCCCATACTTCTCTATCTGTCGTCATCTCACTAGTAACCCCCTGTCTAGCCATATCATTTTTCACACAATCCATCAATCGTTTTTTTGGTCTTCCTCTACCTCTATAGCCATCCACATTCATGCTCAGAACTTTACTCACGACATTTTCCTCATAACATGCCCATACCATGACAAACGGTTTCCAGCCTCGGTTCTTAACCATGTTTTATCGAAATCGGTTCAGACATTACAAAGTTACCAGCTTTTTTGACTTTTAAAATTTATGTTCTTTTGCGTGGTTTTGGGTTTAAATTTCCTTTTCTTTTTCAGAGTTGTCACAGCTCGCCTGCCGGCATTCTTAATGTCCACATAGTGCCTCACACCCACGATGACGTCGGCTGGTTGAAGACTGTAGACCAGTATTATTACGGCAGTGAGTAAATTATCGTTTACTAGCTTTTCTTTTGGGATATCATCAAATGACCCCTCGTGATGACCACTCGTGGAAGCCAACCCAGACTGCGATCTATTGGTGGATAATTTCGCCAAATTAATGGTTAAGTGCCTGCATTTTTTGTGAGGCTAATATTATTCAACTAGCTTCCGCCCGCAACTTCGTCCGCGTGGAATAGTGGTGCTCCGCTCCTATTAGTTTTAGCGTGATGATATATAGCCTATAGCCTTCCTATAATAAATGGGCTATCTAACACTGAAAGAATTTTTCAAATCGTACCAGTAGTTCCAGAGATTAGCCCGTTCAAACAAACTCTTCAGCTTTATTATATTAGTATAGATTATAGTTATTAGTTTACTTGTTATATAATAGTTTGGTTTATGTAATTGGTTTCTTAAGCCGTGTAAATCAAATAAATAAATAAAATATCAAATGACCCCTTCCGCCATGGGTGGGCGAGGGAGTGTCAGACTCTTACTGACTAAAACCCATCCACGTACCTTCCTCAGCCCTTTGTATTCCGGGGGCGCGGTATCTCTTTCGAATCCCGCAGATTATAAACTACTTCGTGCACCCGGATAAAAGTATCCTGTATATAATATTATGGGTGTGTGATGACCATTTTTCGATTAAGCGAGCCATTTGCGAAATATCTAGCTTTTATTTACAAAATTTTTGTTCGATACGAGCATCCCCCTCTCTAACTTTTGAATGGCTGTCCTTACAAATGTGAAAAAAATCACAGACGTAGCACATGTAATGAACTTACAAGGAAAACTATCACGGCTAAGTAGGCTTAACCGGTTACAGAGTTATAGTCGACTAACTAAGACCTACTACGAAACCCTAATGCGCGTAGCCCGTCACGCACTTGGCCGGTTTTTTTATTTATTATCTTCTCTTCTCTTTTAGGTAAGAACAATATACAGAAGGCAGGTGTACAATATATTCTGGATTCTGTCATCAAAGAGCTTTGGGAAGACCCTAGAAGGAGGTAAGGTCTTTTAAAGAACTGTTATTGCTAGCTTTCAATTAAAAAAGAACTCAAATCGGTTCACCCTTTTGGGAGCTACGATGTCATAGATAGACACACACATTAAAGTTTTAACATTCCCCCTTTTTTGGGGGTTAAAAATGGTACTAATAGTGATAGCGGCATTACTGATCAGCTGGGCTGCTGTGTCATCTGGCAAGTACCAATGAAACTTTTCTTAAGTCTCAAAACTTTCTAAGTGTATCTTAGACACCACTGACTAACGGTGAAGGAAAACATCGTGAGGAAACCTGGACTAAAAAGTCTGAAATCGCTAATCCGACTTGAGCGCACGTGGTGATCAATGCTCATGCCTTCTTTGTGTGAGAAGAGGCCTGTGCCCAGCAGTGGGATAGGGAATTATCTGATAATGACCAAACAGGCACGCTATATTGTCAGGCTACAAAGTTTCTTCTTATTTTGTGGGCTCCAGGTTTACCAACCCTACAAGCCCTAGTGTCAGAGTCGTCTCAAACCCGCCTGACGGCCTCTGACATGGAGTTGTAACAACGACTGCTATCAAGCAGCCGGGGACGACGGCTTAACGTGCCAGGCACGGGGGTGTAACACCACCACCTGACTCCGGGCTGCTTTGTGACATTTTCCAAAAGCCACAAAACTATTTCGGGATCCCGGGATCCTGTTTACAGCAGTTGCGTCATACGACCACTATTCCAACGCGGCAGTCAGGGTTCAAATATCTGTTCCTCATTTTCCAGATTCATTTACGTAGAGACAGCGTTCTTCTGGAAATGGTGGGTGCGCCAGCCGGCGGCCGTCCAGCAGAGGGTGCACACCCTGGTGCGGCAGGGGCGGCTCCAGATGGTGGGGGGGGCGTGGAGCATGAATGATGAGGCGGCTTCGCATTACCAAAGCACCATCGATCAGTTTACTTGGGGACTGAGGTGAGGATATTACTGTGATAATAGAGGGAGATAGAGGGAGGGGGGAAAGCGGCAGAAAGTGGGAAAGGTGGAGTGGGTAGTGTGAGCGAGGTACAGTGAGGTTAAGAGGGAGATATAGTAAGAGAGTTGGAGGAGAATGAGGGACGGGGAAAGATATGTAGGAGGGGAAAGAGAAAGAGAAAAAAAGGGAAAGAGAGAGGGGAAATAGAAAGAGAAAAAAGAAAACTGGGGAGGGGAAATAGAGAGACAGAGAGAGGGGGAAGTGAAAGGTAGGGAGAGAAGGAAGAGAGAGAGGAAGTGAGAGATAGGGGGAGGGGGGAGTGAGAGATCGAGAGAGGGGAGTAAGAGATAGGGAGAGGGGGGAAGTGAGAGAGGGAAATAGAGCGATAGGGAGATTGAGACGGAGTTAAAGAACGATAAATAAGATAGTGACTGGATTCGCTTATTAAAGATTTCTCCTAGTTGACTCTTACCGCTCGAAATTCGTTCCAATATGTGAATATTGAAATTAGATAATTGATCAATTATATTTTTAGCCATTAGTCTCACTTGTTTCGTTAGTAACTACAATCTGTAACTAAATTGATTATCACGGTTATTATATATCTGAGCGGTTAATGTCAATTTTTAACACTAATTTTATACTAAGACTAGGTTTAGCCTGCATGGAGCTCGTGGCTAAGCAACAGCCGCACGGGTCAACCGATCAAAGGTTAAGCTGCGCTTAGCACGGTCGGTCCGTGGATGGGTGACCATCTATGTCATAGCGAGACTCCTCCGTGCCTCGGAAAGCACGTTAAGCTGTTAGTCCCGGTTGTCATTTGTACATCTTTGACAGTCGTTACGGGTAGTCAGAAGCCAGAAAGTCTGACAACCAGTCTTACCAAGGGGTACCGTGTTACCCGGTAACTGGGTTGTGGAGGTCAGATAGGCAGTCGCTCCATGTAAAACACTGGTACTCAGCTGCATCCGGTTAAGACTGGAAGCCGACCCCAACATAGTTGGGAAAAGGCTAGGCAGATGATGATGACTAGGTTTAGCCTGCGTCTTCGTCTGCCTGGTTTTCGAATTGGGTCCAGTGAGCCTAGCACGAATCACTTTCGAAAAAGTATTCTTCTTACAAACTATTTATTTAAATTGATGACTTCAATCATATCTCTAGCTGCAAATTGTTATTTACACATTTTAATTATAAATTTTGTTCTGGTATGGTTGTCTACTAAAGTCTGTAAAGCTACAAAGCTAAAGTCTGTAAAGTTACATCTTAACGAAGTGTCATAGGCTATATTTATTTCCAGAAATAATTAGGGATCCCTACTAAAACTTGAATAATGTAACCCAAGGTGTAAAAAAAATGTCCACGCGGGCGAAGCTGCAGGCGGAAAGCTAGTTAATTATATATTTTTATTCTATTAATTATACATATCTATTTGTATGCCAAATTGTATTCAAATCTGTTAAATGTTTTTGAATGAAAGTATAACAGACTAGCTTCTGCCCGCGACTTCGTCCGCGTGGAATAGTGGTGCTCCGCTCCTATTGGTTTTAGCGTGATGAAATATAGCCTATAGCCTTCTTCAATAAATGGACTATCTAACACTGAAAGAATTTTCAAATCGGACCAGTAGTTCCTGAGATTAGTAGCGTACGCAAAAAAAGTTATTTTTCTGGTTGATTTCTTACACCTTGTGTCCGAAAAACCCAAATATCTTACGGAACCCTATTTTTTTCCAAAATAAAATTTAGCCTATGTTACTTGTGGATAATGTAGCTTTCGAATGGTGAAAGAATATTTAAAATCTGTCCAGTAGTTTTTGAGCCTATTCATTACAAACAAACAAAGTTTTCCTCTTTATAATATTAGTGTAGACAGACAGCTTTCTCATATATAATACTCGCCATTTTTTTCAGAAAATTGAATCAAACATTTGGTCATTGCGGCAGACCCCGGGTCGGCTGGCAGATAGACCCTTTTGGTCACTCACGGGAGTTCGCCTCCCTCCTAGCTATGATGGGGTATGACGGACTATTCCTGGGTCGGATAGACTACCAGGACAAGAGAAGTAGGCTTATGAATAAGAACATGGAAATGGTCTGGAGAGGAGACGATGTACTCGGTAAGTTTTGGTTTAAAAGTAGAAAAACGGCTTTTTTAGGGTTCCGTAGTCCGACAAGGAACCCTTATAGTTTTGCCATGTCCGTCTGTCTGTCTGTCCGCGGCATAGCACCGAGGTTCTTGATACTAGAACGCTGAAATTTGGTATGGATATGTATATTGATCACGCCGAGAAAGTGGTAAAATAAAATTTTGAGAAATATTTTTTTTAGGGTAGCTCCCAAACACGTAAAGTGGTGATGAATATTTTTTTTCTCGCGTACCCCTTCGTGTGGGGTATCGTTAGATAGGTCTTCTAAAAATATTATGGGTGTGTCAAGACTATTTTTCGGTTAAGCGAGCTATTTGCAAATTTTTGTTCGATACGAGCATCCCCCCCTCTAACTTTTGAATGGCTGTACCTAGATTTGTAAAAAAAATCACAGACGTAGTACATGTAATGAACTTACAAGGAAAACTATCACGGCTAAGTAGGCTTAACCGGTTACAGAGTTATAGTCGACTAACTAACTTCTACTACGGAACCCTACTGCGCGTGGCCCGACACGCACTTGGCCGGTTTTTTTGTTTGAACTCGCTAATGTCTAACAGTCTTACTAATAAAGTCTGATTAATTTTTAATCTGCGGCTTAGCAACAGATTAGCAAAAATCTCACTCATAAATGCTATTTAGCGTTAATCCGAACTTAAGTAAGTAGCTTAATCCTGAAAGAGGAGTCTCGCTATGACATAGGTGGTCACCCATCCACGGATCAACCGCGCCGAGCGTAGCTTAACCTTTGATTTCATCGCTTTTCAGAAAGATCGGTTTGTAATTTATCTAAATCACAATATGTCTAGTGCTCATCGCCTTTAATAAGTGTAACTCTATACCTCTGCTTTCTCCTTTAAAGCTTAGAGTCGTGATGTTATGTTATGGAATGGTGAAAGCAATACATAGGCATGCGATCGCAGCAATCGCGGGTCCTTTGCTGTTAGTAATTAAAGAGTTCCATTGCTCATCTCCGAAGATCTTCATCAAATCCTAATCTATCTTCTATACTTATAATAAATCTGTAGAGAGGTCAATTCTGTACATGAAATATATTTCCAAAATAACTATCAGGGGGTGATTAGGGATCGATACTGATGCCAAAAATGCAATCAGTAAAATTTTTGTCTGTCTGTCTGTCTGTCCGTCTGTCTGTCTGTCTGTCTGTCTGTCTGTCTGTCTGTATAAACTCTATAGAAACAAAAACTACTCGACGGATTTTAACGAAACTTGGTACAATTATTTGTCATACTCCTGAGATGGTTATAGTATACTTTTCATCACGCTACAATCAATAGGAGCAGAGCAGTGAAGGCAAATGTTGTCATTTTGTTTAAACGCGCTAATCTCAGGAACCGCTGGTCCGATTTAAATAATTCTTCCAGTGTTAGATAGTCCATTTATCGAGGAAAGCTATAGGCTATATATATCATTACGCTAAGACCAATAGGAGCGGAGCACCACTATTCCACGCGGACGAAGTCGCTGGCAGAAGCTAGTATACCATATACTAAAATCTTCCTTGCAAAATATGCATTTAAACAGCGAAAACCCCTTCCAATTCCGATCAGCAATTTTAGAGAAAATCGCGGACATACAAACATACGGGTCGAATATAATTTACATACAATTTACAGTGTTACGAAATACAATTTACAGTGTTTTTGATATTTTTCTTTTTTTTTCAGGCAAATCTTCAGATATATTCACGGGGGTGTTACACAACACCTACTCCCCACCCCCTGGGTTCTGCTTCGACGTGCTATGCTCAGATGAACCCATCATTGACGACCCTGACTCGCCCTTATACAATGTGGAGGATAAGGTATACATTTTATGTAGTACTAGCTTTCCGCCCTCGTGGACATTTTTTTACACCATGTGTTACATTATTCAACTTTTAGTAGAGATCCCTAATTATTTCTGAAAATAAATATAGCCTATGACACTTCGTAAAGATGTAGCTTTCTAACGGTGAAAGAATTTTTTAAATCGGTCCAGTAGTTTTTGAGTTAATACCCTACAAACAAAAAACAAATTTTTCTTATTTATAATATTATATTATACTAGCTTTCCCCTAGCGACTTCGCCCGCGTGGGCTATATGAATTCAAATAAAAGATGAACCGCTCGACCGATTTTGTGCAAACTTCACATAAACCATCTACTAAATAGTCCGAACACAGCCTAAACATTTGGTTTGGATAGGTGAGCCCGTTCTTGAGTTATACAATTACAACGAAAAGTGGCATTGATTTTTATATAATACTAGCTTCTGCCCGCGACTTCGTCCGCGTGGAATAGTGGTGCTCCGCTCCTATTGGTTTTAGCGTGATGAAATATAGCCTATAGCCTTCTTCAATAAATGGGCTATCTAACACTGAAAGAATTTTTAAAATCGGTCCAGTAGTTTTTGAGCCTATTCATTACAAACAAACAAAGTTTTCCTCTTTATAATATTAGTGTAGATATATTGATTATTAATATGATATGTACGCTCCTTTATGCATTTTAAACTTATATTTATGATTCTCAAATCACTTACATAAACTTTTCGATTACATTAGCGCCTTTGTGCTAAACTCTCTCTGGTCACAATATTTAAAAGGAAATCTTTTTGTAGATAAATACATTTTTGGAAATATGTGCAAATATATCGAAAGTGTATAGAACAAATAATATTTTGATAACAATGGGCGAAGATTTTAACTACCAGGATGCTGCGATGTGGTTCATGAATTTAGACAAACTGATCGAGTAAGTTAGCATGCTTTTATCTTATTGAGATCACCGATTCACTAATCACCACGTGACTAAAACTCGGTTGCACAAAAAAAAAACGGAAGAACTGTCATTCAAGATCTGTCAAAATGGGGGATAAAATTGAATAATTTTGCTATTTTTTTATGTTTTTCGTATTAATATTTATGATATATGTTTACTTAATTATTATATCTATGTATTGATAACATGAAACATATTAAAAGTATGCTTTTTAAATTGATATTATGTTTTGCGATATGCGTAAAAGTATAATTGATAAAAAGTTTAGCACAACCAAGTAGCCGAGTGGCGATTTAATAATCCCCAATTGACTAGGAAGCAAATAATTTTAAGAGCTATTAGGTATTGACGTATTTAATACGTTTTAAAAATAAATAAACCGATTTTTATTCTTAACACAACTAGTTTTCCCGCTTAACGCATCCTACTCAAAAAGGAGCTTATAACCGCCTGCGAAGTCCCATCTATCGACGTACCAAATTTCATCTCAATCGTAACAGACAGATGGACAGACAGGCAGAATAACTATCGGTCTTATAACTTTGTTATGTTAAATATTTGTTTTTACCAGACTGCAAGGAAAGGGTTATATTTTTCGCGCCAATCTTTGTTTGTAATATTCTTAATTCCCTCATATCTTCCAAACCACTCGATGGATTTCTTTAATTAAGATATTGTTAGATTCCTCTCATTAGTCCGGGTGTTCTTAGATAGGTGACATAAAAAATATGCCAGATTTCATTGTTTTAGGCATAGATATATATGTTACTAAAGTAACTAGATGTGCAATCACCAAGCAAAATGCGTGCCATAAAGGTTGTGACCAGTCATAATTCATGACATCTGTCACTCTGTCACAAGCTGGCTACCAGCTTGAATCTATCAGAGTGACAGCAGGACGATTTTAACAATAATATGGGCAAATTTGTAGTAAATTTATGGACAAATTTGTAGTAAATGGCAATGCCATCCTTATCATACAGATGTCATGAACATTACGTTTCGGTTAGTGTGAGAGAGATAGATATAATTTTACATCAAAATGATTACTAGTTTCATAGCTACGTCTGCATTCTAAAAAATGGTTACGTTTTTGTGACCGCGTAATGTTCGGGATTGCATCTCTATTGATATATCTCGGGTTTAGGTGTTTTTTTTAATCCACTTTTTTTAAGCCCCTATGTCAATTGGTGATTAGTGATAATGGTGATTAAAATATATCTTATTTTTAACATAATTATGCATGGTTAATTATAATGCTTTAAATGCCTAATTAACATATATATTATTCGTGTCAATAAAAAAATTAAAGTTATGACTCAAATTGTATTTACACTGACAGACTAATAAACTGCATCAATGTTCAACACGCACCTTTGAAAAAAACATTTTAACCAAGTATTCTAACTTTTTATACAAATTTAAATTGAAACCTATAGTTTGGTTCGTTAACTTCATAACAGCGTAGTATCATTATCTCTAAGTGTATGTTTGTATACTGGAAAGGGCCATTCAATTTTTTTTTAAACAAAAACTTTGATGCAGTTTCTTTGTCTGGGGGTATATTTTTTTATTAACTTTAGTGTTTTAGTTTGTCTAGATTCGTATACCACAGGCAGTATTTTTTGAGTATTCTAGCATTTTTGAAATTTGAAAATGTATTAGGTAGCTATTTAGCATTGATACCATTTTTATCCGACACAGAGGAAGGAGGTTAAGCATATTGACCACGCCGACAAAGAGAAAAATATTTTTTTTTTTAAATATTTTGTTGTTTTTTTTTATTTTATTTTTTACGTGTGGGATATCGTTAGGTATTTGAAAAAAACCGGCCAAGTGCGAGTCGGACTCGCGCACCGAGGGTTCCGTACAAACCTGCAAGGTTTACAAAGTTCGTTCATTACGACAAGTTTATATTTATTAAAAAATATATATTTTGTAATGTAACTAAAAATTTAAGGTTTTCGGAATTTTTCCTTTATGTGTGCTATAAAACGTTGCTTCATGCCAAATTTCAAGATTCTAGGTCGACTGGAAGTACCCTTTAGGTTTTGATTCCCTTGCGAGTACTTGCGAGTTTCAAAATATGCAGCTTAAATTGCTGTTTCTTTTGATTGCGTTGACATAGAAGTTTGATTTTGTTACAGCTTAAAGGTATTATAGACCTGAGTATTTGGTATGAATTTCAATTTAATACCTTTACGCGTTTATGAGGAAATGGGTAGTAAGGTTAAAATTATTAAAAAAAAATATATTATGTGATGTAACTAAAAATTTATGGTTTTCGTAATTTTTCCTTTATCTATGCTATAAGACGTTGCTTCGTACCAAATTTCAAGATTCTGAGTTCACGCGAAGCACCCTGTAGGTTTTGATTCCCTTGCAAGTGTCGAAAATTTGCGGCATAAACGGCTGTATCTTTTGATTGCGTTGGCTTAGAAGTTTGATTTTTTCACAGCTTCAAGGGACAGTAGACCTGAGTAATTGATATAAATTTCAGCTTCATACCTCCACGCGTTCCTGAGAAAAAGGGTCTTGACAGACGGACGGACGGACGGACAACAAAGTGATCCTATAAGGGTTCCGTTTTTTCCTTTTGAGGTACGGAACCCTAAAAAAATGACGGTGTCTTAAGATTGATTTCCAATTCAAGGAGATATTTGCGAAATATCAAGCTTTAAATTGCTAATTTTTGTTAGGTTCAAGCGTTCCTCACTTAGAACTTCTATATAGCTCCTTCTAGATATGTGAAAAAAAATCACAGACGTAGCATATATAAAGAACTTGTAAGGAAAACTATCACGGCTAAGTAGGCTTAACCGGTTACAGAGTTATAGTCGACCAACTATCTCGTTTTACGGAACCCTATTGCGCGTGGCCCGACACGCACTTGGCCGTTTTTTTGTAGTGCCAATTAAGAATAGATTTTTTAAACATCTTTACAGATAGCTGTGTTCTTAGACGATGTGCGGAACCAAGCGAAATATTATCGAACTAAAAACGTTATAATGACTATGGGCGGTGATTTTACATATCAAGATGCTGCTATGTGGTATATTAATCTAGACAAATTAATTAAGTAAGTATTGAAATAATTTTACGTGAAAAAGTCCATTAAATTATTATTTTTCAATTAATTGGCGGGAAATCTTTTTTTTTCTTCTTGTCGTGTGGGCTGCGGTTTACCAACCTAACAAGCCCCAGTGTCAGAGTTGTCTCAAACCCGCCTGACGGCCTCTGACATGGAATTGTAACAACGACTGCTATCGAGCAGCCGGGGACGACGGCTTAACGTGCCAGGCACGGAGGTGTAACACAACCAACTACCTAACTGCTAAATGTATTTTTTTAAATCGATTGGTCGGCTCGGGAATCTAACCCAGAGAGAGCAGTCGAGTTTATAAATGCATGTTATACTAAATTTCGGTGAAGGCAAACATCGTGAGGAAATCTGGACTAAAAAGTCTGTAATCGCCAACCCGCCTTGAGCGCACGTGGTGATCAATGCTCATGCCTTCTCTGTGTGAGAAGAGGCCTGTGCCCAGTGGGATAGTAAAGGCTGATGATTATGTTAATTTATTAATTTTTAACCCCCAACGCAAAAAGAGGGGTGTTAAAACTTTGACGTCGATGTCTGTCTGTCTGTGTGTGTATCTGGCATCGTAGCTCTCAAACGGATGGAGCGATTTCGATGCGTTTTTTTTTCATTTGAAAGCCAGTTTCCTTGCGGTGGTTCTTAGCTATGTTTGGTTAATATCGGTCTAGCAGTGTAAGAGTATTAGCTCTTTTCCAAAATGATGTAAGGCATTTTTGCGTAGGGGGTTTTTTTAAATTTTAAATTTAATATTTTTTTATTTCAGATATGCTAATTTGAAAGCGGCTAAAGACGGCTTGAATGTCACTCTGTTTTACTCCACGCCCAATTGTTATTTGAAAGCAATAAAAGACGCAAAGTAAGTAATATATTAAGGCTCAACTTCACCGACAAGATAACGGCACGATTAACTTAAAACAGCTGTTTACCATTCAAACTTCCAACTTTCGATGGTTAACGTGTTATTTGAGATTTTTATTCCTGAAACGGTCGATTACCAAACCAGGGTTGAACTAGAAGTGGGTAACATGAAAATTTCAGCTTTCTGGTTAAAAAACTTTTTTGTTTAACGAGCCGATTACGTAACACTCTGTCGGTGAGCTTGGCCCTTGGACTGTCGCCCGCAATTTCGCCTGAGCGAACTACTTCACGTACCCGTATATTGAAAATGACGTATGTTTTTCCTCAATGTTGAAGCTATCTCCATGCCGAATTTCATCGAAATAAGTCCACCCGTTTTAGCGTGGAAGCGTAAGAAAAAACAGTCACATTCGAAATTATAATATTAAGCTTATATACGAGTATTACCGGTATACTACATTACCGATATTTTCCGTTCCCGGTAAATCAAGTAACTGGTGTTCTATGTAACCGGTATTATGTTACTGGTACTATCTGTTACCGATATTTTCTGTTACCGGTATTCCATGTTACTTGTATTCCATATTACAAGGATTCTATGTTACCGGTACTGAACATTACCGGTTTTCTACATTACCGGTTTTCTATGTTAAGGGTATTATCTGTAACCGGTATTTTATGTTACCGGTATTCGACATTACCGGTATTTTGTTACAGGTATTTTACATTACCGGTATTATCTGTTACCGGTATTCTATGTTACCGGTACTGAACATTACCGGTATTCTACATTACCGGTATTCAACATTAACGGTATTATCTATTACCGGTATTATACCTATAAAATGTATTGTTTCCAGCCCGACTCTGTCCACTAAAAAGGATGATTTCTTCCCGTACGCAAGCGACGCCACGGCCTACTGGACCGGGTATTTCACTTCTAGACCGACCACTAAGTACTTCGAGAGAGAAGGGAATAACTATTTACAGGTGTTTATTAATAAACTAGTTTTTCTTCAAAATTCAAAATTCAAAAGTCATTTATTCAAATTAGGCTGAAAATCAGCACTTTTTGAACGTCAATTTACAAGAGACAGCCCCCAAAACGCCCGCCCTTCTTCGCAGCGTTGTACAGTGTGTTCATCAATCATCAGCCTATATATCGTCCCACTGCTGGGCACAGGCTTCTTCTCATACAGAGAAGGCATGAGCATTGATCACCACGTGCGCTCAAGGCGGATTGGTGATTTCAGACTTTTAAGTTCAGGTTTCCTCACGATGTTTTCCTTCACCGTTAGTCAGTGGTGTCTAAAATATGCTTAGAAAGTACATATGATTTTTAGTCCAGTCATTATAGACAATCAATTCATAATAATTCCAAAAGTTTTCAAATTTTGATGTAAGGTCGGGAATGGTATTAAAACAAACTATAAAATTTTGCAACCTGTTCTGCGGTCCAGAACATTGTTAAAAATGCAATAAAGTTAAATTTCCGACATCACACAAGATTCCGGATTGCGTGAGAGGTTGCAAATTTTAATACTAACATTAATCCCAAAATTAAACAGTCCCCTCGATTTGCAGAACTTTTGAAATTTTCTTGAAGGTGAAAAAATAAAAAATAAAATTTTTGCAAATTGCATAAAGTTCCGGATCGCGTGGTGGCAAATTTGTAAATGCATCAGAATAGATGTTTTCGAAGTCAAGTTTCAAAACTTTTGTAATTATTCCGAGACCACCTTACTCGAAAAAATGACCACGAATTAAAAAGAATTATAAATAAACATGTTCCGGTCAACGTAAAAGGTTGCAAATTTATACAACCGTTCGGTATATTTTTCCGATATATGTGTCAAGTTTGCAGAACTTTTGGAATTTTTATCACGACCATACAGCAAAAATTAATTTATTTTGCAATTTTAACAATGTTCCGGACTGCGGACAAGGTTGCAAAATGAGATTTATTGTCGTCCCAATGTACCATTCACTTGACCGAAGTTTGAAAACTTTTGGAATTATAATTAAATTTTCGATTTCGAATGTCTATAATGACTGGACTATTTAGAAAAGTCACATTGGTACTTGTCAGGTTTCGAACCCGCACACCAATGTGCACATGAGAAGCAGATGTCTTAACTACTAGGCCATCACTGACTAACGGTGAAGGAAAACCTCGTGAGGAAATCTGGACTAAAAAGTCTGAAATCGCCAATCCGCCTTGAGCGCACGTGGTGATCAATGCTCATGCCTTCTCTGTGTGAGAAGAGGCCTGTGCCCAGCAGTGGGACAATATATAGGCTGATGATGATGATGATGATTAGCTGGAATGT
The DNA here is from genome assembly GCA_963891755.1 of Pyrrhia umbra. Taxonomy (NCBI): domain Eukaryota; kingdom Metazoa; phylum Arthropoda; class Insecta; order Lepidoptera; family Noctuidae; genus Pyrrhia; species Pyrrhia umbra. The sequence continues at coordinate 6,181,888 of OY982946.1, forward strand.
CTTTTTTTAAATTTTCAGATGGTGAAACAATTGCAGGTGTTAGCGAATCTAGACAAACACAATCAATTTGTTTTGAATGAATTGAAAAGTGCTATGGGTAAGTGACGTATGTATGTTTACATTGAATATATTATTATCTTGTATTTGCTCGTTTTGGGGTCGTTAGTTGGTTAAGAAGGGGGTCACTTAGTTTTGAGTGGGATCGTTAGTTGGTTTAGAAGGGGGTCGCTTCTTGTGTAGGGTTACTTGGTTTAGCCGGGGGTCACTTGAAGTTTTTAAAGGGGTCGTTACTTGTTTCAGCCGGAGGTCACTACTTGTTTTAAGTGGGGTCGTTAGTTGCTTTAGCATGGGGTCGCTTCATGTTTTGAGTAGGGTCGTTAGTTGTTTTAGCAGGGGGTCGGTTCATGTTTTGAGTGGGGTTGTTACTTGGTTTAGCCGGGGGTCGCTTCTTGTTTTGAACGGAGTCGTTAGTTGGTTTAGCGGGGGGTCGCTTCATGTTTTGAGGGGGGTCGTTAGTTGGTTTAGAAAGAGAGTAACTTCTTGTTTAGAGTGGGGTTACTTGGTTTAGCAGGGGTTCACTTAGTTTTGAGTGGGGTTGTTACTTGGTTAAGCAGGGGGTCGCTTAGTTTTGAGTGGGGTCGATAGTGGGCTTAGTAGGGGGTCGATGCTTGTTTTGAGTGGGGTCGTTATTTATTATTTAGTATGGGATCGCTTCATGTTTAGAGCGGGGTCGTTACTTGGTTTAGCAGACGGTCGCTTCTTATCTCAATCTCTCAAAAACCAATTGAAATGAGTGTTTAGAAAATGGTTTTTTTTGTATTTTCATATATGTTGATTGGATTCTTTCTTTCTTTCCCAGGAGTGATGCAGCACCATGACGCCATCACGGGCACTGAGAAGCAGCACGTCACCCATGACTACGAGCGACTGCTCAACCAGGCTATTGATGACGCGCTTATCATCGCTAAACAAGCCTTCAAGTAAGTTCATCTTACTAATATTATAAATGCGAAAGTAACTCTGTCTGTCTGTCTGTTACGCTTTCACGCCAAAACTACTGGACCGATATAAATGAAATTTGGTACAGAGATAGAATAGACCCTGAGGAACAACATAGGCTACTTTTTACCCGGGTGCGCTTAGTAGTTCCCTCGGGATGCGGGTGAAACCGCGGGAAACAGCTAGTCATCTATATATATAACATCTGCGGGATGTTAGAAAGAGATACCGCGCCCCCGGAATACAAAGGGCTGAGGAAGGAACATGGATGGGTTTTAGTCAGTAACCGTCTTACTGATAAAGTCCGATAAATTTTTAATCTGCAGATTAGCGACGGGTTAGCTAAAATATCACTCGTAAATGCTATTTAGCGTGAGCGAACTTAAGTTAGTAGCTTAATCCTGGATTACGATTAAGTAAGGATTAGGTGAGAAATGGTTATAGTTAAGATTACAGGTATTTTTTAAAAATAAGACGATAAGAGTATGATACTCCCTCCCGCCCCACCCACAGCGGGAGGTGGCATTTGATGATTTCACATCCGAAAGAAAAGAAAGTATATAAAGTATTGATACTGTTTGTAAAAGATCTAGCTTAATTCCGGGGTTTAGCCGCATCCTAAAGGAACTACAAAGCACACTCAGATAAAAAATAGCCTATAATCGTCTCCAGAGTTCTCTCTATCATAGTACAAAATTACATCCCGTTTTAAAAAATTCACCCGTGAGGACGTAACAAACTCATTTTCGCATTTATGTTATTAGTAAGACTAGCTATAACTAATAGATGAACCCAGATCAAATATCCTACGTCATTCCCCAGTTTTACATCTATCTTCATACCAAATTTTACCTAAATCGGTACAGCTGTTTTTCCGTGCTAGCTTGACAGACAGATAGAGTCACTTCCGACTACAAGATAGGAAACGGCTAGGTTAGCCAATCACTGTTTATCTGTATTCGACTTGTATGTATGTATACACGATTTTCTCAAAAACTACTGATTCGATTTCGATGGGGTTTTCGTTATTTAAATATTTTAAATTTTGACGCCCTGCGTGGTTTAGTGGGCAGCGCTGGGCAGAAATTTAAATGATGAATTTTAATTTTTGTAACGGGTCTGGGTGTTACTGTGTATAATATGTATGTATTTAAATAGTATATAAGTAGTATATCCGTTAAGCTAGCACCCATAACACAAGCATATTAGTTGCTTAATTTGAGGCTAGATGGCGCTGTGTGAAATTGCCCAAAGATACTTATTTATTACTAGCTTCCGCCCGCGGCTTCGCCCGCGTGGTCATTTTTTTACACCTTGGGTTACATTATTCAAGTTTTAGTAGGGATCCCTAATTGTGTCTGGAAATAAATATAGCCTATGACGCTTCGTAAAGATGTAGTTTTCTAACGGTGAAAGGATTTTTGAAATCGGTCCATTAGTTTTTGAGTTAAAACCCTGCAAACAAACAAACAAATCTTTCCTCTTGATAATGTTAGTATAGATTTATTTGAAAAAAAAAATATTTTACAGGGTTTTTTAAGCTAAAAATATTTTTGTGTTATTTTCAGTAAAATGTCGCAAAAGGACGCGACCAAACCGCCGTTATTTGATTTTCAAAGATGTCATCTGAACGAGTCCAGCTGCCACGTGTCTGAGGACAGCGATAAGTTTATTGTAAGTTAAAATATACAATTCATCTATCTATACTTCATTTACAATAAGATTAGAAAAACTTCCAAACTCTTTTTGCAGCTTATTCAACCGATTTTGAGTTCTATTCCGTGCTGATAAGGATGGTATTGAAAGCAAAATAATGTTTACAATAACAAATATATTCTGCATCTGTTTTTGTCTTGTCACCTTAGTAATAGAGCTTTAAATCGTTTGAACAAACAGTAAATAGGGTGCGTTTAAATGTCTAATCTTGTACTAAAGGAGGATAACGGAGGATATACATATAAAATGCTTTGTCCTGAATGACTGACGGATCAACGCACAGCCTAAACCGCTGATCGTAGAGACCTGAAACTTGCAGGGTGTGCTCTTTGTATGACGTAGGCATCCGATAAGAAAGGATTTTCCAAATTTCTATCCCTAAGGAGGTGAAAGTGGGGCAAAGTTTGTATGAAACTCTGTCATTTTTAATTTTAAAGCTAGTAGATTAATGAAAGTCTCCGCGCTGCTCCGACTAGATACCGCCAGTGTACTTGTAAACTGCGGCAACAAATACTACGCCGAAGTCGGCTTACCCGAGTCAGAAGCCAATCCCGTTGCAAGGAAGGCGTCCCGAATAATTAAAATAATTAACAACATAATCCGAAGTAAAATCCCTATTTTTATAGTGTAACTGTCGTGGGTTCCATTCCCAAGTCAGTCCGAAATCGCTTTATAGTTTTTGGAAAATGTCAAAAAGCAGCCCAGAGTCCGGTAGTTGGTGGTGTTACACCCCCGTGCCTGGCACGTTAAGCCGTCGTCCCCGGCTGCTTGATAGCAGTCGTTGTTACAACTCCATGTCAGAGGCCGTCAGGCGGGTTTGAGACAACTCTGACACTAGGGCTTGTTAGGTTGGTAAACCTACAGCCTACACGACAAGAAGAAGATTGGGATAACCCAACTGCTGGAACTGCGAAGCCGTGTGTAATTAATTTTATTATTTCCAGGTGACTATATACAATCCCTTGGGTTGGACTGTCAAGGAACCAATAAGGATACCAGTGGGAATTGGACTGTTTGAAGTATATAACCCAGATGGTAAGAATTTGTTGCCTAACTTTATTTTTAACCTTTTTGTCCCGTTCCTAAATGGCATAGCGTGATGTTATATAGCCTATAATCTTTTTAAAAAACAGGGCTATCATATGCAAAAGATTTTGTTCAAATCTGACTTGTAATTCCAAAGATAAGCGGGTTCAAACAAACAAGCAAACAGACAAACTTTACATAGGTATATATCATCACATCTGCCTAGCTAGTTCCCAACTATGTTGAGGTCAACTTCCAGTCTAACCGCATGTATCTGAGTACCAGTGTTTTACATGGAGCGACTGTCTATCTGACCTCCACAACCCAGTTACCGGGTAACACGATATCCCTTGGTAAGACTGGTTGTCAGACTTTCTGGCTTCTGACTATCCGTAACACCTGTCAAAGATGTACAAATGACAGCCGGGACCAACAGCTTAACGTGCTTTCCGAGGCACGGAGGAGTCTCGCTATGACATAGATGGTCACCCATCCACGAACCGACCGCGCCAAGCGCAGGTTAACCTTTTGATCGAACCGTGCGGCTGTTACTTGGCCACGAGCTACTCCGAAATTCTACCCCTAAGGGGTTGAAATGTCATTTTTAATTTGAATTCGTATAGCCCACGCCATATCTGTCGAAGAATCGACGACCGTTGGGGTAAACGGGTTCTTGAGTGGAGACCGCGGCTAGATAAACGTAGTGTGGGACGCCATCCGGCAAGATGGAGTGACGATCTGCGAAAGGCTGCAGGCAGAAGTTGAATGCGTCAAGCTAAAGACCGGGCGATATGGCACACGTTAGGGGAGGCCTATGTCCAGCAGTGGACTAGTGTTAGATAGGCTGATGATGATAGCCCACGCGGACGAAGCTGCGGACTAAAAGCTAGTCTGTATATATATATACTAGCTGTTTCCCGCGGTTTCACCCGCATCCCGAGGGAACTACTTAGCGCACCCGGGTAAAAAGTAGCCTATGTTGTTCCTCAGGGTCTATTCTATATCTGTACCAAATTTCATTTATATCGGTCCAGTAGTTTTGGCGTGAAAGCGTAACAGACAGACAGACAGACAGACAGAGTTACTTTCGCATTTATAATATTAAGTAAGGATAAGTATAGATTAATATATAATAATGTTTATTTCCAGGCACAAAAGTCAAAACCCAAATGGTGACCATACCAAACAAAGTTAAAAGCATACCAACCAGAAATTCGAAAGCTACACAAGAAATTGTCTTCATAACCGATTTAAAACCTCTCTCATACAAATCTATATATGTAAAAAAAATAATTCGATCAAAACGCAGTACTAAAGACTATGACTTCTATTCAAACATTAATAACAATTTTTGGGGACAGATCAAGGAGCCAATAATTAATAGACTAGATGATACCATAGACATAGTAAAAAAAGTAAATACTATACCTTATGCCCCGGTTTATTCTCAAGATATATCCGTTATGGATGATAGGGAAACGAATCTAGATATTTTGAAAGACGGTAAAAATGATGCAGAAGTTTCGGAGTTAGAGAAGTTTTTAAATGAGAATCGTAAGAAAATTTCGAAGGAGAATGAGAGGGTTGTCGAACCTTATCCGAATTTTAATATGGATGAGATGAGGATGTTGTCTGATGACCCTAGGACGGTGGAAAAGTATGATGACGAAAACGTCATTGAGAATCAGGTGAGTTTAAGTCTAGATTTATGTTTTTAACTTATAAAGTCAGATTTTTTGATTAATCTGCAGATTAGCAAAGGATTAGCAAAAATCTCACTCATAAATGCTGTTTAAGAATAAGAATAAGAATAAGAAACTTTATTTGCCAGAAACATGGTATGGTATTACAAGATGTTACAGTATTTAAAATTGTTTCACATGTCTCGCCGTTTAACTGGCATGCAAATATTATAGGTACGAACATTATTATTATGTGAAGTTATAATTAAAATTAAATTTACTATTTACTATATTAACCTTTTTGACAAACATAAAAAAAATAAAAATAATTATATATATGTAAATGTAATTTAACAGTATTTTTTGGCTATGTTTACAGATAACTATCTATATTTATTGTAGTACATGACATGAATTCAGCTATTGAGTAAAAACATTTGTCAATGAGCCATTTTTTAAATTTAATTTTAAATTTTGCAAGTGTCATTTCTCGGAAATGTCTGTGAATTTTATTATAAATTTGAACTGCCATGCAACTGCAATTTTTTTTGAAAAGAGTTGTGGATATACCTGGGACAACCAATCTGGTGGGGTCCCTTGTTGAATATTTTTTATTTAGACTCGCTTTTTCGAAAAGATGGCAATGTTTTTTAACAAATACAGCAATTTCATAAATATATAGACCAACAACAGTCTGGACTTTTAGTTTTTTAAATAAGGGCCTGCAGGATTCTAGTGGCCCCGCCCCACATATTGCTCGTATACATTTTTTCTGAGAAATCAAGACCCTATTTATATCCGTCGAATTTCCCCATAACACAATACCGTAGTTTAGAACGGATCCTACATATCCGTGGTATGCTAACAAAGCCGTTTTGTCACTTGCTAGTCTTCTTAGTTTTCTAAGGGCATAGATAAATTTGTTTATCCGTGTACACACATTATTAACTTGGGCTTTCCAATTGCAATGTTTGTCTAATATTATACCCAAAAATTTAGTCTCATTTATTTCTTCTATATCTTGCCCGCAGTGATTTATTGTTAAACTCTGATATGTACTATTGTAGTTTCTGAATTGTACAAGTTTTGTTTTGTGTATATTTACTGTGAGGTTATTTTCAGCAAGCCATTTTGTTATGTTTTCTACTGTAGTTTTTAGTATTAGTTTATAGTTATCAGTGTCCTTGTTGGGATTAGGTATAATAACTGATATGTCGTCTGCAAATAACGTACATTTGTGTTTAGTTGCTTTTGGAATATCATTAATGTAGATCAAGAATAGGAGAGGTCCCAATACACTCCCCTGGGGAACTCCAAATCTGTTAAATTTGTCGGTTGATCTGTATGAGGTACAGTTTAAGTTACTATCAACGCGAGTAATCTCTACACATTGTTTCCGGTTAGTCAAGTAGCTCTCAATCCACTGTATAGCATTTCCTCTAATCCCATAATGTTCACATTTTTGTATTAAAATTCTATGATCCACGAAGTCGAACGCGCTGGACATGTCGAAGAAAATTGCTGAAACGCGCTTCTTTTTATCTAGCGATTCGGTTACACTTTTTATAAGTGAAAATGCGGCCAGCGTAGTAGACTTATTTTTCTGGAATCCATTCTGTTCTTCTGATAATACATTATGTTTATTTAGGAAATTTATTAACCGTATGTACATTATTTTTTCAAAAATTTTTGAAATAATAGGGACTGTTTAGCGTTACACCGAATCCGTTTATCAGCTTTTTAATGGTGAAAGATTTTTTAAAGTCAGTCCAGTCGTTTTTGAGTTAAAACCCTACAAACAAACAAACAAATCTTTCCTCTTTCTCATTTTATCCATTGAATTAATCTATTTTTGCATTTATTTTTCCAGTTCTACAAATTCGATATCAACACAGCCACCGGTTGGATTCGCCAAGTCACATTACCTGATCGTTCTCATCTAAACTTTTCTATCAATATGTATTATTACACAGGCAGCTGTGGCGACAACCAGGGTACCTCCCATAGGTCTTCGGGAGCCTATATCTTCAGACCCCTCACCACCCACCCAGTTAAACTCGAAACGACACGTACAGAGGTCATCGACGGTGACTTAGTCAAAGAATTCCGAGTCAATCTCAGTCCCTCTGGTTACATAAACACAAAATTATACGACAATCTAAATTTTATTGAAACAGATTGGATTGTTGGACCTATTCCTATTCTAGACGACCTAGGCAAAGAGTACGTTATAAAATACGAGAGTAACATATTTAATAACGGCGAGTTTTATACCGATTCGAATGGTAGGCAAATGTTGAAAAGAAAACTAGATTTTAGACCAGAATGGAATATTTCATTAGCTGAACCTATCGCTGGCAATTATTATCCAGTAACCAATGAGATTTATATAGAAAATAAAGGTGTTAGGATGTCTGTGTTGACTGATAGGTCTGAAGGTGGTACCTCTTTGATAGAGGGAGAAATTGAGCTAATGTTACATAGAAGGTTGCTCTGTGATGACGCTTTTGGTGTAGGCGAAGCTTTAAATGAAACTGCACACGGACAAGGTTTAGTAGCACGTGGTAAACACAGAGTTATAATCAGCAAAGATAATGGTATCGTCAAAAGAAATGTTCTAGGCATGCATTTGAGTCCACAGATTCTGTTTTCAGACGCAAAAAATATTAAATTCGATGAGTGGCTCAAATTAAACAACGAATATAGTTTTCTAGACAAAGATTTGCCTGAAGGTATTCATTTGCTTACTCTAGAGCCATGGGACTCTAAATTGTTGATCAGATTAGAGAATTATCTGGACGACAAAAATTGTTCGGTAGAAGTGAATTTGAGAGATCTGTTCAAAAATTTGACTATTAAAAGTGTTAAAGAGACTAAATTAGCTGCTAATATATTTGTCGATGAATATGAAAAATGGGTGTGGAACAAAGATAGTGGGCACAAAGTTTTTGAAAACAAAGATGGGTTAAAAGATTTGAAGGTTACATTAAAGTCGAAAGAAATAAGGACTTTTATTGCTTCGTTTGAAGATAAGAGGAATGCGAAGAAGAAACTGAAAAAGCCTACCGTGACTCAGAATTTTGACCTAAGTGATAGTGTAGAATCGATATAAAAGTTTTTTGTTTTCAACTAGCTATTATCTCGCGTCCCAAGAAACTTAATGCACCCAGATAAAGTCTATAACCGTCCTCATGGTCCCCTCTATCTCCGTACCAAATTCATCCAAATTCGTTTAGTAGTTTTTAGGTTATGGCGTGACCGAGGGACATAGGGATTAATTTTTATATAAATAGTTAAATAGAGCTAGATAGGTAGGTTAGAGCGAGATACATAGGCGAGACCGGATCAGCGGTTTAGGCTGTGCGTTGATCCGTCAGTCATTCAGGACAAAGCATTTTATATGTATAGATATGTGTCTAGAGAATTGAAATATATAATGCAAATAGTTGTAATTTTTATATATTATGTTTATAGATAGTATAAATGAATATTCATATCTTATGTTGTGATATAAAAATAATTATCATGAACCAAATAAATATTTTTTGTATTTTTTATTTTGTAACGAATTTCGTTGTTTTATTTAACCTTTCTTGTGTTAACCTGATATTATGACTTACCAGCTTTCCGCCCGCGGCCTCGCCCGCGTGGACATTTTTTTTTACACCTTGGGTTACATTATTCAAGTTTTAGTAGGGATCTCTAATTATTTCTGGAAATAAATATAGCCTATGACACTCCGTAAAGATGTAGCTCTCTAACGGTGAAAGAATTTTTAAAATCGGTCCAGTAGTTTTTGAGTTAAAACCCTACAAACAAACACACAAATCTTTCCTCTTTATAATATTAGTATACACTAGCTGTCCAGAAGACCTACGTACCGCCTAAACAGTCAATTTAAAACAACTAAAAAAACCCTTTCTAGATTTTGTGATCAAATTTCCGTAACCTTGACACCAAGTTTTCTCTCTTCCATGCACAAAACATCGACCGGTAACTTGACAATATAAACAAATAAAAGCTTGATGATTTTTCCAATATGATATGCATACTGAGATCATCGCCAGTGGGAAGGGAACAAAGACAGGAGCAACCTACACACAAAACTTGGTAGAATTGTTCCGCTATCTCAGTGAGGACTCCTGCAACATTATGCAACCCTGGTACTTGTCGTGGTATTTTTACAAAGTAACTGGTGGGTAGTTGAAACATCACAGCCGTGTCTCTTTTATTTTATGATGTCCTAGTACTTTTCGTGACGCAAAATTAATTCCGTGATTTTTCCACTGTTGAATTATTATTATTGTGCTATCTCTCTCTCTCAATGCGGATAGAACTCCTGCAATATTATGAAGCCCTGGTATATTACATGGCATTTACAAAGTAAAGTGAGGGCAAAGAATCCATATTGTTTACGGGTGGGGCTTCTTGAAATATAACAGCGGTGTCTCTTTAATTTTATGATGTCCTAGTACCTTCACGGCTCTCAAAAACAGCCTAAATACTGGGATAGCTAGCTATAGTAATACTTATACGCGCGAAGAAAGGGATAGAAAATAAATGACATCGGACGATGAACCTGTTGTTAGAGAGAGATGTCTATACATCGGTAGTTACGTTGCGATTGATTGCTGCATGCTCATTGGTCAAACTTATAGATAGATTGTTATCGGGTGGGTAGTTAAAACATAACAGCGATGTCTCTTTCATTTTATGATCTCCTAGTACTTTTCGTGACGCGACATTACAAATGTTTATTCATTGTTCAATAGTAAGCGTTCATTAGGTCGGAAATTCCTTTCTTATCGGATGCCTACGTCATACAAAGAACACACCCTCTAAGTTTCAGGTCTCTACGATCAGCGGTTTAGGCTGTGCGTTGATCCGTCAGTCATTCAGGACAAAGCATTTTATATGTACAGATATGAGTAGAGAATTGAATTGAATTAAAAATACAAATAGTTGTACTTTCTATATTATGTTTCTAGATAGTACTATTAATGAATATTCATATCATATATGTTATGATCTACATAATTACGATGAACCAAATAAATATATTTTGTAATTTTAATTTTGTAACGATATCTGTTGTTTTATTCAACCTTTCTCGTGTTAACTTAATAGAATAGCTTATATAGTGGTAAGGGTCATTATAATTTTTAGGGTACCGTAATCGACAAGGAACCCTTATAGTTTCGCCATATCTGTCTGTCTGCGGCATAGCTCAGAGTTTCTTGGTACTAGAAAGCTGAAATTTGGTATGGATATGTATATGTATATTGATCACGCCGAAAAAATGGTAAAAAATAAAATAAAGAAAAAAATATTTTTTGACGATGGAGCGTGCTTGCCTTAAAGTAACCACTTGACTTACAGCCATTTTCGATAACCTATTTAACCTAAGATTTTCTTACTAGAGATAGAATTTTGACATAAGGTCCATACATCTAATGTCAAAAACCTAGCTCTAGTGAGCAAATCTAAGGAGGGCTATAGAAAATGGCCGTTAATGACCCAGTTGCGATCGCAGCCGAATATTAAAGAGAGGGTAACAACCAAAATTGGCCGAAGCCTGAGGTTTGCAAGCTCCAAAATTGAACGATCTCTTATGAATAACGACTTTCCAATACGTAATTACAATAAGAAAAACGTAAATTGTTTATTTTTAGGAGGTTTGTCAATTTGGGGTGGTCATGTCCCCTGTGACCCCCAAACTCTCGGACCGCCACTGACACAGATTATAGCTACTCAAACTCTAACTGAAAGACACAGAAATGAAACAACCAAAGACTTTGTAAAAAAATATTTTATTAAATTTCATACTCTTACGTAACTAACTACAAATGTCCTTATCTGTTGTGGCTTTAAATCTATCCCCTTATTCAGATTAATCATCTGCAAAGGCCTATCAGGGTACCCTTGATCATCACTAAACTCTAAATTGCTAACATTCCCATACACATCATTGAAATTTTTAACAAATTTCTCTTTCTGCCATTGCAAAGGAAAATAGTCTTCCAACCAAATATGTGCTGAGAGCGTAGTCTCCCTAGCATCTGTAATCCTAAAATCTTTAAAAAGATCTTTTATGAAAACCGTTTTAACGCCATTCCTAACCACATCAGACTTTTCTAAGTAATTTTCTAACCTCAACAAGAGCTTATCGTGCCATTTTTCGATCGTCAGAACATGGACTCCTATTGGGACTTTCATTCTTAGCGCTGAATACTCATTTTGACTATTATTCCAGGCTTCGTAACTGATATTGACATAAGTGGGGTGTATAGACGCGAAAACCTTTGGGCTCAGTTCTAATTCTTTGGCAAATTTCTTTTCAAAGACTTTGTTTGGCCTGTAGTCGGCTTTGGAGATGTATAAGTGATGGGTGCCTCGTACGATGAGGCCTCTACCGAATTCGGTTTCGTTTAAATACGCTTGGATGCCGCTGTCGTCGGTGAAAATTCGTCGGTGTAGCATTAGGTCTATATTCCCATCAAGGAGACAGGTCCCGCCTTGCGATCTGTCAGTAAAAACTGACAGGCGTATATTCTTTTCAATGTCTTCAATGTAGATTTTCGATGTCACCGGGTATATGTTGCCTGGAAATTAGGAAAGGGGTATGTTAACAAGATAAATTTAAAATAATAAAAAAACCCCTACGTAAAAATGCCTTAGATCATTTTGGAACATAGCTAAGAACCACTGGCTTTCAAATGAAAAAGACCGCATCGAAATCGGTCTATCCGTTTCAGAGCTACGATGCCACAGACAGACATCGACGTCAAACTTATAACACCCCTCTTTGCGTCGGGGGTTAAATATGGAGCTAGTGGCTAAGTAACAGCCGCACGGGTCGACCGATCAAAGGTTAAGCTGCGCTTGGCGCGGTCGGTCCGTGGGTGGGTGACCATCTATGTCATAGCGAGACTCCTCCGTGCCTCGGAAAGCACGTTAAGCTGTTAGTCCTGGCTGTCATTTGTAGATCTATGACAGTCGTTACGGGTATTCAGAAGCCAGAAAGTGATAACCAGTCTTGCCAAAGGGTATCGTGTTACCCTGTAACTGTGTAGTAGAATTTCGGAAAATCCTTTCTTATCGAATGCCTACACCACACAAAGAACACACCCTCCAAGTTTCAGGTCTCTTCGATCAGCGGTTTAGGCTGTGCATTGATCCGTCAGTCATTCAGGACAAAGCATTTTATATGTGTAGATAAATAGATAAAACACTTACCAGAAACGCCAGAAGCGCCATCTACAGTAGCCGGCGTGTACGTCGCTCTGACATCTCTGATCCTTTTTATAGTCTGTCGTCCATTACTGTCAGTGAAGAACACCCCTTTATTACCCAAATCAGTCACATATCTAACAAAAACATCTTTACCCAAATCATCATCGACTGGAATAGGCCCTATAACCCAATCCACTTCAATCGTAGGTAATCCCTTGTACAACCTCAAAGTAACTCCAGCGTATGTGGAGTATTTAATCTGTAATTCTTGTACGATATCTGATTTTAAGACTTTGGCCTCGAAATAGTCTGATATTAGAAGCGGTTGGGAGTCCATAGGCCTGAACATGTATGGGCCGGGTTTTTTTTTGTTGGTCCCTAACCTAACGGGGTCGTCGGATACGTAGTAACACATCTGTATGTCGAAAGATATTTTGACACCATTGGAGAGTTCTATTGACGATAATTTGCGTTTGGTGTCGAAATTAATTTGGATGTACTGAAAAAAAAGAATGATTTATTTTTATAGTTGTATGTTTTTTTTCAATTTCACACAGCGCCATCTAGCCCCAAAGTAACACCCAGATCCGTCACAGAAATTAAAATTCATCATTTCAAATTTTCAATTTCTGCCCGGCCAACCAACCACTCAGGTCGTCTGTTTGTTTGCTTTCACGCAATAACTACAGTCAAACAATGATCTTTTGGCACTTGGCAGAAATCGGAATGTACTTGAAAGATGGTGCCATCTATTTTAAACATATTTATTGTATAATATGTATATATAGGTACGTTAACATGGTTATATGACGTGAAACAATATAAATAAACGACTACGCTCGCCTGCTAACGTCGTACAAGTGATATATGTAAATGCCAAAAAAAATCTTGTTCGCCTGTACTGGATGTGCTTTACACTTATCTAAATCTTCTTATACCTATACTAGCTTCTGCCCGCGACTTCGTCCGCGTGGAATAGTGGTGCTCCGCTCCTATTGGTTTTAGCGTGATGATGTATGCCTATAGCCTTCCTCAATGAATGGGCTATCTAACACTGAAAGAATTTTTCAAATCGTACCAGTAGTTCCTGAGATTAGCGCGTTCAAACAAACAAACTCTTCAGCTTTATTTTATTAGTATATAAGTATATATAAAACCGGCCAAGTGCGTGTCGGGCCACGCGCAGTAGGGTTCCGTAGTAGGAGTTAGTTAGTCGACTATAGCTCTGTAACGTGACGTGACGTGATAGTTTTCCTTATAATTTCATTACATGTACTACGTCTGTGATTTTTTTCACATTTCTAGGTACAGCCATTCAAAAGTTAGAGGGGGGGGTAACTCGTATCGAACAAAAAAAATCACTTAAAATCTAGATATTTCGCAAAGGGCTCGCTTAACTGAAAAATGGTCTTTACACACCCATAATATTTTTGAAAGACCTATCTAACGATACCCCACACGAAGGGGTACGCGAGAAAAAAAATATTCATCCCTACTTTACATGTTTGGGAGCTAGCCCAAAAAAAAATATTTTTCAAAATTTTATTTTACCACTTTCTCGGCGTGATCAATATACATATTCATACCAAATTTCAGCTTTCTAATAACAAAAACCACGGAGCTATGCCGCGGACAGCAGACAGACAGACGGACAGAGCGAAACTATAAGGGTTCCTTGTCGGTCTACGGAACCCTAAAAATGGAATGATGTTCGTTAGTCTCGCTAAAACTCGGGAACGGCTGGGCCGATGTAGCTGATTTTGGTTTTGAAATGTTTGTCGTAGTCCAGGGAAGGTTTAAACGGTGAGAAAAAGTTAAGATACATGTAAGGGATACGAAGAACACCGGATCATCTAGTTAGTAAATATATATTTGATTATTTACCTCATTCTTAATAAAATTATCACTCGATTCAGAACTGTGGTAACCCGACTTTTCCATTCGCCGATAGTATTTTTCGAAGTCGAAATAAGGTGTCGTGCTTTCGGTGTTCGAATCTGTCGTTTCGTCGTAATAATATTCTACGTAGGTGGGGGGTGGGGTTGTCTTTTTAGGGATGAACCTTCGTGTCGTAATAATTGGGGGACGTGTAGTGGTCGTAGTGGTGCTAGTCGTTGTAGTGGAGCTAAAAAAGTAAAAAAAAAATTACAAAGATCTGCCTAGACTTTTCCGTAGATATCACCGAGACTCCGTGCCTCGGAAAGCACGTTAAGCTGTTGGTCCCGGTTATCATTTGTAGATCTTTGACAGTTGTTACGGGTAGTCAGATGCCAGAAAGTGTGACAACCAGTCTTACCAAGGGGTATCGTGTTACCCGGTAACTGGGTTGTGAAGGTCAGATAGGCAGTCGCTCCATGTAAAACACTGGTACTCCGCTGCGTCCGGTTTAGACTGGAAGCCGACCCCAACATAGTTGGGAAAAGGCTAGGCAGATGATGATGCACTAAGTCTATTAAGGCCAAGCTCACCGACTGTTGGTTTCGTAATCGGTCCGTTAAACGAAAAGGTTTTTTTGTTGTTGGAAGCTGGAATTTTCGTGTTACCCACTTCTAGTTCAACCCTGGTTTGGTAATCGACCGTTTCAGGAATAAATATCTCAAATAGCACATTACCCATCGAAAGTTGGAAGTTTAAATTTATAGTAAACAACTGTATACAAGTTAATAGCTTTGCGCCCGCGACTTCGCCCGCGTGGACATTTTTTTTACACCTTAGGTTCCATTATTCAAGTTTTAGTAGGGATCCCTAATTATTTCCGGAAATAAATATAGCCTATGACACTTCGTAAAGATGTAGCTTTTTAACGGCGGAAGAAATTTAAAATCGGTCCAGTAGTTTTTGAGTTAAAACCCTACAAACAAACAAATCTTTCCTCTTTATAATATTAGTATAGATCAGACCGTTATCTATAGCGTTAGAAAAAGTCATTATGGCCTAGTGGTTAAGGCACACGCTTCTCGTGTACGAGTGTGCGGGTTCGAAAGCTGGCAAGTACCAATGTGACTTTTCTAAAGCCATATGTACTTTCTAAGTATATCTTAGATGTCACTGACTAACGGTGAAGGAAAACATCGTGAGGAAACCTTGACTTAAAAAGTCTGCAATCGCCAATCCGCCTTGAGCGCACGTGGTGATCAATGCTCATGCCTTCTCTGTGTGAGAAGAGGCCTGTGCCCAGCAGTGGGACAATATATAGGCTGGGGCTGATGATGAGACCGTTATCTTGTCGGTGACCTTGAGCCTTAGTAGGTGGTAGACACCACTGTAAGCAAATAGCAAAAAAACAAAATCCACTCACAAAACCGGCGTAGTAGTAGTGGTTCTCAGAACGATCTTCTGAGCTTCCAATTCCTCGTCTTCCACTTCCAAAACCTTGGGAGGGGGTGTCAGAATATAGTCATTGTATAGCTCCAATTCCCTAGCTTTCGTCACGTTTGGAAACTGCAGCTTAGACCCTGGTTTCTCCGTGGCATCTTCGAAGTATTCGTACTCAGGAATATCGTCCAACAAAGATTTGTCATCAATCTTCAAATTGTTCGTCTGTCTGGTGAGATATTTCTTCTTCTTGGAGTTCTTGTTCAGTTTTTTGATGATAGATCTTTTTGATCGTGTTCTGACTTGTATGCGGTCTACGTAGTATGATTTGAAGCCTATGGGAGGTATGCTTTGGGCTATGAAAACTATTTCGTCTTCGGTGATGAATTCTCCTCTATCGGGGAGGGCGTTAACTAAATCTGGGATGGTGACTATTGAGTGGTTTTGTTTTACACCTGTAAGGGTAAAAATATTTGTAGCATGTATCATTTTATTTCCGTGCCTCGGAAAGCACGTTAAGCTGTTGGTCCCGGTTGTCATTTGTAGATCTTTAACTGTCGTTACGGGTAGTCAGAAGCCAGAGACTGACAACCAGTCTTACCAAGGGGTATCGTGTTACCCGGTAACTGGGTTGTGGAGGTCAGATACGCAGTCGCTCCATGTTAAACACTGATACTCAGCTGCATTAGTTTAGACTGGAAGCCGACCTCAACATAGTTGGGAAAAGGCTAGGCAGATGATGAAATGTCAGCGTAATTGGCCTCCTTCTTTTTGGAGTCTGTTAATTATAAAACCACATTTGTACTGTACTCCTTAAACACACTTCTGCCTACCCCACCACCACCACGATTAACAAGCGTGATAATTAATATATATACCTTTAGGATCGTACACGCTGTATATTCCTCTAGTCACGGGCAATCTGACTGGCATGGTCACAGGCCAAGACAGGGGGTTATATATTACAATCTGAAATCAAATAAAAATAAAAATATAATATAAAACTCAAAGGTGACTGGCATAGTGATCTATCAACGCACAGCCCCAACCACTGGAGGGATCGGGCTGAAATTTGGCATGCAGGTAGATGTTATGACGTAGGCATCCGCTAAGAAAGCATTTTGATAAATTCTACCCCTAAGGGGGTGAAAAAGGGGGGCAAATTTTGTATGAAACTCGGTTATTTTTTAACTCACGCGGGCGAAGCCGCTGGCGGGAAGCTAGTATAAATAATATTTCACCAGAATATCTTACGACCTAACACTACTAACTAATCTATCTATACATATAAAATGCTTTGTCCTGAATGACTGACGGATCAACGCACAGCCTGAACCGCTGATCGTAGAGACCTGAAACTTGGAGGGTGTGTTCTTTGTTTGACGTAGACATCCGATACGAAAGGATTTTCCGAAATTCTGTCCCAAAGGGGGTGCAAAAGATGGGCAAAGTTTGTATGAAGCGTGAAAAGTAGGGATGATTTTTTTTTCTCGCGTATCCCTTTATTTGGGGTATCGTTAGATAGGTCTTTAAAAAATATTATAGGTGTGTCAAGACAATTTTTCGGTTAAGAGAGCCATTTGCGAAATATCAAGCTTTTAAAGCCAAATTTTTGTTCGATACGAGCGTACCCCCCTCTAACTTTTAAATGACTGATCCTAGAAATGTAAAAAAAATCACAGACGTAGCACATCTAATGAACTTACAAGGAAAACTATCACGGCTAAGTAGGCTTAACCGGTTACAGAGTTATAGTCGACTAACTAAGACCTACTACGGAACCCTACTGCGCGTGGCCCGACACGCACATGGTCGGTTTTCTTTATTTGAATTCCTATAGCCTATGGGGGCGGTATTAGTATTAATAAGGCATTGCCAGCTACAGTTATTTAGAAGTCAATACTCACAAAGAATCGATCTCCCTCCAAAGTCCAACAAGACGACACGTTGAACTGACACGCGTAATAAATCATTTCTTTTGATGATTTGCGGAGAACGCTGTAACAAATTAAATATTAGAATTTAATAAAAAAGCATGGACACAATCCTACGAATGGACAAACAGACTTGCATATTGCACTTGTGAAATTTAGACTACCATATGATTCTTTGTAGTTCCAACATTATTACAAACATGTTTTTGGAATTGATAAAATTTTCTTTTTAAGTTGACACCTTCCCGCGGCCAGTGCTCCGAGGCCGACGCCATCCCCAAGGCCGATGCCATGCCCGAGGCCGACGCCCCACATTAGGCCGACGCCCTACCTTAGGCCGACGCGCTACATTAGACCGACGCCTACCTTAGGCCGACGCCATCCCAGAGGCTGCCGCCAACCGTAGGCTGACGCCTACCCTAGGTCGACGCTAACCGTAGGCCGACGCCCCACATTAGGCCAACGCCCTACCTTAGGCCGACGCCCTACCTTAGGCCGACGCCTACCTTAGGCCGACGCCTACCTTAGGCCGACGCCCTACCTTAGGCCGACGCCTGTCTTAGGCCGACGCTCTACATTAGGCCGACGCCTACCTTAGGCCGACGCCCTACCTTAGGCCAACGTCATCCCCGAGGCCGACTCCCTACATTAGGCCGACGCCCTACCTTAGGCCGACGTTATCCCCGAGGCCGACGCCCTACCTTAGGCCGACGCCTGTCTTAGGCCGACGCCTACCTTAGGCCGACACTCTGCTCTTGCCTTCACTAGGCCGACGACGACTAATATGAGTTTGTTTATTACGCTATTACAGTAAAAATCTTAAACAGATTTTCATAAAATTCAGCAAGGAGGTAGATTAAAAAATGGGGAAGAACACAGGATAGTTTTTATCCGGCAGCGTGAGCTAGCTCCGTTAAGATGCAGATAAGGTGAAACTTGGGGAAAAAAGCTAGTTGTTACATTGACAGAACTCACTTAAAAGCTGGTCTGAACATTTGCATGCATATCTCTTTGGCCAGGAACGCCTTCCTCGCGTAGTACTCGCTCACGTGAGGCCTCATGCCGCCAGTTATTATCGTGTGGTCTTGAAGAACTCCTAGAAAAAATAACAAATATCGTCGCTGCAGTATAAACCTCGTAAAGCACAAATTTATTTATATCTTTATTTTATTTTTGGAATAACTAAATACCTATTGTAAAAACAGCTATTGTAAACATGTTTAAAAGAGTAACCATGGAGTTTCTTGCTCGTTCTTCTCCATAGGAATCTACGCTTTGGAACGGGCAAATAGCTTCAACTATTCCATTATGACTAACTGACAGACTCATTATTCTTTGACAATTCAAAAGTGCCTGTAAATGGTCTAATTGAAATAAATGATTTGAATTTTGAATTTACAAGGTATGGTATGAATGTAGCAGAGGAGCTCGTGGCTAAGTAACAGCCGCATGGTTCGATCGATCAAAGGTTAAGCTGCGCTTGGCGCGGTCGGTCCGTGGATGGGTGACCATCTTTGTTATAGCGAGACTCCTCCGTGCCTCGGAAAGCACGTTAAGCTGTTGGTCCCGGTTGTTATTTGTACATCTTTGACAGTCGGGTAGTCAGAAGCCAGAAAGTGTGACAACCAGTCTTACCTAGGGGTATCGTGTTACCCGGTAACTGGGTTGTGGAGGTCGGATAGGCAGTCGCTCCATGTAAAACACTGGTACTCAGCTGCATCCGGTTAAGACTGGAAGCCGACCCCAAAATAGTTGGGAAAAGGCTAGGCAGATGATGGTATGAATGTAGCAGTTTTAAGATTTGTAACAACGACTGCTATCAAGCAGCCGGGGACGACGGCTTAACGTGCCAGGCACGGGGGTGTAACACCACTAACTTCCAGACTCCGGGCTGCTTTGTGACATTCTACAAAATCCACAAAGCAATTTAGGCCCGACCCGGGACACCCCCGTGCCTGGCACGTTAAGCCGTCGTCCCCGGCTGCTTGATAGCAGTCGTTGTTACAATTCCATGTCAGAGGCCGTCAGAGGCGGGTTTGAGACAACTCTGACACTAGGGCTTGTTAGGTTGGTAAACCGCAGCTCACACTATAAGAAGGATTTGGTCTCTCACCTGATATCCACATGATCTCCTCAAATCGTCTGTCATTGTTGCTTAGTTGAGCAAATATTTGTAACTGCTTTGCTATCTAGGAAGAGAAAAAAAATATTTATTGTAAAAGTTTTACGCATAAAATTGTTTTGTCAACATATATCTAATCCTAGATTGTACTTGATCTCGGATTAAGTGTCGCGTCAGCGGCTTTCATTTATCTATACTTATAATAAATCTGTAGAGACGTCAATTCTGTACATGAAATATATTTCCAAAATAACTATCAGGGGGTGATTAGGGATCGATACTGATGCCAAAAATGCAATCAGTAAAATTTTTGTCTGTCTGTCTGTCTGTATAAACGTTATAGAAACAAAAACTACTCGACGGATTTTAACGAAACTTGGTGCAATTATTTTTCATACTCCTGAGCTGGTTATAGTATACTTTTCATCACGCTACAATCAATAGGAGCAGAGCAGTGAAGGGAAATGTTGGGAAAACGGGAGAAGTTACTCCATTTTTTAAGCTTCCGTTGCGTGTGCAACCTTAATGGTTAAAGCTACACAGAAATCAAGGCTATAGGCTATACATCATCACGCTAAGACCAATAGGAGCGGAGCACCACTATTCCACGCGGACGAAGTCGCTGGCAGAAGCTAGTCTATATATATAAAAATGAATCTCTATTTCCCTTCGTTACGGCATCACACGTGAGCGGCTGGACCGATTTGGATAAAATTTGGTACGGAGATAGAGGAGACCTTGGAGAAGGTTTTAGGCTACTTTTTACCCTCGGGACGATATATATGATATTCAAAATTAAATGTCGTAGTGTCACACACAGATATTCGTGGTTTACACTGTCAAGTGATCTACGGCGTAGCACGTAGCCTACGGCGTAGCTAGGCCGTAGTAATCTGTGGCTTATATTTTTGAAAGACATAGTATTATTTGTTCTGTATTGATTGAAGATAGTATAAAGTCTGTAAAAAGACTATTGTAAACATTTCCTATTGAAATAGTAACCCCCAATTTGACATCAAACACAAAAAGTCTGAAATCGCCAATCCGCCTTGAGCGCACGTGGTGATCAATGCTCATGCCTTCTCTGTGTGAGAAGAGGCCTGTGCCCAGCAGTGGGACAATGGCCGCGATTCTCTTGACACCATCTAAATTAAATTCAGTCTATAATTCTCTCTTACCATCAACAAACATAAGAAAGGGATAGCAAACTTTTAACACCTGTCAAATTAGAAAAAAATAGTTTTCCATACAAATTTAAACATCACGACGTAACATCTCGACTAAATTAACAAACCTGTACGAACAAAATGTCATCTGTCATTTAATTTGACAGCACTGAATTACTTGCTATCCTCTTCTTGTATTTCGCAATAGAAAAAGAGCATGATATTTAGAATTAGTTTAGTCGTGTGTAAGTCAGAATCGGCACCAATATATAGGCTGATGATGTATAAAGCCGTTTGCACCAAACTTTTTATCATTTATACTTTATACTCTTACGAATATCACAAAACATGATGTCAATAGTAAGCATACTTTTAATATTTTTATTACATCAATATATAGATATAATAATTAAATAGACATATATCATAAATATTTAGTCGAAAAACATAAAGTAATAGCCTAATTTAACAATTTTATTCTCCACTAGATTCTGCCAGCGACTTCGTCCGCGTGAAATAGTGGTGCTCTGCTCCTATTGGTCTTAGCGTGATGATATATAGCCTATAGCCTTCCTCGATAAATGGACTATCTAACACTGAAAGAATGTTTCAAATCAGACCAGCGGTTCCTGAGATTAGCGCGTTTAAACAAAATAACAACATTTCCCTTCATTGCCCTGCTCCTATTGATTGTAGCGTGATGAAAAGTATACTATAACCATCTCAGGAGTATGACAAATAATTGTACCAAGTTTCGTTAAAATCCGTCGAGTAGTTTTTGTTTCTATAGAGTTTATACAAACAGACAAAAATTTTACTGATTGCATTTTTGGCATCAGTATCGATCCCTAATCACCCCCTGATAGTTATTTTGGAAATATATTTCATGTACAGAATTGACCTCTCTACAGATTTATTATAAGTATAGAAGATTTTGACAGATCTTGGATGACAGTTCTTCCGTTTCACGTATAAGTAACCGCATATTTTTTTGATACAACCAGCTGATACTGATAGTGTTCTTACCTGTATATAATGATGTACCTCCCTGGCTAGGTACTTGATAACTGGCCGGGAGGTATACATGCCAGACGCGTGTGTATCTTTGTCATATGTGAATGGAAAGAAATCATCTTGTTTTGTGGACAATTTTGGCCTGAAAGGTGAAAAAAATAAATGTTATTTTGCAAATAGGTTATAAAATAACACTTATACACGACAATTGTTATTTTTAAAGCTAGATGAGGCCGGTGTTTCCTATCCGACTACCTTAAGAAGAAACACCGAAACAAACTCAAGGGTCAAAGTCTCTTTTAAGGTCCAGACATAATGTAATTGCATCATGGATGTACAACAACAAGGTAAACAAGAAAATTGAAAATTTTAAAAACCCCTTGCCAAAAATGCCTTACATCATTTTGGAAAAGAGCTGATACTCTTACACTGCTTGACTGATATTAACCAAACATAGCTAAGAACCACCGCAAGGAAACTGGCTTTCAAATGAAAATAACCGCATCGAAATCGGTCCATCCGTTTGAGGGCTACGATACACACACAGACAGACATCGACATCAATCTTATAACACCCCTCTTTTCGCGTCGGGGGTTAAAAAGGAGTTTATGACATAGATGGTTACCAATCACGGCAAGCGCAGCTTAACCTTTTGAAAATTCAAAAGACTTTTATTCAAATTAGGCTGAAAATCCGAACGTCAAATTTACAAAAGACAGCCCTCAAAACGCCCGCCCTTCACCCACGTGGACATTTTTTTTACACCTTGTGTAAGTAGGGAACCCAAATTATTTCTGGAAATAAAAATAGCATATGACACTTCGTAAAGATGTAGCTTTCTAATGGTGAAAGAATTTTTAAAATCGGTCCAGTAGTTTTTGAGTTAAAACCCTACAAACAAACAAATGTTTCCTCTGTATAATATTAGTATAGATACTTACGATGCTTGATGAACTGCCTTCAAATAACACGCTGGGCTGGAGTAGAATAAATATACTTTTCCCGTGTTATACGAAGACTGTCTTCCATTCACGTTCCTGTAAATAAAAAAAACAAGTTCGAGATAAATAATATTTTTAAGCAGTCTCCGCGCTGCTCCGACTAGACACCGCCAGTGTACTTGTAAACTGAATAAGAAGAAGTCGGCTTAAGATGGCAGGGAAAGCGTCCCGAATGATTTAAACATAGATATATATACGTTACTAAAGTAACTAGATGTGCAATCACCAAGCAAAATGCGTGCCATAAAGGTTGTAACCAGTCATAATTCATGACATCTGTCACTTGGTAGCCAGCTTGAATCTATCAGAGTGACAGCAGGACGATTTTAACAATAATATGGGCAAATTTGTAGTAAATGTATGGGCAAATTTGTAGTAAATGCCATCCTTATCATACAGATGTCATGAACATTACGTTTCGCTTAGTGTGAGAGAGATAGATATAATTTTACATCAAAATGATTACTAATTTCAAAGCTACGTCTGCATTCTAAAAAATGGTTACGTTTTTGTGACCGCGTAATGTTCGAGATTGCATCTCTATTGATATATCTCGATGGATTTAAATATTTTTTTGTAGTGAAACTGTGTGAAAATAATACTAGAACAATAAGAAAAACACTGGGTTCACTAATTCACAGTATCTATTATTCAATACACTATTATAAAAGAAATGTGAAAAGTCCTCATCGTTCGGCCTGTAGGCGCCCCGGGAAACCACATGAAAAAAACCGGCCAAGTGCGTGTCGGGCCACGCGCAGTAGGGTTCCGTAGTAGGTCTCAGTTAGTCAACTATAACTCTGTAACCGGTTAAGCCTACTTAGCCGTGATAGTTTTCCTTATAAGTTCGTTACATGTGCTACTTCTGTGAATTTTTTCACATTTCTAGGTACAGCCATTCAAAAGTTAGAGAGGGGGGTAACTCGTATCGAACAAAAATTTGCACTGAAAAGCTAGATATTTCGCAAATGCCTCGCTTAACCAAAAAATGGTCTTCACACACCCATAATATTTTTGAAAGACCTATCTAACGATACCCCACACGAAGGGGTATGCGAGAAAAAAAATATTCATCCCCACTATACGTGTTTGGGCGCCGAGAAAGTGGTAAAATTTTATTTTTACCAATTCGTTTTACCAATTTCGGCTTTCTAGTGACAAGAACCTCGGAGCTATGCCGCGGACAGACAGACAGACAGACGGACATGGCGGAACTATAAGGGTTCCTGGTCGGACTACGGAACTCTAAAAACGGTGGCTCTTAGGAAAAAAGTATTCTGTCATTTTTTATAGATAATTATCTAATCTTCAAATTTTGGTCTAAGCTATTTTATGATGAAACTTACCGTTTTGCTGAAAATCTGACCTTTGACCCCGAGTATTTTATTTTGCACGTCGCCGGATCCGGAGCTGGATCGATGAGGACTTTTCACATTTCCTTTATAATAGTGTAATGAACGATCCTACCAATTTTTAGCTAAGTGGGATTTTTTGTAACCTTGGATGTCTAAATTGATTGGCTATATTTGTTCTAATTTTACCACATATATAAATAAAATAGCATTAAATGATGAATGATGATGTTTAGAGCATGAAATTGACATAAAAGCGCCATCCTTACGTCATTTTGTTAATTTCTGTGGCAGAATTAGAACAAAATAGGTCACGACTTTGTTTAAATATTTCATAATATCTATTTGCACTGACTATAGTCGAAGCAGTGTGAAGACTTCGATTAATCTATGATTAGTAGGATTTATAGATAAATAAATATAATTTATTTACATTAGGAAAATAAAAAAGTAAGTATAGATATTCTAATTTAAATCTAACTAAAATGGAGTCAAAAAATTCTTCCTCATTGCCGTCAACTGGAAGTGTACCCAAGAGGCTGGCGGCATTGCCACGTTGGATGGCAATGAGCCTTTGGCCAAAGTAAAAGCCAGCCTTTGGGTCACGGGAAGTGTCAACAAGCCAATTTAAAGATTAGACTAGCTTCCCGCCAGCTGCTTCACCCGCGATATTTTAGCTAATGGATACAAAAACTTGACAAATTATATACTAAAACCTTCCTCATTAATCACTCTATCTATTAAAAAACCGGCCAAATGCGTGTCAGGCCACGCGCAGTAGGGTTCCGTAGTAGGAGTTAGTTAGTCGACTATAGCTCTGTAACCGGTTAAGCCTACTTAGCCGTGATAGTTTTTCTTATAATTTCATTACATGTACTACGTCTGTGATTTTTTTCACATTTCTAGGTACAGCCATTCAAAAGTTAGAGGGGGGGTAACTCGTATCGAACAAAAAATTTCACTTAAAATCTAGATATTTCGCAAATGGCTCGCTTAACTGAAAAATGGTCTTCACACACCCATAATATTTTTGAAAGACCTATCTAACGATACCCCACACGAAGGGGTACGCGAGAAAAAATATATTTTTCAAAATTTTATTTTACCACTTTCTCGGCGTGATCAATATACATATTCATACCAAATTTCAGCTTTCTAATAACAAAAACCACGGAGCTATGCCGCGGACAGACAGACAGACAGACAGACAGACAGACAGACAGACAGACGGACAGAGCGAAACTATAAGGGTTCCTTGTCGGACTACGGAACCCTAAAAAACCGCATCAAAATCCGTTGCGTAGTTTTAAAGATTTAAGCATACATAGGGATATAGGGACAGAGAAAGCGACTTTGTTTTATACTATGTTGTGACTACTCACGCAATTAGCTTGTCGATGTTAGCGAACCACGCTGGCGCGTCATGGTATCCTAGCCGTTGTCCCATTATGACCATAACGTTTTTCGTGGTGAAATAAGGGCTTTGGCGCTGGTTGATCTGGTGGAGGAACACCTTCACCTAGAGATAAAGATGCTATGGTTACTGGACTTTGTATAAGACGACATGGTATTTTAGATAAATTTAAAAAACAAAAAAGTTACATCATTTTGGAAAAGAGCTGATACTCTTACACTGCTGGACCGATATTAACCAAACATAGCTAAGAACCCCCGCAAGGGAACTGGCTTTCAAATGAAGAAAACCGCATCGAAATCGGTTCATCCGTTTGAGAGCTACGATGCCACAGACAGACATCGACGTCAAACTTATAACACCCCTCTTTTTGCGTCGGGGGTTAAAAATGTGGGTTTGTTGCTGTCTAGAATTTTCCTAAATATGCGGGTTCCGTACCAAAAATGGTAAAAGGAAACCCTTATGGTTTCATTCCGTCTGTCCGTCTGTCTGTCACAGCTGATTATTTCAGGAACTACTCATGCTATCGACTTGAAATTTGGAACAGTTATAAAGAACCATGCGTATTGCAAATGAAAAAAAGTTTAAAATGGTAGTGAGTGAGTGTAGTAGTTAAAATGTTTAGTATGGAAATATTAGGTGGAAGTAGGGATTCAAATTTAAGTATACTGGGTCATGTGGTGTATCATATGAAAGGGTTTGGCCTGCACGTTACAAATGTATTTTTTTTTTCGAATTATAATGAAATAAAAAGGCACAAAAAGTCGATAGACATTAACTTAAATATTATAGGAAATATATGGTAAACAGCTGTTTTAAGTTAATCGGACCGTTATCTTATCGGTGAACTAGGGCCTAAGTACCACAGTTTTGAAGTAATCATCAATTTTCTTCTACAAACAAACTTAATTGTGCGGTCGTAAAAAAAAACAAGATAATTGCGACTTTAGGAATGTTTAAAATTTTTGATCGAAGATATTTTGATTTTCAACTGTTTGTCACCAATTTCTTATGATGTTAGGTTATTTTCATTTGTTTTTTTAGGGTGAGTTTTCTTCTATTATCTTTGATATTTTTAAACGTATTAATTCATGAATTATATTAGACCGATTCGATGTTTGTTATCAATATTTATTTTTATTTCTTTAAAAACATATTTTCAATTATTTTTAATTAATCTTTACATAATTTGATATCCAACTAATTTTATTTAAAATTCAATACGTCATTATCTCATTTCTCTTTTTGAAACTAAAAACAATTTTTTTTAATAAAAAAAAACTAAACCAAAAACAAAAAAACTATATATTTTGGGTTTTTTTTAATGTTTTTTTTTAACCCAAACCAACAAAAGGAGGTCAAATTTGCTACTGCCGTGGGATTGAGACGTTACATCTCTCTGTTTTAACATTTTCATTGTTTTGACATATTATTATAGTTTCAATATTGATAGCTGGATGTTACTCAGCCTATATGAGTGCCAGGACTTAGATCGGCTCCCGGCAAACCGATTTACGGAGTAGCAACGGACCCCCCGATGGAACAACACGAAATTGGGATCTGAATAAAACTGAAACGAAAACTTCGCTTGCGCGATGCAAGATAAAATTTTCAGGTTTTTTTTTCTCGAAACTACTAAAACTTTTGTTCTAACGTTATTCTTTTAAACTAAAGCTTAATTAACATAATTTATTTACGTATTTTTTGTTTTTGTACAGAGTGCTCGGTTTAAATTTTATTAAAGGGTGAAAATTTGGAATGCTTGTTATGATTTTTCTAATGGGAAAGAAAAAGGTGGAAATATATTCCTCAATTAGCGTTTGGCGTGATTTCATTGGTTCCTGCAGATGCCTGGTTACTCTTAGGGCTGTGCTGTGACGCCCAATTATCGATTTAAAGAGGAAGATAGTAGCTGTGCGTTTAGCAGATAAAACAAGGATACAAACATTTCTATCAACTCCTATCTTTAATGATCATTTTACGAGTTTTCTAAACTTTTCTCTATTAAATAAGATTAAAACAATACTCAATTCACTAAGTAAAATAAAAGAAGGTCCTAATACAATGTTAAAAAACAAGGCTGAATGCAGTTTCCTTTGCTTGTTAACTGTCAAATGTCAGATTCGCGCATGCGTGTTGCGGTTATTTAGATGGAAGCCATTTTGAAAGCGGGAAAGGGATATATATATTGTTTTTCTTAAAATCAATAAAACACTTGTTTTATATTAGATGTATGTGTGTTTTACTATACAATTATGTACACTGACTACATGGTTAATTTTGAGCTTTAAAAATAATGATAAACTACTAACATATTTAATTCAATTAGAGTACTATTTTTTGCATTTAGTACCTAAAGCCTATGGAAACACCGTGTAACCAACGTACTTTTTTATTAACTGTGTTACCGCCAAAGTACATACTTTAATAAAGTTGTTGCTAAAATTGGTAAAGGCAGCATTTTTAAGTCTCACTTATTAGCAAAAAGGATTAGTAAAATTCTCATTCATAAATGCTGTTGAGCATTAATTCGAACTTAAGTAAGCAGCCTAATCCTGGATTACGTTAAGTAAGGATTAGGTGAGAAATGGTTAAACTTAAGATTACAAGTTTTTAACCCCCGACGCAAAAAGAGGGGTGTTATAAGTTTGACGTCGATGTCTAATGTCTATCTGTGGCATCGTAGCTCTCAAACGGATAGACCGATTTCATTGCGGTTTTTTTTTCATTCGAAAGCCAGTTTCCTTGCGGTGGTCCTTAGCTATGTTTTGTTAATATCGGCCCAGCAGTGTAAGAGTATCAGCTCTTTTCCAAAATGATGTAAGGCATTTTTGCGTAAGGGGTTTTTTAAGTAAGACGGCTAACGTATAATTGTTACTTACTCTTTCCTCTACGTTGCTGAATGCTGTGTCTGAAGTGATGATGAGAGGATCATTGCAGAACCCCCCGAAGCAGAAGCCTGGAGGAGACCAGTAGCCATCGAAGAGTTTATGGGTGTAGATGTCGGACTCCGAACCTAGAGCAATAGGGTCATCATTATCTGCCTTGCCTATTCCCAACTATGCTGGTCGGCTTCTAGTCTGAACCGGCAGCTGAGTACCAGCGTTTTACATGGAGCGACTGCCTATCTGACCTCCACAACCCAGTTACTGGGTAACACGATACCCCTTAGTAAAATTAGTTGTCAGACTTTCTGGCTTCTGACTAACCGTAACGACTGTCAAAGATCTACAAATGACAGCCGGGACCAACAGCTTAACGTGCTTTCCGAGGCACGGAGGAGTCTCGCTATGACATAGATGGTCACCCATCCACGGACCGACCGCGCCAAGCGCGGCTTAATGATCGGTCGACCCGTGCGGCTGTTACTTAGCCACGAGCTCCGAAATAGAGCAATAGGGTAGGATTAGATAAACGAATCTATTTACTATCCCACTGTTGGGTAAAGGCCTTTTCTCATACAGAGAAGGCATGAGCATTGATCACCACGTGCGCTCAAGGCGGATTGGCGATTTCAGATCTTCGAGAGGTCAGATAGGCAGTCGCTCCATGTAAAACACTGGTATTCAGCTGCATCCAATAAGCCTAGAATCAGACCCCAACATAGTTGGGCAAAGACTAGGCATACGATGATACTTAGGTTAGGTAAAAATTAAGGTTATCTGACGGCTCGTTTGGCGTAGTAGCTGAGCAATTGGCTGCTGTGCTGCGTGTCGCAGGTTCGATTCCCGCACGGGACAACTAAAATTGTTCCGAGTCTGGGTGTTTGTGCATGTGTAATGTATATTTGTAAACGCACCCACGATACAGGAGCTTTCTTAGTGTGAGGCAACGCTTTAAAAAGAAATCTTACCCAAATCATCGCTTCCTCTCCATATAAACTCCAAGGTCTTAGTCTTCATCCTGGCTAGTTCATCTTCGAAGCTAATAGGATTAATGAAGTGCCCATCAAAACCCATCTGTGCCATCAGCGACGCGAACTCTTTAGAATGGCCGTACACATCTGACTGCCAGGTAACCAGAGGTCTACCACATTCAAGGAACGTGGCATTAATTTTTCTGAAAGAGAACATTAAAAATTATATCTAGCTTCTGCCCGCGACTTCGTAGCTCGTTTTTTTCGGAGCTCGTGGCTAAGTAACAGCCGCTCGGTCCGTGGATGGGTGGCTCCTCCTTGCCTCGGAAAGCACGTTAAGCTGTTGCTCCCGGCTGTCATTTGTAGATCTTTGATAGTCGTTACGGGTAGTCAGAAGCCAGAAAGTGCAACAACCAGTCTAACCAACGAGTACCGTGTTACCCGGTAACTGGGTTGTGGAGATCAGACAGGCAGTTGCTCCATGTAAAACACTGGTACTCAGCTGCATCCGATTTAGACTGGAAGCCGGCCTCAACATAGTTGGGAACAAGCTAGGCAGATGAAGATGTCTACCTGAGACTGTAAGTGAAGTGGTCGATGATAGCATGGTAGCTGGTGGTAGCCTCGTCACTCATACTCCATCCTCCCCCCACGAAGTGGAGTCTACCCTGACGAAGCAGCTGGTAGACCATACGTTTGACTGTGAAAACAAATTTTATTTAAACGCTTGTGCACCATTTTTTTTTCCCGATGGGAAATCATCAAATGACCCCTCCCGCCGTGGGTGGGGCGGGTGGGAGTGTCAGACTCTTACTGACTAAAACCCATCCATGTTCCTTCCTCAGCCCTTTGTATTCCGGGGGCGCGGTATCTCTTTCGAACGTCCCGCAGCCCCGGCAGAAACGCTTGTGCACCAATACATCGCTCTAGAAGTCGGATGCGAATTACATTCATAAATGGCGGAGTAATCGCGTGACAAACATACAGACGAATTGAGAACCTCCTCCTTTTTGAAGTCGGTTAAAACTAATGATTAATAACAATATGTTAACTAGCTAACTAAGGTACAAGTTCACCGACAAGATTACAGTCCGATTAACTTAAAACAGCTGTTTACCATAAATTCAAACTTCCAACTTTCGATGGGTAACGTATTATTTGAGATTTTTATTCCTGAAACGGTCGATTACC
The DNA here is from genome assembly GCA_963891755.1 of Pyrrhia umbra. NCBI lineage: Eukaryota > Metazoa > Arthropoda > Insecta > Lepidoptera > Noctuidae > Pyrrhia > Pyrrhia umbra. The sequence continues at coordinate 6,212,910 of OY982946.1, forward strand.
AAACCAGGGTTGAACTAGAAGTGGGTAACACGAAATTTTTTTAACGGGTCGACTACGTAACCATCTGCCATCTGCATTTTTTAACCACGAAGCGTGAATTGTCGTGTTGTCAACCTTTTGTTCATCCCCGGCTTGGTAATCGACCGTTTTAGGAATAAAAACCCAAATAATAGGTTGTTAATCGTATGGTAGAAGTTTGAATTTATGCTAAACAGCTGTTTTAAGTTGATCGGACCGTTATCTTGTCGGTGAACTAGGGCCTAAGAGGTCCCACGACTGGCTATTTCGGAGCAACTTATGTGCTACGCCGTAGCTTACCGTGTAGTGCTACGCCGTAGCGAGTTTAGTAGCGTAGTTTAATTCATACTCGTTAGGAAAAAGATGTCTAATTTTTATTTTGAATATATTTAAATTATTTTTTAAACAAGTATAAGGTTTTAAAATTAATATGGTACCTGTTAAATCTCTGTTTTTCCACCAGTGGAAAAAATATGGCATGTCGGAGAATGTGAACCTGTTAACAAAGTAAAATTCATTCATTATCAAATATATAATTAAATCATACTAAGCATTTCATTACAAAAAAGAATGCAGCCGCATCCTCCATTTTTTGGAAGAAGGTTAAAATAAAATTGTTATGAAAATAAATTCGGTTCGTTTTAAACGAAAATAAATATTATTAGGTACTTATTTAATATCTAAAGTAATTGAGATTTTAAAAACGGTTTTTTACTTCGGGTAACATTCATAATTGCATAGATAATAATTGCTATAACTGATCAATATTGATAGTCAGTCATTCAGGACAAAACTATTTTTATGTATAGATGTTACTCGGTAAAGATGTAGCTTTTAGACCGCGGGCCACGAACAGATTTTGATGACCAATAACCTCCCGGGCGAAAACTCGTATGATGCTTAAGATAGGTTTATTATGAAGCTTGGTGAACGTCAGCTGCAGTTTGGGTGGTGGGATAAGCAGCGGTGGTCTCCCAAATATGAAGAAAAAAATATTAATTTCCTCCCGAATCAAATATGTGTCAAATCGTAGTTAAAACAATATCTATCTTCTTCTTCTATACTTATAATAAACTAGCTGATTCCCGCGGTTTCACCCGCATCCCGAGGGAACTACTTAGCGCACCCGGGTAAAAAGTAGCCTATGTTGTTCCTCAGGGTCTATTCTATCTCTGTACCAAATTTCATTTATATCGGTCCAGTAGTTTTGGCGTGAAAGCGTAACAGACAGACAGATAGACAGACAGACAGAGTTACTTTCGCATTTATAATATTAGTAAGGAAGTAGGGATTAGTAAGGATCTGTAGGGAGGTCAATTCTGTACATGAAATATATTTCCAAAATAACTATCAGGGGGTGATTAGGGATCGATACTGATGCCAAAAATGCAATCAGTAAATTTTTTGTCTGTCTGTCTGTCTGTATAAACAAAAACTACTCGACGGATTTTAACGAACCTTGGTACAATTATTTTTCATACTCCTGAGCTGGTTATAGTATACGTTTCATCACGCTACAATCAATAGGAGCAGAGCAGTGAAGGGAAATGTTGGGAAAACGGGAGAAGTTACTCCATTTTTTAGGCTTCCGTCGTGTGTGCAACCTTAATGGCTAAAGCTTCACAGAAATCAAGGCTATAGGCTCTATATCATCACGCTAAGACCAATAGAAGCGGAGCACCACTATTCCACGCGGACGAAGTCGCTGGCAGAAGCTAGTCTTAAATAAAAAAAAACGTCAGCTGACGACAGGGTGGTGGATTATACGTCAGCTGGTCATGCAAACATGTAAAAAATATTAAAAAAAACTGTCATTAACTCTCATTTTATACATTAACCAGGTGATAGCTTATATGCTATAATGAATAAATAAAATCGTCAGCTGGCCATATCGCGGTGGAAAGATCGTCAGCTGATGGCCTGAAAGTCGTATACAGGCGCCATACGGAAGCATCTATCGCCTGTTTAAACGCACCATCTGACGAGATTTCTATCCATTTTCTCCCGACCCTAGCTCGACGAGCCGGCCCGCGAGCATAGAGATCATAATAATCATATATATTCTGATCCAGCCTGTCCCTTGCTGTCCTCCCCCAGCGACGCCCTAAGCCGAGGCCCGTACCCCACTAGGGGGTGACCTTAGCGTGTAGTCGCTTAGTTTTGTAAGTAAGCCCTGGCTGGAGGCCCTAAATTCATTTAAGGCACTTCACAGGCAAGCCCGGTTAAGCAGTCGACAACCTTCTAGGTCAGCGGTCGGCAACCTTTTGGCCAACAAGGGCCACAAGGTAGCAAAATAAACTAAAGGCGGGCCGCACTTGTGATATTACCCTAAATTCTGCCAGATACCTACGTATTATTTCCCATAGAAAAACCGGCCAAGTGCGAGTCGGGTCACGTGCGCACGGTCAGTAGGGTTCCGTAGTAGGTCTTAGATGACGACTATAACTCTGTAACCGGTTACCAGAGGCGTATTTAAAGATTTAGCGCCGGGGCCACCGACTTTTAGAACGATGTATTAGTTATTTTTCAATTTTTAGTGTATCTTGAAGTTTGTTTTATTTTTGCAAAACAGTTGCTTTTTATTACTTTTGAGTTGTTTTTGTCTGTTGCATGATAACGTTTGGAGTAAAGACTTATAAAATGTAGCAAAAACAAACTTCTAAAAGAAATGGACAGATGAAGGCGCGAGCGAAGCGAGCGCGATTTTTATGTAGGATGCCAATTTTTATGTTTTGATTGTTTGTTGAGACCATTTTTGATTTAGGGATCGGTTTGCGAAATAATATATCTAGCTTTAAAGTGCGTTTTTTTTCGATACGAGCGTCCACCCTCTCTAACTTTTGAATTTGGCTGTCCCTAAAAACGTGAAAAAATTCACAGACGTAGCACATTAAATGAAGTTAATCGGAAAACTATCACGGCTACTTAGGTTTAACCGGTTTAAGAGTTATAGTCGATCAACTAAAACGTACTGCGGAACCCTACCGTGCCCGACACGCACTTGGCCGGTTTTTTTTTACCTTGAAGCCATACATCCAGCGTATATCTTTAATTCATGAGTCGGTGGCAAAATACTAACAACAGTACCTTAGAGACACTGACTTCTAGAGCGATGTATTGGTCCACTAACGTTTAAATGAAACTAATTTTACTCTTATAAGTATTTTTGGAAGTCGGTTGTATTGTTTTTTGGTAAAAACTATTTTACCAAACATTCACGGGCCGCAAGTAAGAGGTCCGCGGGTTGCCGACCGCTGTTTTAGGTTGACCTGAGAGATGCCATACACAAAAAAAAAGACGAGATTTCTCTTTTCATTAGTTATGGGATCATAATTACCAATCCGCTTATCATATGAGTTTTCGCCCGGGAGGTAATCATTAACGAAATTTGCGCTTAGCTTGCAGTCTATTTCTAACGGTGAAAGAATTTAAAAAATCGGTCCAGTACTTTTTGAGTTAAATCGTAACAAACAATCAAAGAAATCTTTTCTATCTATACTAATATTATAAAGCTGAAGAGTTTGTTTGTTTGAACGCGCTAATCTCAGGAACCGCTGGTCCGATTGGAAAAAATCTTTCAGTGTTGGGTAGTACATTTATCGAGGAAGGCTATAGGCTATATATCATCACGCTACGACTAATAGGGTCGGAGCAACACTGTTCCACGCGGACGAAGTCGCGGGCAGAAGCTAGTTTATAATATTAGTTAAAAAGAAAAGTCTCAGAAAATATCGCATTTCTTGGCGTAAAGTATAACTTACTTTCTCTCTTCATGGGCCCAGAGCGCTGTGATCACGGCGTCAAGAATATTTTTCATGTTCACCTTGCTATGGTCGTAAATATCATCATCTAGAAGAAAAGTAAAAAATAATAATTGATTTTTCATTCTTAGTAGCTATCTACACTCTTCCGGGTACGGAAAAAATCGGTTACATACAACTTGTACGAACTCGTTCACACATCTCCGTGTCAGGGGCGTCCGGATCGTCAGTGTCGGACGCACGGACGCTCTGACAGGGCTATCCGATTTTTATCTAGGTACATTGACAGCCGTTTAATAAATATACGTTTTGCCGGCTGATAGTCTTCTTAGTGATCTGCTTCTTCTTCAAGCGCTATTGCAATCATTGCTCATTCTTCATTGTCAAATAAAGACATCGTGTTTGAATACGGGTGACGGATGGCACGTCCCCGACGGGAACACTGACACGGACAACTCGGAACACGGATAGCCCTGACCCGGAAATGTGTGAATAGCACCTTAAGCGCCTAAGGCCCAAGTTCACCGACAAGATAACGGTCCGATCAACTGAAAGCAGCTGTTTAGTATAAATTAAAACTTCTGCCATACGATGGATAACCTATCATTTGGGTTTTTTATTCCTAAAACGGTCGATTACCAAGCCACGGTTGTACAAGAAGTTGACTACACGAAAATTCCCGCTTCGTGGTTAAAAAACGTTTTGTTTAACGGGCCGATTATATAACCATCTATCGGTGAATTTGCCCTAAGAGCCTAAGAGCTAAGAGCCCTAAGAGTTCCCTCAGACCACAGACTTTCTATCGAACGTTAGTTTGGTCGGTTTCTTAATCAGTATGAAGATGTGAATCGTCACAATTTGCGCTCTTGCATGTGTCTTCGTACTGGTTAGGAAACCGACCAAGCTATCGGCCGATAGAAAGTCCGTGGTCTGCGGGGACTCTGACACATTGCCGTCATAAGAATAAAGGCTTTAACTATAGTCTGAAGCAATTGATTTTAGAAAGAAGAAAGAAAGAAAGAAAGAAAGAAAAATCATTTAGCAAGCGCAAACACAAGATAGCTGCAGGAAGAATAACAAACAAAAACAGAAGGAGAAGAAAAATAAATACAAATAAAATAAAAAACAGTAGAATAAAGATGAAGTCGGTTAACAAAAAATATGCCAAAAATACCAGTATCCGAACAAAAATTTAAACATAATCATAACCTATTCTGTTCTAATTCTGCCAAACGTCCAAATATGAAAGAAAAGAGAGGGGCTGAGAGGGGAATGGCTAGGCAGATAAGGAATACTCACACCCAGTGTAGTGCTGATAGAAAGTTCTAGTATAACCCAACTCCGCGTGAGTACTAGGTACAATGTGAACATTGAGAACATTATCTCCCATTAAAGGACAACTCTGAAAGATAAGAAAATATAATAAAAAATCAAGATTTTATTCTGAGGAGTTCGTGGCTAAGTAACAGCCGCACGGGTCGACCGATCAAAGGTTAAGCTGCGCTTGGCGCGGTCGGCCCGTGGGTGTGTGACCATCTATGTCATAGCGAGACTCCTCCGTGCCTCGGAAAGCACGTTAAGCTGTTGGTCCCGGTTTTCATTTGTAGATCTTTGACAGTCGTTACGGGTAGTCAGAAGCCAGAAAGTCTGACAACCAGTCTTACCATATCGGGTATCGTGGTACCCGGTAACTGGGTTGTGGAGGTCAGATAGGCAGTCGCTCCATGTAAAACACTGGTACTCAGCTGCGTCCGGTAAGACTGGAAGCCGACTCCAATACAGTTGGGAAACTGGAGTTTCTTGCCCGTTCTTCTCCATAGGAATCTACGCTTTGGAACGGGCAAATAGCTTCAACTATTCCATTATGACAGACTCAAAATTCTTTGACAATTCAAAGCTGCTTGTAAATAGTCTAATTGAAATAAATGATTTGAATTTTAATGGAGTCTAGGTTATCATCATCAGCCTATATATTGTCCCACTGCTGGGCACAGGCCTCTTCGCACACAGAGAAGGCATGAGCATTGATCACCTCGTGCGCTCAAGGCGGAATGGCAATTTCAGACTTTCATCACGATGTTTTCCTTCACCGTTAGTCAGTGACGTCTAAAATATACTCAGAAAGTAATATATGACTTCAGAAAAGTCACATTGAAGTATCAATGTGACTTTGCCAGGTTTCGAACTCGCACACTCGTACACGAGAGGGCACCATGACTTCTTTAGGAGTTTAGGTAAATAAATATTATTACTTACCATGTAACCGCACCCTTCGCCATATTCCACTAGGGGTGTCAGCAGGTCCTTGGTTATGGCAGTCATTGATAGCACGGTGGATAGTCTCATTAATTGTATTAATATTATATACCACATATTGTCTTTTAAACACTTAATCACTTCATGTGCCTATACTCCATTTATTATCGTATCGTATCGTAAACTTTTTAACCACTTTAAAAACTACAACATTAAACTAAAAAAATAAATAAAAAAATTAACAAAACCCTCTACGCCTTACATCATTTTGGAAAAGAGCTGACACTCTTACACTGCTGGACCGATATTAACCAAACAGCTAAAAACCACCGCAAGGGAACTGGCTTTCAAATGAAAAAAACCGCATCGAAATCGGTCCATCCGTTTGAGAGCTACGATGCCACAGACAGATACACACAGACAGACATCGACGTCAAACTTATAACACACCGCTTTTTGCGTTGGGGGTTAAAATATAAGTCTACCCTCAAAGACTGAACATAACAAATTAAATGGTTACGTCATGGATATTATAAGAATCTAACCGATTGTTGAGAAAAGCAATGTTATCATTGCTTTGAACATAACAATAACATTTAATTATTTAGCCGTTACTGTCATTTAATAAACAAAGCATGAGAAGAATATACACGGTATCTACACTAATATTATAAAGAGGAAAACTTTGTTTGTTTGTAATGAATAGGATCAGAAACTACTGGACCGATTTTAAAAATTCTTTCACCATTCGAAAGCTACATTATCCACGAGTAACATAGGCTAAATTTTATTTTGGAAAAAAATAGGTTTCCGTAAGATATTTGGGTTTTTCGGATACAGGGTGTAAAAAATCAACCAGAAAAGTTCTTTCACCGTTAGAAAGCTACATCTTTACGAAGTGTCATAGGCTATAATTATTTCCAGAAATAATTAGGGATCTCTACTAAAACTTGAATAATGTAACCCAAGGTGTAAAAAAAAAACCCCGCGGGCGAAGCCGCGGGCGGAAAGCTATAATATATATACGATGTAATGTAAATACCTACCTACATTTTATGATGCACAATGAATTAAAAAGAAATAAATTTTTCACTACATTTAGACAAAAAATATGGCAATGACGAAAAAAAAACCGTTTTGTAACTAATATTTTGTTGTAATACCTTTCATTTATATAATTATATTCTCATAACTTTTGAACCGGTAGACAGATTTTCATGAACTATAAAGCTAAGAACCATCCCGATTACACTACAGCTATCAAATAAAAATATCCGCAATCACATCTGTTTATCCGTAAGTGTTCAACACGCACCTACCTTTGAAATAAACATTTTAACCAAGTATTCCAACTTTTTATACAAATTTGAATTGAAACCTATAGTTTGGTTCGTTAACTTCATAACAGCTTTTTGTGTATGGCATCTCGCAGGTCAACCTAGAAGGTTGTCGACTGCTTAACCGGGCTAATTCATAACAGCGTAGTATCATTATCCCTAAGTGTATGTTTGTATACTGGAAAGGGCCATTCAATTTTTTTTAAACAAAAACTTTGTAGCTGTTTCTTTGATACACACGTTTAAATACCCCTCGAGTTAAAAATATATATACAGCCTAGCTGTTTCCCGCGGTTTCACCCGTTTCCCGAGGGAACTTTTTCACGCACCCGGATAAAATCTATCCTATAACCTTCTCCAGGGTCCCCTCTATCTCCGTGCCAAATTTTATCTAAATCGGTTCAGTAGATCCAGAGATTACCACATCACAAACTCACAAACTATACCTTTTTATGTTATAAGTAGTATAGATTTTGTTATTTAATGTACCTACACACGTTTATTCACATTGAATTAATTATTGTAACTGTCCGATTGTACGGCGATCTGAGATATACATGTAAAAATCTGTTTGTTTGTTATGTTATTTGAAACTTATGTTACCATAATGTATTGTAATAGCGAGTATGTTTATAATTAAGAGTTTTGTTTGTGTTTAAATATTATACATTTGTTTATTTCACATGGTCGACTTGTTTATAAATTGTGTGTACTAATTGATTTTACGAAAAGTGTAAACAAAATCATAACCAAGCTATTTTGTTCTAATTTTCCCACATCTATACTTATAATAAATCTGTAGAGAGGTCAATTCTGTACATGAAATATATTTCCAAAATAACTATCAGGGGGTGATTAGGGATCGATACTGATGCCAAAAATGCAATCAGTAAATTTTTTGTCCGTCTGTATAAACTCTATAGAAACAAAAACTACTCGACGGATTTTAACGGAACTTAGTACAATTATTTGTCATACTCCTGAGCTGGTTATAGTATACTTTTCATCACGCTACAATCAATAGGAGCAGAGCAGTGAAACGCGCTAATCTCAGGAACAGCAGGAACTGATTTGAAAAATTCTTTCAGTGTTAGATAGTCCAGTTATCGAGGAAGGCTATAGGCTATATATCATCACGCTAAGACCAATAGGAGCGGAGCACCACTATTCCACGCGGACGAAGTCGCTGGCAGAAGCTAGTAGATAAATAAAATGATGAATGATGATGTTTAGAGCATGAAATTGACGTAAATGCGCCATCCTTACGCTATTTTGTTAATTTCTGTGGCAGAATTAGAACTAAATAGGTTACGACTTTGTTTACATCTACACTAATATTATAAAGAGGAAAACTTTGTTTGTTTGTAATGAATAGGCTCAAAAACTACTGGACCGATTTTAAAAATTCTTTCACCATTCGAAAGCTACATTATCCACGAGTAACATAGGCTAAATTTTATTTTGGAAAAAAAATAGGGTTCCGTAAGATATTTGGGTTTTCTACCACTATTCCACGCGGACGAAGTCGCGGGCAGAAGCTAGTTTTTCATAAAATGTTCGGTACAGACTATTATAGTATTTTATCAATTGTTTCGGCTTCAGTGTTATAGAGGCTAGGCTACACTTAAAACCGGTCAAGTGTGTTTCGAGTCACGCGCAGTAGGGTATCGTAATACGGTTTAGTTAGTCGACTATAACTCTGTAACCGGTTAAGCCTACTTAGCCGTGATAGTTTTACTTTGAAGTTCGTTATATATGCTACATCTGTGATTTTTTTTTCACATATCTAAGTACCTACAGCCATTCAAAGTTTTTTACGCTTGTATCGAACTAAAAGCTAGATATTTCGCAAACGGATCTCTAAATCGCACACCTGCTTTATTTTTTAAATACCTACCCACCTACCCATAATACCCTACACGATGGAATACATGAGAAAAAATATTCATCCCCACTTTACGTGTATGGAAGTTACCCTAAATTTTTTTTTTTCATTATTTTACCACTTTGTCGGCGTGATCAATATACATATCCATACTAAATATCAGCTTTCTAGTACCAAGAACCTCTGAGCTATGCCGCGGACAGACAGACAGACGGACATGGCGAAACTATAAAGGTTATCGTCGACTATGGAACCCTAAAAAGGGCAAAATAAAACACGTTTGTTGTATGGAAGCCCCCTTAAATATTTATTTTATTCCGTTTTGAGTATTTGTTGTTATAGCGGCAACAGAAATACATCATCTGTGAACATTTCAACTGTCTAGCTATCGCGGTTCATAACATACAGCCTGGTGACAGACGGACGGACAGTGGAGTGATAGTACCCCGTTTTTACTTTTTGGGTCATCATCAGCCTATATACTGTCCCACTGCTGGGCACAGGCCTCTTCTCGCACAGAGAAGGCATGAGCATTGATCACCACGTGCGCTCAACGCAGATTGGCGATTTTAGACTTTTTTAAGTCCAGGTTTCCTCACGATGTTTTTCCTTCACCGTTAGTCAGTGACGTCTAAGATATACTTAGAAAGTACATATGACTTTAGAAAAGTCACATTGGTACTTGCCAGGTTTCGAATCCGCACACTCGTACACGAGAAGCAGGTCCCTTAACCACTAGGCCACCACGACTTTTTGGGTACGCAACCCTAAAAAATAATTTCAGTTGCATGAAATTAATTTTAGGAAAGGATAAATAAAACGACAAATAACAATATATAACAAATATTTTTTTTTTTTTTATTTATTTATTCTTATTCTTAAATCTAAACATGATTCAATCTTGTTGCGATTCTATATAATACATATTATGTATTTAAGAAAATTTATAGTATAAGGTTTGTAATAAGATTAGAAATTTAAACCGCACCTTATTTGCCGTTTATTCAAACGATTTTGAGCTCTATTGCTAAGGTGACATGACAAAAAACAGATGCAGAATATTAATTTGTTATTGAAAACATTTTTTTTTTGCTTCCAATACCATCCTTATCAGTACGGAATAGAACTCAAAATCGGTTGAATAAGCTGCAAAAATAGTTTGTTTTTTTTCTTTTCTTATTGTATGAAGTAAAGTCTATATAAAAGAAAACAATTTATAAATTTAAAAGGCCGGTTGCATCAAAATTCATTATTTTATACTTTTAAGTATGTCTTTTTGACGACCTGAGTGGTTCAGTGGTCAACATAAATACCACGCAAGAGGTCCCGGGTTCGATTCCCAGCCGGGCAGAAATTGAAATGATGAATTTTAATTTCTGTGACGGGTCTGGGTGTTACTATGTATAATATGTATGTATTTATAAAAGTATATAAGTAGTATATCCGTTAAGCTAGCACCCATAACACAAGCATGCTTGCTTGCATTGCTTACTTTGGGGCTAGATGGCGCTGTGTGAAATTGTCCAAAGATACTTATTATTTATTTATTTATGTCACAAAACTTTAATGGCTAGCTGCATCAAACTTATTATCATTTATACTTTTACGAATATCACAAAACATGATATCAATAATTAGCATGCTTTTTAATATTTTTTATATTATCAATACATAGATATAATAATTAGGTAAACATACCTATACTCCATTTACAATAAGATTAGACATTTAAACGCACCCCATTTACCGTTCGTTCAAACGATTTTGAGTTCTATTCCGTATAGATAAGGATGGTGTTGAAAGCAAAATAATGTTTACAATACCAAATATATTCTGCATCTGTTTTTTGTTATGTCACCTTAGCAATAGAGCCTAAAATCGTTTGAACGAACGGTAAATGGGGTGCATTTAAATGTCGAAAAACATTAAAATAATAGCAACATTATTTAATTTTATCTTGAATGACAGTTCTTCCGTTTCACGTATAAGAATGAGAATAATGGCAGAGTGACCGCATATTTTTTGTTGCAACCTTCAGTTAAAAGGTAAAAAAGATTTTTTTCATTACGTCTTACGACTTACGGAACCATATTTACTTTTTAAGAAATATTTATTTTTGAGGAATAATTTTAAAGAATTTTTGATTTACCAACCGGTCTTGTTAAAACTACGTAAACCGTAAAAGTATATCGTAAAAAACAGCATGAATCCTGTATAAAACCCCTAATTAAATAATCGTTCTTTCCTATAACCTTACAAAGGAGACAAAAAATATCTGTCTTTACAACTACAAATAAAAATAAAAAAAGATATAAATTAATAAAAATAATAATTATACCCTTACACCAATAACATACTATTTTCAACTTATACCATTCAATTAATGGATTCAATTACCGGGCCAGGCAAATATTTAAAAAATATTCATGTGAAATATTTATTACTAGCTTCTATATGAATTCTCAGCCCGATCGGTTTAAAATTGACAAAGTTTCATACAAACTTTCATCCCCTACTTTATCCCCTTGGGGGTAGAATTTATCAAAATCCTTTCTTAGCGGATGCCTACGTCATAACATCTACCTGCATGCCAAATTTCAGCCCGATCCCTCCAGTGGTTTGGGTTGTGCGTTGATAGATCACTATGTCAGTCAGTCCTTTGAGTTTTATATATATTTAGATTACCTCACATTGGGGGTAAAACTGACTCGTATGCCGTGACGGGAGATGGCATGACGCCCACTAATGCCGTCAGGTCTCTCTTTGTTGTTATCTACTGCCTTGTATGTGAGCAGTCGCATATACTCAATAATAGTATAAATATGTCTGTCTAAGCTGTCGACTGAGATGAAATTTGGTAGGACAATCAGGGCAGGCTTTCAGTCTATCTCCATACTAAATTTCATCTAAATCGGTTCAGCCGTTTTAACGTGACATACAGACAGATTTTCAGATTTATAATATTAGTAAAATTGACCGCCGGACGTTGTGATAACTATATATTTAATTAAAAATACGAGCCAAATACTTTAATTTAATGATATAAGTATGAAAATTGTTCTCTAAATTACAATACAAACATACCAATGTATTATTAAAACAACCATTTTAAACTCAATTCATTGCAACATTAAACAAATATATATTTTCTGCAAGATGAAGGGAGCTCGTGGCTAAGTAACAGCCGCACGGGTCGACCGATCATAAGTTGAGCTTGGCGCGGTCGGTCCGTGGATGGGTGACCATCTATGTCATAGCGAGACTCCTCCGTGCCTCGGAAAGCACGTTAAGCTGTTGGTCCCGGCTGTCATTTGTAGATCTTTGACAGTCGTTACGGGCAGTCAGACACCAAAAAGTCTGAAAACCAGTCTTACCAAGGGGTATCGTGTTACCCGGTAACTGGGTTGTGGAGGTCAGATAGGCAGTCGCTCCATGTAAAACACTGGTACTCAGCTGCATCCGGTTTTGACTGGAAGCCGACCCCAACATAGTTGAGAAAAGGCTAGGCAGATGAAGATGATGAACATTATTTTTGTTGTTTTAAATGTCACAATGTATAGAGTTAATGCACCTATCTATACTTCATTCAAAATAAGATTAGAAATTGAAACCCTCTTTACAGTTTATTCAATTTTGAGCTCTATTACTAAGGTGATATAACATAAAACAGATGCAGAATACAATTGTTTTTTTAAACATTATTTTGCTCTCAACAGCATCTTTCTTCTTCATATCGTGCGGGCTGCAAGTTCACTAACCTAACAAGCCCTAGTGTCAGAGTTGTCTCAAACCCGCCTGACGGCCTCTGACATGGAATTGTAACAACGACTGCTATCAAGCAGCCGGGGACGACGGCTTAACGTGCCAGGCACGGGGGTGTTAAAGTTTGTAACGATTGTTTTTAAGAAAATTGTAAACAAAATCATAACCTTTTAATTAATAGCATTAAATGACTAATGATAATGTGTAGAACATGAAATTAACGTAAAAGCGCCATCGTTACGCCATTTTGTTAATTTCTGCGGCAGAATTAGAACAAAATAGGTTACGACTTTGTTTACATTTTACGTAAAATCAATTGGTAGGCTATACACCATCCTTATCAGTAGGGAATAGAACTCAAAATCGGTTGAATAAGCTGCAAAAAGAATTTTGTTTTTTTTTTGTCTTATTTTTTATAAAGTATATATTCACTTATATATATTATATATTTATAGTATCTACAACATTTTCCTGATCATGTAGTTGAGTATACCACCATTTTTGAAGTAGGTTAGGTCGACTTCCGTGTCGAACCTCACTTTGACTTGGAATGATTGACCGTTGCTAACCTGTGAACAAACAAAGATTTTATTATATACTAGCTGTTTCCCGCGGTTTCACCCGCATCCCGAGGGAACTACTTAGCGCACCCAGGGTCTACCCTGAGGAACAACATAGGCTACTTTTTACCCGATTTTGATGAAATTTGGTACAGAGATAGAATAGATTCTATCTCTGTACCAAATTTCATCAAAATCGGCTCACTGGTTTAGGCGTGAAAGCGTAACAGACAGACAGAGTTACTTACGCATTTATAATATTAGAAAGGATACCTACTAGCTTTCTGCACGCGGCTTCGCCCAAATGGATTTTTTTTTACACCTTGGCTTACATTATTCAAGTTTTAGTAGGGATCCCTAATTATTTCTGGAAATAAATATAGCCTATGACACTTCGTAAAGATGTAGCTTTCTAACGGTGAAAGTTTTTAAAATCGGTCCAGTAGTTTTTGAGTTACAGTTAGCAAGCTACATCTTTACGAAGTGTCATTGGCTATTATTATTTCCAGAAATAATTAGGGATCCCTACTAGAACTTGAATAATGTAACCCAAGGTGTAAAAAAAAATGTCCACGCGGGCGAAAGCTATATTGTATAATTTTCTCAGAAAACTATTGTAACCTTTATATTATATTACTAGCTTCTGCCCGCGACTTCGTCCGCGTGGAATAGTGGTGCTCCGCTCCTATTGGTTTTAGCGTGATGAAATATAGCCTATAGCGTTCCTCAATAAATGGGCTATCTAACACTGAAAGAATTTTCAATCCGGACCAGTAGTTCCTGAGATTAGTAGCGTACGCAAAAAAAGAAACTTTTCTGGTTGTTTCTTACACCTTGTGTCCGAAAAACCCAAATATCTTACGGAACCCTATTTTCTCCAAAATAAAATTTAGCCTATGTTACTCGTGGATAATGTAGCTTTCGAATGGTGAAAGAATTTTTAAAATTGGTCCAGTAGTTTTTGAGCCTATTCATTACAAACAAACAAACAAAGTTTTCCTCTTTATAATATTAGTGTAGATTAGTGTAGATAAACACAACTTTTGTAAAGAGTAAAGAGTTTCTTGCCGGTTCTTCTCCATAGGACCCACTACTTGGAACCGTGCAACTAATTGAAGTAACTAATTGGAATTATTTGTAGGCCTACATGAAATAAAAATTTTGATTTTTTTTAAGCCCTCCAGCACCGGTAAACGAAAAGATAAGTGGAAACCGTTTGTCATGGTATGGGCATGGTATGAGGAGTAATGAGGAGCATGTTGTGAGGAAAGTTCTGAGCATGAATGTGGATGGCTATAGAGGTAGAGGAAGACCAAAAAAACGATGGATGGATTGTGTGAAAGACGATATAGATAGGAAGGGTGTTACTAGTGAGATGACGGCAGATAGAAAAGTATGGAAGAAGAAAACATATATATATCGTGAACGGGTGCCGTCAGTTGAGGCTGGTCATCTCCAAATCGCCAAGTTTCAGCATTAAGAATTTTAAAAGTAAACATTTCAATCAGACTTTTACATTGTTCTCACATATTTTGGAATAATTAAATACCTATTGTAAAAACGGCTATTGTAAACATGTTTAAAAGAGTAACCATGGAGTTTCTTGCCCGTTCTTCTCCATAGGAATCTACGCTTTGGAACGGGCAAATAGCTTCAACTATTCCATTATGACTAACTGACAGACTCATTATTCTTTGACAAAGACAAAAGTGCCTGTAAATGGTCTTATTGAAATAAATGATTTGAATTTTGAATTTTTGATTTTTTATTACCTGTACAGTGAGGAGGTCTCCTGGCGCTATGTTCTGAGGGAGCTGGATGTCGTAGAGCTCGCTGCCGTCCAGGCCGAAGGTGTCAGCGTTTTGCCCGGGCAAGAACTGCAGCGGGATGATGCCCATGCCCACCAGGTTCGAGCGGTGGATACGCTCGAAGGATTCCGCGATTACTGCACGGATACCCTGGGAACGACAGTATCAATCTTACTTACAAAGTTCGAGTGATTTTTAATCTGTTGTTTAGCAACGGATTAGTATAAATCTCAATCATAAATGCTGTTTAGCGTTAATCCGAACTTAAGTTTGTAGCTTAATCCTGGATTATGACGTTAAGTAAGGATTAGGTGAGATTACAGGTTAAAAAAAATTCATAGTTTCATACAAACTTTGCCCACCCTTTTTCACCCCCTTAGGAGTAGAATTTCGTAAAATCTTTTCTTATCGGATGGCTACGTCATACAAAGAACACACCCTCCAAGTTTCAGGTCTCTACGATCAGCGGCTTAGGCTGAGCGTTGATCCGTCAGTCATTCAGGACAAAGCATTTTATGCAGGAAAAGTTTTTAACCGGTGCGCAAATTTTTTTGGTGGTTCAATAGAACACAAATCTATGTTTTTTTCAATTTTTTTCACTCGTGTCCTATTATGAAATAACTAAAACATGGGCATAATCTATTCGTAATAGCACTACACTGCCTAGGCATGCGAGAGCGAGCTCACGAGTACAATACGACTCAGCTGATATCTACGCACAAGCCGACCGGCGATTTTTAAACAAATTAAGTTCTTAAGTGAACATGTTTCGTAAACAGTAACTTTTTTAGGGTTTCGTAGTCCAACAAGGAACTCTTATAGTTTCGTCATGTCCGTAAGCTGTCTGTCTGCGGCAAAGCTCCGAGGTTCTTGTTATTAGAAAGCTGAAATTGGGTATGGATATGTATATTGATCACGCCGAGAAAGTAGTAAAATAAAATTTTGAAAAAAAAAAATTAGGGTAGCTCCCAAGCACGTGAAGTGGGGATGAATATATTTTTTCGCGTACCCCTCCGTGTGGGGTATCGTTAGATAGGTCTTTCAAAAATATTATGGGGGTGTAAAGACCTTGTTTCGCCTAAGTGAGTCATTTGCGATTTATTTAGCTTTTGAGTGCAAATTTTTGTTCGATACGAGCATCGCCCCCCTTTAACTTTTGAATGGCTGTACCTAGTTTTTTAGTACTAAGAACTAACAAACTGAAAAAACACGTGTTTGTTAAAAAGTTTTTAAGTTTATTTTGACAAAATTTACGCATTGGTTAAAAATTTTCCCTTTTTTTTTGTATATGGCATCTCGCAGGTCAACCTAGAAGGTTGTCGACTGCTTAACCGGGCTTGCCTGTGAAGTGCCTTAAATGAATTTAGGGCCTCCAGCCAGGGCTTAACTTACAACGACTAACTAAGCGACTACACGCTAAGAGCACCCCCTAGTGGGGTACGGGCCTCGGCTTAGAACGTCGCTGGGGGAGGACAGCAAGGGACAGGCTGGATCAGAATATATATGATTATTATAACCAGGAACTTTAAAGCTATTAGCTCAGCTCGCGGGCTGGCTCGTCAAGCTAGGGTCGGGAGGGCATGGATAAAAATTTTCCTGCATGTATCGATAATGATGGCGTATGTAAGAATATTTACCAGTAAGTAAGGTCCCTTGGCTGCCCAGTCGCGGCTGGAGCCCGAGCCGTAGTCCTTGCCCACCACGGCCACGAGCGGCACGCCCTCCGCCGCGTACCTGAGGGGGACTGGCGGTATAGTACACGTACTGGCATTGAGATGAGTTGAGTTTAAACTTGAAGAAAGTAAGTAGTGAAAGCAACAAAGCTTTTTTAAAGGGGAGGAAATTTTATCCTCTATTTCTATGTTTTTACAATCTTTCTCGCTGTAGCTTCCTTCTCCCTCTCTTTTTATTACTACCCTTTCTCTGTATCATAAAATTCCTCTAACTCTCATATCTCTCTCTATTAATACACCATTCTCTCTCTACCTCTAAACTCTCTGATCTCCCTCTAACATCTCTCATTCATTCATTACTCACAATCATCTACCATATCCCATATCTCTCTACCATCTCCCATCTCTCTCTCCCATCTTCCATATCTCTCTACCATCTCCCACATCTCTCTCCCATCTCCCATATCCCTGTACCATATCCCATATCTCTTTAGCATCTCCCATATCTAGAAAGAAACCTCTTCCATCTCCCTGTAGGATAGTAACAGAGCGTGGTTGCGGTCCACGGACCTCTGTAGGAGTGTGACGATAAAATAAGACGGCTGGTTTAGCAATAGCATACATTTATTTTTATATAATAGAACACAGCTTTTTCGGAACCCGAGAGACAGATATATTTTCAAAGACATCTAATGTCAATACAGTATTTTACTATTGAGTTTACATCAACATAACACTCTCATATCTCTCTTCCATCTCCCATATCTCTCTCCCATCTCCCATATCTCTCTCCCATATCCCATATCTCTCTACCATCTCCCATATCTCTCTCCCATATCCCATATCTCTCTACCGTCTCCCATATCTCTCTCCCATATCCCATATCTCTCTACCATATCCTATATTTCTCTGACACCACTCATATCTCACTCTCCCACCTCTTTGCACATTACCTGTCAGCGGCATCGAAGATGTCCATGACATCTCCACTGGGATGGTGCGTAGTCCGGGGTCCTGCGGAGGGCGACATGCGGTTGACGAGGCGTATGTTGGCGAAGGTGCCACGGGACATGATGGCGTCGTTCCCGCGCCGGGACCCGTACGAGTTGAATTCCCGGGGGGTTAGTCTGGGAGTCAGAATATTAGTGAAAATTTAACTCTTGATGTTAGTGGCAGAGTAACAGGTTCAAATGGATTTATCTATACTACTATTATAAAGAGGAAAGATTTGTATTTTTGTGTGTATGTTTGTAATGAATAAACTCAAAAACTACTGTGCCGATTTCAAAAATTCTTTCACCATTGGAAAGCTACATTCACCCTGAGTAACATAGGCTATCCGTGCGAAGCCGGGACGAGCCGCTGGTGGGTTTATATAAATACAAGAAAAAATAAAAATAAATTTCAAAATAAAAAAAAAACCCTACGCAAAAATGTCTTACATCATTTTGGAAAAGAGCTGATACTCTTACCCTACTGGAGCGATATTAACCGCAAACACACTTTTAAAAGAACAAGCAGCCCGGAGTCAGGAAGTTGGTGTGTTATATTTTGACGACCTGAGTGGTTTAGTGGTCAACATGAATAGAATGCCACGCAAGAGGTCCCGGGTTCGGTTCCCGGCCGGGCAGAAATTGAAATGATGAATTTTAATTTCTGTAACGGGTCTGGGTGTTACTATGTATAATATGTATGTTTTTATAAAAATATATAAGTAGTATATCCGTTAAGCTAGCACCCTTAACACAAGCATGCTTGCTTGAATTGCTTACTTTGGGGCTAGATGGCGCTGTGTGAAATTGTCCAAAGATATTATTATTATTATTATATGTTACCTGGTAACTTGGTTGTGGAGGTCAGATAGGCAGTTGCTTCCCTAAAACTGGCTCAGCTGCATCCGGTTAGGCTGGAAGCCGACCTCAACATAGTTGGGAAAGGGCTAGGCAGATGATAAAAACTTACCCCTTATCAGCTAAGAATCTGGCGGCGGGAGAGTTCCTGGCGATGGACCCGGCCGGGGAGATATGGTCGGTTGTGACGGAGTCGCCCAGGAGTAGCAGGCACCGGGCATTCTGCAGACCCTGGATTGGCTTCAGCTCCTGACGATATCAATCTATACTTATAATAAATCTGTAGAGAGGTCAATTCTGTACATGAAATATATTTCCAAAATAACTATCAGGGGGTGATTAGGGATCGATACTGATGCCAAAAATGCAATCAGTAAAATTTTTGTCTGTCTGTCTGTCTGTATAAACTCTATAGAAACAAAAACTACTGGACGGATTTTAACGAAACTTGGTACAATTATTTGTCATACTCCTGAGATGGTTATAGTATACTTTTCATCACGCTACAATCAATAGGAGCAGAGCAGTGAAGGAAAATGTTGTCATTTTGTTTAAACGCGCTAATCTCAGGAACCGCTGGTCCGATTTGAAAAATTCTTTCAGTGTTAGATAGTCCATTTATCGAGGAAGGCTATAGGCTATATATCATCACGCTAAGACCAATAGGAGCTGAGCACTACTATTCCACGCGGACGAAGTCGCAGACAGAAGCTAGTATAGTATAAAACAAAGTCGCTTCCCGCTGTCTGTCCCTGTGTATGCTTAGATCTTTAAAACTACGCAACGGATTTTGATGCGGTTTTTTTAATAGATAGAGTGATTAATGAGGAAGGTTTAAGTATATAATTTGACAAGTTTTTGTATCCATTTACTAAAATATCGCGGGCGAAGCCGCTGTCGGGAAGCTAGTAAATATATATAGAAATCAATGCCACTTTTAGTTGTAATTTTATAACTCAAGAACGGGCTCACCTATCCAAACCAAATGTTTAGACTTTGTTCGGACTATTTAGTAGATGGTTTATGTGAAGTTTGCACAAAATCGGTCGAGCGGTTCATCTTTTATTGAATTCATATAGCCCACGTGGGCGAAGCCGCTGGCGAAAAGCTAGTATAGTATCATTTACAAGACCATTTTTCTATTCATTTAGCGTTATCCATTCAATCGGATAAGGTAAGGGGTAGGACATAGAAAGAAAGAAAAAACAATTCACTTTCCATTTAAATTTGTCGATCAGCTGACGACCTTTCTTTGAAGAAATCTTAGAACAACAGTTGTTAGTTCTGGTATTAGTAATAATATCCTTTTTTTTCGGATGGGAAATCATCAAATGACCTCTCCCGCCGATAAGTGGGAGTGTCAGACTCTTACTGACTAAAACCCATTCATGTTCCTTCCTCAGCCCTTTGTATTCCGGGGCGCGGTATCTCTTTCGAACGTCCCGCAGCCCTGAGTAATCATGTCCTACACCACATCCCTCGTTCATTCTTATGTTAGGGTATTTTTACGTACCCTGGTCATGCCATCGAAGAACGGCGGCCTCTTGATGTAAGTGGAGCTGAGGTCCCAGCCGTACAGCTTGCCCTGCGGCACCGACAGCGCCTGCCAGGAGGGGGAGCCCTGCTCGATCTTCGCGTACACCTGCATATATTCACTCATGTTATATAAGGTCCAGTGGTTCTAGCTGGAGGGAGATAGAGTGAGACACAGGGATGGGGGAAGTGAAGGAATGGGGAAGAGGGAAATGGAGAGATGAGGGATGGGGAAAGGAAAGTGGGGGGGTTGAGGGATGGATAAGTGGGAAGTGAGAGCTGGGTAAGTAGGCGGTGAGGGTTGGATAAGTGGGGAGTGAGTGGTGGAGAAATGGGCGGTGAGGGTTGGAGAAGTGGGTGTAAGGGATGGAAAAGTTGGGGTGAGTGATGGAGTAGTGGGGTTGAAGGATAGAGAAGTGGGGTATGAGGGATGGAGAAGTGGGGGGTTAGGGATAGAGAAGTGGCGGATGAGGGATGGGGAAGTGGAAGGATCTGGAAAGGGAAGGGGAAGTGGAGGGATGAAGAATGGGGTAGGGAATGTGGAGGGATGAGAAGTGGGGAAGGGGTACGTGGAGAAAAAAAGATTTGAAGAGGAAACAAGGGGGTGAGATGGGGATAAAAATAGGGAGAGAAGAGAGGTGGGGAAGAATATAGTGGAGCGAAAGAGAAAAATAACGTGTAAATATTGTTTTGAGATGAACAGCATATGAGTGAATCTGGACCATGGTAAGGAGGATGGGCTAGGCGGATGGTACTGACCTCCTTGAACATGCCGGGGATGACGTGCTTGTTCTCAACCTCTTGTATCTCGGCCCTCGTGGGCCAGATCTCACGGAGGTATACCGGGGAGCCATCAGCCCTGGTGCCTGAAAGTATTTGTATATTACTCGGAAAGCACGTTAAGCTGTTGGTCTCGGCTGTCATTTGTAGATCTTTGACACTCGTTACGGGTAGTCAGAAGCCAGGAAGTGTGACAAGCAGTCTTACCAAATGGTACCGTGTTAACCGGCAACTGGGTTGTGGAGGTCAGATAGGCAGTCGCTCCATGTAAAACGCTGGTACTTAGCTGCATCCAGTTAGACTGGGAGCCGACCCAACACAGTTGGGAAAAGGCTAGGCAGGTTATTGTATTTTACACAAATCTATATGGGTCCCGTTAGGAATTTCTTCTTCTTCTTCTTCGTCGTAACCTCATGACTGAGTGTCGTGACCACCAGAGTAGCGTTGCGGGTCAGGGCTCTCCAAGTGTTCCTATCTTGGGCAAGGTAGATTGCCGTTTGGGTGTTACACTCAGGGCTGGGCAAAATACATGCTTTGCTTTAATTAAAATACAAATTACAAAATATCTTTGAGTAAGGTATTTGAAATACAAAATACAGTATTTTAGCTATTTTAAATTAAAATACGAAATATAAATTACAAAATACAAAATAAGTAAATCTAGACCAGCACGGGATAAAAAGTAGAGGAAAACACGATTGATTAATCACTTAACCAGAGTTTCCTTTCAGGAACACTAGATTTTTAAATGACAAACAGCCTTTCGGTGGAGAGTGAATAAAACCTGCCAAAGAAAACCTGCTCAATGTATTTTAATGTTAAAATGTATTTGGAAGCCTCAAGTATTTGAAATACAAATTACAAAATACCTCTGCGTCAAGTATTTGAAATACGAATTACAAATTACATTTTAAGGAAGTAATTGAAATACGAATACTAAATACGTATTTGTATTACAATTACGTATTTTATTTACAAGCAATTTAAATACTGCCCAACCCTGGTTACACTGTAGGTACTCCACGATGGCATCCAACCAGCGGGTAGGTTTCCGGCCTCTACTCCTTATCCCTTCTATGTGGCAAAGAGTATGAGCTTTTCAAAAATTTCGGGGTTCTGGCGGGCCACATGGCCGAAGAATGAGATCGTTGGAAGCATATTGAGGAGAGGCGGGATTTAATTTGGATTTCTTCGAGAATAGAGGCGTTTGTGCGTCTAGGAACTTACGGAACCCTAAAAAAAATTGTTGTCTGTAAAGTCGGTTTACTGACGATAGTTGAACGTGACAACGTCATAAGAATCATTACCTTTATCGCCGCAATTATCGTTGCTATAAACAATTGACACCACATTCACTTTTCACTGCACTTCATACTTGACGAAAACATGTAAATGTATTATTGTATAGCAGCTGTCCACGCGGACGCATCGCCCACTCAAGTAGGAGAGAGACAGATGGCGAACGCTGCCGATTGTGCCTCTTTGTCGCTCGTTCCGTGCTCTCGCTTGCACTTCCAAGCCTTAAATGGAACGCCTCATAGCGAGGTAACGCCGCATGAGTCATGTTTTTTTTTTCTGCTCGATGAGCCAGCCCGCGAGCTGAGCTAATAGCTTTAAAATTCCCGATTATAATAATCATAATTTATTCTGATCCAGCCTGTCCCTTGCTGTCCTCCCCCAGCGACGCCCTAAGCCGAGGCCCGTACCCCACTATGGGGTGCCCTTAGCGTGTAGTCGCTTAGTTTTGTAAGTTAAGCCCTGGCTGGAGGCCCTAAATTTATTTAAGGCACTTCACAGGCAAGCCCGGTTAAGCAGTCGACAACCTTCTAGGTTGACCTGCGAGATGCCGTACACAAAAAAAAAATACATGTTTTTTCGTGCGTGCAGCCGGCTCTATCGAATTATAAGACGTTGTCACGTCAAAAAAGGCACTTGTGTTCCAATATTTACGTCTATCACTCCATGGATCCGACATATACAACGTGTAAAAAAAATAAGCAATAATATTTAAGGGTATGTACATATATCAAGTATTTGACTTTTGACAAAATCTTATTATTAAATCTGTTAACTTTTTTTCCATATTTTTTTTTCACTAAATTTTATTAGGCTTATTAGGCTAGTTGACGAATAGGTAGAAAATAAGGGGTAACTTATTTGCGAACTCGGCATTATTGATCTTCAAATTTGAGTTTATTAACCAATTTTTAGGGATGTAACCTATTTTTTTTAACAAAAACTGTTACTTCTTTTTGTTCTAAAACGATAGATCCCATAAGATTTCTAGTTCCTAATACGGCGTAAAAGATTTGTTATCACCGAATGTGTAGCCCGCTTAAATTTTATTGCTTATTTTTTTTACACGTTGTATAAAGAACTCACCTAAAGGCTGTGTCTCAAAGTCGATGTCCACGGTACCAGCCAGGGCGTACGCGATGACTAGCAGAGGCGACGCGAGGTAGTTAGCGCGTGTGTTCGGGTGGATACGACCTTCGAAGTTCCTGTTTCCTGATAGGACTCCACAGCAGACCAGCTCGTTCTAGGAGAAGATAAGTCTTATAGCTGGTTGCACCAAACTGTTTAATCTATACTAATATTATCAAGAGGAAAGATTTGTTTGTTTGTTTGTAGGGCTTTAACTGAAAAACTACAAGACCGATTTAAAAAAATCTTTCACCGTTAGAAAGCTTAACCTTTACGAAGTGTCATAGGCTATATTTATTTCCGGTAATAATTAGGGATCCCTACTAAAACTTGAATAATGTAACCCAAGGCATAAAAAAAATATTCAAATAGGTCTTTGCAGGCACTTATGAAACGTCAAGCTAGTTGCACGTTTCCAAGAAGTGGGTCTTATGGAGAAGGACCGGCAAGAAACTCCATAATTCCGGCATGTTGACCACTAAACCACTCAGGTCGTCGAATCATCATACAGATCTATTTAAATAGATTTCTGTGGTAAATACCTTACTATGCTCTGTTAATAATTACTGACTCACCTTTTCAATAGTGTTGGCGATATTATCGTCAATGGGACCAGAGTTGCCGATGCAAGTCATACAACCATAGCCCACGATGTCGAAACCCAACTTTTCAAGGTACGGCACCACACCAGACTCCTGAAAACAAAAAAAAAAACATTAATAAAAAAAGTC
Organism: Pyrrhia umbra; assembly: GCA_963891755.1. Lineage (NCBI taxonomy): Eukaryota > Metazoa > Arthropoda > Insecta > Lepidoptera > Noctuidae > Pyrrhia > Pyrrhia umbra. The sequence continues at coordinate 6,237,288 of OY982946.1, forward strand.
GTGGTGGCCTAGTTAAGGCACCTGCCTCTCGTGTACGAGTGTCCAGGTCCAACAAGTACCAATGTGACTTTTCTAAAGTCATATGTACTTTCTAAGTGTATCTTAGACATCACTGACTAACGGTGAAGGAAAACATCGTGAGGAAACCTCGACTTAAAAAGTCTGAAATCGCAAATCCGCCTTGAGCGCACGTGGTGATCAATGCTCATGCCTTCTCTGTGTGAGAAGAGGCCTGTGCCCAGCAGCGGGTCGATATATAGGCTGATGATGATGAAAATAAAAACTGAGCTCGTGGCTAAGTAACAGGCGCACGGGACGGTCGATCAAAATTTAAGCTTGGTCGGTGGATGGGAGACCATCTATGTCATACCGAGACTCCTCCGTGCCTCGGGAAGCACGTTAAGCTGTTGGTCCCAGTTTTCATTTGTAGATCTTTGACAGTCGTTACGGGTAGTCAGAAGCCAGGAAGTCTGACAACCAGCCTTATTAAGAGGTATCGTGTTACCCGGGAACTGGGTTGTGGAGGTCAGATAGGCAGTCGCTTCATGTGAAACACTGGTACTCAGCTGCATCCAGTCAGACTGGAAGCCGACCCCAACATAGTTGGGAAAAGGCTAGGCAGATAAAACTTTTTTTTTTAAATTTATTTAAGTAAGTAGTGAATGCAGGATTTAAAACTATTATTTCGACATGACAAACGGACACTTCAACAATATTGTTTGTATAGATATAAAAAATTGGTTGCAACGCATGATGGCATACCCTGAGATAGTAGGTGACGACTCCAGACCCTGGGGATAGGGAGGTCTTGATGTACGGGAGGACGCTCAGACCATTCTCCACAGCCTTCTTCGCCAGGAGACCTGGAGAATAAAACACCCATACAATATCTTCTTATCATGTGGTCTGCAGGTTCACTAACCTAACAAGCTCTAGTGTCAGAGTTGTCTCAAACCCGCCTGACGGTCTCTGACATGGAGTTGTAACAACGACTGCTATCAAGCAGCCGGGGACGACGGCTTAACGTGCCAGGCACGGTAGTGTAACACAACCAACTGCCTGACTCTGGGCTATTTTGTGAAGTTTTAAAAGCGATTTTGGTCAAACTGGTAACAAACCCCGTTCACAGCAGTCGAGTTTGCGACCACTTGACAATTAATGAATCCCTATTTCCCTTGGGCATCGCATCACGCGTAAACGGCTGGACCGATAGGCTGAAATTTGGTACGGAGATAGAAGGGACTCTGGAGAAGGTTTTAGTCTACTTTTTATCCGGGTGGACGCGGGTGAAACCGTGGGAAACAGCTAGTATTCAATAAATAATGTGGTTAATTACCTGGATTAACACATAAGATACTTTTATTCGGATAATTTTCGAAGTCACGGCAGAATTTAGTAAATAAATTAAGTTTCTGCTAAGTATTGTGTAAATACAACCAACTATGATCTAAAAGGATAATTATTTTCAAACATGTAAGATTTTTCATTCACTCAGCCGAAATGAAATAACACCTTACTTGGCGACCTTGTTCAAAGAATGATAAGTAACAAATGAAGCTACCAGTTAATTTCGGCGTACCTATGGGTTGGGTTGAAAGGTCGCCGGGTTGCACTAGGTCGCTGAATTAGACCTGAAGGTCGCCGACCTATATTACCGGGTCGCCAGGATTAGTAATTCAAAATTTAAAAAATATTTATTCAAACTAGGCTGAAAATCAGCACGCGCCACTTCTTCCCAGCAACAACACATAGGCAGTGGTGAAGGGCGGGCATTTTGGGGGCTGTCCTTTGTAAATTTGGAAGTCGGTTTTATTTTTTTGTAAAAGTTTTTTATTTTTTCGCTTTTCAGTGTCTCGGTCTTGCTATCTTAACAAAATAAACACACCACTTTTTTAGGTTGTAATAAGCGTAAATAACCAAATCATCTAAGTATTTGGCATATCAGCAAGTAGAGATAAATCGTTATTTTTGATATATTTATAAAACGGCTGAACCGGTAACAATAAAATTTAAATGGGACCACACGGGAAGCACCAGCTTTCAAATAAAAAAAGAATCATGAAAATCGGTTCACCCAGTCGCAAGTTATGAGGTAACAAACATAAAAAAAAAAAAAAAAAATACAGTCGAATTGATAACCTCCTCCTTTTTTTGAAGTCGGTTAAAAAGTGTTGATTTTCAGCCTAATTTGAATAAACGATTTTTGAATTTTGAATTGACCCCAAATAAATCTACCTACTCCGATCTATGATAAGGCCTTACCTGCTCCCAACATGACGCTTGGGTTCGAAGTGTTGGTGCAAGAAGTGATGGCAGCGATGATGACGGACCCATGGGTGATGGTGTACGTGTTTCCGTCGCTGTAGCTGAAGCTGCCTGACGCTGATAAGTTCGCTGGTGGTATACCATAGCCTTTGAAGCCGACCTGGGGAAATAAATGGGAATTTAGAATCTGGTAAACCGGACTATATGGTCACGGTGGGCTAGGGGTTAAGGTAGCTGCATCTCGTGTTCGGGTTCGAAACCGAACCAATGTGGCTTTTCTAAAGTCATAAATACATTCTAACAACCGGTTGCGCAAAACTTTTTATCATTTTACTTTAACGAATATCACAAAACATGATATCGATAATTAGCATACATTTAATACACTCGAGAGCAATGAATCCGGGTCACTTAAAGAATCCTAAAAATCTCGGAAACTTAAAATGCTAGGTTAATGCAATAAATTGTATTTAATAGACAATGTAATACTCCTTAAATGAAGGTATTAAAACTTCTTAGTTATTGTAAAGTTATATCATAAAAAAATCAAATTTGAAAAAGGGCCACTTTCGAAGATGGAACTACGAAATTACAGCATTTGGTTTTGCTTTTGTTTGTAATCTGTCATTTATGTGGGTACATAAAACATGTTGATAGTGCTCTATATTCATTATTCAAGCTGAAATTATGTCGCTTACGCCTGAAGAATGCACCAGAATACTTACAATGCTGGAAACCGGCCGGAGTCAGCGCGATACAGCCAGGACTGTCGGTGTGTTGCTGTCAACAGTACAAAGAGTTCTCCGACGTTACGAAGAAACTGGTTCTAACCTACGCAGACCAGGAACGGGCAGAACCAGGTGTACCACAGCACGAGAAGACCGATACTTGGTGAACACCATGCTTCGAAATCGCTTTCTCACAGGAACTGAACTCACAAATCAGTTTCGACGCCTCGGAGGAAGTGCAAGGACAGTAAGACGTCGGCTTGCTGAATCTAACTTAAAACCCCTTAGACCTGCAAACGGCCCTAAACTGGAGCGTGGACATCGTATTTTAAGACTAAGATATGCCCAGAGCCACGTAAATTGGAGTATTGAAGATTGGTCAAAAGTTATGTTCTCCGACGAATCAAAATGTATGCTCTACTAGCACGATGGAAGACACAGAGTGTATCGAAGACTAGGGGAAAGATTCAAGCAAGCATGCATCGAAGAAAAAGTAGCCTACGGTGGTGGGTCTGTACTTGTGTGGGCCGGAATTTCTTCTGAAAGTCGCACAGAGCTGGTGATCATAGAAAACGGCTCTTTAACTAGCGAAAGATATGTGGAAGAAATCCTCAATGATCACGTTGGTCCATTTATGGTCAATTTAGGTGAGGATGCTATATTTATGCATGACAATGCCCGACCTCATACAGGTAGGATTGTGAATGACTACCTTCAAGAGATGAACATTACTCGTATGGAGTGGCCAGCGCGCAGCCCGGATATCAACCCGATCGAGCATGCTTGGGACGAGCTAGGCAGATGCGTAAAACAACGAAACCCTCCCCCAATCACGCTTCGTGAGCTCAAAATTGCTCTCACAGAGGAATGGGAGAATATTCCCCAAAATCGTATAAGGAACTTGGTGTACAGCATGCCAAACCGCGTAAACGCAGTAATGGAAGCACGAGGAGGCAATACGAAGTATTAAAATTCAAGAAAATCGTAATAAAGTTCAAAAATTTCATGTTTCCTATTTTTGTTTTAAGGAGAGATCAGCAGTTTTTTTCTTTATGTAATTTTGTGTTAATAAAATGTATGGTGACTCATATTTTTTTTACTTTCATTTAAGGAGTATTACATTTTCTATTAAATACAATTTATTGCATTAACCTATCATTTTTAGTTTCCGAGATTTTTAACATTCTTTAAGTGACCCGGATTCATTGCTCTCGAGTGTATTTATTTTTTGTGATATAAATCTATACTAATCTAATAAAGCTGAAGAGTTTATTTGTTTCTTTGAACACGCTAATCTCAGGAACTACTGGTACGATTTGAAAAAATCTTTCAGTGTTAGATAGCCCGTTTATTGAGGAAGGCTATAAGCTATATATCATCACGCTAAAACCTAAAGGAGCGGAGCACCACTATTCCACGCGGACGAAGTCGCGAGCAGAAGCTTGTACATAGATATAACAATTAAGTAAACATAAATATTTAGACCCGGGGCTGCAGGATGTTCGAAAGAGTCACCACACCCCCGGAATACAAAGGGCTGATGAAGGAACATGGATGGGTGTTAGTCATTAAGAGTCTGACACTCCCTCCCACCCCACCCACGGCGGGAGGTGTCATTTGATGATTTCCCATCCGTAAAAAAGTATGGTGACCCATCCAAGTATTGACCTCGACAAAGGGTAGCTTAACTTCAAAAACAACATATTTTCTGAATACACGTGTTTTAAACGTAAAATGTGATACACGTATTAATTAAATAAGAACAAATTACGCTTCCGCTTAGTCGACATTTTTAATTGTCATTTCTTAGTACTGACCTTGATTAGTAAGCATTGTAATACAATGCTTGAAGCTAAGGTACGCTTGCTTTTTTAATTACTATTTACATCTTTACTTCCTAAAAAAGTAGCTTGACCGCCACATTTTTTTTTCGTGTAATATTGGATATTGACACTATACAATATATCCTTATCCTTACTCCTTACTAATATTATAAATGCGAAAGTAACTCTGTCTGTCTGTCTGTTACGCTTTCACGCCAAAACTACTGGACCGATATAAATGAAATTTGGTACAGAGATAGAATAGACCCTGAGGAACAACATAGGCTACTTTTTACCCGGGTGCGCTAAGTAGTTCCCTCAGGATGCGGGTGAAACCGCGGGAAACAGCTAGTTCTTAATATTATAATAAACAAAAAAAATACTCTATAATATTAAAAAATCATCCTCATCGCCGTCAACCGGGAGTGTACCCAAGAGACTGGCGGCATTGCCACGTTGGATGGCAATGCTTAGCTTTTGACCAAAATAAAAGCCAGCCTTTGGGTCACAAGAAGTGTCAACAAGCCGCTTGGCTATACATAATCCGAAAATGGACAAATGTGAACCGTAAAACTTGGAGGGTGTGTTCTTTGTATGACGTAGGCATCCGATAAGAAAGGATTTTCCGAAATTGTACCCCTAAGGGGGTGAAAAAGGGGGGCAAAATTTGTATGAATCTCTGACATTTTCAATTTGAATTCATATAGACCACGCGCGCGAAGCCACTGGCGGAAAGCTAGTACATGTACATGCATTTAAACGCACACACGGACAGACAGAATACACACACAGTATATAACAATATTTAAAAGAAAAACACGGAAGACTGTCAACATTTTGCTGACAACTAACTCTCTTTATAATAATATAATATAAATCAAATATTTGTACTTCAGTTACTACAAGACATTTCGCGACTGTGAATCAACATTTAAAATCTATAATACTTTGACTAATAAATTTATAGTGAATTTTATTAAAAACCGGCCAATTGCGAATCGGACACGCGCACGTAGGGTTCCGTACGATAATCTATAAAAAATTAGACAATAACCGTCTTACTTATAAAAAAACCTGTAAACTTTAGTTTCACCATTTCTCACCTAATCCTTACTTAAATTCGTAATCCAGGAACTACTAACTTAAGTTCGGATTAACGCTATACAGCATTTCTGAGTGAGATTTTTACTAATCCATTGATAAGCAGCAGATTAAAAATTAATCGAACTTTATAAGTAAGATTGTTACTAAATATTCTGTGGATATTTCAAGCGTTGCCGTTATTAATATCGAGCGAAAAACGGCAAAAACAAAACACATCTGTTGTACGGGAGCCCGTTTTAAATATTTATTTTCTTCTGTTTTTAGTATTTGTCTTTATAGCGGCAACAGAAATACATCATCTGTGAAAATTTCAACTGTCTAGCTAACACGGTTCATGAGGTACAGCCTGGCGACAGACAGACGGACTGACAGTGGAGTCTTAGTAACAGAGTCCCGTTTTCACCCTTTGACTACGGAACCCTAAAAAACGTGAATTATATTTTGTGAAAGTGTGTGATTGTGAAGAAGGAATATTTTGTGTCTACATTACCTAGGTAAGTACATATATACTTTTTTTAGGATAGTACATCATCAAATGACCCCTCCCGCCGTGGGAGCGGGAGGGAGTGTCAGACTCTTACTGACTAAAACCCATCCATGTTCCTTCCTCAGCCCTTTGTGTTCCGGGGGCGCGGTATCTCTTTCGAACATCCAACAGCCGCATCCTGTTTTATTTTTAACCCCGACACAAAAAGAGGGGTGTTATAAGTTTGACGTCGATGTCTGTCTGTGACATCGTAGCTCTAAAACGGATGGACCGATTTCGACACGGTTTTCTTTATTTGAAAGCCAGTTTCCTTGCGGTGGTTCTAAGCTATGTTTGGTTAATATCGGTCTAGCAGTGTGTTAAGCCCTGGCTGGAGGCCCTAAATTTATTTAAGGCACTTCACAGGCAAGCCCGGTTAAGCAGTCGACATCCTTCTAGGTTGACCTGCGAGAAGCCATACACAAAAAAAAAAAAAAAAAGGTCTAGCAGTGTAAGAGTATCAGCTCTTTTCCAAAACGATGTAAGGCATTTTTGCGTAGGGGTTTTTTTTTATTTTTAATTTATTTTTTTCTTGTTTTGTCAGCCTCGCCACTAATTATATAGCTGAACAGTAAATTAATTACCAAAAACACTTTTAGCAAGAAATTCCTAATCAATATTACGTTGTCATTATTAATGATCTAATCACTTACTAATGACATTCATTACGCCATTACAACATTATTGGGTCAGTAGAAATCATAATAATTATAATTTCTATGTAGTTTTATCTTAATTACTAAAAGTCTTACACCCAAAAAATATGCGGTTACTTATACGTGAAACGGAAAAACTGTCATTCAAGATCTGTCAAAATGGAGGATAAAATTGAATAATTTTGCGATCACTTTTAAAATTTTTCTTCTAAATATGTATGTGTTTACTTAATTATAATATCTATGTATTAATAACATAAGAAATATAAAAAACCGGCCAAGTGCGTGTCGGGCCACGCGCACTAGGGTTCCGTAGTACGTTTTAGTTAGTCGACTATAACTCTGTAACCGGCTAAGCCTTCTAAGTCGTGATAGTTTTCCTTTTAAGTTCATTATATGTGCTACGTCTGTGATTTTTTAGGGTTCCGTAGTCCGACAAGGAACCCTTATAGTTTCGCTCTGTCCGTCTGTCTGTCTGTCTGTCTGTCTGTCTGTCTGTCTGTCTGTCTGTCTGTCTGTCTGTCCGCGGCATAGCTCCGTGGTTTTTGTTATTAGAAAGCTGAAATTTGGTATGAATATGTATATTGATCACGCCGAGAAAGTGGTAAAATAAAATTTTGAAAAATATTTTTTTTTAGGGTAGCTCCCAAACATGTAAAGTAGGGATGAATATTTTTTTTCTCGCGTACCCCTTCGTGTGGGGTATCGTTAGATAGGTCTTTCAAAATTATTATAGGTGTGTGAAGATCATTTTTCGGTTAAGCGAGCCATTTGCGAAATATCTAGATTTTAGGTGAATTTTTTTGTTCGATACGAGTTACCCCCCCCTCTAACTTTTGAATGGCTGTACCTAGAAATGTGAAAAAAATCACAGACGTAGCACATGTAATGAACTTACAAGGAAAACTATCACGGCTAAGTAGGCTTAACCGGTTACAGAGTTATAGTCGACTAACTGAGACCTTCTACGGAACCCTACTGCGCGTGGCCCGACACGCACTTGGCCGGTTTTTTTCACATTTCTAGGGACAGTAAAAGTTAGAGGGACGCTCGTATCGAACAAAAACTTTAATTGTAAAGCTAGATATTTTGCAAATGGCTCACCTAACCGAAAAATGGTTTTCACACACCTATAATATTTTTGAAAGACCTATCTAACGATACCCCACACGAAGGGATACACAAGAAAAAAATTTTCACCTCCCACTTTGCGTGTTTGAAAGCTACACTAAAAAAAATCTTTTTCATAATTTTATTTTACCACTTTGTCGGTGTGTTCAATATACATAAATATCTATACTACATTTCAGCTTTCTAGTACCGAGAACCTCTGAGCTATGCCGCAGACAGACAGACGGACATAGCGAAACTATAAGGGTCCCTTGTCGACTACGGGACCCTAAAAAAACATGCAGCCTAAAATGAAAACCTCTCCTTTTTGGAAGTCGGTTAAAAATAGAACCACAACACAAATAACTGTCGTTAAAATTTAATTAACAAACATTATAAAATTGACAATACCGGAATTTTAAAGTTACCTAATTTGTATACAGGGTGTAGATGAAACAGTTTTTAGGGTTCCGTAGTCCGACGAGGAACCCTTATAGTTTCGCCATGTCCGTCTGTCTGTCTGTCCGCAGCAAACTCCGAGGTTCTTGTTACTAGAAAGCTGAAATTTGGTATAGATATGTATATTGATCACGGCGAGAAAGTGGTAAAATAAAATTTTGAAAAATATTTTTTTTAGGGTAGCTCCCAAACATGTAAAGTAGGGATGAATATTTTTTTCCTCGCGTACCCCTTCGTGTGGGGTATCGTTAGATAGGTCTTTCAAAAATATTATGGGTGTGTGAAGACGACTTTTTGGTTACGCGCGCTTTTTGCGAGATATCTAGCTTTTAAGTGCAAATTTTTGTTTGATACGAGCATATAATTATAATATCTATGTATTGATAACATAAGAAATATAAAAAACCGGCCAAGTGCGTGTCGGGCCACGCGCAGTAGGGTTCCGTAGTAGGTCTTAGTTAGTCGACTATAACTCTGTAACCGGTTAAGCCTACTTAGCCGTGATAGTCTTCCTTGTAAGTTCATTATATGTGCTACGTCTGTGATTTTTTTGAAATCTAGGTACAGCCATTCAAAAGTTAGAGGGGGGGGGGACACTCGTATCGCAAATGGCTCTCTTAACCGAAAAATGGTTGAAAGACGGACATAGTGAAACTATAAGGATTCTTTGTCGACTACAGAACCCTAAAAAGGTTTTATATGGCTCAATCTGTGAACTATATTTTTTTTTGGTTTTTTTTTCTGACGTTTTGTTGTAAATTTCGAAACACCCTGTATACGTTTACAACAATTAAATGAAACCACAAGAATGATACCATTGGTATCAGCTATATATTTTGATAAAACCACAAAATGTTTCTATTATAACACATACTATTGAATAGGTAAGTAAGGTTATATTTCAATATTTTCTGTTATTTGTCTTACTTTACATCATCTGCCTAGCCTTTTCCCAAGTATATTGGGGTCGACTTCCAGTCTAACCAGATGCAGCTGAGTATAGTCGCCGACATATAACTTGGCAAGATTTTAAAGTAGTTGGAACAAGATTGTGCATGTACACCCAGTGCAATCCAAAAGTAACACTTTCAATGCTTGTCATAACACTATCGTCTATGCCAGGGGTCTCCAAACTTTGAAGCCTTGGGGCCATAATATTTTTTTCGGTATGTTGCAAGGGCCATAACAATTTTAATTTTTCTGCCCACCTAAGCAAACATAGCCTTTTATTGCATTTCAATTACTATTGATTGTGTATTGTGACACGTAACGACATCTAGTGTCGAGTAGTGATACTATGTACTGTTCTAGGTACTATCTATTTCAGCTACATATCATTGTGTGTTTTCATTCTCTCCCATTCAACTTATCACAGCAATAGTAACAACAGTAAAACATTGGCTGTCGTGGGCCAGATTGATGACACTGGTCATAAGCTGTCGCGGGCCGGATTGATGGCAGTGGCGGGCCGGATTTGGCCCGCGGGCCGTAGTTTGGAGACCTCTGGTCTATTGTATTAATTTACTTTTTAACCCCCGACGCAAAAAGAGGGGTGTTATAAGTTTAACGTCGATGTCTGTCTGTGGCATCGTAGCTCTCAAACGGATGGACCGATTTCGTTGCGATTTTTCTTGTCATTTGAAAGCCGGTTTCCTTGCGCTGGTTCTTAGCTATGTCTGGTTAATATCGGTCCAGCAGTGTAAGAGTATCAGCTCTTTTCCAAAATGATGTAAGGCATTTTTGCGTAGGGGGTTTTTTAATTTTTTTCTTGTAAACATTAATATGTAGAAGATAGTATGAGAAAAGAGAAAAACTACTAACGATTCATGTCAAGTTACGTGTCGACTACTGTATACCGTGCATATTATTTTTTTCCAGGTCTCAAATATTCTATCACAAAATATTATTGAAGACACCCCGGTCGTACAATTTGGTGTATCAGCTTATGACGTGATATAGAAAGATCATAAAGCTGAAACACTAAATAGTACTGCTGGGCAAGATCTCACTCTTCATCTAATCTACTGGGTAAAGGCCTCTTCTCACACAGAGAAGGCATGAGCATTGATCACCACGTGCGCTCAAGGCGGATTGGTGATTACAGACTTTTTAGTCCAGGTTTCCTCACGAAGTTTTCTTTCACCATTAGTCAGTGACGTCTAAGATATACTTAGAAAGTACATATGACTTTAGAAAAGTCACATTGGTACTTGCCAGTTTCCGAACTCGTACTGTTAGTGGAACTTATAAACAACTAGCTTCCCGCCAGCGGCTTCGCCCGCGATATTTTAGCTAATGGATACAAAAACTTGACAAATTATATACTAAAACCTTCCTCATTAATCACTCTATCTATTAAAAAAAACCGCATCAAAATCCGTTGCGTAGTTTTAAAGATTTAAGCATACATAGGGATATAGGGACAGAGAAAGCGACTTTGTTTTATACTATGTAGTGATTTATAATGCTGTTGCATCTAAGCTTCACTCAGATCCTTAGAAAACTACTTATTGTCTTACTTATAAAAAACCTGTAATCTGGAGTTTAACCATTTCTCACCTAATCCCCACTTAACGTCGTAATCCAGGATTAAGCTACTAACCTTAAGTTCGTATTAACGCCAAACAGCATTTATGAGTGACATTTCAGCTAATCCATTGCAAAGCAGCAGATTAAAAATTAATCGAACTTTATAAGTAAGACGGTTCTAGTTTCGCCATGTCCGTCTGTCTGTCTGTCCGCGGCATAGCTCAGATTATTAGGACTACTCGAGCTTACGTTGTACATCCATGATGCAATTACATTATGTCTGGACGTTAAAAGAGACTTTGACCCTTGAGTTTGTTTCGGTGTTTCTTCTCAAGGTAGTCAGATAGGAAATACCGGCCTCACCTAGCTTTAAAAATATTAATTGACGTGTAAAAGTGTTATTTTATAACCAACTAGCTGTTTCCCGCGGTTTCATCCGCATCCCGAGGGAACTACTTAGCGCACCCGGGTAAAAAGTAGCCTATGTTGTTCCTCAGGGTCTATTCTATCTCTGTACCAAATTTCATTTATATCGGTCCAGCAGTTTTGGCGTGAAAGCGTAACAGACAGACAGAGTTACTTTCGCATTTATAATATTAGTAAGGATTTGCAAAAATAAATATCATTTATAATTTACTAGAAAGCTGAAGTTTGGTAGGGATATCCAATATGGATATTAATCACGCCAACAAAGTGGTAAAGTATAATTTTGAAAAATAATTTTTTATTTAAACGCTTATCGACCAAAACATCGCTCTAGAAGTCGGTGTCTTGCAAGTTACTGTTGCTTGTATTTCGCCACCGACTTCTAGAGCGATGTTTTGGACGTAAAGCGTTAAAATCAAATTTATTTTTTGCTTTTCAGTTTTTTTTTGGAAGTCGGGTTTATTTTTTGTAAAAAGTTTTTTTATTTTTCGCTTTTCAGTGATTCGATCGTGTTATCTTAATGTAAACACACCACTTGTTTATATTAAGATAGGTTAGGTTGCAATAAGCGTGAATAACCAAATCATCTAAATATTTGGCGTATGCGCAAGTAGACAGAAACGTTATCCTTACTTCCTTACTAATATTATAAATGCGAAAGTAACTCTGTCTGTCTGTTACGCTTTCACGCCAAAACTACTGGACCGATATAAATGAAATTTGGTACAGAGATAGAATAGACCCTGAGGAACAACATAGGCTACTTTTTACCCGGGTGCGCTAAGTAGTTCCCTCGGGATGCGGGTGAAACCGCGGGAAACAGCTAGTTTTTAATATATTTATAAAACGACTGAACCGATGTTGATAAAATTTTAGGGTAACTCCCATTTACGTAAAGCGGGGATGTTTTTTTTATCGTGTATCCCGTTGTGTGGGGTATCGCTAGTTTTTTTTTTATTGAATTGATTGTTTAATAATTGTGCTATCTGCTTCGCTAGTGGGAGATGTAGAGAGAGATATCTGATTTGCTAGTGAGAGTATTTGAATAATAAACAACTTGTCATAAAGTAATAATAATTATAAATTTACACTTAAAAACCGCAGTTTTATTTCTATAACATAACCCATGAAAAACCCTTCAGCTTATTCCCTATCTCATCATCATCTGCCTAGCCTTTTCCCAACTACGTTGGGGTCGGCTTCCAGTCTAACCGGATGCAGCTGAATACCAGTGTTTTACATGGAGCGACTGCCTATCTGACCTCCACAACCCAGTTTACCGGGTGACACGATACCCCTTGGCAGGACTGGTTGTCAGACTATCTGGCTTCTGACTATCCGTAACAACTGTCAAAGATCTACAAATGACAACCGGGACCAACAGCTTAACGTGCTTTGCGAGGCACGGAGGAGTCTCGCATGCACGGACCGACCGCGCCAAGCGCAGCTTAACCTTTGATCGGTCGAACCGTACGGCTGTCACATAGCCACGAGCTCCTCAGCTTATCCCTATCTATACGAATAATATAAAGTATGACACTAGGTATGTTCCCCGACCTAGCAAGTTGCATCACTCGAATAAAAGTGTAATTTGAATTCCGTTCTCAAGTTATAAGTGTTCGAACAAACCTTTTTTTAACACGCTTTTATTAGCTCGGGTTGTATGTATGTATGTATGTATGTAACGGAATCTTTGAACCTAATTTTCACTGGTTTCTAGATGTCTGATCAACTTGGAACTTTGCACACGTGTTAAGGGCCGATGACAATGCAATAATCCGATAAAAAAAAAACAAAAAAAAACACGTTTTTATTGCTGACCGAACTAAAAAATGGGAAATAAATAATAGTTTAAAAAAACTAAAAATTATTTTCTACTTTTTAGTTCGGTCAGCAATAAAAGCGTATTTTTTTAGTTTTTTTTAAACTATTTTTCTACATGGGATGACCTATTGCAGGGTGCTTCTAACAGCATTCGACCTGCTTTACCAGACAATGTGGCGAGGTCCTAATTGAATTAATTAAATTAAGGCCTCCTGCCAAGAAATTTCAAACAAACCTGAGTTTGTTATTATTATATAGATAAAGTAAGGAGTATATATATGTTCCTTATTTATTAGTAAACAACTGGCACACAGCTTATTTATTTACACTCAAAACTAAAAAACAAAATAATATTTTTATCACCTCAGGTAACATAAAAAAAGTGTCAACAAAAAATTAATTAGCAAAATAAAATGGAACAATTACTTAATGACTCTCTATTGTAGCATAATTAAACAGGTAGATAGTAATTAGTGCATTTTAATATAAATAGATCAGTATATCGGATGGGAAGTCAGTAGTCACTTGAGCTTTGTGGAAGCATCAAGCTAAAGACACCATCATCATCTGCCTAGACTTATCCCAACTATATTGGGGTCGGCTTCCAGTCTAAACCGGCAGCTGAGTACCAGTTTTTTACATGGAGCGACTGCCTATCTGACCTCCACAACCCAGTTACCGGGTAACACGATACCCCTTAGTAAGACTGGTTGTCACACTTTCTGGCTTCTGACTACCCGTAACGACTGTCAAAGATGTACAAATGACAGCCGGGACCAACAGCTTAACGTGCTTTCCGAGGCACGGAGGAGTCTCGCTATGACATAGATGGTCCGAAGTAAATAGTCTAGAATAATTGTGATAACATCTTCGAATTTGTGAATTAGTATTTAGTGAAGTGAAAAAAATATTCAACCGAATTGAGAACCTCCTCCTTTTATGGAAATCGGTTAAAAAAGTGATTATTTTTTTAGATTTTTAAAACGTGAGCCAGTTTAAAAGGTATGTATGATAAGTTTGGTTTCATTATTTTTTTTTGTATTAATTGTAGGTATAAATATTGTACTCAGTAGAAATGATCACTCACTCAGTAGACATGATAAGTTTACTGTCACTGGGTAGTGTGATTATTACTGTTGAATGCAAAATCACACAATAAATTTAAAAAAGATATTTTCAACGTCTCATCTCAAAGAATAGCTATCACAAACTCAGTAGACATGTTATAAATCCTGTCACTGGGAGTGTGATGACTATTGCTGAGTGATGTTATCAGCAATATTTAAACGTGCATTGAAGAATTATTGTTTTTCATCATCATACACCTGCCCTTATCAAAATTTATTTCGGGTCGGCGCAGCATATTTTCTTCTGCCATACTTCTCTATCTGACGTCATCTCACTAGTAACATCCGTTCTAGCCATCATGTTTCACACAATCCATCCATGAAGAGATATTGTTTTTAAGCTTTTCTGTCATCAGTAGTGATCACTCACTCAGTAGACATGTTTGTATATTCTGTCACTGGGTGCAGTGATAACTGCAGATGAATGGAATAGATCATCTCACCTCAAGTCTTAAACAACAATACATTTTCTCAGTAACAGTTGTCACTCACTCAGTAGATATGTTAATAATTCTATCACTGGGAATGTGATGACTATTGCTGAGTGATGTTATCAGCAATATTTAACTGTGCATTGAAGATATATTGTTTTTAAGCTTTTCTATAATCAGTAGTGATCACTCACTCAGCAGACATGTTTGAATATTCTGTCACTGGGTGTAGTAATAACTGCTGACGAATGAAATGAATCAACTCACTGCTTTTATAACTGTTTTAACACCAAAAATGTATTTTTATAAGTTTCTCTGTTGCAGTTGTCACTCACTCAGTAGATATGTTAGCAATTCTATCACTGGGAGCGTGATGATTGTGGCTGAGTTATTGTGTTCAACATTTATTTTAATTGTAATGTCATTCTCTCACAGTAAAACCATACAGTAGCAGTGATCACTCACTCAGTAAACATGTTTATAATTTTGTCACTGGGTGCAGTGATAACTGCTGTTGAATGGAGTGAATCATCACACTTTTCTATTTTAACAACAGTGAATTGTGCTTATAAGTTTCTCAGTAGCAGTTGTCACTCACTCAGTAGATATGTTAGTAATTCTATCACTGAGAGTGTGATGATTGTGGCTGAGTCATACTATCGACATTATTAATTTATTGCAATACTTTTCAGTAGTAGTGATCACTCACTCAGTAGACATGTTTGTATATTCTGTCACTGGGTGAAGTGATAACTGCTAATGAATGGTATAAATCATCTCACTGTTTTAATAACTGTTTTAAAACAATTTTATTCAATTTATTGTATTGACATTGTTATTGGCTTCAAGATACCTTTCAGTAGTAGTGATCACTCACTCAGTAGACATGTTTGTATATTCTGTCACTGGGTGCAGTGATAACTACCGTAGAATGGAGTTTATTCTCACCTTTGCATTAAAATGTCCTTGCATTTAGGTATTTCAGTTATCAGCTGATGTCACTCACTCAGTAGACATGATGATAATTTCTGTCACTGGGTGCAGTGATAGCTGTTGATGAATGAATCCTGTCATCACTTTTCTAACAGTGAATATGTCATGTCGTTTTTTCTATTCTGTTATTATATACCACTAGCTGTTTCCCACGGTTTCACCCGCATCCCGAGGGAACTACTTAGCGCACCCGGGTAAAAAGTAGCCTATGTTGTTTCTCAGGGTCTATTCTATCTCTGTACCAAATTTCATTTATATCGGTCCAGTAGTTTTGGCGTGAAAGCGTAACAGACAGACAGACAGACAGAGTTACTTTCACATTTATAATATTAGTAAGGATAAGGATTTTTCAATTATTTTTATGGGTGATGACATCATTTCTACTGAGTAATTTCGATCCTCAGTGATTTCAATTAATATTAAACTGCAAAGTGATTAGGATTCATTCTTTAATTAGTTAAAAATGCAACAATTAGATACCTGATTATTTAATGCGAATACAAAACATATTTGCTAATTATTGACAGTCAACTCATTAAGAACAGGTAAATCTCATTAGTCGTTTTAATATAAATAGTTATGGTGTTTCGAAATTTAAATCAGTATTTATTAGGATCTTGCAGGAGTAACGTGACGTTGCACCCAGAAGTTATAGCCAGTACATTTGATAAAGTTTTAATGTTTATGTATTTAAACTGCGCCAAAAACAAGAATGAATTAATCAAACATTACGAATTAAAACCTATTTTCTCGCTCGAAAGTGCATGAAAAGTTATATAACATCCGTAAGTGTTTATTAGTGCACTACAAGACTTCAACAGGTACGTCGTATATTCTTCGTATTCTTAATATTTTAACAGAAATATTGTGCAATTTATACAATGACACTCAGTATTAGTTGTCACTAACTCAGTAGACATGATAATTCTGTCACTGGGAGCGTGATGACTGCTGCTGATTGTTACTTACATCAGACAACATATCACATTATTGTTTTACTCGTTTGTGAATCACCATCATCGATGTGTCTTTTAGTAGCAGCTGTCACTCACTCAGTAGACATGTTACCAATTCTGTCACTGGGTGTTGTGATAACTGCCACTGAATGATATTTAACATCATAGTCAGCCAAAACAAACCGCCTTGTTGCAGAACTGCGGTATGTTCCTATCTCCTATTATTTGCTGTGTCTATCAGGGTACATAATTGTTGTACTATTTTTATATTTTAACCTTATCGGTACATTATGGAATGCAAAAAAGAATATGAATATGTTTTGTCACTAAGGGACAGTTGTTACTCGCTCAGTAGATATGTTTATAGTTCTATCACTGGGAGCGCGATGACTGTTTCTGGGTGATATCACCATCTCATAATGTACTACATAATTGATCAATCATCAGTAGATGTCACTCACTCAGTAGACATGTTTACTATTCTGTCACTGGGTGTAATGATAACAGCTGTTGAATGAACTGATCATCATATTTTTGTTTTTGATAGTCTTTAGTTTAGTTTTTGTCTCTCAGCAGAAGTTGTCACTAACTCAGTAGACGTGATAATTCTGTCACTGGGAGCGTGATAACTGCTGCTGATTGTACCTCACATCATATAGCTGTTTCACATTGCTGTCATACCTGTTAGCGACATCATTATCATCAATACGTCCTATAGCAGTAGCTGTCACTCACTCAGTAGACATGTCATCAATTCTGTCACTGGGTGTTGTGATAACTGCCGCGAAGTGACACTAATCATCATATTGGCATAAAAAAATCAATGAAGAAGCTTGAAGTACGAATTTTGTCACTATGGGACTGTTGTCACTCACTCAGTAGATATGTTTATAGTTCTGTCACTGGGAGTGTGATGACTGCTTCTGAGTGATATTATCATCTTATATTATACTAAATACTAGAATGTACAGGTTTTAAATTTATCAATTATCAGTAGCTGTCACTCACTCAGTAGACATGTTAACGATTCTGTCACTGGGTGCAGTGATAACTGTTGATGAATAAACTAATCATCATGTTTTTGTTTTTAATAGTCGTTAACATGCGTTTTACTTGTCTCTCAGTAGAAGTTGTCACACACTCAGTAGACATGTTTTTGGGAGCGTGATGACTGTTTCTGGGTGATTATACCCTCATATATTATACTGTACAGTGAAATATGTAGGATTTCAAATTTATCAATCATCAGTAGCTGTCACACACTCAGTAGACATGTTATCAATTCTGCCACTGGGAGCGTGATGACTGTCACCGAGTGATGTTTTCAACAATATTTAAGTGTAAATGAAAATATTATGGGATAGAAATGTCGATCATCTGTAGTTATCACCCACTCAGTAGATATGTTAACAACTCTATCACTGGGTGAAGTGATGTCTGCAGGGAATCGACTAAGATCAACGTAACGATATCATTTTTGCTGAGTGTTGAAATCATTTCTACTGTGAAATTGTGATCATCAGTGTTTCGTATTAATATTTACTATATAAAAAAATGCTACAAATATTTCCCATTTAATGTGTAATAACTGTTGTAATTACCTTGTCACTCTTTAATTAGTCTAAATTGCAACATAATGGTATCTAAATTATTAATGCGAAGGTTCCTATTTATTTAATAACTAGCTTCTGCCCGCGACTTCGTCCGCGTGGAATAGTGGTGCTCCGCTCTTATTGGTTTTAGCGTGATGATATATAGCCTATAGCCTTTCTCAATAAATGGGCTATTTAACACTGAAAGAATTTTTCAAATCGGACCAGCTGTTCCTGAGATTAGCGCGTTCAAACAAACAAACTCTTCAGCTTTATTATATTAGTATAGATTATTATATTAGTATAGATTATCTTCTGTCAGGTCATTAACAACAGGTAGATCATTAGTAACTCTTAATTCAAATAGGTATGCTTTTTCGAAATTTAAATCATTGCTTATTTTAGACATGCAAGTTAGCAGGTAAGTTAACATTTCTTTTTATTTATTATTTTTTTTGTAGAAATAAGTGTGCCGTTTATATTATGACAATCAGTGTCAGTTATCACTAACTCAGTAGACGTGATAATTCTGTCACTGGGAGCGTGATAACTGCTGCTGATTGTACCTCACATCAATTATACCTGTTTACGACATCATTATCATCAATATGTCCTATAGCAGTAGCTGTCACTCACTCAGTAGACATGCCATCAATTCTGTCACTGGGTGTAGTGATAACTGCCGCTAAGTGACACTAATCATCACACTTGGCATAAAAAAATCAATGAAGAAGCTTGAAGTACGATATATTTTGTCACTATGGGACAGTTGTCACTCACTCAGTAGATATGTTTATAGTTCTGTCACTGGGAGTGTGATGACTGTTTCTGAGTGATATTATCATCTCATATTATACTAAATACTAGAATGTACAGGTTTTAAATTTATCAATTATCAGTAGCTGTCACTCACTCAGTAGACACGTTTAGAATTCAGTCACTGGGTGCAGTGATAACTGCAGATGAATGAAATACATCATCATATTTTATAATTTAACTGTGATAATGTTATATTTTCTCTGGTCTATTGACATTTGCCACTGTGTGATTTCTACTGAGCATTATCGATCATCAGTCTTTTAGTTAATGATTCAAGATGAATGAAGCTCCCATTAGTTTAGTAGTACCTGACGAGCTGAAGCAAGGATTACAATGTATTAACTAATTATTTAATGTCAACTCATTAAGAACAAGTACATGTCATTAGCGATTTCAATATAAATACCTGTGGTGTTCCAAAATTTAAACCAGTATCAATAATGACTTCACATGTTAAGTTACACCCTGAAATATAGACAAAGTGATTGCTTGCTCATTAAAAGGCAGTGACAATCCTACGAAAACGCGACAACTTGGTAAGTAATGTTTGATTACTACAAATATTTAACAAAGTTTTCTAAAAATTATATCATACCATTCAGTATTAGCTATCACTCCCTCAGTAGACATGATATTCTGTCACTGGGAGTGTGATGACTGCTGCTGATGGTACTTGACATCATAAGCTGTTTCACATTATTTTCACACCTGTGTGCGTCATCTTCATATCCAATGTGTCTATTTTTAGCAGCTGTCATTCACTCAGTAGACATGTTTTCAATTCTGTCACTGGGTGCAATGATAACTGCTGAGATGGGACTGATCATTTTTGGGATAATTGTCTTCAGCATTAGTTTTACTTATTTGTCTCTCAGTAAAAGTGATCACTCACTCAGTAGATATGTTTATAATTCTATCACTGGGAGTGTGATAGCCGTTGCTGAGGCAAGTTTTCAACATTGTTTTGTTTATTGCATTGTTGTTTATTTTGTTCATATCATGTAGTTTTGTGTTTCACATAAAGTCTTTCAGTAGCAGTGATCACTCACTCAGTCGACATGTTATCAATTCTGTCACTGGGTGTAGTGATAACTGCTGATGATTGAAGGTGATCATCACATTTTATAATTTAACAGTGTCAATGTTATATTTACTGTGTGATTTCTACTGTTACATTATCGACATTATCGATCATCAATATTTTAGCTAATTTAATTTTTAATATATTATAATGACTTCTGCAAAAATCATAAGAATGATTCAATTTTTAATTAAAATTGCATCCTAACGATACTTTACTATTAAAAGCAAAAAAATATTATGTATATTACTAATTATTTTCGGTAAACTCATTAAGGACAGGTAAAAGTCATTAGTAGTTTTATAATAAACTAGCTGTTTCCCGCGGTTTCACCCGCATCCCGAGGGAACTACTTAGCGCACCCGGGTAAAAAGTAGCCTATGTTGTTCCTCAGGGTCTATTCTATCTCTGTACCAAATTTCATTTATATCAGTCCAGTAGTTTTGGCGTGAAAGCGTAACAGACAGACAGACAGAGTTACTTTCGCATTTATAATATTAGTAAGGATAGCATTCGTGTTTCCAAATTTAAATCAGTATTTATTAGGATTTGCAAGTACAAGTGTAGTCACGTTTCACCCATGATTACTCATTTAACCAGTGACAAAACTAAGCTTAAGTGGAGATACGGTAAGTTACGCTTAGTTCAATTATTCAAAGTATACAGGAAGTTTTATTTTTCAAAAAACGATCTGTAATTCACATTATAACATTTAGTATCAGTTGTCACTCACTCAGTAGATATGTACGTCATTCTATCACTGGGAGTGTGATGACTGCTGCTGATTGTACCTGACGTCACGCTGTTCATCACATTTTGTGCTAATTACGTCATCATCAATGTGTCTTTTAGTAGCAGCTGTCATTCACTCAGTAGACATGTTACCAATTCTGTCACTGGGTGTTATGATAACTGCCACTGAGTGACTTTAATCATCATATTTGGCATAAAAAAACCACATAGAAGCTTTAAGTACGATATATTATGTCACTGACAGAACAGTTGTCACTTACTCAGTAGACATGTTATCAAGTCTGTCACTGGGAGCGTGATGACTGATGCTTAGTGATGTTATCAGCAATATTTAACTGTTTATCAAAATTTCCTATGATGAATTTGCTATCATCAATAGCTGTCACTCACTCAGTAGACATGTTTAGAATTCTGTCACTGGGTGTAGTGATGACTGCTGATGTATGAAACTGATCAACAAACTTTGGTAATAACTGTTTTTAGGAATCGTTTTAACTTGTCTCTCAGTAGCAGTTGTCACTCACTCAGTAGATATGTTTATAATTCTACCACTGGGAGTGTGATGACTGCTGCTGATTGTACCTTACATCACGCAACTCCTCACATTTTGTGTCAATTATATCATCATTGGACTGTTCCAGCATCAGCTGTCACTCACTCAGTAGACATGTTATCAATTCTGTCACTGGGTGTTGTGATAACTGCCAATGAGTGACTTAAATTTGGCATAAAAAAACCACAAAGAAGCTTGAAGCTTGAATATATTATGTCACTAACAGAACAGTTGTCACTTACTCAGTACACATGTTATCAATTCTCTCACTGGGAGCGTGATGACTGCTGCTTAGTGATGTCATCAGCAATATTTAACTGTTTATCAAAATTTCCTATGATGAATTTGCTTTCATCAGTAGCTGTCACTCACTCAGTAGACATGTTTAGAATTCTGTCACTGGGTGTAGTGATGACTGCTGATGGATGGCACTGATCATCAAACTTTGGTAATAACTGTTTTTAGGATTTGTTTTAACTTATTTGTATCTCAGTAGAAGTTGTCACTCACTCAGTAGATATGTTTATAATTCTATCACTGGGAGAATGATAGCTGCTACTGAGGCAAGTTTTCAACAAATTGTATTTATTTCGATTCTTGTATTATTCTGGCTGCCACATAAAACGTCTCTCAGTAGTAGTGATCACGCACTCAGAAGACATGTTCATCATTCTGTCACTGGGTGCAGTGATAACTGCCGCTGAGTGATTCCAATCATCCTGTTTAGCTTAATTCTAGGCAATCTGTATACTAAATATAACACTGAACAAGTGTGGTGTATACTATCATTACGGGACAGTGATCACTCACTCAGTAGACATGAAATAGTATCTGTCACTGGGTGTAGTGATAGCAGCCACTTAGTGATGCTGATCATCATTACTTCAAATGCAGCTATCATGATAGTCAAGAACGATTTCGTTATTTCTCTCAGTGGAAATCGTCACTTTCTCAGTAGACATGTTTATAATTCTGTCACTGGGAGCGTGATGATTGTTACTGAGTGAAATTATCATCATCAAAAAAAACACACTTCATCATCAATCGTACTTTGTGTCTTGGCATTTTAATATCGTATGTTCTTGAAATAAAATATGTGGCGATTCATGTATTTATATTTGCTAAGTAAATTATATATAGTTTTTTTAAGATACAATACCGACTAAATGTGTATGTTTGCTTGTTCAGGCTCAAAATGTCCCTTTCCCAAAATGTCCCTTCGTTTCATTTCATGGGAAGGGGTCATTTTAGGAAATGGACATTATGGGGAGGGAATATTTCGGGAAAGGGACTATTTAAAACCAAAGGACATTTTGAGAAAGGGACAGACACATGTTTTTTTCACGTATGTTTATAATTCTATCGCTGCGCTGGGAGTGTGATAGCTGTTTGAGGCAAGTTTTCAACAAATTCTAGTTATTGCGATACTCACATTCTTGTTGTATTATTCTGGCTTCTACATAAAACGTCTCTCACTACTACAGTGATCACTCACTCAGTAGACATGTTTATCATTTCTGTCACTGGGTGCAGTGATAACTGCCGCTGATTGACGCTGATCACCATCATCATCTTCTTCAATAATGACTTTGTTATCTCTCAGTGGTAATCGTCACTCACTCAGTAGACATGATCATTCTGTCACTGGGAGCGTAATGATTGTTATTGAGTGAAACTGTCATAAAAGCTATCTAAAGCATCGTCAATCACACTTTGTTTTAACATACAAAACATTTGCATTAACCGGTCACTTGGTAGTAGCTATCATTCACTCAGTAAACATGTTGATCATTCTGTCACTGCCACTGAGTGTGTCTTATAATCATATTTTTGTCTATTTCTGTCTCATCGTCATTTCTCAGTAGCGATTGTCACTCACTCAGTAGACATGTTGACCATTCTGTCACTGGGTGTAGTGATGATAGCTACTGTGTGAGTCTTATCAACATCTTTTTACCTATTTCTGTCTCATCATTTCTCAGTAGCGGTTGTCACTCACTCAGTAGACATGTTGATCATTCTGCCACTGGGTGTAGTGATGATAGCTACTGTGTGAGTCTTATCAACAGTTTTTTGTCTATTTCTGTCTCATTATCATTTCTCAGTAGCGGTTGTCACTCACTCAGTAGACATGTTTATCATTTCTGTCACTGGGTGCAGTGATAACTGCCGCTGATTGACGCTGACCATCATCATCTTCTTCAATAATGATTTTGTTATTTTATCTCTCAGTGGTAATCGTCACTCACTCAGTAGACATGATACTTCTGTCACTGGTAATGATTGTTATTGAGTGAAACTGTCATAAAAGCTATCTAAAGCATCGTCAATTACACTTTGTTTTATCATACAAAACATTTGCATTAACCGGTCACTTGGTAGTAGCTATCATTCACTCAGTAAACATGTTGATCATTCTATCACTGCCACTGAGTGTGACTTATCATCATATTTTTGTCTATTTCTGACTCATCATCATTTCTCAGTAGCGGTTGTCACTCACTCAGTAGACATGTTGACCATTCTGTCACTGGGTGTAGTGATGATAGCTACTGTGTGAGTCTTATCAATCTTTTTTTTGTCTATTTATGTCTCATTATCATTTCTCAGTAGCGGTTGTCACTCACTCAGTAGACACGTCAGTCCTTCTATCACTGGGTGTAGTGATGATAGCTACTGTGTGAGTCTTATCAACAGATTTTTGTCTATTTATGTATCATTACCATTTCTCAGTCGCAGTTGTCACTCAGTAGACACGTCTGTCATTCTGTCACTGGGTGTAGTGATGATAGCTACTGTGTGAGTCTTATCAACAGTTTTTTGCCTATTTCTGTCTCATCATTTCTCAGTAGCAGTTGTCACTCACTCAGTAGACACGTCAGTCATTCTGTCACTGGGTGTAGTGATGATAGCTACTGAGTCTTATCAACATCTTTTTGCCTACTTCTGTCCCATCATTTCTCAGTAGCGGTTGTCACTCACTCAGTAGACATGTTGATCATTCTGTCACTGGGTGTAGTGATGATAGCTACTGAGTGAGTCTTATCAACATCTTTTTGCCTATTTTTGTCTCATCATTTCTCAGTAGCGGTTGTCACTCACTCAGTAGACATGTTGATCATTCTGTCACTGGGTGTAGTGATGATAGCTACTGAGTGAGTCTTATCAACATCTTTTTGCCTATTTTTGTCTCATCATTTCTCAGTAGCGGTTGTCACTCACTCAGTAGACATGTTGATCATTCTGTCACTGGGTGTAGTGATGATAGCTACTGAGTGAGTCTTATCAACATCTTTTTGCCTACTTCTGTCTCATCATTTCTCAGTAGCGGTTGTCACTCACTCAGTAGACATGTTGATCATTCTGTCACTGGGTGTAGTGATGATAGCTACTGAGTGAGTCTTATCAACATCATTTTGCCTATTTCTGTCTCATCATTTCTCAGTAGCGGTTGTCACTCACTCAGTAGACATGTTGATCATTCTGTCACTGGGTGTCGTGATGATAGCTACTGAGTGAGTCTTATCAACATCTTTTTGCCTATTTCTGTCTCATCATTTCTCAGTAGCGGTTGTCACTCACTCAGTATACATGTTGATCATTCTGTCACTGGGTGTAGTGATGATAGCCACTGAGTTTGTCTTATCATCATTTTTTTTGTCTATTTCTGACTCATCATCATTTCTCAGTACCAGTTGTCGCTCACTCAGTAGACATGTTGATAATTCTGTCACTGGGTGTAGTGATGATAGCTACTGAGTGAGTCTTATCAACATCTTTTTGCCTATTTCTGACTCATCATTTCTCAGTAGCGGTTGTCATTCACTCAGTAGATATGTTGATCATTCTGTCACTGGGTGTAGTGATGATAGCTACTGAGTGAGTCTTATCAACATCTTTTTGCCTATTTCTGTCTCATCATTTCTCAGTAGCGGTTGTCACTCACTCAGTAGACATGTTGATCATTCTGTCACTGTTTGTAGTGATGATAGCTACTGAGTGAGTCTTATCAACAGTTTTTTGTCTATTTATGTCTCATTATCATTTCTCAGTAGAGGTTGTCACTCACTCAGTAGACATGTTGATCATTCTGTCACTGGGTGTAGTGATGATAGCTACTGTGTGAGTCTTATCAACATTATTTTGTCTATTTCTGTGTGTCAAACCCATAGTGATGTGTGCAATTATTATTCAAAATAATTTCATGTATTTCTTATTATATAAAAATTCTAGCGAACCTGACACACGTTGTACTGTCCTAACCTTGGCGATCATATTATAAACTAGCTTCTGCTAGCGACTTCGTCCGCGTGGAATAGTGGTGCTCCACTCCTATTGGTCTTAGCGTGATGCTATATAGCCTATAGCCTTCCTCGATAAATGGACTATGTAACACTGAAGAATTTTTCAAATCGGACCAGCGGTTCCTGAGATTAGCGCGTTTAAAAAAAATGACAACATTTCCTTTCACTGCTCTGCTCCTATTGATTGTAGCGTGATGAAAAGTATACTATAACCAGCTCAGCAGTATGAAAAATAATTGTACCAAGTTTCGTTAAAATCCGTCGAGTAGTTTTTGTTTCTATAACGTTTATACAAACAGACAGACAAAAAAACCGGCCAAGTGCGTGTCGGGCCACGCGCAGTAGGGTTCCGTAGTAAGAGTTAGTTAGTCGACTATAACTCTGTAACCGGTTAAGCCTACTTAGTCGTGATAGTTTTCCTTGTAAGTTCATTACATGTGCTACGTCTGTGTTTTGTTTCACATTTCTAGGTACAGCCATTCTTAAGTTAGAGGGGGGGGTTAACTCGTATCGAACAAAAATTTGCACTGAAAAGCTAGATATTTCGCAAATGTCTCGCTTAACCAAAAAATGGTATTCACACACCCATAATATTTTTGAAAGACCTATCTAACGATACCCAACACGGAGGGGTACGCGAGAAAAAAAATATTCATCCCCACTTTACGTGTTTGGGAGCTACCCTAAAAAAAAATATTTTTCAAAATTTTATTTTACCACTTTTTCGGCGTAATCAATATACATATCCATACCAAATTTCAGCTTTCTAGTATTAAGAACCTCGACGCTATACCGCGGACAGACAGACAGACGGACACGGCGAAACTATAAGGGTTCCTTGTCGGACTACGGAACCCTAAAAATTTACAGATTGCATTTTTGGCATCAGTATCGATCCCTAATCACCCCCCGATAGTTATTTTGGAAATATATTTCATGTACAGAATTGACCTCTCTACAGATTTATTATAAGTATAGATGGAGTATTGAAGATATATAGACTAGATTTAAACGTACCTTGTTAGTCAAGCAATCCTGAAAGTCTTTCTTCATGACGGACACGGAGACTCGGTCCTGGGGACGCTTGGGTCCACTCACTGACGTCACAACCGTCGCCAGGTCCAATTCTACCACCTGGAAAATAGGATTTTAGGTTTGAAGACGAGGATCATGGTCGTTCTGACTTTTTCTTTATTTGTAAGTATCTTTTGGACAAATTCACACAGCGCCATCTAGCCCCAAAGTAAGCAACTAATATGCTTGTGTTATGGGTGCTAGCTTAACGGATATACTACTTATATACTTTTTAAATACATACATATTTTATACATAGTAACACCCAGACCCGTCACAGACATTAAAATTCATCATTTCAATTTCTTTGCCCGGCCGGGAATCGAACCCGGGACCTCTTGCGTGGTATGCGGCATGTTGACCACTAAACCACTCAGGTCGTCAAAACTCTATGAGGAGCTCGTGGCTCAGTAACAGCCGCAAGGGTCGATCTCAAAGGTTAAGCTGCGCTTGGCGCGGTCGGTCTGTGGATACACCATCTATGTCATACCGAGACTCCTCCGTGCCTCGGAAAGCGCGTAAAGCTGTTGGTCCCGGCTGTCATTTGTAGATCTTTGACAGTCGTTACAGAAAGTCTGACAACCAGTCTTACCAAGGAGTATCGTGTTACCCGGTAACTGGGTTGTGGAGGTCAGATAGGCAGTAGCTCCATGTAAAACACTAGTACTCAGTTGCATGCGGTTAGAATGGAAGCCGACCCCAATATATTTAGGAAAAGGTTAGCCAGGTAATGGCGTTAATTTGCCTAGCCATCTCCCAATAACGTTGGTATTCCCATACGAATGTCGTCAGCTGATCAACCAATTTCTATGGGAAGTGTTTTTTTGCGAATTCTACAAACTCGTAGAACAAAAGTTGTTAGTTTTTGTGGTACCTAGTAATCATGCCCTAGAGCACGGCCCTCGTTCATTTTCTCAGCATATATTATACTAGCTGTTTCCCGCGGTTTCACCCGCATCCCGAGGGAACTACTTAGCGCACCCGGGTAAAAAGTAGCCTATGTTGTTCCTCAGGGTCTATTCTATCTCTGTACCAAATTTCATTTATGTCGGTCCAGTAGTTTTGGCGTGAAAGCGTAACAGACAGACAGACAGACAGAGTTACTTTCGCATTTATAATATTAGTAAGGATAGACTAGCTTTCCGCCAGCGACTTCGCCCGCGTGGGTTATACGAATTCAAATAAAAAATGACTGAGTGTCATACAAACAGTCTGCCCCCTTTTTCACCCCCTTAGGGGTAGAATTTCGGAAAATCCTTTCTTATCAAATGCCACGTCATACAAAGAACACACCCTCCAAGTTTCAGGTCTCTACGATCAGCGGTTTAGGCTGTGCGTTGACCCGTCAGTCATTCAGGACAAAGCATTTTGTATGTATAGATAGATTGGTGTTATCTTGTTAATGCATCCAGTTGTAACGCTGACAGATGCTCTCATCATACCTCAGAGAAGATGGGATCCTGGTCCGGGTTGTTGTAGTCACGGAACTGCTTGGTAGCCCGAAGATATGCTTCGATGATAGCTATCTTGTCTTTCGAACGGTCTGTGGGAGATAATATTACATTTAAAAAAGTCAAAAGTCAAAATTTTTATTTCAAATAGGCCTTTGCAGGCTTTTATGAAAAGTCACACTAGTTAATGTAATTAATTAATAAATTAATATTTAATATTATTGCTCGGCTAATCGGGGACTTTTTCGGAGGCGGATTTCCATGTAATGTTGACATTGATGATGATGAAATTGATAACGGGGATATTTTTGATTATGATGAAATTGATGATGACGTCGAAATTGATGATGATGATGATGATGATGAAATTGATGATGTTGATGGTGATGATGAAATTGATAATGATGATGAAATTGATAATCATGATGAAATTGATGATGATATTGTTGATGACGATGATGATCAAATTGATGATGACGTCAAAATTGGTGATGACCATGAAATTGGCGATGATAATGAAATTGATGACGATGATAAAATTGATGATGATGTCGTTAATGATGATGGTGATATTGATAATATAAAATAAGGTTGCTGTTGATGATGAAATTGATGTTGATAATGTTGTTTTAATATGATGATGATTACTCACTAGTCTGACTCAGGTACTGCAGCGAGCGCTCGTCGACGGGGAAGTGCGCGACCGTGGCACCGAACTCGGGACACATGTTGGCGACCGTCGCCCGGTCGGCTATGCTGAGCGCCGACACGCCGGGCCCGTAGAACTCCACGAACTTACCCACCACGCCCAGCGAGCGGAGGTGCTGGGGGGAGGGGTACATTCATGTTAATTATCATCATCATCAGCCTATATATCGTCCCACTGCTGGGCACAGGCCTCTTCTCACACAGAGAAGGCATGAGCATTGATCACCACGTGCGCTCAAGGCGGATTGGCGATTTCAGACTTTTTAAGTCCAGGTTTCCTCACGATGTTTTCCTTCACCGTTAGTCGGTGGTGTCTAAGATATGCTTAGAAAGTACATATGACTTTAGAAAAGTCACATTGGTACTTGCCAGGTTTGGAACCCGCACACTCGTACACGAGAAGCAGGTGCCTTAAACTCTTGGCCACCACGACTTACTGCTGGGGGATTAATCTATACTTATAATAATTCTGTACATGAAATATATTTCCAAAATAACTATCAGGGGGTGATTAGGGATCGATACTGATGCCAAAAATGCAATCAGTTAAATTTTTGTCTGTCTGTCTGTATAAACTCTATAGAAACAAAAACTACTCGACGGATTTTAACGAAACTTGGTACAATTATTTGTCATACTCCTGAGATGGTTATAGTATACTTTTCATCACGCTACAATCAATAGGAGCAGAGCAGTGAAGGGAAATGTTGTCATTTTGTTTAAACGCGCTAACCTCAGGAACTACTGGTCCGATTTAAATAATTCTTTCAGTGTTAGATAGTTCATTTATCGAGGAAGGCTATAGGCTATATATCATCACGCTAAGACTAATAGGAGCGGAGAACCACTATTCCACGCGGACGAAGTCGCTGGCAGAAGCTAGTTGATGTTAATTGGAAGACAAAAGACAAAACCGATGTTGATAAAATTTATATGGGACTATCTGTGAAGTATGACTTATCGAACAAACAAAGAATTATTAAAATCAATTCATTATTGATGAAATATTCATGTAATAAACAAAAAAAACTCCTCCTATTATGAAGTCAGTTAAAGTCATATGTACTTTCTAAGTGTATCTTAGACACCACTGACTAACGGTGAAGGAAAACATCGTGAGGAAACCTGGACTTAAAAAGTCTGAAATCGCCAACCCGCCTTGAGCGCACGTGGTGATCAATGCTCATGCCTTCTCTGTGTGAGAAGAGGCCTGTGCCCAGCAGTGGGACAGTTCTTAGGCCGATGAAGATGAATCACGTACCTTGGTAATAGTGAGCACCAGGTCAGTGGAGGTGGCGAGGGGGTTGAGTTCCCCCACCAACTTGTACCCCACCACTTTGGGAAGCAGCATGCTGATAGCCTGGCCCAGCATCACGGCCTCCGCTTCAATACCTGATTGACAACATAATAATAATGATTAGTTGACACCTATAGGAAGCCATCATCATCATCTGCCTAGCCTTTTCCCAACTATATTGGGGTCCAGTCTAACCGGATGCAGCTGCGTAGCAGTACTTTACATGGAGCGACTGCCTATCTGACCTCCACAACCCAGTTATTGGGTAACACGATACTAGTTATCTATCCATATAAAATGCTTTGTCCTGAATGACTGACGGATCAACGCTCAGCCTAAACCGCTGATCGTAGAGACCTGAAACTTGGAGGGTCTGTTCTTTGTATGACGTAGGCATCCGATAAGAAAGGATTTTCCGAAATTCAATCGTTAAGGGGGACAAAAAAAACTATTAAAATATATGACGGTGTAACAGACCTCCCACCCCCCAGCCGACGACCCCCAGGCCGTTGATCATGGTGGTGTGGCTGTCCGTGCCCACCACGGAGTCGGGGTGCAGCACGCCTGAGCTGAACACCACGCGAGCCAGGTATTCCAGGTTCACCTGCCGATGATGATGAGGGGTGCTCAGACCATACATAATACAACGTGTAAAAAAAATCTATACATATAAATAAAATTGGAGTGTATGTTTGTAATATTGAAATAACCGTTTTTTACTACATGTATATGAATATATATACGTATATACACCAAAATAACATCTTTCCATTTTTGTCTGTCTGTCATTTTTTTACACGTTGTATATGTTACTAGAGTAACTAGATCTGCAATCACCGAACACAATGCGAGCCATAAAGTTTGAGCCCACAGACATAACTCATGCCATTTTTTTTTTGTGGTACGCCACACCGTATTTTTCCTGGAAGTACTATTGCCATCCTTATCATGCAGATGTCATGAACATTATGTTACAACATGGTACTGACGAGAGATGGCATGTCTACCTCGTCGGACCAGTGGTCGAAAACGCCACTGCTGTAAATGGGATCTCAGATTCGATTGAATAACTTGAGGAATATGTAAAAAAATACCCTTCTTAATTGATCATGAAACTAAAGATGATAGCACACATGATGGTGATTTATTCCCCCCCCCCCTTCCCTGTTTTTATCCTTTCCCTGCCCACTGTGGGTGGGCGGGTGGGAGTGTCAGACTCTTACAGACTAAAACCCATCCATGTTCCTTCCTCAGCCCTTTCTATTCCGGGGGCGCGGTATCTCTTTCGTTTCGAAAACCTCCCACAAAAAACACATTCATTTAAGAAATTAAAAATACTAACAGTTCCAAGCTTATACATATTAATTATACTAAATTTCTTTGCTAAGTATATTTATCTGTACGAATCGCAAGAGGAACGTAAGATAAGAGAAAGTACAAGAAGGAAGGAGTTTAAACACAAGATGTCACCTAATTTTTATATACAATGCTTAGCATTGTTCTGGATACCAAGCAGTGGAATTGTTTAATAGGTTACCAACTAATTTGAAGTTATTAATTTATAGCCCTCATTTATTTAAAAATGAGTTAAAAGTCTTCTTGTTGGAAAAATGTTATTACTCGGTGTCAGATTTTATGTCCAATGTGAAAATATAATTTATTGTATAAGCTTTCTTTCTTTCTTTGTTGAAATTGATTAGATATAATTTTTATTTTAATACTATTTCTATGTACCTACCTATGTTCTACACAATGTTTTATTGTTTGAATAAATAAATACATACATACATTAATGTAAATATGAGGACACAAGTTCCGTCATTTGTATGAAAACCAAGCGACTTTATGACTACTCTCTGTGACGTCACAAGACCGTTTTACTGATTTTCTTTATACTAGCTGACATTTTTAGTACTCCTTACAGCTCAATACGACACAATGATACATGTTTCTAGCTTGCGGTTGACGTCTGGTGCCAATACGGTGGAGCGCGGACTAGTTCAGACGGTGTTGACTTAGGTGCACTGCACTCATCTGTCACACGCGAAATACACACACTCGCGTCATCTATTTAGATATGTGTCTGTGGTTAGGAGCTTAGTGAATAATGTACAAATAGACAGACAAATGAGGCCTTTTGGTTATAGAACCCTAAAAAGGCTAGGCAGTTAGTCGTACATACCTGATGGACTATCCCGGAGCCAGGTGGCACTATCAACATGTTGTCAAAGGCTTGAGCACCCCACTTGAGGAACTGGAACCGTTCCTTATTCCTCTCGAATTCCAACTCCTGGTTTTTGTTCAGGGCATCCGGACTGTGAATGAAATGAAACTCGTGGTAACATCATCATCTGCCTAGCCTTTCCCCAACTAAGTTAGGGTTCGCTTCCAGTCTAACCGGATGCAGCTGAATACCAGTGTTTTACATGGAGCGACTGCCTATCTGACCACAACCCAGTTACTGAGTAACACTAAACCTTCGTAAGACTGGTTGTCAAAAAACCGGCTGAGCTGAGTTACCTGATAACTGGGTTGTGGAGGTCAGATAGGCAGTCGCTCCATGTAAAACACCGCTACTCAGCTGCATCATGTTAGACTGGCAGCCGACCCTAATATAGTTGGGAAAAGGCTAGGCAGATGGATAAATTTTTATCCAGGTGCGTGAGTCCCTTCACAACACTAAGGTTCCTCTTACCTCCTAGCGAAGTCCACTTGCACAGAGTGGTCGATGACCAGGTCAGCTGGACAGATTGGGTTGATCTTTTGAGGGTCTCCGCCCAAGTTCTTGACGGCATCTCTCATTGCTGCGAAGTCTACCACAGCTGGGACTCCTGTTAAGTCCTGGAAGAGATAAGCTAGGTTCAATCATAAGGAACTGATAACGGCTGGACCAACACGCGATGTATTGGTCTAGAAGTCGGTGGCAAAATATTGACAACGGTAACTTAGAGACACCGACTTCTAGATCTATTGATCCACAATCATTTCAGCAGGAAGGTTATTTTTCTGTTTTTTTTTAATCTGTTGCATAATTTTTTTGTATAAATGTTTTTTTTTTCGTTTTTGAAGTCGTATATACTGTAAATAAATGAAAGCATATTTTGTAGATAGTAAATAAGTATATGAATTCGATTCTAAAATTGCCAGGAACAGGGTTTGAGCCACCGATCCATTGTCCTCTCCAACTATATTTAATGTTTAGACAGAAAATCACATACACACGAAATACTTTTTCAACGTCAAAAATACCGTTCTCACCCCCAACACACAAATACTTTCAACAGTCAAAAACACTCCCCCTTGACTACAAACCTGCAGTATAACCCTGGCGGGTTTGAAGGCGATCTCCACGGCCCCCTCGGCCGCCTGGTTGGTCTCCCACTCCAGAACCTTCTGCACATCTCTCTCCAACACCTGGAAGTTGTCGCAGTTCCTCACGCACGACTCCAGGAGTACCCTTATGGAGTAGGGCAGACGATCTGGAGGAGAAAAATGGTTCTTGTGATATTTGAAGTTCTCAGTCATTAGGGTTCCGTAGTCCGACAAGGAACAGATTCGATTTAGGGATCCGTTTGCGAAATATTTAGCTTTTTAGTGCAAATTTTTGTTCGATGCGACCATCCCCCCCTTTAACTTTTGAATGGCTATCCCAAGAAATGTGATAAAATTCACAGACGTAGCACATGTAATGAACTTACAAGGAAAACTATCACTAAGTAGGCTTAACCGGTTACAGTTATAGTCGACTAACTGAGACCTGCTACGGAACCCGCGCGTGGCCCGACACGCACTTGGCTGGATTTTTTTAATTAGCGCCAACGTTCTTTAAAAAAAACAGTTCAGTTAAAGTTTTTTTTTATTTTTCGCTTTTTAATATCTTCGATCTTATTATCTTACTAGCTGTTGCCTGGGGTTTCACCCGCGTCCCGAGGGAACTACTTCACGCACCCGGATAAAATGTAGCCTAAAACCACTAGGGGGGGCCTTAGCGTGTAGTCGCTTAGTTTTGTAAGTTAAGCCCTGGCTGAAGACCCTAAATTCGTTTAAGGCACTTCACAGGCAAGCCCGGTTATGCAGTCGACCTTCTAGGTTGACCTGCGAGACGCCATACAAAAAATAACCTTTTCCAGGGTCCCCTATATCTCCGTAACAAATTTTATCCGAATCGGTTAAGCTGCTCTCGATTTTTAACCGACTTCAAAAAAAAGGAGGAGGTTCTCAATTCGTCGGGATCTTTTTTTTTTATTTTTTATGTATGTTCACCGATTACTCGAAGACGCCTGGACCGATTTGCAAAATTGTTTTTTTATTTGGTAGGGTATACTTTCCAGGTGGTCCCATATAAATTTTATCACTACCGGTTCAGCCGTTTTATAAATATATCAAAAATAACGATTTATCTCTACCTGCTGATATGCCAAATACTTAGATGATTTGGTTGTTTACGCTTATTACAACCTAAAAAAAAGTGGTGTGTTTATTTTGTTAAGATAGCAAGACCGAGACACTGAAAAGCGAAAAAATAAAAAACTTTTTACAAAAAAATAAAACCGACTTCCAAAAAAAACTGAAAAGTAAAAAATAATTTTATTTAAACGCTTTACGACCAAAACATCGCTTTCGAAGTCGGTGGCGAAATACTAACAATAGTAACTTACAAGACACCGACTTCTAGAGCGATGTTTTGGTCGTAAAGCGTTTAAATAAAATTATTTTTTACTTTTCAGTTTTTTTTGGAAGTCGGTTTTATTTTTTTGTAAAAAGTTTTTTTATATTAAAGATCAGTGTAAATTTCGGGTTCCTAAACCTATACACTACTTTTTTAGGTTGCAATAAGCGTAAATCACCAAATCATCTAAGTACGTGGCGTATACGCAAATACAGATAAACCGTTACTTTGAATAAATTGATATGGGACCACACGGGAAGCACCATCTTTCAAAAAGAATCATCAAAATCGGTTCACCCAGTCAAAAATTCTGAGGTGATAAACAAAAAAAAAACAGTCGACTTGAGTCATCATCATCATCATCAGCCTATATCCCACTGCTGGTCACAGGCCTCTTCTCACACAGAGAAGGCATGAGCATTGATCACCACGTGCGCTCAAGGCGGATTGGCGATTTCAGACTTTTCCGTCCAGGTTTCCTCACGATGTTTCCCTTCACTGTTAGTCAGTGACAACTAAGATATACTTAGAAAGTACATATGACTTTAGAAGTCACATTGTTACTTGCCAGGTTTCTAACCCGCACACTTGTGATCAAGAGGCAGTGCCTTAACCACTACGCCACCACGACTCAATCGAATCACGAATTGAGTACCTCCTCCTTCTTTTGAAGTCAGTTAAAAATGGTCCCATTGAGTAACCATTGCTATTCTACGATTACATTACAAAATAACAACGTTACTACAGACTAGACGAGCCATAACAATGAGGAATTTAAATTACAATTGACATCTGACCCCCTAAACGTATGGACCCCAAACTAGACTAATAAATATACATGTGGTTTATCGAGAACTGATAGCAGTGATTCTAAATAGTGATTATTAATTCACAAGCTTGTCCTGAAATGAAATGATATATTTTGCAAATTGGATATAATGGTGCCGATTCTGACGTACACACGACTAAACTAATTTTAAAATATCATGCTCTTTTTCTATTGCGAAATACAAGAAGAGGATAGCAAGTAATTCAGTGCTGTCAAATTAAATGACAAAAATCAAAAAAAAATCAAAATTCAAAAATCGTTTATTCAAGTTAGGCTGAAAATCAGCACTTTTTGAACGTCAAATTTACAAAAGACAGCCCCCAATGCCAAACATGCCCGCCCTTCACCACTTCCTATGTGTTTTAGCTGGGAACAGATGACATTTTGTTCGTACAGGTTTGTTAATTTAGTCGAGATGTTACGTCGTGATTTTTAATTTGTATGGAAAACTATTTTTTTTCTAATTTGACAGGTGTTAAAAGTTTGCTATCCCTTTCTTATATTTGTTGATGGAAAGAGAGAATTATAGACTAAATTTAATTTAGATGGTGTCAAGAGAATCGCGGCCAATATCAGTTTTCATATCCAATCTTAGTTCATCGACTATAACTTTGTAACCGGTTAAGCCTACTTCACCGTGATAGTTTTCCTTGTAAGTTCATTACATGTGCTACGTCTGTGAATTTTTTCAAATTTCTAGGGACAGCCATTCAAAACTTAGAGGGTTCAAAACTTAAAATGCTCGTATCGAACAAAAATTTGTACTAAAAAGCTAAATATTTCGCAAATCGAAAAATGGTTTTCACACACCTGCTGTATTTTTGAAAGACCTATCCAATGATATAATATCATTTCATATACAATTTGCAAAATTAAAAAAAACATGCAATTTGGATATGATATCACTTTTAAGGAGCTCGTGGCTAAGTAACAGCCGTACTGCGCATAATACTGATATGATAATAAGATCGAGACACTGAAAAGCGAAAGATAAAAAAAAAGGTTTTACAAAAAAAAGCGACTTCCAAAAACACGGAAAAGAGTAAAATATTTTTTTATAAATACTAACAGTAATTTATGAGACACCGGCTTCTAGAGCGATGTTTTGGTCGACAAGCGTTTAAATAAAAATTATTTTCATACTATCATATTTATCATCTGTCTAGCCTTTTCCCAACTATGTTGGAGTCCGCTTCCAGTCTAAGCCGGATGCAGCTGAGTACCAGCCTTTTACATGGGTAGTCAAAAGCCTGATAATCTGACAACCAGTCTTACCAAGGGGTATCGTGTTACCCGGTAACTGGGTTGTGGAGGTCAGATAGGCAGTCGCTCCATGTAAAATACTGGTACTCAGCTGCATCCGGTTTAGATTGGAAGCCGACCCCAAGATACCGCGACTTACATAGCTTAACCTTGAACAATGGACCGGTGCAGTAACAACTGCACCGGTCCATTGTCAAATTTATCAAGTTCGTGGTTAAGTAACAACTTAACCACGAACTTGATAAATTTTACGACCTACATCAATATTTTAAAGTCATAATTAATCTATCTATACATATAAAATGCTTTGTCCTGAATGACTGACGGATCAACGCACAGCTTAAACCGCTGATCGTAGAGACCTGAAACTTGGAGGGTGTGTTCTTTGCATGACGTAGGCATCCGATAAGAAAGGATTTTCCGAAATTCTACCCCTAAGGGGGTGAAAAAGGGGGGTAAAGTTTGATGAATGAAAGTTGAATTCGTATAGCCCATGCGGGCGAAGCCGCCAGCGGATAGCTAGTCTATACTAATATTATAAAGAGGAAAGATTTGTTTGTAGGGTTTAACTGAAAAACTACTGGACCGATTTTAAAAACTCCTTCACCGTTAGAAAGCTACATCTTTACGAAGTGTCATAGGCTATATTTATTTGCCGGGGCTGCGGGACGTTCGAAAGAGATACCGCGCCCCCGGAAGACAAAGGGCTGAGGAAGGAACATGGATGGGTTTTAGTCAGTAAGAGTCTGACACTCCCACCCGCCCCACCCACGGCGGGAGGGGTCATTTGATGATTTCCTATCCGAAAAAAAAAAAGGCTATATTTATTTCCAGAAATAATTAGGGATCCCTACTAAAACTTGAATAATGTAAGCCAAGGCGTAAAAAAAAATGACCACGCGAGCGAAGCCGCGGGCTGAAAGCAAGCAATTAATATAATTAATTATTTAGCAATGCTCTCTTCAAGACATAGGTACGTATATCTCACTTTATCTCAACTGAAAGATAAATTGTGTCATTCAAGCTTATCAAATATATACTAATACTAACTGTTTACCACGACTTCGCCTGAGTTTCGTGGGTAGTAGGTACTTAACGCATTCGAATAACCGTTTACAAGTTCCCATCTATCAGAAAGAAAGAAAGAAAGAAAATGCGTTTAATTACGTGATTGGAGACATACATATACACAAAAAAAATAAATTAAAAACTACTGATACATAAGGGGGTAGTATGCGTCACAAACACGCAATACGGCCCTCGCTCAGCTTAATGCTGTGACCCTATGCGAGACAAAGTCCCAGCGCTGATTTTCAGCGATAGCCGAATACTGACGTGATGACGTCACGTACAATATCACTGTACAAAATATATATCATCCAAGTCAGTGCAGCTGGTTTACCGTGAAAGCGACAAACAAAGTCACTTTTGCATTTATAGCATACTAGCTGTTTCCCGCGGTTTCACCCGCATCCCGAGGGAACTCCTTAGCGCACCCGGGTAAAAAGTAGCCTATGTTGTTCCTCAGGGTCTATTCTATCTCTGTACCAAATTTCATTTATATCGGTCCAGTAGTTTTGGCGTGAAAGCGTAACAGACAGACAGAGTTACTTTCGCATTTATAATATTAGTAAGGATTAGTAAGGACTTTTACTAGCTTTCAGCCAGCAGCTTCAACAGCGTGGGCTACACGAATTAACATTATAAAATAAATTACAGGATTTCATACAAACTTTGACCCCCTTTTACCCCCGTAGGGGTAGAATTTCAGTAAATCTGCCTAGCCTATTTCCAACTATGTTGGGGTCGGCTTCCAGCCTAAACCGGATGCAGCTGAGTACCAGTGTTTTACATGGAGCGCCTGCCTATCTGACCTCCACAACCCAGTTACCGGGTAACACGGTACCCCTTGGTAAGATGATTGTCAGACTTTCTGGCTTCTGACTACCCGTAACGACTGTCAAAGATTAACAAATGACTGCTGGGATCAACAGCTTAACGTGCTTTCCGAGGCACGGAGGAGTCTCGCTATGACATAGATGGTCACCAATCCACGGACCGCGACAAACGCAGCTTAACCTTTGATTGGTCGGAACGTGCGGCTGTAACTTAACCACGAGCTCCTCGAATCTATCTCCGTACCAAATTGCATCTAAATCTGTTCAAAAGTGAGACAGACAAACAGACTATCGTATTTATATTATATATATATATTTATGTATATTATAGTAAAGACAAATAGATTTATCTATATAATACTAGCTGTTTCCCGCGGTTTCACCCGCATCCCGAGGGAAACTACTTAGCGCACCCGGGTAAAAAGTAGCCTATGTTGTTCCTCAGGGTCTATTCTATCTCTGTACCAAATTTCATTTATATCGGTCCAGTAGTTTTGGCGTGAAAGCGTAACAGACAGACAGACAGAGTTACTTTCGCATTTATAATATTAGTAAGGAAGTAAGGATAAGGATAAGGAAGTAAGGATAGGCTTTCCGCTTGCGTGGAAATTTTTTTTTTACACCTTGGGTTACATTATTCAAGTTTTAGTGGGGATCCCTAATTATTTCTGGAAATTAATATAGCCTATGACACTTCGTAAAGATGAAGCTTTCTAACGGTGAAAGAATTTTTAAAATTTGTCTCGTAGTTTTTGAGTTAAAGCCCTACAAACAAACAAACAAATCTTTTCTCTTTATAATATTTAAAGATAAAGACAAATAGATTTATCTATATGAAATATTTATCTCGACACAACCTTGATCTGTCGTTATACAAATAATAAACAGATGAAAATATGCAGAAATGCTTTGAAAGAGGTATTTATTTGCAAGTGACTAGCTTTCCGCCAGCGCCTCCGCTCGCGTGAGCTATACGAGTTCAAATTAAAAATGACAGAGTGTCATACAAACTTTGCCCCCCTTTTTCACCCTCTTAGGGTAAGAATTTCGGAAAATCCTTTCTTATCGGATGCCTACGTCATACAAAGAATACACCCTCCACGTTTCAGGTCTCTACGATCAGCAGTTTAGGCTGTGCTTTGATCCGTCAGTCAGTCAGGACAAAGCATTTTAGGTGAGAGTGTAACATCGCCAACTACCTACTCCTACCTTACTACCTTTGCGAAAATTTAAAAAACTCAAAAAGCGATTATTGCCAGATCGAAAAATTCACAACCCGTTTCAATAAATTTCAAGACTCGTTCACAGCACTTGCATTGTAAAATATACAAATTAATGTTTTAACCCCTACCGCCTTAAGTGTCAGTCTCTGACTAAAACCCATCCATGTTCCTTCCTCAGCCCTTTGTATTCCGGGGGCGCGGTAACTATTTCGATCTTTACATAAAACTTGTATGATGATCGTTGATTAAAGCGTACCACTTGCTGGCTGGACCGATTTCTCTGTCATAACCCAAATCTATACATGCTTTGTCCTGAGTGAACGAGGCAGTCATAACAAGAATGTACTCACCATATTTTTCTCCAAGTCCCGTGACATCATAGTACTTGTACTGTTTGCCTTCAATGTCAATTGTCTTCAGGAGGTGTTCGTACGGGTTGTTTGTGGCTGGAAAAAATAAACAAGAAGATTAAATAAAAAATCACCTTAAATAATGAAATAAGGCACCCCCATTTTTTTATATCTATACACTAGCTGCCCCGCGCGACTTCGTTCGCGTGGTATGCAACTCCTACCCAACTCCTACCCAACTCCTACCCAACTCCTACCCAACTCCTACCCAACTCCTACCCAACTCCTACCCAACTCCTACCCAACTCCTACCCAACTCCTACCCAACTCCTACCCAACTCCTACCCAACTCCTACCCAACTCCTACCCAACTCCTACCCAACTCCTACCCAACTCCTACCCAACTCCTACCCAACTCCTACCCAACTCCTACCCAACTCCTACCCAACTCCTACCCAACTCCTACCCAACTCCTACCCAACTCCTACCCAACTCCTACCCAACTCCTACCCAACTCCTACCCAACTCCTACCCAACTCCTACCCAACTCCTACCCAACTCCTACCCAACTCCTACCCAACTCCTACCCAACTCCTACCCAACTCCTACCCAACTCCTACCCAACTCCTACCCAACTCCTACCCAACTCCTACCCAACTCCTACCCAACTCCTACCCAACTCCTACCCAACTCCTACCCAACTCCTACCCAACTCCTACCCAACTCCTACCCAACTCCTACCCAACTCCTACCCAACTCCTACCTTTTTTTTTTTTTTATTCTATGTCCTTTTCCTGGTTCCAAGCTGCCTCCCCTCCAATTTTCAGCCAAATCGGTTCAGCCGTTCTCGAGTTATAAGTGGTGTAACTAACACGACTTTCTTTTATATATATAGATAATCCTACCTAAAAGAATGGCCCCAGATTGCACAAGACCTTAACAAATGGTAGGAGGGAAGGGGGCCTTTGCCCTGCAGTGGGCTAATAATAATATACTAATTTAATAAAGCTGAAGAGTTTGTTTGCTTATTTGAACACGCTAATCTCAGGAACTACTGGTATGATATGAAAAATTATTTCAGTGTCTTAGATAGCCCATTTATTGAGGAAGGCAATAGGCTATGTATCATCACGCTAAAGCCAATGGGAGCGGAGCACCACTATTCCACGCGGACGAAGTCGCTGGCAGAAGCTAGTGGAGGATAAAATTGAATAATTTTGCTATTATTTCTTGTTTTTCGTCTTAATATATGTATGAAATATGTTTACTTAATTATTATATCTATGTATTGATAACATAAAAGATATTAAAAGTTTGCTAAGTATTCATAACATATTTTGTGATATTCGTAAAAGAACAAATGACTAGCTTTCGGCGATACTTTTTACTTGTGTAAAGTACCTAAAACCACAGGAAATACCTGGTTAGTTATTATATATATTAAAGGAAAAAAAAACTAGTTTTTAAGCTTTAATTTTCCTCTACAACCTTGAAGCAGCCACATTCAGAAATATAACCTTATTTTTAATAAATTCCTTGGAATGCCTAATTGTTTTCAAAGAAAATGTGTATAAGTAGATAAAAATCATGTACATCATCATCTGCCTAGCCTTTTCCCAACTATGTTGGGGTCGGCTTCCAGTCTAAACCGGATGCAGCTCAGTACCAGTGTTTTACATGGAGCGACTGCCTATCGGACCTCCACAACCCTGTTACCGGGTAACACAATACCCCTTGGTAAGACTGGTTGTCAGACTTTCTGGCTTCTGACTACCCGTAACGACTGTCAAAGATCTACAAATGACAGCGGGGACCAACAGCTTAACTCGCTTTCCGAGGCACGGAGGAGTCTCGCTATGACATAGATGGTTACATCCACGGACCGACCTTTGATCGGTCGAACCGTGCGGCTGTTACTTAGCCACGAGCTCCTCACTCACTCAGTACAAAATTTGGAATTATTACATGACCAAGCATGTTACGTACACTTGTGTCTTGAATAACAATTAGATAGATATACATATTTGTTTATTCATTCCGATAAGATTTAAAAACGCGGCATTGAACGTAAATGATCGTAATTTAATTTTCAATTGTAACCTCCAAAATATGATTGTAAACATGAAATTGTACTTTCACAGCGACAACTACGGTTATCTAGGTATTTATTTCGTCAGAACAGGTTTTTTTAATCACTAATTTGGACAGGTTATCAAATATTACGAGAGATGACGGTCAAATCTTATATGTTTTATTTCAGTTTAAAACCAGACGAACAAACATTTATAAACATCTAAAGGCTTAATTTAATAAACAAAATCACGATAAAATTCTTATCAAGTTCTCAGTTAAGACTTGGGCATTATAATGTGATGAGAAACCAAAGTTTACATTTTGTAAATAAAAAATATCATGAATACACTTACCCGCCATTTTAATTGTTACTTTTTTTACGCACTAATCAAAGGCACAGGCGCACTCCCGAATCGCGGTGTAGAAAGGAAAAATGAGTCCAAATAATTATACAAAACTACGTCACGAAAATAATCAACGCTACTCACACGTTAGATTTCACGAGATTTATTTTTTGACAATGATAGACGTCGCCGGTTGCGTAATGTCAATTTTTGGGATACCAGAAGATTATTATAAAACTACTATTCGAAGTTTCGAACGCAACCTTTTTATACAAAAATCCGCAGAATTAATAATAAATCACACGAAGTACAATAATTGCAATTGTTTCAAATTTAATTTAGACATTGTAAATTATTTAATATCCAACATGAGTTAATTTGTGTTTTTGTAACATATATGTGTATTTAAAACAGCAGTACAGAATAATTAATTAATTTAGTAAATCCCATGTTTTCATTTACTAGAAATTCTATTCGGAATTCAGCCTAGTTTTTGAAGCATCAATCGCGTTCCATTAAATAAAATAGGCATTTTGAATGCATTGTCTTTATCTTT
Source organism: Pyrrhia umbra (assembly GCA_963891755.1). NCBI lineage: Eukaryota > Metazoa > Arthropoda > Insecta > Lepidoptera > Noctuidae > Pyrrhia > Pyrrhia umbra. The sequence goes on from OY982946.1 coordinate 6,281,082, forward strand.
GTTTCACCAAACTCTCTTAGATCAAAAAGAGATAAAGCATAATGCTCCAAACAAGAACTGTCAAACGCGGTTTCTATGGTGAAAAAATTGAAAAAAGTTCGTTGACTGTCATTGTTTTCATAATTTATTGCGTTTTTATCTATTAATTCGTGTAAAGTGACCATCAAGATGTCGAATTTCGATTTAAACTCCATAAATACGGCGCTATCTGATTCCGGCAGGCCGACCAGTGGCGTGGATTTTTCTGGAAAATCTTTAAAATTGGACACTGCGAACGATGGTATGTTAAGTGTTATATTTCAAATTTCGTTGTAATAATCGTCACAAAAATAACTTAATTAATAATTCTAGCTGAAAAGTCATCTTATTATCACTTTTATTTAGCATTTTTCCATGTTTATCAAACATAACCTATATCTCGTTCATGTTATTAAATTTATTTATTTTTCAAGTCGTCATTGTTACTATTTATAACACTTAATTTATAATACTTACATCCTCTTACTGTTCTTATTACCCACATGTAACTATCAGGAGGAAATATAGAAATTAATTTAAATAAATATAGCATGTAGCGTTAACTCGCGGCGTCGGTCGTGTTATATTCACTTAAAACAAATGCTTTTAGTACAAGCAAGTTTTCTACTAGTGAAATAATTTATTACACACAAAAATACAAACAATATCCTAATTAATATTATAGAATCAAGAATCAATTATATAATAAACTAAAGATGCATAATATATGGCATCATGAAATTAAGGCAATTGACCTAATTCCAGTGACCAATAGAGAGCCGTGATGTTATAATATGTCATTGTATAAAAGAAGATAGGTAGTCCTCTTTGAACCATCCCGCTTCTGCTAGCTCTGCGCTGGCTCTGTTGCTGCAGCTCTAGAACCTCAAGCAACACTTATTTGAGGTTGAAACTCACATTTTATTTAAAGATTTAGCCTAGCAACTTGGTACACTTCCCATGACCTAAGTACCTGTGGCTAAAGGAACGTACCCATACTACGTGAACCGTTTAGGGGGGAGGGAGGTCTTCAAAATTCTACGCTCAGTCACAGGAGTGGTGGCTTAGATTTTTATTACATAATTTAAAACAAAATAATACAACAATAACTTAAAAGAAATATGAGTCACATTATTTTCATTTGTTACAATGTTTGCCTGCGAATTGATTAAAAATCATACTTGTCAATACTACGTAAAAGCTTTAGGGGTCTTTGCATATACTACAAGTGGTCACCGAGGGGAGGGAAGGGCCAAAAAATCCTAAAAAATAGTTCACGTAGTATGGGTACGTTCCCTAAGCATTGCTATTCAATGTGGCAACGTTGCCAGCCAGTGGAGACAAATTTGTAATTTTTGACACCATGATACTTAAATGTTTTTTCCATGTTTCATATTGCAAATAACTAAGTATCTTTATTATGACCTAACAGGATCGGTGAACTTTGTATCACCTACATATATCTTTACTCTTTCTCACGGTTTAAACCTTCCCTGGGCAATTGCTAGCTAAATTGGCTCAGCCGTTCTCGAGTTTTAGCGAGACTAACAAACATCAATAAATTTTTATTATATAGATTTAATAAAAAATTCAAATAATTGTTTTCAGCACAACCCATTGTGGATGCCATCAATGGCTGCCCTGATCTCCAATACCTCACCCTCACTGGCAATACATTGGGAGTGTCGGCAGCGGAAGCCATCTCCAAGGCCCTCGAGCACCACCCGGAGCTGAAGATAGCTCGGTTCTCTGACATGTTCACCGGTAGGATGAAGACGGAGATACCACCGGCCTTGGTAAGTTATCTTACATTGTAGACAGTCTTGTGTGCAAAATACATGTTCATAAATGTAAAATATATTTTTTTAGGTTTAAAGAAAAATAGGCCTTTTTTATTGGGTAGTTCGACACTGTCGTAGAACAAAGTCGGATCTACAAAATAGCTACTTTACAGGAGAGCACTTTAAAGTTTTGATTTTCTTTGGAACGTATTGGAAATACAACTTTGTTCGTTTTAGTATCTTGGAAAGTACCAGATATATATTTTTTTTCTTGCTTATATCGATAGATTATGTTTAGTTGAAGCTGATTTTGAAAAAATCACAATTTCACTGTATTATCACATCTGACTTTGTTCTACGACAGTGTCGAGTTGACACCACCGATAAATAGACATACCTTTTATGAGCTTTCAAAATGCGATTCTCACATAGATTTTTAACCGACTTCAAAAAAAGGAGGAGGTTCTCAATTCGATTGTATTTTTTGTTATGTTTGTTGCCTCAGAACTTTCGACTGGGTGAACCAATTTTGATGATTCTTTTTTTTTATTTGAAAGCTGGTGCTTCCTTTGTGGTCAACATCGGTTCAGTCGTTTTCTCAATATATTAAAAATAATTATCTCTATTTGCGCATACGTCACTTACATGATTTGGTGATTCACGCTTTTGCAACCTAAAAAAAGTGGTGTGTAGGTCTAGGAACCCGAAATGTGTTCTGATTAATAAGATCGAGACACTGAAAAGCAAATAATAAAAAGAACTTAAAACCGACTTCCAAAAATACTGAAAAAAGGAAAATAAATTTTATTTAAACGCTTGTCGACCAAAACATCGCTCTAGAAGTCGGTGGCGAAATACTAACAGTAACTTACGAAACTTTGATTGGCGGGGTCGTGGTGGCCTAGTGGTTAAAGCACCTGCCTCTCGTGATTTTGATTCTACATGATCTTCGCATGTTATTATTTTATGTATACATGAAAATTGTTAAAACTTATTTAAAAAGAGTAACCTTGGAGTTTCTTGCCCGTTCTTCTCCATAGGAAACTACTTTTTGGAATGGGCAACTAAATTCTTTCTTTTTTGTCTTTCAAAAGTGCTTGTAATTAGGCCTAATTGAAATAAATGATTTGAATTGAATTAAGTATATCTTAGACACTACTGACTAACGGTGAAGGAAAACATCGTGAGGAAACCTGGACTTAAGTCTGAAATCGCCAATCTGCCTTGAGCAAGCGTGGTGATCAATGCTCAAGCCTTCTCTATATGAGAAGAGGCCTGTGCCCAGCAGTGGGACAGTATATAGGCTGATGATGATGATGATTGGCAATTGATACAGATGTTTTTATCTAATCAACTGTAGAGTTTCATGTATTATATTTTTTATATTCAATCTACTCCTCCAGGCGGCCCTAGGTGACGGCATGATAACAGCAGGGGCCCGGCTCAGCGTGCTAGACTTGAGTGACAACGCATTTGGGCCCATCGGAGTGGAGGGCCTCGCTAAGCTATTGCAGAGCGATGTCTGTAGTGAATTGGAGGTGAGTTTTCTTATCCTTACTTCCTTTCTTAATATTATAAATGCGAAAGTAACTCTGTCTGTCTGTCTGTTACGCTTTCACGCCAAAACTACTGGACCGATATAAATGAAATTTGGTACAGAGATAGAATAGACCCTGAGGAACAACATAGGCTACTTTTTACCCGGGTGCGCTAAGTAGTTCCCTCGGGATGCGGGTGAAACCGCGGGAAACAGCTAGTATTTTATAGATATTTAGTGCACAACTAAGTTTATTATAAAAAGTAAAATTTTCTTTTTTTTTCGATCTAGGAACTAAGGCTGAACAATAACGGCCTAGGCATAACCGGGGGGCGTCTCTTAGCTAAAGCGTTGTCGTCTCGTCCTCGTAGGCTGAAGATCTTCATAGCTGGTCGGAACAGGCTGGAGAATGACGGAGCCACAGCCCTGGCTAAGGTCTTCCAAGTGAGTACTCTTAGTTTTTAACCCCCAACCCAAAAAGAGGGGTGTTATAAGTTTGACGTCGATGTCTGTTTGCGTGTGTGTCTGTGGCGTCGTAGCTCTTAAACGGATGGACCGATTTCGATGCGGTTTTTTTCATTTGAAAGCCAGTTTCCTTGTGGTGGTTCTTAGCTATGTTTGGTTAATATCAGTCCAGCAGTGTAAGAGTATGAGCTCTTTTCCAAAATGATGTAAGGCATTTTTTTTAGTTTTTAAGGGTTGTTCCTTAAACTATAAGTTTTTTTTGAGTAGGTTCCGATGCGGTTTTTTTCATTTGAAAGCCAGTTTGGTCCCGTCATTTGTAGACATTTGACAGTAGTTACGGGTAGTCAGATGCCAGTCTTACCAAGGGGTACCGTGTTACCCGGTAACTGGGTTGTAGAGATCAGATAGGCAGTCGCTCCATGTAAAACACTGGTACTCAGCTGCATCCGGTTTAGACTGGAAGCCCACCCCAAACATAGTTAGGAAAAGGCTAGGCAGATGATGATGTATTGATATCATAAAAAAATAATTAAGTAAAAGTGCTAATTATTGTTTTTTTTTTTCAGAACATGGGCACGTTAGAAGAGTTAGCGATGCCTCAGAACGGTATATACCACGTAGGTATAGCGGCGTTGTCTGAGGCGTTTAAACGTAATGAGCAATTAGCAAGACTTAACCTGAATGACAATACCGTCGGCGCTAAAGGAGCTCAGGCTATTGCCGCTGCGTTGCCCAGGTAAGCCCACACTCTGAGTTTGCCCACACTTCGTTTGAGTATGCCCACGCTCCTTTCGAAGCGTATACTATACTCAAACAAAGTGTGGGATGCTCATACCATGTTTGATGTTGCCCACATTAGTTTTTTGATGTCCACACCTTGTTTAACGATATCCAATTTTAGTTGAATAACGCTGTCACATGGTTAATCTCGTTTTGTAGTCTAAAGTTTTTAGACTTAATAAAATATACATGCTATCGTCAAAAAACCACCACAAAAAACTTTATTAAAAAAATAATATCGGATTGTGTTATCTGTTTTATTTCCCTTAACATTTTTATGTATAATGCAAATATACCACATAAACACACATTCTTTTTATATAAAAAAAAAACTAATAAGATTGTCTCTACTTAAATGATACTCACTATCGGTTTACGTACTATCACACACAATACCACGCTTTTAACAAAGATGCCCACACTTTATTCAATTATGCCCACACTTCGTACCGTTGCCCACTCCCAGTTAATTGAATGTCTGTTACAGGTTGAAAAACTTGAAGAGTATAAACTTTGGTGATTGTCTTTTGAAGAGTAAAGGTGCTATGGCCCTCGCCAAGGCGTTTAAAGATAACTCCTTGCTTTTGGAGGTAAGTTTATTGAGGGGCTCGTGGCTAAGTAACTGAAGTAGGCCTTATACATGGTTAAGATGCACGTGCCGTGCGTTCTAATATATTATTCTTGTTTTCTTTCCAGTCGTTAGACTTAAGTCACAATGAGATAGGGCGGGACGCGTGCATGCAAGTAGTAGACGCTATCACCGCGCTACCCGACAGCGCCGACAGGCTAAGCAGAGTTGTACTAGCTGGTAAGTGCACCTTATTTATATAGTCCTCATTATCCTATTCCCCGACTGCAAAGGAAGGGTTATAAGGGTTCCTAAACATGAATCTAAATACTTGACGACCTGAGTGGTTCAGTGGTCAACATGCCGGAATACCACGCAAGAGGTCCCGGGATCGATTCCCGCCCGGGCAGAAATTGAAATGATGAATTTTAATTTCTGAGACGGGTCTGGGTGTTACTATGTATAATATGTATGTATTTAAAAAGT